>JASDDO010000031.1:476156607-477379107 GCA_030015575.1 Agapanthus africanus | reverse complement strand
GGGGAATAGTTGTGTTCCGCCCCCAACTAGAGTTCGATTGAGGTAGTAGAGGGAATTTTCTTTTCCCTCCTCGTTATTCTGGGTAAGGAGCGCACCGAGTTACTCATCTAGCATGGAAGTATAGGGAATTAACGATTTATTTAGAATAGGGGCAGCAAGCACTGGAGGGTGAAATAGGTACTGTTTGATGCTTTCGAACGCTTCTTGACATTCGGCATCCCAGACAAAAGGAGCTACTTTCTTCATGAGCTTTAAGAAGGGCCTACATCTCCCCGATAAATTTGAGATAAAACTTTGTATATAACCAAAATTTCCTTGAAAAGAACTTAGCCGCATCAGACTCTTTGGAGGGGGTATCTCCATGATGGCCTTTATCTTGGATGGGTCAACTTCGATCCCCTGATGTCAGATTATAAAGACCAGGAATTTTCCCGATGACATGCTAAAAGCGCACAGTTAGTTATATGTATGCCCTAGAGGCCATTATTGTACATGTGATGTATATTATAGTGGATGCTTGGATATATATAGAGAGGACTTTCTTGCTCGACATGATAGTATGCTATCTGGTTGCTCTTTATCTTAACATGTTGACTTGTGTATGTGATTCTGTCTTGCTCTCACATGTTGATAAAGCCCTTAGGTTGTGTACTTGACTACCAGGACTATGATGGAGATCATACTAGTGGGGCTAAGGTAGTCCGCAAGCACACCCTAAAATTGTTCCTAGTCGAGGGTGTATCGAGACAGGGCATCGATATTCCGGAGTAGACTAGCGTATACGCATCTTGACCCATATGATGGACGATGGATGATCCCACATCCATTGGTATTTGACATCAAAGATGGTATACGGGCGCTCAGTGGAGATTGGGTACACTGAACGGACTCGCCGAGAACTCCTAGTTGGTATTATACCTATCGTTAGATAGCAGTTCTCCGGTGACACTGGTACAAGTTAGTCTGTAGACCCTTGATCTTCATAGAGTCTTGTGTGATTTCCAGTGTGCTTTGATTTCCACCTTACCACGTTCAATAAATCGTGCAAAACGGTGGCTTTTGGGTACAGTCCCGAGTCACATGGAGGCAATGAGCGATAGGAGGGGATTTGTCTCTCCCGGTGTTGGAGGTTGATGTTGTGCTGTGCTCGATTGGCCATAATGACAAGTCCCTGGCCAAGGCTGCTTGGAGATTTACTGATAAGTGTTATCAGTAGTTTCTCGACCCGTTATGAGCCTCACATCGGAATGACTTATCGGTTATTGGGGTCTGACGTTTACCACCCCTAGACTAGATATGTGACATATCAGACGAAAAGACCGGACTGTACGGTAGTGTTACTGACAGGCTTTTGCAGGAGTTAGAGCGGGCTAGCTTGCTGATCTTCTGATCGTTCAATACCCGGGTAGCTGTTACGTCCAGATAGTACCGCTGACGGTTTGTGGGTTCTTGATGTGATCATCACCTACGGCCGGCGTATTGACGAGTCTTTAGAGTCCTACACAGAGGTTTCACTGGCTCAGGCAAAACGAAGTAGGAGCACATATGTGATATGTGTGGGACCGAGATTAATACGAGTATGTGATACCGTATTCTATTCTTACGATATATATTATCGATCGGTTATATGAGATATAGCTAGTTATCGAATCAAATGTTAATTCCATAAGTCGATACAGTATCGGTCGGTCGTATGAGAGATAGTCGGGTTATCGAATCAAGTGTTCATTCGATAAGTTGATACAAATTATATTAGTTGGTCATATGAGATATAACCGGATTATTAAATCAAGTGTTGATTTAATAATTTAATGTATAATTATATATATAATATATTAATTTACAATAACTAATATTAGCTCACTTAAACATTTCTTTTTCTCACATGTGCACACTTAATATGTATGTGATATATATTGTGTTTACTTTATGTGTCCTGGTTGATGATACATGCAACATGGGTGAATGAGACCTACACCATGATAATGATAATGAAGGGTTTATTTTTTTAGAGTAAAACAATTATTAGTTGGAAATTTGTCACATGGCATGAAGCTTCATGAAGCTTGGAGACCCATTGACTTAGTCCACTAATTTTGTCTTACACTAGATATTTATTAACCCAACCTTTATCTAAATCCATGGTTAAGTCTCTACATGAGTTATATTAGATATTTTCTCATCCATGGTTTTCATACTCTGTCTCATATTTTTTTTGCTTCATCTTCATCAAGAGCAAGAGAGTGCTCTCTAGGTTTTTGAGAGAAGAAGAAAAAGAGTGAGAAAATAAATTCTTAAGTGTGCAAAAATCCTACTTCATCATCATCTACTAGATTAGCACTTTAGTATAGGGTGTTAGATTCACTAATCCCACATTAGTGAAGAGGGTAGCTTGGGTTTGTGACTCCTCGACGTAGATCATCTTCAGCTTGGAAGACTTCAAGCAAGCATTCATCTTTCTTCTTATGGAACCGTTCGTGAGTCCGCAAGATCACAACTTGGAGCGAAGGGACTACTACAAGGAGCTAAAGAAGTGAAGGCTCGGACTATAAAGGTTGTAATCTCTACTCACTTAGATGTAAAGTAGTTTACACATCGTATTGTCTAAATCTTTAGTTAAGATTCTAGGGTTAGTATTGTTAAGTATGAAAAATTTTTGAAAATGGCATGGACGATACTTCCCGAAACCTTGCTGTCGTGCCTAGCAATCCTACAGTGGTATCAGAGCCAAGCTAGAGATTTAGACGATTTTTGTAGAATTACGAAACCGAAACAACTCCGAAACACTGAAAAATAAAAACCCAGTTTCTGTCCTTTTTTAAAAGTCGTCGAAATTTTTTTTAAACAGCTGCAGATTGTTATATGAGATATAACATGAACACTGAACAAATACGAGCTCATTTGGCCGGATTTGACCGGAGCCCAACCTCATAAAACCGAGCAGGCCGGCCTGTTTGAGGCTTCTGGAGTTCGTATTTTTTTGGTGTTCTGGTCTCTGGGTTTTGATGTTTCAGGTGTTGTTTTTTTTGCTAAATTTGCATGTGATGTTAACTTTCTGCAAAGGCAATTCGGAGTGTTTCGTAGTCGTAATTCTAACTATATTTTGGGTTATTTAGACGGTGTTAAAAAGTTTGAACGGATATCAAATACCCATTTTAACCCTTGCTGGAAAATTTTCCAAGAGTTGGATTTTTTCCGAGTTAAAGAACATTCAAATATCATGCAAGTAATGTGGTGGACCCTCTAGAAGAACAAAACCCTAACTCGATTCTATGACCGTAAGAACCATCGCTAAACCCTAGGGTTTGCAGTAGTTCCACGGTGCCATAGGTGAGGCAAGGGTTGACCCTTTTACGGTTGGTCCATTAGTACTGTGGCATGTGATGAGTATTTTTAAATTGCGCTCAAGTGTTGAGCTTTTTAGGAAATTTTGGGTGTTTGTTGATTCGATCGGAATGTTTAACGTCATCTAGATTTTTCTGGAATGTGATACAATATGTGTAATTAGTATAGTTAGGCATGAAATCCAAAGTATGTGATATTTTGGGCTTATGATGTCTAAGGTGATTGTGAATTCCAAATGTTGTAGTTTTACATTTTCTTTTCTGCGACCATAAGTGTAATATGTGGGGTATCACCGTTTTCGTTGCTATATGTCAACGACAACTGTGTTACGCATATTTACTTACGTTGATGATATTTGATGTTATGTGTTACTGCGATATGTTATATTGGATCGTCGTGTTTGAATAGCCGGGGGTTTTATGTGAGATGAGAGTTTTTATTTTCATTCATGTAAAATTTGTTGTATGTAATATTCTTTTATTGGGGCACTTCCGAGTTGAGGATGATGTCACCATTGTTGTATATTATTTACTTTTCCGCATTAGGATAGACCCAATGAGGGGAGCACAAGTAACCGGGTTCTAGAGTCCAGTGGGAGATGTTCATATCAGATTTTTGCATTTTCATACCGCCCAATTTTTATCACATTGCATATCCGTAGATACTCTTGAGCCGTGTTTGCTAGTCAATTGCAGGATACAGGTTCTCGGTTCTAAAACGGTGAAATTCATGGAAAACACGACAATATCCGGGTTCCTGCTAACCACAGATAAAACACGGTCTCCGCTCTTCATCCGTATGTTGCCAGATACCAGTTTAGAAAGACAAAATGTCAAATCATTGTCACTTTCATGCACAAGGCTCAAGGGCAGCACAAGATCCAAGAAATCTACGCGGTGCTCGAGGCAATCATGCCAAATCTTGACAAAAAGTCCACCTTTCCCTCAACAGAAATTCTGGAAGAAATCTGGAGGTATTTTCAGAAAACACATGTACCAGATTGAAGAGTACATCAAACCAGGGTGCCACCAAAAAGCCCAAGATCCAATTCATCAAAAAGGCCGCGGAACCGCGGCTAAGGAGGGGTCTAGGCCGCGGATCCGCGGCCGTTCTGGCGCCGCTTGTACAGTGTTTTTGGGGGCATTTTAGTCTTTTCATTTTAGTTCAGAATGTTGCCCTAGGTTTTCATTCTCCAGCCTATAAATACCTCAGAACTTTGAGAAGGAAAGGGTCCATTCTTGTATTTTCTTTTTGCTAGGTTTTATATTACATGTTCTTCTTCTTCTCATCTCTTCTCCATTAAACTTGTAGTGAGCTTTGTGAGTGAAGAATGGTGAATAAAGAAGATCATTTTATTATCATGCTTGTCTTTCTTTTTCTATAATTGTTGTAATTTTAATTCGTTAAGTAGTTATTGTTATTTTCTTGTTGTTTCTTTCTTCTCTCTTTTTCTTTATCCTTAATACGACAATGATGCTTACGCTCGATCCTCGCCAAGGTGAGGTCGCAAATAGCTAGTCGTATTCTTCTAATCTCCTTCTTTCTATCTTCCTCTTTTGTTTTGTTTTATTTTTCCGTATCATGATGTGTGAGTAGTTCATACTTGTTAGGGTAGGATAAGGGAAGTTTGAGAGAAGGAAATCTCTCTCACTCTTTCCTTGCCCAACAGCTTAAATCGACTCCCGTTAATTGAACCACAATCCGCTCCTTACGGCGCCCTATCCTACATGATAGTGGTGATTCCGTAGTGAGACCGGTTGTGGTTGAATTAACCGGAGGTTATGGCTAAGAGCCAAGAACGGACGGACAAGCACCAAAAGGAAGGACTTATGCGTTGGAAAGCCTAGCTTATACTCGCAAGTTCCTTCCTAGTCGTGCTAATCCCCGTTGTTGCCGATTACCATAACACCGATATTAAGAGGGGCAACGAAAGATGAGGAGACTCCTAACTCAAACTAACCTAATCCTAACCCTAACAAGCTCTCTTTAAATATCAACTCAACACTTAGATAATCACAACAAAATCTGAACTCTCGGACTTAACTCGTTAAAACACATTGAAAAAGACTCCCATCTCCCTGCGGACGACCCGTACTCAACCGGCTAGCTACAAGCGAAACCGTCTTGATTGCGGTATTTAAAACTAAACTTGAACACGCAGAACCTCTGACAATCAAATGGCGCCGTTGCCGGGGAGACGGTAGTTTATTTCCTTGTGTAATTTCGGGTTAACTTGTGAATATAACCAAAAAACAAAACAAAAAAATATACTTTGTAAAAAAAATCATCTTGTTATTTTTGATTAGCTTTTGTGCAAGTGTGCAGGAAAATACAAGGTTCGAGTTCAGTGGCCAAGACGTTGGAAATACGGAGTTCAAGTACTGTGCCAAAGACGTGGGAAGATAGACCCACATTTCGCGGCTACACCGCGATGGACAAAACAAAGTTAACGGTCTACTGAACAAATCTGGAGCAGATACAGTGAGCAACTAAAGATTCAGCAAATCCAGACAAGCAGAGGACAAGCATAGAGACCCACACAAAAATTTTGAAGCTCCAATTCCACCACATAGCCGCGGAACCGCGGCATAAGGTGGTGTTTGGCCGCGGATCCGCGGCCACTTGGTGGCTTCAGAGCCCCAAAATCTCTCTGTAAGTCTCTCTCCTCTCTCCCACTCCTCTGAACTCCAATAAACTGTGTTTTCTGCAGATTTCTTTGCGCAAATTCTTCTCCTCCTTCCAATAAACTGTTCTTGTGCAGGATTCTTTGCGCCGCAAATAAAAATTGTTTGCAGTTGATTTGTTACTGCTTTGCATTTCTTTAATACGGACTTAAGGGGCTTGAAACCAATCCAGATTGGGTGGGGATTTCATCACCCTTCCCAGGACCCCAAAAATCACTAAAGCATATGCATTGTCCATTGTAAATTAAAAAATACTAGACTGCAGCCCTAAGGACTTCACGCTCATTAGGAGAAGATAAACCGTGTTTAGAACCTCGCTTAACGGTATATTGTTTACGGGGTGTCTAGGAAAGTGTTAAAGGCGCAACCGCCGAAAGAGAAAGGGTTATTTAATTAAGGAACTTCGCGAAAGCGTTGGACAACCTCCCCTTATCTCTGCACTTACCTGGCCTCGTGATCAGTGTATTTTTAAGCCCGTTTCTCGGCACTGTTTAACTTCGACAATCAAGTTCAGGAGCAGGTCTAGTAGACCTAGGTTACCTTAGATCTAGGTGTGATTGTGCATATCTTGTTTGTGATTGCTTAAACCGTATTCCCGTACATATTTCTGTAAAAATATTTCTAAAAAAAAAGAAGAAAAAATCAAAAACTTTTATAAAAACTTGCCCTTTTGTCGCCAAATCCATTTTTCACCCACCACCCATCACCTTTCTCCATTGACGTTTTCTTACCCTCACCTTCTCCGCTTTGACTATACTAAACTCGTTTAGTGTATGTCCGGTTGGACTCGGGACACTAGCGCCCGTCTAGTCCGCATTACGTTAGTCGCTACCGACTACGTGATCGACTCAGACGTCGATACTCCGTCCACTCCTCTTTCACCCCTTCCTTTGCCGGCCAACTCCGACGTTGACCGGAATTCTGTTCATACATCTTCACCTTCACCTTCACCAACCTCTTCTTCCGCGATGTCAGGATTTAATCCGAACATCTCTTTGACCACCCCTGGATTGGCTCCACCTCCTACGGAGACCAATATCCCACCACCACCGCCTGTTGTAGCGCCGCAGCGAATCGCGCTCCAGGATCGTTTCTATCCCACCCGTTCTGCACTTCCCACCTGCCTTTCTCTTCCTCCGGCCAATGGGGACAACTTTGAAATTAAGCCCCACTTCATCAACATGCTTCCACGTTTTCATGGGCTTGAATCTGAAGATGCCTATATCTTCATCAATAAATTTCAAAACGTCTGTGCCATGATGAAAACCACCCAGCTGTCGGACGATGCTATACGTCTACGGGTCATTCCGTTCACTCTATGCGATCTTACTGAAAAATGGCTGTATAGCACCGCTTCCCACTCAATCACCAGCTGGGACGAGTTTGTTAAAGCGTTTCTGAAAAAATTCTATCCGAATCATAAAACCGCAAGGATTCGAAATGAAATCAACCAATTCTCCCAGCTTCCTTCTGAACCTTTCTGGAAGTGCTTTGACCGGTACAAAGACCTTCTTATTTAGTGTCCCCACCACGGTATCGAGAAATGACAACTCTGCCAAACCTTATACGAGGGCCTGAACCCAGCAACGAAGCAGTTGTTGGAAACCATCTGTCAGGGCCACTTCCTATCCAAATCCGACGAGGAAGCGTGGCAGTTCTTTGACGACCTTACGGAGCAAACGCTATAATGGGAGAGCACCAGACCGACTTCTTCTTCTTCTACCTCCACTTCTACCGGTCAGTCTAGGGTAGGAATCCACCAACTTGATGTCTCTATTGCGATGAAAGCTGAAATGGCTGCAATAACAAGAAAGCTTGAAGCGATAGAGAGCAAATTTTCTGCTCCTGCTCCTGCCCCTGTTCTCCCCCTTCGTACCATGTGCGCTTGTTGTTCCGATCCTTCTCACTTGACCGAAGAGTGTCCTTACAATCCACCCTCGCAAGGACAGGATCAGGTCAATGTTGCATTTCAGCAAAGACCGAGGAATGATCCATACTCTTCCACCTACAATCCCGGTTGGAGGAACCATCCCAATTTCGCCTGGAATCAGAATCAGAATCAATTCCAAGGAAACAATTTCCAAAGGGCCCCTCCGCCGCAACAACAAGCGCAACAACAAACTCAACATCAATATCAGCAGCCCTTCCGACCCCAACCTTTCCAAAATCAGACGAACAACTTTGCACCCAACAACTCGTTTCCACCAAACAACTTTGTTCCGTCAAACAACGATAAGGTTTCCTCGCTCGAACGAAGTCTGGAGGCGTTTGTTAAACAGTCGACTCAGTCCACCGCCAACATCCAGTCTTCCATTCAATTTTTAGTGCAACACACTGCCGTACACGGGCAAAGCATCAAGACCATCGAGGCCCAGATTGCACAGCTGAACGCGGCCTTAAGCGAGCGGGAGAAGGGGAAGCTCCCGTCCCAGACACTTCCAAATCCCGGTCACCCACATAATGCACATGTTGCTCTTGAAGAACAGAACTATAATGTGAGTGCCGTGACCACACTGAGATCGGGAAGGATGCTGCAAAACAACATTGGCAAACGAATCAACGATGACACCCCGGCCGCTGCTTCTTCTTCTTCTTCTTCTTCTTCGTCTTCTGAGCCTATTCTCCGTTCTTCACAAGGCTCTCCTTCTTCTTCTTCTGCTCTGAACGGACCCACTTCTCACTCCACAAAAACACCTATTCTGGGATCCGTTCCAACTCCACAATCTCCTCCTCCAGCATTAGACTCAACCAATTTTCAAAATGTACCATTTCCAAACCGGTTGAGATCTAACAAACAAAATCCTCAAATGGAGAAGATTCTGGAGTTATTCAAGCAAGTTAACATTAACATTCCTCTTTTAGATGCTGTCCAACAAGTCCCGTCCTACGCGAAAATCTTAAAGGACTTGTGCACGAAAAAGAGGAAGTCTCAGGTACCCAAGAAAGTTTTCTTGGCTAGTGCTGTGAGTGATGCCCTTACCCAATCTCTACCACAAAAACGGAAGGACCCTGGCTGTCCTACGATTTCAATTACTATTGGGGATAAGAACATCAACCGCGCACTATTAGATCTTGGTGCCAGTGTTAACCTGCTTCCATATTCAGTATACGAGCAATTAGGCGTCGGAGAGCTGAAACCCACGCACTGCATTCTCCAAATGGCCGACCGATCGATCACCCATCCTAGGGGTGAGCTAGAGGATGTGTTAATAAAAGTCGGGGACTTCATATTCCCCGTGGACTTCATTGTATTAGATACACAGCCTGTAGCTAACCCCCGGAATCAAATTCCGGTGATACTCGGTCGCCCATTTCTCGCAACCTCAAATGCTGTGATCAATTGTCGCAATGGTTCGATGAACCTCTCTTTTGGAAATATGACAATTGAACTCAACATTTTTAGGTTGGGGAATCAGCCCGCCGAACCTAATGCTCATATACTGGACGTCTGCTCGATCCAGGAGATCACACCAGAAGAGTGTGAATTCGAGGAGTTTCTGTTTGATCACGATAATCTTGACGCCACTAGTGCGTTTCTCTTCGAACCTGCTACTGTTTCTGCGCCCGACAATGACTACGAGTGTTTCACGTTTTCAAACGATCTTAGCTGTGCACAACCCGAGTTTGAATCCTTCGACTTTCCGGATGAGTTACCTGAACCATCCAACTCGGTTGCTTACACTCGTTTTGAACCTTTGCTGGAGTCCTTTGAGTTCGAGACCTTTGCACCAGTCTTGCCTTCTATCATTTCACCTCCAACACTCGAACTCAAGCCGTTGCCGTCTCACCTTAAGTATGCTTACTTAGGTGAGAACGAGACCTTCCCTGTCATCATCTCGGCTTCTCTAGCTCCCGAGCAAGAGAAAGCCCTTCTCGCGGTCTTGCACAGCAACAGGCAAGCTTTTGGCTGGTCCATGGCGGACATCAAGGGGATTAGTCCCCTGATCGTTGAGCATCACATTCATCTGATGGATGATGCCAAACCAACCCGGGATCCACAAAGACGTCTTAATCCAGTCATGAAGGAGGCTGTGAAGAAGGAGATCGTCAAATGTCTAGATAGTGGTATCATTTACCCTATCTCTGATAGCCAGTAGGTTAGCCCCATTCACGTTGTCCCCAAGAAGTCGGGCATCACGGTCATAACCAACGAGGCGAACGAGTTAATCCCTGCTCGCACCCAAACTGGGTGGCGAGTTTGCATTGATTACAGAAAACTCAACGCTGCAACGCGGAAAGACCACTTTCCGCTACCTTTCATTGACCAAATGCTTGAACGATTGGCCGGACACGAGTACTACTGCTTTCTTGATGGCCACTCCGGCTATAATCAACTTCCCATCGCCGAAAAAGACCAGGACAAGACCACTTTCACTTGTCCTTTCGGCACGCTTGCATATCGACGCATGCCCTTTGGGTTATGCAATGCGCCCGCTACCTTCCAGCGGTGTATGATGGGAATTTTCTCAGACATGGTGGAAAAATTTCTGGATATTTTCATGGATGACTTCTCCATTTTCGGCGACTCCTTTGACGAGTGTTTGCTGCATCTTGACGCTGTCCTTACCCGATGTAAGGACAAGAATCTCACTTTGAACTGGGAGAAATGCCACTTCATGGTGCGCGAAGGTATTGTCTTAGGATATATCATCTCGCAAAATGGCATAGAGGTTGACAAAGCAAAGATTGAGGTCATTTCCAATCTGCCTCCTCCTCGATGCGTCAGAGATATCCGAGCCTTCCTTGGCCATGCCGGTTTCTATAGACGGTTCATCAAGGACTTTAGCAAGATTGCTAGGCCCTTGACTCTTTTGCTGGCCAAGGACATGCCATTCGACTTCAACTCGAGCTGTGTCACTGCATTCGAATCATTGAAACGCTCACTCACTTCTGCTCCCGTTCTTTCTTCACCTGACTGGACACACCCATTCGAGATTATGTGCGATGCATCCGACTTTGCCATTGGTGCTGTCCTTGGACAACACATCAACAAGATGCCGCACGTAATCTATTACGCAAGCCGAACCCTGAACGACGCCCAACTTAACTATACAACAACTGAGAAGGAATTCTTAGCTGTTGTATTTGCTTTAGAAAAGTTCAGGCCCTACCTCATCGGCTCTCCAGTCATTGTCTACACAGACCATTCAGCTCTGCGCCATCTTTTTGCGAAGAAAGATGCAAAATCTCGTTTAATACGTTAGATCCTCCTACTTCAGGAGTTTGACCTTGTCATTAAGGACAAACGAGGATGTGAAAACGTAGTAGCCGACCATCTCTCACGACTTCCTTCTTCGCCTTCGCTTCCAATTCCGATCAACGACGTTTTCCCGGATGAACAGCTCTTGACAGTATCGTGCGAACCCTGGTTCGCAGATATTGTGAACTATTTGGCTACGGGATTACTACCGACCGAATGGTCAAGTCAGGACAGACTTCGCTTCTTATCCCAAGTAAAACACTTTTACTGGGACGAACCCTACTTGTTCAAGTACTGTCCCGACCAGATTATTCGTCGGTGTGTCCCTGATGAGGAATTCAAGAGTGTGCTGTCGTTTTGCCACGATCAAGCGTGTGGCTGGAATTTTGGGCCCAGAAAGACAGCTGAGAAGATCTTGCAATGTGGTTTCTACTGGCCACAACTCTTCAAAGACGCTCATGACTATTGCAAGACTTGCTCCCGGTGCCAACACATGGGCCAGATATCCCGGAGGAACGAGATGCCGCTCCAACCGATCTTGGTTGTGGAGATTTTCGATGTTTGGGGGATAGATTTCATAGGGCCGTTTCCCAGCTCTTTTGGGAACTTGTACATTCTTCTAGCTGTTGATTACGTCTCTAAATGGGTCGAGGCTGTGCCCAGCCGGACTAACGACAACAAGGTTGTCGTTAGGTTCCTTAAAGAAAACATTTTCTCCCGGTTTGGGCACCCCCGAGCGATCATTAGCGACAATGGAAGTCATTTCTGCAATAAAACTTTCGAAGCCTTGATGCGGAAATACTCCATTAATCATAAGCTCTCTACGCCCTACCACCCCCAAACCTGCGGGCAGGCCGAAGTTTCAAATCGGCAAATCAAGCAGATACTGGAGAAAACGGTTTCCAAGAACCGTAAGGATTGGTCTCTGAAACTCACTGATGCCCTTTGGGCATTTCGAACCGCTTATAAGACCGACCTTGGCATGTCTCCCTATCGGCTTGTGTACGGAAAAGCCTGCCACCTACCTGTCGAAATAGAGCATCGCGCATTTTGGGCGATAAAGGAGCTGAATCTGTCTCTCGAGGATGCGGGCAGCCATCGGAAGCTGCAGTTGAACGAACTGAACGAGCTTAGGGATGAGGCTTACGATAACGCGGTTGTCGTTAAGAATCGAACGAAGGTGTTTCACGATAAACACCTTTTGCGCAAAACCTTCGTACCTGGTCAGCAGGTACTGCTTTACGACACCCGACTTCACTTCCATCCAGGAAAGCTCAGATCTCGCTGGAAAGGGCCGTATTTTGTGCGGAATGTGTATCCGCAGGGCGCTGTGGATTTGGAAAATCCAAAGGACGGTTCACTTTTCAAAGTAAACGGACACCGATGCAAACCGTACCTTAGCACCGAACCAACAGAGGAGCTCCTATTCTTACAGGAGCCGGTTTACCCTGAATAATCTTCCTCTGCCTACCTCCAAACTTCGGTTATCCAGCCAAGAATAGTGGACACTGTTCCAAATAAGTTTGGGGGTATGTACAAACCATTTTGTATATATGTGTGTATATTCTTTATAAACAAAAACAAACAAAAATTGTGTATCGCTAACCGACGATTTTGACCCTTCAAATGATCTCTTCATGCAATGACAGTGAGGACACTGTCCAGTTTAAGTTTAGGGGTACGCTCGGTACGCATTTCTTACCTTCGCATTCATATGTATATTTTGCATCTGCATATTAAATCCATAAAATCCATAAAAATCTGAAAATTTTCTAAAAGATATAAAAACTTTTTTGTCAAGTTAGCTTATGGAAGAACTCTGATTCAACATTCGACGGTTTTTGTTTGAAAAAATAGGAATAACTAAATCTTATGTTTGGATTTTGAAAACCTGAAAGATAACTCTCCTTTGAAGTTAACTATAGCTGATATACGTCTTTACATCACACTACACGTGTCGTGAATTTTGGTAATTAGATGACAAGTCTTTCATGTTTAAACTTTTAAACAGATAAATGATTTTCTGAGGATCAAATAGGTTTGTTTTGAAATAAGTAATGTCAAGAATAGTTTATGAAGTATAGCGAATATGAAGGAATGTTATTGATGCCGTAATTGGAGCTAAGTCTGAAAATAACCCATCTGAAACTTGATTGGAATGATTACACACCAAACCCACTAAACACGTCTTTTATCCAAAAAAAATAATTGAACTGCCGGTTATATCTCCGTTCGTATTAAATCATCCGATTTTCACGCCAAACTGTCTTTTGTTTTTGGACCTAGGTAACTTGAGTAATTAAGTCCGCTGGGGTGTTTCTACACCTAATGCCCTAAGACCAACTGGTTTGGGAGCATTGGCCCAAAGCTCACTAAGAAGCCTAGAAAGTCCAGTTTAAAACAAAGTCAAGCAAGTGTTCTCTCCGAGTTAAAATTCCTAACGGTTCTTTGTGTGAGAATAATATTGATAAGAGACAGGCTTTTATAAAAAAAATTTAACGGAGATATGAAGGTTTTATTATATGATAAAGACTATTGCACGTTCACAGAGGTGTGTATGAAATGAAAACAAGAAAAAGGTGGAGTGAAAAATACGATTTAGTTTCCTGTTAAGGAAGATAGAAATTCTGAAGTTGAAACCTTACTGGAAAACGAAACTTGAAAAATGCTTAACTCTTTATAAAACTTATGTGATCCTTTTAAAATTGTTATCTGGGCTTTATTGTGCGACATGATGACTTTAATCGATCCTTCTGGAACTTAACGACACTATTTGCACTGCACGTAAAGACATATAAAATCTGTAGTTAAATAAGAAGCGAGGTGTGAAAAATAAAGGTTCGATGGTCTAGACTTAGGATTATAGAATTGTTATTTTCTAAAACAAAACTTTAGGATTTGAATCTTAGTTATTTTACAAAACCAACTTGACCGGATTTTGTGGGTAGTATCCGCTGAAAACCCTCAGGAGACAACACTCCTCCTACTAGGGACACCTAGAGGTTTAACGGCTTGTTGCACATGCTCAGTGCAATCGCGTTCCCTGCGAAAGTGAGGTTAGGAAATTTTTTGAGAATAAATTGGCTTTGCTCGGGACGAGCAAATGATAAGTTTGGGGGTATTTGTTCATATCAGATTTTTGCATTTTCATACCGCCCAATTTTTATCACATTGCATATCCGTAGATACTCTTGAGCCGTGTTTGCTAGTCAATTGCAGGATACAGGTTCTCGGTTCTAAAATGGTGAAATTCATGGAAAACACGAAAATATCCGGGTTCCTGCCAACCACAGATAAAACACGGTCTCCGCTCTTCATCCGTATGTTGCCAGATACCAGTTTAGGAAGACAAAATGTCAAATCATTGTCACTTACATGCACAAGGCTCAAGGGCAGCACAAGATCCAAGAAATCTACGCGGTGCTCGAGGCAATCATGCCAAATCTTGACAAAAAGTCCACCTTTCCCTCAACATTAATTCTGGAAGAAATATGGAGGTATTTTCAGAAAACACATGTACCAGATTGAAGAGTACATCAAACCAGGGTGCCACCAAAAAGCCCAAGATCCAATTCATCAAAAAGGCCGCGGAACCGCGGCTAAGGAGGGGTCTAGGCCGTGGATCCGCGGCCGTTCTGGCGCCGCTTGTACAGTGTTTTTGGGGGCATTTTAGTCTTTTCATTTTAGTTCAGAATGTTGCCCTAGGTTTTCATTCTCCAGCCTATAAATACCCCAGAACTTTGAGAAGGAAAGGGTCCATTCTTGTATTTTCTTTTTGCTAGGTTTTAGATTACATGTTCTTCTTCTTCTCATCTCTTCTCCATTAAACTTGTAGTGAGCTTTGTGAGTGAAGAATGGTGAATAAAGAAGATCATTTTATTATCATGCTTGTCTTGCTTTTTCTATAATTGTTGTAATTTTAATTCGTTAAGTAGTTGTTGTTATTTTCTTGTTGTTTCTTTCTTCTCTCTTTTTCTTTATCCTTAATACGACAATGATGCTTACGCTCAATCCTCGCCAAGGTGAGGTCGCAAATAGCTAGTCGTATTCTTCTAATCTCCTTCTTTCTATCTTCCTCTTTTGTTTTGTTTTATTTTTCCGTATCATGATGTGTGAGTAGTTCATACTTGTTAGGGTAGGATAAGGGAAGTTTGAGAGAAGGAAATCTCTCTCACTCTTTCCTTGCCCAACAGCTTAAATCGACTCCCGTTAATTGAACCACAATCCGCTCCTTACGGCGCCCTATCCTACATGATAGCGGTGATTCCGTAGTGAGACCGGTTGTGGTTGAATTAACCGGAGGTTATGGCTAAGAGCCAAGAACGGACGGACAAGCACCAAAAGGAAGGACTTATGCGTTGGAAAGCCTAGCTTATACTCGCAAGTTCCTTCCTAGTCGTGCTAATCCCCGTTGTTGCCGATTACCGTAACACCGATATTAAGAGGGGCAACGAAAGATGAGGAGACTCCTAACTCAAACTAACCTAATCCTAACCCTAACAAGCTCTCTTTAAATATCAACTCAACACTTAGATAATCACAACAAAATCTGAACTCTCGGACTTAACTCGTTAAAACACATTGAAAAAGACTCCCATCTCCCTGCGGACGACCCGTACTCAACCGGCTAGCTACAAGCGAAACCGTCTTGATTGCGGTATTTAAAACTAAACTTGAACACGCATAACCTCTGACAATCAGGAGACAATCTCGAGGAGTCGAGTCCGGGTTTTCTAACTCTAGAATTGGTAGGGTTGCTTGCCACTCTCGTAGGGGTCTAGGGATGTGGGTTTGGCTATTCATCACGACCGTGGAATCCGTGTTTTATACCGGCTTAAATTAAAACACGAAATTCCTATTATATCCAATATTTCATATGTTATCTTCTACTGCTGATATTCTGTGATGTGATCACTGTGGATTCTGAGATGAATGGCTATATATTATATATGAGATATATAATAGACATTGCTTATGTTTTGCACCCGTGCTAGTCCCGTCCCGGTATGCCGTTAGTCAAGTAACATAACAGTGCATAATGGGACATTGTGGCGAATGTGGATGGTAAAAGCGTACGTTATATTTTCGTTTCATTTTCTGTGATGCATAGGAAGCTTTAAATGATTGGATTTCATTAATGAAATTAATGAAAAGAAAGAAACCTAAAAGATGTTGTGAATCATATTTCCAAAAATGGCAGCTCTAGTTTTTGCTTTGCATAGCAGTATTCCTTGTAGAATATCCAGCACCTCATTCGATGAGGAAAAGCCGAGATTCCTTCACTGGGAGTGACCTCTTTAGCAAAAGATAGCAGATGATACAACCTACTAGGTTTTGTTTTTGACTGCTTCTTTTAGTTCTTGCTTTGCATAGCGGTATTTGTGAAATATCCTGCACCTTATTCGATAAGGAAAGAGCCGAGATCCCTTCACCGGGAGTGACCACTTTAGCAAAACTGGTAAAAAGCCTCAAAAACACTCCTTTTCAAAAATCACTAGTTTCTACAACTATATCAAGTTCATTACGCTCATGGTTTTCTTAAAAACCTGCGTAGTCCTCCGTCATTTCAGATAAGTGCTATTTTAGTATTCGTGCTACGGTAGTTTAGCCTGCGTCAAGGCATAGTGTACGGTAGCTGATTAGTACTTATCTGCAGCATAAGATGCGATTGGATTAGGGTATTTGTACGGTGTTGTTTGGCCTGCGTCAAGGGTCGTACAGGTGGGTTTAATTCAATCAAGAAATGTATGGGTTGAACTTGACTAGCGGACTATGGGTTGTTTGGCCTGCGTCAAGGTCATAGGACGCTAGGGGTAAAAGATATATCGGGAATTTTAAGTGTTGAAATTTGCAATGAGATTGCATACTTTCTATTAGATAGTAGGATCCCTGTTCAGTTGATAAAACTGCACATTTGTTATTACATTTTTCCTACTATTTCTATATTAAAAAGGTCTTTATTATAATATATCATACATATGAGGGTTTATGTGTAAAAATACTATTTTCCATGTGTTGATATATTATAATTAGCATTTGGTAGGAAAATGTATGCAAATAATATCATTGACCAAATATTATTTGAGTTGTTGTGCAGAATTTTCAGGTCTAAAATCAAGGAAATCAAGTTGTTAAAGCAAACCTGCCTAATTAAGAAATCAAAATTAAGAAATCAAGTCTGACAGCAACTACGAGAAGATTTCCAAATTCTGAAGGTACCAGAGATAGACACATGTCACAAGAAGAGAAACCACAAAAAGAAATTCAATGGACCAAATTAGATGGCCGCGGATCCGCGGCCATACCCCCCCTTGGGCTGCGGATCCGCGGCATGATAGAGGAGTTAGAGAATGCTCTTTTTGGGGGTGAATCTTCAATACTTTCTTGCAAATTTGGAAGCTAATTTTCTGGCTTTGGGACTATAAATAAAGACCGAGAGCCTCTTGGAAAAATTCATCAAGCCGACGAGATCACGAAGTCCAAGACGGCTCACGCATCCAGGCTGATCATCAACTGTTCATCTACCTCCTTGGAAGAGATCGAGAAGCAAACTAGTATTTGTAATCATTTTCTAAGGGATCAAAGTGCAATGAATATTGTTGATTAATAAAGTTAGCTCTTTTTCCTATTCTATTTCTTTGTAGTTTAATTATGCATTTTCTCTCCATCTCTTTTTCTCTCAACATGCACGAGTAATTCTCCGCTTGTTAGGGTTCGTAGGATTAGAGTAGGCTAATGGATGATGAACATCCCTAAACCCTTTTTAAGTCCTATAAAGTTTATGAACTTTATCAAAAGAATCATTAACATCCTAATCGGGCGCGCTAACAATTCGTTGTTAGTTCTGACCGCAATTAGAGATTAGATTAATGATTGTTTTGGTAAATGCTAGATATGAACGGAGTTCCGTGTCGAGATAAGGGTTAAGAGTGGGATTCCTTTTCCCTCCAGAAACCCTAATCTACATGCATTACCGTCGTTCTAGTTTTAAATCTATTAAAGGATAAAAAGGGTAACTTTTAATTAATCATCCATAACTACTAAATCCTAACGAACCCTACAAGCCCTCTTATTATATTAACTACATCCATAAATAATTTAGATCTATATTTTGCATTAGTGCGTAACGTAGATCTAGAAACCATTCTACAATATTCTTTATTCCCCCCTCTCTCTCAACACATCTAAAGTAAGAATAAAAGATTCAACGTTTCCCAGAGGACGACCCGTACTCACCTCGGTCTAGCTACACGCGACACCGTTCTGATTGCGGTTACTTTAACTACAAAAACACTCATTCGAAACAATCAAATGGCGCCGTTGCCGGGGAAACGTGCGTAATTTTTTATTCTTACTATTTTTGTTGAATTCTTATACGATCAATATCATAAATAAAACAAAACTGCAAATTGTATATTTAACAATTATTGTGTGAATTTTGCGAGGGGATCTGGAGTCACAGACTCGAGAAAACAGAAAGACAGAGACATTCCAGGAGATCCAGAGGAGTACAGAAGGCCACAGAGCAAACTTTCACCACCTGATCCCTCCACCCAGCGGCGGAACCGCGGCAAAGGAGCTCATTTGACGGCGGAAGAGTGGCGAGAGAGGAGATTTAGGGCTGCAAACTTCTCTGGTATATTTTCTATATCTTTCTCTCTCGTCTGAAATCCAATAAAATATCTTTTCTGCAGGATTCTTTGCAAAATATCGCCGCTCAAAAAAAAATCTTTTTGCAAAAGTTTTGTTATTGGTTTGTTATTTCATATTTTAATACGGATTTTTAAGGGGCAAGACCAAAATTCAGATTAGGTAGGGATTTCATCACCCTTCCTAAGTCCCACAAATCATAAACCGAGCATCTGCATCAACCCTACATTAATTTAAAAAATATCTAGACCAGACTCTAAGGACTGTCGCGCTCATTAAGGACAGAGGAAGGTCGTGGGTAATCTATCGCTTATCTGCATTACTTTTGTGGTGCCTAGGCAAGTGTGTCTAAGGCAAGTGGTTTACTTAATTAGGCCTGCTATTTTCGGTGATTCGTATAGAGGATACCTCCCACTTACCTTGCACTTACCTGGCCATAAGAGTAGTAAAGAGGTGGTAGAGGATTGATCTTGCGACTTGTCCTTTGGAAGTCTAGGAGCGGTCTAGAGACTGGACCTAGGTAACCTTAGATCTAGGGTTGTTTGTGCATTTTTGTGTGATTTGTCTTAAGTCCCACTTTTTCAAATCAAACCAATTTTAAAGCACACACACGCTGCCACTTGCACTAAACCCGCTTAGTGCATGCTTGGCTGGACACGGGATTCTAGTACCCGTCTTGTCCGCGTTCCTGCTATCGACGCCGAAGTCGGTACTTCTTCATTTCCCCCACCACACACCACAACCGAGATGGACGGCACTCCATCAGATTATAACACTACGCTGCCACAGCCCGCAGGTGTGCAGAATCCACCTCGCATCTCTCTTCAAGAGAGATGCTATCCTATCCATGGTCCTCTTCCTACTTGTCTATCTATTTCACCAGCTAACGGGGATAATTTCGAAATTAAGCCCCACTACATCAATCTGCTGCCCAAATTTCACGGGCTTGAGTCGGAAGACGCGTACGTTTTCATCACCAAATTCGAAAACGTATGCGCAATGATGGGTACTTCACAATTGACTGTGGATGCTATGCGCTTGCGTCTTCTCCCATTCACTCTGTGTGACCTGGCAGAAAAATGGCTTTATAATACTGCCGCACACTCTATCACTAATTGGGATGAATTCGTAATTGCATTTCTTAAGAAGTTTTACCCAAACCATAAGACTTTCCATATTAGGAGCGAGATCAACCAGTTCACCCAGCTTCCCAATGAACCATTTTGGAAGTGCTTTGAACGTTTCAAGGATCTGCTTGTCCAATGTCCTCATCATGAATACAAAGATGGGATTTATGTCGAATTATATATGAGGGCATTAATCCAGCGACAAAGCAGATGCTTGAAACAATGTGTCAATGCAATTTCATGTCTAAAGATGACGGTGAAGCATGGAAATATCTGGAAGATCTCGCTGAAAACACTTTGCAGTGGGAAAGCGTAAGACCACCTTCATCTAGGGGATGTATTCACCAGCTCGATGTTTCCATCGTAGTAAAAGCCAAAATGGCAGCGATACAGAAGAAACTCGACGCTATTGAGAACAAGTTCTCATCATTCTCCCTAAATTAGGTCACGCTTCCTAAGACCGTCTGTGGTTGCTGTTCGAATCCTTCACACTTAACGGAAGAATGCCCTATGAATGCATCGTTTCAAACTAATGTTACTTTTCAGCAGCGACCTAGAAACGATCCTTATTCTTCCACGTACAATCAAGGATGGAGGAATCATCCTAACTTTGCTTGGAACCAAAACCAACAAAGCAATTATCAAAGACCTCCTCCACAGCAACCACAACCATAAAGTCAGCTCCCCTTTCAGTCACAAAATTTTCAAAATCCGGCCAACACATCTACACCACAAGCGGCCGGTACTGACAACTCTTCACTCGCACAAACTTTGGATATATTTATGAAACATACCATTCAAATGTCGGCTGATATGAAATCTTCTATTGATACCATACAGAAAAACTCTGCCTTTCACGGTGAGAGTATTAAATCAATAGAAAACCAAATTGCATAGTTGAACGTCGCAATGAGTGCGAGAGAGAAAGGGAAACTCCCATCTCAACCCCTACCGAATCCTGACCATTCACAAAATCATAATGTGAATGCCGTTACTACGTTGAGATCGGGGAGAGTGCTGAATAACCGAGTGGGTGAGCAATTTGATGTTAGTGACACCAATGATACCCCAGCTTCTTCTTCTTCTTCCCCTAATTCGTCTAGTCTCCCACCTTCATCCGAACCTATTCTCCATTTTCCCCAAGGCTCGAACCCTTCGCCCATTTCCTCGAATCTACCTAAAACGTTACCCACTCCAATTCTGGGATCCACTCCATCTCCACAATCCTCTCCAATGTTGGACCAAACCCTTATTGATAAAGCACCTTATCCAAACAGGTTAAGGGGCAACAGACCAAGTCCACAAATGGAGAAGATTGTGGAAATTTTTAAGCAAGTTAACATAAACATTCCTCTCCTAGATGCTATTCAAAAAGTTCCGTCATATGCGAAAATCCTAAAGGACCTGTGCACTAGGAAAAGAAAAGTTCAAGTACCTAAAAAAGTTTTCCTTGAGAGTAATGTGAGCACTGCTTTTACACAAACTATCCAAGAAACGAAAGGACCCCGGAAGTCCTACAATTTCTATTTCTATTGGGGGTAAAAATATTAATCGTGCTCTACTCGATTTGGGTGCTAGTGTTAACTTGCTTCCGTATTCTGTTTATGAGCAATTACGGATCGGAGAGTTAAAACCGGCGTATTGCACTCTTTAGATGGCCGATCGATCTATCACCCAACCTAGGGGTGAGCTAGAGGATGTGTTAATCAAAGTCGGGGAATTTATATTCCCTATAGACTTTATCGTTATAGATACACAACCTGTAGCGAACCTACGAAATCAAATCCCGGTGATACTCGGTCGACCCTTTTTGGCCACTTCCAACGCAGTAATCAATTGTAGAAACGGCTCTATGACGCTATCCTTTGGAAAGAAGTCAATTGACCTTAACATTTACAAGTTGGGATGTGAACCCTCCGAACCCTATGCTCATGTGTGTTCTGTCGAATTAATGGATGTCGACAGCAGCGAATTTGATCAACCTCATGATACTGACTCTTTTCATATGTTGTTGTTTGACCCAACCATGTACTCTTCCACCGAGTTGTCCGGGTCAACATCTAACGTTGATGAGGAACTTTTTATAGAGTCTGACGATCACCCTGTTTTTCCTGATGACATTATTTTTCGGGGTATCGATGAAAGCTTTGAGGAAATTTTCACTGATGAACTCGCATTTTTTACGGGTGTTGAGATGAATCAACTCCAAGATAAAGAAATTGAACCTCCACCCCTTCTTCTAGAAAATCATGATAATGCAAGTAATCCATCATTACTATCACTGTGTCGTCTCTCCAAATTGAGACGCAATCCTTTTCCATTACACCTCTTATCACCTCCCCACTTCTTCATGTCGAATGGTGACATGTTCTTCCACCAATCTTGGTGCTTCATCGATAAAATTTTTGAATGGTTGGTGTTGACCTTCGGTCTTTGCAAAGCTTGGCATTGACCAATAATCTTGACCCCCTCGTGTGATTTTAAAAGATTAACATTGTTTAACTCAAGTTTTGGGGGGTTTTATATTTTGGCTCTTGAATGAAAAAGAATTTTTACAAAATTGTGAGCCAAAAATAAGTTTGGGGGAGGATTTTCACTTTCATATATTCTTGCCCCCATTAATAATTTCGTCCCAAGTCTACAGGTTTTTGAGCTTAACGAATGACATCAGTGAGGACACTGCTGTAAACAGGTTTGGGGGAGGTTTGTGCTTCTTTACACGTCAATTTGCATCATATTTTGCATAAGCACAATATTTTCAAAAAATTTTTTAAAAAAAATTCTTTTTTAACAAAAGAGTAGAAAGTGAAAAATTACATCCAAAAGATAGGAAGAGTTTAAGAAAACCAAGAAAATTAGAAGTTTTCTTAAACGAACTAGTAATAAGTAGTTATGAGTTGTTGTCCTAAGGGTTAGTAAGATGAAGGAAGTCACTAATCTGAGGATAAAAATAAGTCTGAAAAATAGTTTCTATTCTGGAAGTCAAACATTTGAATGTTGATACCCTACTATATGCACTTACAAACGTCTTGAAATTCGGGATAGTAGAGAATACCTTGAAATGCTCTTGTCTAAAAGCCAAAGTATGAAGGAAATAAAAAATGAGGAAAATATAAAAATGGTGAAAAGAAAAATGAACACTGGTTTTGTTATCGCCAAGGTAGCAATAAAAAAATATAGCGACGGTGCCTCTTCACCTAGTGCTCTAAGGCCAACTGGTCTGGGAGTCACTGCTAAGCCTTAGGTGGTGCAAGACGAGTAAAATATTATCACCTAATCAGCAAGCATATGAGTAATCGGTCAGTTAGTACCTCAAGAAGTATTAACGGTCGCATGAAAATGTGTGAGCAAATCTAAATATTCATCAAGTTAAAAAGTACTGAGGTAGATGGACAAGAGTATGATAGCTTGAATTGAATTCTCCGAGTGTAGGGATGTTCAGTACACACACGTAGGGTTATATGATCAATGTTTGGACGAAAGGTAGGAATGAAGAATAAAGACGATGTTTTATTGAGCGATAATGTGATTTCTAACATCTTTTCATGACTATTAAGATAGGGCTCATGACAACTGAAAAGCTAGTATAGTTGGAATCTCTTATTTTCAAAGTCTTTCTTTTATGGTTCTTATATTTATATGTAAATTTCACCATCTCTCTTTTGTTATACGATTTTATGGGTGTAATCCGCTGAAAACCCTCAGGAGACAACACTCCTCCAACTAGGGACACATAGAGGTTTAACGGCTTGTTGCACGTGCTCAGTGCAATCGTGTTTGCCTACGAAAGTGTGCTTAGTTTTCTCCTTTCTTTTTCTCCTTCTCTTGAATAAACTAGTTTGCTCGGGGCGATCAAAAATAAGTTTGGGGGTATTTGTTCAGTTGATAAAACTTCACATTTGTTATTACATTTTTCCTACTATTTCTATTTTAAAAAGGTCTTTATTATAATATATCATACATATGAGGGTTTATGTGTAAAAATACTATTTTCCATGTGTTGATATATTATAATTAGCATTTGGTAGGAAAATGTATGCAAATAATATCATTGACCAAATATTATTTGAGTTGTTGTGCAGAATTTTCAGGTCTAAAATCAAGGAAATCAAGTTGTTAAAGCAAACCTGCCTAATTAAGAAATCAAAATTAAGAAATCAAGTCTGACAGCAACTACGAGAAGATTTCCAAATTCTGAAGGTACCAGAGATAGACACATGTCACAAGAAGAGAAACCACAAAAAGAAATTCAATGGACCAGATTAGATGGCTGCGGATCCGCGGCCATACCCCCTCTTGGGTCGCGGATCCGCGGCATGATAGGGGAGTTAGAGAATGTTCTTTTTGGGGGTGAATCTTCAATAATGCTATTTTTGGGGGTGAATCTTCAATACTTGCTTCCTAATTTGGAAGCTAATTTTCTGGCTTTGGGACTATAAATAAAGACCGAGAGCCTCTTGATAAAATTCATCAAGCCGACGAGATCACGAAGTCTAAGACGGCTCACACATCCAGGCTGATCATCAACTGTTCGTCTACCTCCTTAGAAGAGATCGAGAAGCAAACTAGTATTTGTAATCATTTTCTAAAGGATCAAAGTGTAATGAATATTGTTGATTAATAAAGGTAGCTCTTTTTCCTATTCTATTTCATTGTAGTTTAATTATGCATTTTCTCTCCATCTCTTTTTCTCCCAACATGCGCGAGTAATTCTCCGCTTGTTAGGGTTCGTAGGATTAGGGTAGGCTAATGGATGATGAACATCCCTAAAATCTTTTTAAGTCCTATAAAGTTTATGAACTTTATCAAAAGAATAATTAACATCCTAATCGGGCGCGCTAACAATTCGTTGTTAGTTCCGACCGCGATTAGAGATTAGATTAATGATTGTCTTGGTAAAGGCTAGATATGAACGGAGTTCTGTGTCGAGATAAGGGTTAAGAGTGGGATTCCTTTTCCCTCTAGAAGCCCTAATCTACACGCATCACTGTCATTCTAGTTTTAAATCTATTAAAGGATAAAAGGGTAACTTTTAATTAATCGTCCATAACTACTAAATCCTAACGAACCCTACAAGCCCTCTTATTATATTAACTACATCCATAAATAATCTAGATCTATATTTTGCATTAGTGCTTAACGTAGATCTAGAAACCATTCTACAATATTCTTTATTCCCCCCTATTTCTCAACACAACTAAAGTAAGACTAAAAGATTCAATGTTTCCCAGAGGACGACCCGTTCTCACCTCGGTCTAGCTACACGCGACACTGTTCTGATTGCGGTTACTTTAACCACAAAAACACTTTTTCGAATCAATCAATCCCGATACCAACTGTGAGCAAAGTTGCTCTCGGAAGAGTTTTGCACTTTACAATTAGCTAACTAATTAGGTGTCTAGAAAGGTGTCAACGGGGCACGCCTCTGGGAAAATATGGTTTATTTTAATTAGGTCCGTGCGAAAGCATGAGGAAACTCCCTCAGAAGTACATGCACTGGCCTGGCTGAATGGTTAGCAAAGTTGTAGAATGCAATTAATCCTGGCTGAATTTTCTTTTTAAAGGTTTGAAGGAAAATTTATGAATACCAGTGGTAGACATCGATTAGATAAGATAAATAACCAATATGATCTTTGCAAGAGCATACGCTAAGTGTTTTCTTCTCTCTCTCCAGGTAACGACCATGTCAGACCTTAATCAAGATAATAATATGGATGTATTAACCGAACCCGCTTTTTATGCTGAGCAGGGGAACGTTGGTTCTTCTCCAACTTATAATTGTTATAAGTCCGAGCAGGAAATAGGAAAATATCCGGATTTCCACGCCACCCAAATGAAGAATAAGCATGTTGATGCATCTTCTTCGGGTGTGTTAGTTACCGATAATTGTTTCTCAGTTCGCTCTACGTCCTGGGTATTAGATACCGGATCGGGATCCCACGTATGTAATATGTTGCATGGGCTAAAGAAAGGTAGAGAACTGCGAGAGGGTGATCATTCCGTAACAGTAGGGAATGGTGCAAATGTTGCAGCTAAAGCAGTTGGCGAATATCACCTTGTATTACCAAATGGTAATACGTCGATTCTGAACGAATACTATTACATGCCGACCCTAATATGCAATCTTATATCAGTTTCTTTATTAAATAAAGAAGGATATAATTTTGTAGTACATGATGATGTTATGAACATCTTCCTGAATCAAAAGTTGATTGGATCAGGCTCGTTAAATAATGGCATATACATTCTAAATCAAACCACAGTTCTTAACGTACAAAATACACAGAAGAGGAACAGTTCAGAAATGAACGAATCTTTCTTGTGGCATTGTAGACTAGGTCATATTAATGCGACAAGACTATCTAAGTTATATAAGGATGGATATTTGAATCCGTTCGAATTTTCATCTTATGACCCTTGCTAGTCATGTCTCAAAGGCAAGATGACCAAAACTCCATTTACTGGACACGAAGAAAGAGTTACGGAACTCTTGGGACTGATACATAGTGATATATGCGGTCCCATGTCTACACATGCCAGGAATGGTTCCTCATACTTCATTACATTCACTGACGATCTCTCAAGATACGGACATGTGTTCCTGATGAAGCACAATTCTGAAGCTTTTGAGAAATTCAAAGAATATATGCACGAAGTAGAGAACCAAATGGGTAGAAATATTAAAATCCTATGATTAGATCGAGGATGAGAATATTTGAGCATGAAATTCCGTGACTATCTAAAAAAGAATGGGATTCTCTCTCAGCTTACTCATCTGTATACACCACAGCAAAACGGTGTATCGGAGCACAGGAATCGCACCCTATCAGATATGGTGCGCTCTATGATGAGTTATGCTGTGTTACCTATTTCCTTTTGGGGTTATGCATTGGAGACAGCTGCAGACCTATTGAATATGGTTCCCACCAAATCTGTGCCAACCACTCCATATGAGATATGGAAAGGAAAGAGACCATATTTTAATTATGTTAAGATATGGGGTTGTCCGGTATATGTGAAAACACAAAATCCGGACAAGCTCGAGACAAGCTCAGTTCTGTGTTAGTTTATAGGATATCCTAAACATTCACGAGGGTATATCTTCTACCACTCCGAGGAACAAAAGGTGTTTGTTTCTCGACATGCCACTTTTCTAGAAAAGGGTTTTCTTATGGAAGAACTTAGTGGCAAGAAGGTAGAACTGGAAGAGGTTCCAGCTATACAAACCACGACAGAAGATTTGGTAGAACCAGAGGATTCGATAGCTCCCAACGAACCTCAGCCTCTCCGCCGATCTAGTAGGGTTCCTTATCGACCTGAGAGATACTACGGTTTTCTCGTTGATGGTGGGAGCGAGATTGCATCATGGTAGATGATGACCCAACTAGCTTCGAGCAGGCCATCACGAGTGTGGACTCTATGAAATGGCTGGATGCAATGCAGTTTGGGATGGAATCCATGTACACCAACAAAGTATGGTCTTTGGAAGTTGCACCTGAAGGGGTAAAACCCATCGGGAGTAAATGGATCTTTAAGAAGAAACTTGGTGTAGATGGAAAAGTTGAGACTTTCAAAGCTAGACTTGTTGCAATGGGTTTTCGTCAACGACCAGGTGTGGATTATGATGAAACCTTTTCTCCAGTGTCTATGTTTAAGTCTATCCGGATCCTACTTGCCATTGCTGCATACCATGACTACGAAATCTGGAAAATGGATGTTAAGACCGCCTTTCTAAATGGTGATTTAGAAGAGAGCGTATACATGACTCAGCCAGAGGGCTTCGTAGACCGTGGGAGCAGCAGAAAGGTATGCAAGCTGCTTAAATCCATCTACGGGTTAAAGCAGGCATCGCGGAGTTGGAACATCTGTTTTGATGTTGTAGTCAAAGAGTTTGACTTCATCAAAAACGTAGATGCACCTTATATATATAAGAAGGTGGTAGAGAGTAAGGTTGTCTTCTTCGTATTATACATGGATGACATACTCTTGATAGGAAATAATATTCCTATGCTGCACTCGGTCAAGCTCTTCTTATCACAATGATTCTCAATGAAAGATCTAGGTGATGCCTCCTACATCTTGGGGATTAAGATCTATAGAGATAGATCTAAAAGGATACTGGGATTGTCCCAATCCAGATACATTGACACCATACTAAAGAGGTTTAGTATGGAAGAATCCAAATGTAGGAATTTACCCATGATCTCTGGACTCACTCTCTCTAAAGAGATGTCTCCCAAGACTAATTTGGAGAGAGCTCGCATGCAAGGGATACCCTATGCTTTGGCAGTAGGCTCTATCACGTACGCGATGTTATATACCAAACCTGATGTAGCATACTCACTAAGTATAGTGAGTAGGTATCATGCAGATCCAGGAGAGAGTCATTGGACAGTTGTCAAGAACATTCTTAAGTACTTGAGAATGACTAAGGAGATGTTCTTGGTGTATGGTAACGGAGAACTCCAAGTGGAGTCCTTTACCGATTCGAGTTTCCAGAATGATAAGGACGACTCTAAGTCGGTCTCGGCATTTGTCTTTACCCTCAATAGAGGGGCGGTTTGTTGGAAGAGTTCCAAACAGGAAACCGTGGCAGACTCGACGATAGAGGCTGAATACATCACTGCCAACGATGCGCCAAAGAGGCTGTCTGGATGAAGAAGTTCATAATTGAACTTGGTGTGGTTCCATCCATTGAGCGTCCAATACCTTTGTATTGTGATAACAATAGAGCAGTGGCCTTGGCCAAGGAATCCATATCCTATCAGTGATCCAGACATATTCTGAGGCGGTATCACCTGATCCGGGAGATACTTGATTGCCGGGAGATCGAGGTCAGGAGAGTTGACACGAAGGAAAACACGGCGGATCCACTCACCAAGGCCATTCCCCAGATACAATTTGAGAGACTCTTCGGGATGTTGGGTATGAGATACTACAACAACCGGCCTTAGTGCGAGTGGGAGATTGTTAGTTATATGTATGCCCTAGAGGCCATTATTGTACATGTGATGTATATTATAGTGGATGCTTGGATATATATAGAGAGCAATTTCTTACTTGACATGATAGTATGCTATCTGGTTGCTCTTTATCTTAACAAGTTGACTTGTATATGTGATGCTGTCTTGCTCTCACATGTGGATAAAGCCCTTAGGTTGTGTACTTGACTACCAGGACTATGATGGAGATCATACTAGTGGGGCCAAGGGTAGTCCGCAAGTACACCCTATAATTGTGACTAATTGAGGGTGTATCGAGACGGGGAAACGATATTCCGGAGTATACTAGCGTATACTCATCTTGACCCATATGATGGGTGATGGATGATCCTACATCTATTGGTTTTTGACATTAAAGATGGTATACATGTGCTTAGTGGAGACTGGGTACACTGAACGGACTCGCGAGAACTCCTAGTTGGTATTATACCTATCGTCAGATAGCAGTTCTCCGGTGACACTGGTACAGGTTTGTCTATAGACCCGAGATCGTCATAGAGTCTTGTGTGATTCCCACTGTACTTTGATTTCCACCTAACCACGTTCAATAGAACGTGCAAAACGGTGGCTTTTGGGTACAGTCTCGAATCACATGGAGGCAATGAGTGATAGGAAGGGATTCGTCTATCCCGGTATTAGGGGTTGATTTTTCACTGTACTCGATTGGCCATAACGACAAGTCCCTGGCCAGGGCTGCTATGGAGATTTACTGATAAGTGTTATCAGTAGTTTCTCGATCCGTTATGAGCTTCACATCGGCACGAATTATCGGTTAATGGGGTCTGACGTTTACCACCCCTAGACTAGATATGCGACATATCATACGAAAAGACCGGACTGTACGGTAGTGTTACTGGGCTTTTGCAGGAGTTAGAGCGTGCTAGCTTGCTGATCTTCTGATCGTTCAATACCTGGGTAGCCGTTACGTCCAGCTAGTACCGCTGACGGCTTGTGGGTGCTTGATGTGATCATCACCTACTGCCAGCGTATTGACGAAACTTTACAGTCCTACACAGAGGTTTCACTGGCTCAGGCAAAACGAATTAGGAGCATATATGTGATATGTGCGGGACCGAGATTAATACGAGTATGTGATACCGTATTCTATTTTCACGATATATAGTATCAATCGGTTATATAAGATATAGCCAGATTATCGAATCAAATGTTGATTCGATAAGTCGATACAGTATCGGTCGGTTATATGAGAGATAGCCGGGTTATCGAATCAAGTGTTGATTTGATAAGTTGATACAAATTATATTAGTCGTTCATATGAGATATAACCAGATTATTAAATCAAGTGTTGATTTAATGTATAATTATATATATGATATATTAATTTACATTAACTAATATTAGCTTACTTAAGTATTTCTTTTTCTTACATGTGCACACTTAATATATATGTGATATATATTGTGTTAACTATATATGTCATGGTTGATGATACATGCAACATGGGTGTATGAGACCTACACCATGATAATGATAATGAAGGGTTTATTTATTTAGAGTAAAACAATTATTAGTTGGAAATTTGTCACATTGCATGAAGGTTCATGAAGCTTGAAGACCCATTGACTTAGTCCACTAGTTTTGTCTTACACTAGATATTTATTAACTCAACCAATATCTAAACCCATGGTTAAGTCTCTACATGAGTTATATTAGATATTTTCTCACCCATGGTTTCCATACTCTCTCTCTTATTTTTTTTGCTTCATCTTCATCAAGAGCAAGAGAGAGCTCTTCAGGTTTTTAAGAGAAGAAGAAAAAGAATGAGAAAATAAATTCTAAAGTGAGCAAAAATCCTACTTCATCATCCACTACTAGATTAGCACTTTAGTATAGGGTGTTAGATTCACTAATTCTACATTAGTGAATAGGGTAGCTAGGGTTTGTGACTCCTCAATTTAGATCATCTTCGGCTTGGAAGACTTCAACCAAGCATGCATCTTTCTTCTTGTGGATCCGTTCGAGAGTCCGCAGGATCACAACTTGGAGCTAAAGGACTACTAGAAGGAGCTAAAGAAGTGAAGGACCGGACTACAAAGTTTGTAATCCCTACTTACATAGATGTAAAGTAGTTTACATATCGTATTGTCTAAATCTTTAGTTAAGATTCTAGGGTTAGTATTGTTAAGCATGGAAAATGTTTGAAAATGGCATGGACGATACTTCCCATTGTTATATGTCATCCAAGTTTATAACTACACACTCGATTATCTGCACGACCCTGTCTAGTTTCTGGGACATACACACTGGGATTGGGAAAATCATAGCTAGTAGGGAATGTAAAGATTGTACAGTTGTTGTGTGCGGCCGGGAGCTTTTTGCAGATTTCTTGGTGATTGATACGGGCAGCTATGAAGTCGTCTTGGGAATGGATTTTCTTGGCACTTTCCACGCTCACATTGATTGTAGGGCAAGGAAAGTAATTTTCCAGATTCCCAGACATCCCGAGTTTAGCTTCACTGGAGGAAGTAGTTCTGTCGGGCCAGTAGAGTTTAGGGCTAGGCCGACAAATAATATTCTTGCATCAATGGAAGTTGATAAAAGTAAAGAGCCAGCTGTTGTTCGCGATTTTATGGACGTGTTTGAAGATATATCGGGTTTACCGCCGAAGCGAAACGTGGAGTTCGCAATTGATTTTATTCCTGGTGCAGCGCCAGTATCTAAAGCGTACTATCCAATGGCACCAGTGGAGTTGGAAGAAGTCAAGAAACAGGTTGCTGAATTGCTTGAGAAGGGTTGGATTAGAAGCAGTAACTCACCTTGGGGAGCTCCAGTTCTTCTAGTAAAGAAGAAAGATGGCACAAGAAGGATGTGCATCGACTATCGAGAATTAAATCGGGTGACTATTAAGAACAAGCACCTGATCCCTCGCATTGGTGAAATTTTTGAGCAGCTTAGTGGCGCGAGGGTATTCTCGAAGCTGGATTTGCAATCCGGATATCATCAGGTCCGAGTAAAAGCAGAAGATATTTGCAAGACGGCGTTCCGAACTCGCTATGGACATTACGAGTACTTAGTAATGCCCTTCGGAGTAACGAATGCACCGGCGATATTCATGGACATGATGAACCGAATCTTTTCACCATTCTTGGACCAGTTTATTGTGGTATTCATTGACGATATTCTGGTTTACTCGAAGAGTTTTGAAGAGCATGCTGAGCATTTGAAGATCGCACTGCAGACATTGAGACAAGAGAAGTTATATGCGAAGATGAGCAAGTGCATGTTTTGGTTGGAAGAAGTAAGGTTTTTGGGGCATGTTGTGTCTGGCGATGGAATCGCCGTCGATCCCGAAAAGATTGCAGCAGTTCGTGATTGGCCGATTCCAAAGAATGTTGCGGAAATAAGAAGTTTTCTTGGACTCGCCGGGTATTACAGAAGATTTGTGGAGAATTTTGCTCGTCTGGCACAGCCTTTGACCAGGCTTACGCACAAGGAGGTACCTTTTGTGTGGACAGATAGATGTGCGTCAGCTTTTGAGACGTTGAAGCAGAGATTGATAACCGCCCCTATTCTGACCGTACAAGACAATTCCGGAGGATTGGTGATTCACAGCGACGCATCTGGGAAAGGGTTGGGATGTGTTTTGATGCAGCATGGGAAGTTTGTAGCGTACGCATCAAGACAGTTGAAGACCCATGAGAAGAATTACCCAACTCATGACTTGGAGCTTGCGGCTGTGATTTTCGCTTTGAAGATTTGGAGACACTACCTTTTGGGTGAAAGGGTCGAAGTTTTTACTGATCATAAGAGCTTGAAGTATGTGTTCACGCAGAAGGAGATTAATATGAGGCAACGTAGATGGTTGGAGCTGATGGCTGACTACGATCTTGATCTCAAGTACCATCCAAGGAAGGTTAATGTCGTGCCGGATGCGCTTAGTCGGTTACCAGCAATTCAGGTGTTAACTACGCAGAAGGAGCTCGTTGAAGATTTTCGAAGATTTGACTTGGAGGTTGTGCTACCACAATCTTCGGGACAGTTGATGCAGCTGCAAGTACATTCATCGTTGATCGAGAGTATTAAAGCAGCACAATCACAGGATCCTAGACTGCAAAAGTTTCGAGAACAGGTTGAAGCCGGACTACGAATAGATTTATTGATCCATAAAAATGGTGCATTGAGGTATGGTAGCCGTTTGTGTGTGCCAAAGGGAGATATTCGTGAAGAGCTTATGAAAGAAGCACACAGTTCAGCTTATTCTGTACATCCAGGAGGCACAAAGATGTACCGGGATATTCGACAGCATTTCTGGTGGGAAGGCATGAAACGGGAGATTGCTCGCTTTGTGGCAAAGTGCTTGGTGTGTCAGCAAGTTAAGGCTGAATATCAAAGGGTTGCTGGTTTATTGCAACCACTTCCGATTCCTTAGTGGAAGTAGGAACATATAACCATGGATTTCGTGACGGCTTTACCGCGGAGTCCAAAGGGCAACAATGCGGTATGGGTGATTGTTGATCGATTGACCAAGGCAGCTCACTTTATCCCTTTTCGGGTTGGTCAATCAACAGAGACTTTGGCGGAGCGGTACATGCAGGAGAATGTAAGATTGCATGGAGTACCGGTGAGCATCGTGTCCAATCGGTACACGAGGTTCTTATCATACTTTTGGCGGAGTTTACAGGAAAGTTTGGGGACTCGATTGAAGTTTAGCACAGCTTATCATCCTCAAACTGATGGTCAGTCAGAGAGAACGATCCAAACTCTTGAAGATATGTTAAGAGCGTGCATGTTGGACTTCAAGGGTTCATGGGAGGATCATCTACATTTGGTGGAGTTTTCTTACAACAACAGTTTCCAGGCAACTATCCAGATGGCTCCATTTGAAGCTTTGTATGGTTGTAAATGCCGTTCACCTGTTTGTTGGGACGATGTCGGTGAACGAAGATCGTTGGGACCAGATTTAGTTGTGGAGACAGTAGAGAAAGTTAATACTATCAGGAATCATATGAAAGCAGCTCAAGACCGGCAGAAGAGTTGGGCGGATACGTCTAGAAGACCTCTAGAGTTCGCCGTGGGTGATTTGGTATTCTTGAAGATATCACCGACTAGAGGGGTGATTCGCTTTGGAAGTCGAGGGAAGCTCAGTACCCGATTTATTGGACCCTTTGAGATCTTGGATCGTGTTGGTGAGGTAGCGTATCGTTTGGCGTTACCGCGGTCCTTGGCGAATGTGCACGATGTGTTTCACGTATCTCAACTCCGTAAGTATGTTCGTGATGAAACGCATGTATTGGATCATTCGGAGCTGACGGTACGAGAAGACTTGACTTTTAAGGAGCGACCGGTTGAAATTGTGGATCGAAGGGAAAAAGGTTCTTAAGAACAAGGTTATCCCTCTTGTACTTGTTTCTTGGGGTAATCGATCGCATGGAGAGTCCACTTGGAAATGAGAAGATGAAATCCGGCAGAAGTTTCCTTATCTTTTCTTGTAGTTGTTTGTCATCTATCTTTGTATTCTTGGAATTTCGAGGACGAAATTCTTTTTGTAGTTGGGTATAATGTAACAACCGAGTCCAGTTCTACTAATTTCTGTTACCGTATGAACGGAGTGTGGCACTTATTTCATTTATCTTGCTTAATTGTGACTTATTGTAATTTTACCCCGTTAATTCAATTCTGCGTATAACAATTTAAGGCATCTAAAATAAAATTAAAATACTGGTCATAGCCTGCTCGACACCCCTAACCCCGTGGTAGCATCCCTGCATCGTGTTCTCGTCCCGTTCAGTGAAACGGACGTGTTTGGAAGGCTACGTGCACGTACGTGTGTCCGTTTTGGGGGTACGCTTTTTGATTGTAAAATACTTCATTTCAAATTTTAGATCCCGCCTATAATTTTCTTATTTCAATTTCAAATTTTCGGACCCGGCCCTAGCGCAATTTGGAAATATTTTACATTTGCACCAAATCCCAATTTCTAGTATTTTTTTTAACCGTCGAATATAAAATTTTAACCCTCACAATATTTTTTTTCATTTCCCTAAATCTTTACAATTCTTTTTCCTATCCCTGGCTAATCAGCGTCCACTTTAACCCACGGGCCCCACCATTTTTTTTCTCTCTCTCCCTTTCTCCTTCTCTCTCTCTCTCTCTTCTCTAACGCTACGATCCAATTTTCTCTCTCCCCTATATTTTCTCTCTCCTCTCAATCTCTCTCCCCTCTCTATCTCTCTCCTCTCTCTCTCCTCTCGCAATCCCTCTCTCTCTCTCCGTCTCTCTCTCTCTCTCTTTCTCTCCTCTATATATTTTCCTTCCTCCTTCTATTTTTTCTTTTCACCGAAGGAACCCAACCTCATGAGAAACCCTAGCCGTATCGTCCTTCGCCGCCGTAGCCCCAGTGCCGACGCCCTCACCGCCGTTCCTCGCCGGTGCTTGCCCTCGTCACTTCCACCACCTCTTCTTTCTCCTTCATCAACTCCCCGAGCACCCTGCACGAGAAGCTGCGCCCCCCTGCACACGTCTGCGCCTCCTGGGATCACCGCCGGCGATCTCGATCCGTTCCCCGGCCTCGTGCATCCCTCGGTGAGTGGTCTCCTTCTCCTTCTTCTTCTTCTTCTTCTTCTTCTTCTTCTCCTTCTTCTTTCCCTTGCTCGGCTATTTTTAACCGCCGGTGATTCTTTGCAGGGTGTGCCCGGAGCTCTGTCGACGTAGCCGCCGATCTCATCCTACCCTATCCTCCTCATCTTCTTTCCCTTCTTCTCCTTCATCTTTCTCCCTCTGTTTAAACCTACAACCCCACAGAAACCGCAGACCACCTTCTCGAGCACCCTGCACCTCGCCGCAGCTCCGCCAACCACCTCCGTCGACACGCCATACCACAGTAAGTCTCCCTCTCCTCTCCAGTTCCATTCTTTTCTTCTCTTTTTCCCATGCACCTTGTCTTTGCACCGTGATGTTTACTGTTGTTGCGTTTCGCTAGAATTCGGTGATGCCGACGACGTGTCTCGACGATCCAGCGAGATACCCTGACCTGTGTGGTTCCACTGTTCGTCGTTTGGGTTCATTTCGTGAATTATGCGCCCGTCGCGAGATTTCCCCACCGACGTTTAACGTTCCGTTTTCCCGATTCGCGACCCGTCGAGGCAAGTACCCCTTACTACATGCTAAATAATATTTACATATATATTGATAACACCCTAAACCTGCAGTTTAACTTTAGTACTATAATTTCCCATTTTCGTGTTCAATGTCGTGTTATATCATTTTATCTTCCAAGCTTGAAACCTACCGTTTGCAATTACTGTATTAAACCTAATAACCACATTTACATGTTTTAATCACGCTTTCACTATTGACGTAGCCTATGGCACTTTCTCTATAGTTTTACTACATTCAGACACTCATGTACATTTAACCTGTATTAGCTGTGATTTCATCCATTGAACCTATATAAATATATATCATTGCATCCATAAAATTCTTAAACTTGTTAACATGATTTAACGGCCATAACTGTCATATTGTATTTTTATAATGTTGAAATCATCTCTGAAACACAACTGATAACTGTGTTGCTAATTAATTGAAGCTTCTTTATTGTTTAATTCATTGCTTAGATCATGTTGTTGATAACCATGCTTGATTATGTAACTGAGTATGAGCACACCCATGATGTCGTTTACATCTCGACCTGACTTGCTACATACATATTGACTGACCCGACATGGTACCGTACACTGCTTGACTTGACCTGATGTACCTTGACCCAACCCGTTACCTGATCTGGTGTCTAATGCCAACAAACCTGACATGTAGTCCTCACGGACCGTTCCTGTTGTCTATCCAGACAAACCTGCTTACCTGATCCTGTGTTGGCATTAGTCCTTGATTACGGAATACCTGACTTGACATACACATATAACTTGGGGGTATGGGGAAATCAAAGGTGAAACCTGACTTGTAACTCAACAGTTCGCTACTTGTTCTGATCAGTTTTAGAGGCTAGGCCAGCCTTGGAATGATGCTGCTGACATCATTCATCTGTATATATTCCTGTTTAGTGCCTAGCGGCATGTCTCGGTTTCAGCCTGAAAATCTGGGCCGTGGTCCCGGGTATGCACGGGATACTATTGAGTTACATCGATGATTCACCAATTTGATTTCAAAGACTTTAGAATAGAAAACCTGATAGAACAGTTTAGTTTACCCACTGCACGCTACCCTGCACTGCCCTGATTTATAATACTGTTACACCTGCTTTTCATTCATGTTTATATTGCATTGCTTGTTACCCTGTTTATATGTTATTACTTGATGAAATGACGCGCTGACGTCTGGGTTTTGCATGGCCCAGATTCTGTACCACTGTTGCAGTCCGAGTAGGAGTACTTCAGCCAACAGGCTGAGCTGTGAGTGTCAACAGTAGTTAGTTTTTCTTTCCTGCATTTTTATTCCTGATGTGAGCCCGCATTATGGGACATACATTCCAGTTATTTTTGTATTGGATCTTTCGCTTCCGCATTTTATTATTCTTGAACTCATGTTATCTTGGATTATGGACATGTTTTAGATAGTTTTATTTTGTTTTTGATATCTCTACAGCTGTAATGTGACTGTGGGTGGATACTTCCTACCCACAGGTAGCATGGTTGGCTATGTCACGTGCCCATTTTAGTGTACTCTGGGAAGCGGGGAGTGACACTCCTCAATTTAGATCATCTTCGGCTTGGAAGACTTCAACCAAGCATGCATCTTTCTTCTAGTGGATCCGTTCGAGAGTCCGCAGGATCACAACTTGGAGCGAAAGGACTACTACAAGGAGCTAAAGAAGTGAAGGATCGGACTACAAAGTTTGTAATCCCTACTCACTTAGATGTAAAGTAGTTTACACATCGTATTGTTTAAATCTTTAGTTAAGAATCTAGGGTTAGTATTGTTAAGCATGGAAAATGTTTGAAAATGGCATGGACGATACTTCCCGAAGCCTTGTTGTCGTGCCTAGCAATCCTACACGCACTTCAGAGGATTCATCTTCAGATCGTATTTGTAACCCTTCGAAAATCGTTTAGGCAGTTTTTCGGTAATCGGCTAATTTTTCGGCTTTTTCTGTAAAAAGTCAAATTAGGTATTTTTCATTGTAGACCTAATTATACAAAATTTAGATAAGATATTACTATATTTTTTTCACTAAAATGTCACTTATAATTTTCTAGTTAAATAAAAAAATTTGGTAATTAATTTTTTTTTATATTATTTTAAGCTTATAAAAATACATTAAATTAGTGATAAATACAAATTTAATTAGGTAAATTACACACTTAGGAACCATTATGAACTAATATTAAGTGTAATAAAAATTTTATCAAAACATTTCAAGTTTAGTTGTTTTATGGTTTAAAATGGGTTGAAAATGAATGAAAATGGGGTTTTTTTAATGTAAAATTTGATGTGATATGCATTAAATGAGTTTAAAGGTTGCTTTTTGTGTAGAATTTTCTACATAATTCCCTCACACTCACCCCTCCCAACCTCAGGCCAAGCTCACCTTCAGGAAATCCCCCATTTTCCCCTCATTTCTTGCTTGAAAATTCCTTCAAAAATCATCAAAAATCCACCGAAATTCACTAAATTCTTCTCTAATTCAACCCAAAACCTTAAGCCATCCCTTCTCAAGCCCAAATTGGATTAAAAAAGGAGAAAAGAGGCCACTTTGGAGGTTTAGTGTAAAGGAATCAACTCTAGTAAGGTATATTTCTAATCTAGTGTTTAATTGTAGTTTAAAATTTGCTAGATTTAGTAGTTTAAGTGTGAAATTTGGTTTAATTTGCTTGCTCATGAAAATCAAGAGAGGGATTTGATTTCAAATTAGGGTTTGTACCATGATTGATGGAGTTAAGTTAGGGTTTGGTTATCTAATTAGTTAGAGTGGTGAATTGTGCGATGTTGCGCTCGCTAGATCGATAAAATTGCGATATTTGCATCGAATCGGTATGAAATTGCTTACTAGATTTTTATAAAAATTAGGATGTGATCTAATTGCGTTATATTAGCGATATAATTAGCTTCATAAACGACTATTAGAGTGCGCGAACGCGGGGTTTTGTCTAGTCGGGTTTTGGTTTTGTCGATTTCCCCGAAATAACGATTCTAGTTAAGATTTAGCGATTTTCGTGTGTTTTCCCGCGCACCGAGTGCACGTTATGTTTAATTCGAGAGCGTCGATATTTGTATGTTGTGATTTGCATCGTTTTAGGATATGTAATCTTATGCTTGGTGTTGTGCAAATATAGGATCGGTCGGGGAAATATCGGACACGGCGCGTAAAGGCAAGGCGGTGGTCGGATCGGATTAGCGAGGCTTTCAGGTGAGTAGATGTATTCATCTATGGGGGAATCGTCTGGATGGCGCGAGACGCCCCCTAGTTAGGATTACCCTACTTCTTGCAAGAATTATATTGTTAGTTAGCTTATCCCTTTATGTACATTGCATACCCTTATAGCTAACCGTACATTAGATTGCACGGACATTCATCTACACTTATGCGATATCACTTCGTAGGATACGAACACCATTACCATTGGCATAGGTTGCACGCGCACTATTCATGTGACACACACGCCTTTGGTAATTGCCATGCCACGTGCACTATAGAACCTGTTTAACTTAGTATCGCCACTTGCATTCATACATGATATATGAAATTGCATAGCTTGCATATACCTCGCATTATCATCATATTTACATAGATTTCTATCCAAAATTCACATCGTATACATTGATATCATAGACATTTATCATATATAACATGTGAACATTATGATTTTCTTGAGGATTTCAGTATTGCTGCGATTTCTGGATTTTTGGGGAAAACCGCAAGAATTTAACAAAAGCTTATATTTATCTTTTTTTTGACAAAGTTACGGTTTTCTCATGATGTATGTGTCTTCCACCATGAGTTTTCATATTTTCTGTTGGATTTCGAGACCCGATTCGAGGAGTGGATGAACCGTCTCGGGTACATGGTGGGCCCGGTATGGTACCCCGGGGCAAGAAGATCGAGTTGTAGACGATGAGCCTGGCAGGGGAAGACTACCTACCGGTGATGTCTGGCGCGGCGGATATCCGGAGGATACCGACCGTTGTCGTGAGATTTGATGATATGGGCCGATCCCGACTGACGGAGCCCGATATTTGAGACATTGATATAGTGAGATATTGAGAAAGATATGATTTCATATTTGGTGTCGATACTTGACACGGGTTTTCAGATGATTTCTTGATGGTACTTAGCTATTATACATATATTCATTTTCTAAAGTTAAGAATGTAGTACCCTTAGCATTTAAAACACTTAAAAATTTGGTAATGACATTGCATACACGTGCATGCATATTAGAGATATTATATCACATATGGACATACATGTTGTGACGCATTGCGTGCATTCTTACGATTGCCTTACTAGATGTTATATTCTACTCACGAGCTGACAACTCACCCCCGTTGTGCCACAGTGTCTTGCAGGTCGGACTCATCAGTCTTGTAGCGGCGGCTATCTTATCATCCGCTCCTTTTGCTCAGACTCGCGACCTCGCCCGTTGGTGGGTTGCGAGCACACTTTATTTCTTTTTGCTCTATCATTGTATCTAGTATTCTCCATCTACCACTTTATATTGTATATGCGACCTAGTGATGAGACTGAGAGATTTGTATATTTTTGGTTTCCTTTGGGTCGAGCTCACTTGAGCCGACGTGTGTTTTCTGATATTTTGCATTTCTTTTATGCTCTTTTTCTTGATATTACTTATATATTGCATGTGGTTGTGATCCGTCTTGGGCGAAGAGCTAGCTCCCGCTTAGGGATGCCATTTTATGATTACAGGTTATATATATATCTTGTTGTACCCATTTTGGGGGATAGAATTTACAGGAGAGACTCTGCCGAAATTTTCGGAAATTTTTGATGTTTTTAAAAAAGAGATTCTATGCAACTTAATTGATTTAAAATCGTTTTCATGTAAGGTTTTCCTTCACACTCTTTTGATTTTGGTTTAGATTTTTCTGGGCTTTGGCTGACTTAGGTTACAGTACGCCTTTAGACGTCTCGTAATCTAAGTGCCAGTCACGTTCCGTACTTTCGGGTCGTGACAAAGTTGGTATCAGAGCGTAGGTTTTACCTTTCTGAGTGTAGGACGACCTTGGTAGATGGAGTAGGTGACTTAAGCAGAGTGGCGTAGCGTGGGTATAATCCGCGGCATACTTACGATACGGTACTCCGCCTAAGTGACCTTAGGACATAATTGCTTGTATTTCCCTTCTTGATTCCTTGCATTCCTTGATTCAATTGCAATGTCCTTATCCGTCCCGTTTCTTATTCCAGCTTCGATGCCGCCAAAGACTACGAGAGCTCAGCGGGCTGCCGCTAGGGATGAGATTCGAGCGGGCTCGTCTGAGGCGAGGATCGAGCGGGAGGATACGCCTACCCTTCAGGGTCATACTGATCCGCCTTATCCTGGCCGTATTGCCAGATTAGAGGCCGGTATGCAAGAGTTGCGACAGATGATGGGATCTTTAGTTGAGTCCAGCCGGGCACAGAGATCCGAGGACGTTCCTTCCACCGCACAGACCACGATTGTACCTGCTGCACAGATGGTCACTCCTGCTGCTACTACGGAGATTATCCCTGTTTCACTACAGGAGTTCATGAGATTGAGACCTCCAGCTTTTACCGGTACGGATGCGACAGAGGACCCACAGTCATTCCTTGATAGGATGGCTCGGATTTGCCGTTCGTTGAGGTGTTCTGATGATAGATTGGTGGAGTTTGCGAGTTTTCGTCTGGAGGGTCTTGCCCAGACATGGTACGATTCAGTAGAGAGAGGCCGAGCTGGAGGTCTGCCTTCTATGACCTGGGATGAGTTTACAGCTGCATTTCTTGCCCGTTTTCTTCCGGAGAGTGTCCGAGATGCTCAAGCCCGTAGTTTTGAGTCTTTGCGCAAGACTCCTGGGATGACGGAATCGGAGTATGATATACAGTTTTCCCAGTTGTCTCGATATGCTCCGTACCTAGTAGACACAGAAGAGAAGAGAATAAAGAGGTTCGTGCGAGGGCTTGATACACAGCTATTCCTTGCCATCGACACCCAGCACTTTGATACATACGCAGCCGCGATGGACGCAGCCTTACTTTTGGAGGAGCGTATTTCCAAGACTCCGGTTGTTTCTGGGCCGAAGAGGATCCGTACTGATACGCCAGCTCAGCGGCAGATAGGTAGACACCGCGATAGATTATTTCCGGGAGATGGTGGAGGCAGAGGATTGAGACGAGGTCAGTTATTTGGTTCATATCCACAGACCCAGCAGTCGTCGCCAGGATGTTTTCGGTGTGGGAGTCAGTACCACCGTGTCAGAGACTGTACCATGGGACGCCAGGGCGCGGCGACAGTCCCGCATGTGACCTTACCACCCTCACCACCTCCTCAGAGAGCTCTACTACCTACTCCTGATGATGCTCCACGCCAGCCAGATGCTTCTAGAGGCCGTGGGCGTGGCGGTCCGGTTCCGAGAGGACGAGGCGACAGAGGCAGAGGCAGAGGCCGAGGTAGAGGCAGAGGACAGCCAGCTATTAGTGGCGGACAGGCCTGAGTGTTCGCGTTGACTCCTCAGGATGCACAGGCATCCAATGCCGTCGTGACAGGTACTCTGCCAGTATGTTCTTTTGATGCACGGGTATTATTTGATCCAGGCTCCACACATTCCTATGTATCCACGTACTTTGCACCGAGGTTGGGCCGAGAGTCTTCTCCGTTAGATCAGCCGCTTGTCGTTATTACACTGGTAGGCGAGTCTTTTGTTGCCCGTTTCGTGTACCGATCGTGTTCCGTTCGTATCGGGGAGAGAGATTCTTCAGTTGATTTGATTCTCCTCGATATGCTAGACTTTGACGTTCTTCTTGGTATGGACTGGCTAGCCCCCTGTTATGCATCTGTGGACTGCCGTAAGAAGGCAGTCAGATTCAGTTTTCCTGGTGAGCCGGTTCTTGTTATTCAGGGAGATCGTAGCGCTACCCTTCCCAGCTTGATTTTTTCTCTTCGCGCTGGTCAGCTCTTAAGGAAAGGGTGTCAGGGATTCTTAGCCTATGTTTGTGATACTAGCTCCACAGAGGTTCCGTTGGACGAGGTCCCTGTTGTGAGAGAGTTTCCTGATGTATTCCCTGACGAGCTGCCTGGTCTGCCACCAGAGCGCGAGATTGAGTTCTGTATCGATCTGATCCCCGGCATGGGGCCTATCTCTATACCTCCTTATCGGATGGCCCCAGCGGAGCTGAGAGAGCTAAAGGATCAGTTACAGGACTTGCTGGACAAAGGGCTTATCCGACCGAGTGTGTCACCTTGGGGTGCTCCCGTCTTGTTTGTTAAGAAGAAGGACGGAAGTATGCGTTTATGCATTGATTATCGTCAGCTGAACCGGGTTACTGTGCGGAACAGGTATCCCCTACCCCGCATTGATGACTTATTCGATCAGCTCCAGGGTGCAGGGTTTTTCTCGAAGGATGATTTACGGTCAGGTTATTACCAGTTGCGGGTTCGGAAGGAGGATATTCCAAAGACCGCTTTCCGTACTCGATATGGTCATTATGAGCTTTTGGTGATGTCATTCGGGCTCACCAATGCCCCGGCAGCATTTATGGACTTGATGAACCGTATATTCAGGCCGTATCTCGATCAGTTCATTATTGTGTTCATTGACGACATCTTGGTTTATTCTCGGAGCCGGGAGGAGCATGAGCAGCACTTACGTATCACATTGCAGACTTTGAGGGAGCATCAGCTGTTCGCCAAATTTTCCAAGTGCGCATTCTGGTTAGACAGTGTCGACTTCTTGGGTCATGTGGTGACGAGAGATGGTATTTGTGTGGACCCGAAGAAGATCGAGGCAGTTCAGCGTTGGCCTAGACCAGTATCAGTTACTGAGGTTCGCAGTTTTCTAGGTCTGGCCGGCTACTATCGACGTTTTGTCCAGGATTTCTCCCGCATTGCTGCACCGTTGACCGGATTGACCCAGAAGGGGCTTCCTTTTGATTGGACCCAGGCATGTGAGGATAGTTTCCAGCAATTGAAGACTCTTCTGACTACTGCACCAGTGTTAGCATTGCCTTCAGGATCAGGCGGGTTCGTGGTGTATTGTGATGCTTCTCGAGTGGGGCTGGGCTGTGTATTGATGCAGCACGACAGAGTTATCGCGTATGCTTCTCGGCAGCTGAGGAAACACGAACAGAACTACCCCATCCATGATTTAGAGATGGGTGCAGTGGTATTTGCACTTAAGATCTGGAGACATTACCTATACGGTGAGTCGTGCCAGATATTCACTGACCACAAGAGTTTGAAGTATATCTTCCAGCAGCGAGATCTGAACCTGAGACAGCGCCGTTGGATGGAGTTGGTGAAGGATTATGACTGCGAGATTCTATACCATCCGGGCAAGGCGAATGTGGTGGCAGATGCTTTGAGTAGGAGGCCCGGAGGTAGCTTATCTTGTTTGAGCGCAGTGCAGATGCAGTCGATGACGGATCGGCAGGTGTTATGTGACAGCAGAGTGCAGTTCGAGTTTACTCCTACAGGGGGACAGCTGGCCCATTTCAGAGCACGCCCACAGTTACTTGACCGTATCCGCGAGGCACAGTCTGGCGATGCCCTTATTTTAGAGATTATTGAGCAGATTCGACAGGGCAGAGTTTCTGAGTTCGTGATTGATGATCAGGGGATACTTCGATTTGGGACTCGACTGTGCGTGCCAGATTCAGAAGGACTGAGGCGTGATATTCTCGAGGAGGCACAGAGATCAGTATACAGTGTGCATCCAGGTTCCACCAAGATGTACCGTGATTTGAGAGAGGTTTACTGGTGGGACGGGATGAAGAAGGATATTACAGACTTTGTGTCGAGATGCCTGACTTGTCAGCAAGTCAAGGCCGAGCACCAGAGGCCAGCCGTCGAGTTACAGCCTTTGCCCATCCCTGAGTGGAACTGGGAGAAGGTCTCCATGGACTTCATTGTGGGTCTACCCAGGACCAGTCGAGGGTATGACTCTATTTGGGTGATTGTGGATCGACTGACGAAAGCGGCTCACTTTCTGCCAGTGAAGAACACTTTTGGATTTTCTCAGTACGCCCAGGTTTATATTGATGAGATAGTGCGACTGCATGGCGTTCCGACCTGCATCGTGTTCGACCGGGGCACCCAGTTTACGAGCCGATTGTGGCAGAAACTTCAGGAAGCATTAGGCACCCGATTGAGTTTTAGCACAACCTTTCATCCGCAGACTGACGGTCAGTCAGAGCGTACTATTCAGACTCTTGAGGACATGCTCAGAGCTTGTGTTTTAGATTTCGGTGGTAGCTGGGATCGTCATTTGCCGTTGATCGAGTTTTCCTACAATAATAGCTTCCAGGAGACGATTCAGATGGCACCTTTCGAGGCTTTATATGGGAGGAGATGTCGATCGCCTGTGTGTTGGACAGAGCTCAGGGAGAGCAGTATTTTGGGGCCGCAGATCGTACAGGAGACGACCGAGAAGATACAGCTGATTCGGGACAGGATGAGAGCGGCACAGAGCAGGCAGAAATCATATGCTGACAGGCGCCGTCGCCGACTTGAGTTTGCTGTTGGCGATCATGTTTTCCTGAAGGTCTCTCCGATGAAAGGTGTGATGAGATTTGGGCAGAAAGGGAAGCTCAGTCCTAGATATGTTGGTCCTTTCGAGATCCTAGAGCGTGTTGGTCCTGTCGCTTATCGGTTAGCTCTTCCGCCCAGCTTCCCCGATATTCACCCCGTATTCCATGTCTCGATGCTCCGCAAGTACCTTCATGATCCTTCCCAGGTGATTCAGCACCAGACGATCCAGCTAGAGCGTGATCTTTCATTCACCGAGCAGCCGGTGGTCATTTTGGATCGGCAGGTGAAGAAATTGAGGTCGAAGGTTATACCGTCCGTCAAGGTCCTTTTGAGTGGCCCGAACAGCGAGGAGGTCACCTGGGAGACTGAGGTCGAGATGAGGAAGAGATATCCTCATCTTTTTGAAGGTACGTGTATTTAAATTCTAAATTCGGGGACCGAATTTCTTTAGGGGGGAAGATTGTAACCCTTCGAAAATCGTTTAGGCAGTTTTTCGGTAATCGGCTAATTTTCGGCTTTTTCCGTAAAAAGTCAAATTAGGTATTTTTCATTATAAACCTAATTATACAAAATTTAGATAAGATATTACTATAATTTTGTCACTAAAATGTCACTTATAATTTTCTAGTTAAATAAAAAAAATTCGTAATTAATTATATTTTTTTATTATTTTAAGCTTTTAAAAATACATTAAATTAGTGATAAATACAAATTTAATTAGGTAAATTACACACTTAGGAACCATTATAAACTAATATTAAGTGTAACAAAAATTTTATCAAAACATTTCAAGTTTAGTTGTTTTATGATTTAAAATGGGTTGAAAATGAATGAAAATGGGGTTTTTTTATGTAAAATTTGATGTGATAAAGGTTGCTTTTTGTGTAGAATTTTCTACACAATTCCCTCACACTCACCCCTCCCAACCTCAGGCCGAGCTCACCTTCAGTAAATCCCCCATTTCCCCCTCATTTCTTGCTTGAAAATTCCTTCAAAAATCATCAAAAATCCACCGAAATTCACTAAATTCTTCTCTAATTCAACCCAAAACCTTAAGCCATCCCTTCTCAAGCCCAAATTGGATTAAAACAAGGAGAAAAGAGTCCACTTTGGAGGTTTAGTGTAAAGGAATCAACTCTAGTAAGGTATATTTCTAATCTAGTGTTTAATTGTAGTTTAAAATTTGCTAGATTTAGTAGTTTAAGTGTGAAATTTGGTTTAATTTGCTTGCTCATGAAAATCAAGAGAGGGATTTGATTTCAAATTAGGGTTTGTAGCATGGTTGATGGAGTTAAGTTAGGGTTTGGTTATCTAATTAGTTAGAGTGGTGAATTGTGCGATGTTGCGCTCGCTAGATCGATAAAATTGCGATATTTGCATCGAATCGGTATGAAATTGCTTACTAGATTTTTATAAAAATTAGGATGTGATCTAATTGCGTTATATTAGCGATATAATTAGCTTCATAAACGACTATTAGAGTGCGCGAACGCGGGGTTTTGTCTAGTCGGGTTTTGGTTTTGTCGATTTCCTTGAAATAACGATTCTAGTTAAGATTTAGCGATTTTCGTGTGTTTTCCCGCGCACCGAGTGCACGTTATGTTTAATTCGAGAGCGTCGATATTTGTATGTTGTGATTTGCATCATTTTAGGATATGTAATCTTATGCTTGGTGTTGTGCAAATATAGGATCGGTCGGGGAAACATCGGACACGGCGCGTAAAGGCAAGGCGGTGGTCGGATCGGATTAGCGAGGCTTTCAAGTGAGTAGATGTATTCAACTATGGGGGAATCGTCTGGATGGCGCGAGGCGCCCCCTAGTTAGGATTACCCTACTTCTTGCAAGATTTATATTGTTAGTTAGCTTATCCCTTTATGTACATTGCATACCCTTATAGCTAACCGTACATTAGATTGCACGGACATTCATCTACACTTATGCGATATCACTTCGTAGGACACGAACACCATTACCATTGGCATCGGTTGCACGTGCACTATTCATGTGACACACACGCCTTTGGTAATTGCCATGCCACGTGCACTATAGAACCTGTTTAACTTAGTATCGCCACTTTCTTTCATACATGATATATGAAATTGCATAGCATGCATATACCTCGCATTATCATCATATTTACATAGATTTCTAGCCAAAATTCACATCGTATACATTGATATCATAGACATTTATCATATATAACATGTGAACATTATGATTTTCTTGAGGATTTCAGTATTGCTGCGATTTCTGGATTTTTGGGGAAAACCGCAAGAATTTAACAAAAGCTTATATTTATCTTTTTTTTGACAAAGTTGCGGTTTTCTCGTGATGTATGTGTCGTCCACCATGATTTTTCATGTTTTCTGTTGGATTTCGAGACCCGATTCGAGGAGTGGATGAACCGTCTCGGGTACATGGTGGGCCCGGTATGGTACCTCGGGGCAAGAAGATCGAGTTGTAGAGGATGAGCCTGGCAGGGGAAGACTACCTACCGGTGATGTCTGGCGCGGCGGATATCCGGAGGATACCGACCGTTGTCGTGAGATTTGATGATATGGGCCGATCCGGACTGACGGAGCCTGATATTTGAGACATTGATACAGTGAGATATTGAGACACATATGATTTCATATTTGGTGTCGATGCTTGACACGGGTTTTCAGATGATTTCTTGATGGTACTTAGCTATTATACAGATATTCATTTTCTAAAGGTATGAATGTAGTACCCTTAGCATTTAAAACACTTAAAGATTTAGTAATGACATTGCATACATGTGCATGCATACTAGAGATATTATATCACATATGGACATACATGTTGTGACGCATTGCGTGCATTCTTACGATTGCCTTACTAGATGTTATATTCTACTCACGAGCTGGCAACTCACCCCCGTTGTGCCGCAGTGTCTTGCAGGTCGGACTCATCAGTCTTGTAGCGGCGGCTATCTTATCATCAGCTCCTTTTGCTCAGACTCGCGACATCGCCCGTAGGTGGGTTGCGAGCACACTTTATTTCTTTTTGCTCTATCATTGGATCTAGTATTCTCCATCTACCACTTTATATTGTATATGCGACCTAGTGATGAGACTGAGAGATTTGTATATTTGTGGTTTCCTTTGGGTCGAGCTCACTTGAGCCGACGTGTGTTTTCTGATATTTTGCATTTCTTTTATGCTCTTTTTCTTGATATTACTTATATATTGCATGTGGTTGTGATCCGCCTTGGGCGAAGAGCTAGCTCCCGTTTAGGGATGCCATTTTATGATTACAGGTTATATATATCTTGTTGTACCCATTTTGGGGGATAGAATTTACAGGGGAGACTCTGCCGAAATTTTCGGAAATTTTTGATGTTTTTAAAAAAGGGATTCTATGCAACTTAATTGATTTAAAATCGTTTTCATGTAAGGTTTTCCTTCACACTCTTTTAATTTTGGTTTAGATTTTTCTGGGGTTTGGCTGACTTAGGTTACAGTACGCCTTTAGACGTCTCGTAATCTAAGTGTCAGTCACGTTCCGTACTTTCGGGTCGTGACAGTATTCCCTCAGTCTAGTGAGAACGGTCCTATGATCTTGGATGTGATCGGCCTTGGTTTTAGTCTTGACGACCAGATCATCTACATAGCATTCGACAACTTTATGGATTAGGTTATCAAAGATATTGGTCATTGTCCTTTGATATGTAGCACCTGCGTTCATCAGTCCGAACGGCATCACTTTGTAACAGTATATGCCGATCGGGGTTCGAAATGCTGTATAATTCTCATTTTCAGGCGACATCTTGATTTGATTATATCCAGACGAGCCATTTATGAAAGTGAACACCTCTTAATTGGAGGTATCGTCAACCATCATTTCCATGACTGGACGTGGAAAATCGTCTTTAGGGCATGCCTTATTGAGATCCCTGAAATCGACGCAAACTCGTATCCGCCCGTTCTTCTTTTTCACTGGGATGATGCACGCGATCTAGTCCGTGTATTTCTTTTCCCTGATGAAGCCGGCATCGATGGGTTTCTTGGTTTCCTCGATGACCTTTTCTTCCAGTTCCCTTCTTATTCTTTGAGGAGCTTGTTTAACTGGCTTAGCATCAGGAGATATATGCAGCTTATGCACAGCCACTTCATGGGAAAGGCCAGGCATTTCTTTGTACGTCCACACGAAGCAGTCGGCGAACTCACACAGCAGGGCGACTATCTGCTCTTTCATTTCTTCTTACAAGAGTGAGCTGAAGTAGGTCGGCCTTGGATTATCAGGCGTTACCAAATCAACCTTTGTTAGCAAGTCGAGGGTTGCTTTTCCGCCATCTTTGAACTCTTGAGGGGCTTCTTCTAGCTCAGCTCACTCGTCTTTGTCATTTGACTCTTTACTGGCTTCACCAATATGGAAAATGTAGCATGCTTTGGAATCAAGTTGAATGAAACCTATGCCCAGTCTATCTGGAATTCGTCCATCGATGAGTGCTCGTACCTGAGGCGGATGCCTTAGATCCTCATAAAACTTTGCCTCGGACTCCGTTTGATATAACCGGCATCCGCACCTTTTGAAATATTCCCACATCTCGGGTGCATAGTATCTGGGATTGAGGATGGCTCTTATGCCTCCCTCATAGGGAAGGCATGTGACAGACAAATCGTCCGGGTGCACAACAGGATTTGACCCAAAAAACAGGATGCCCTTCTATCCATTTTTCCTTCCGGGAACATATAAAGTTTTAAGCTGGTCCACGGTAGAGACTGACAATGCATCGAGATCTTTGCGCATATGCTCCGGCACCCTTGTGATGGCTAGGGACCCTTCTGCAATTTTGAAGGTCTCTCGTAGTTTCGCTTGTTGCGTGGGGCCTTAGTCTGCCCAGCTGTTGCAAGGTGGGTTCTCTTCCTCCGACTCTTCGGTGTTGCTGCCAAGATGAAAGCGGACTTTGCTTCTAGATGAGCCTTCAGTATCAGACTCGTTCGTATCGCTACCGAAATGAGGGCGAGTTTTACGGAAGGAAGCACTTCCAGCGTCGGACTCATCAGTGTCACTACCGAAACGCGGGCGCACTTGGGGGTTTTTGCTTTTAAAAGTGACAGGCGGCTCAGATTTGCTTTTGAGTTTCGGGGATGCTCTGTCCTTGGTCAGTTTTGGCTTAGTATTTTGGGGCTTCATAAAGTACCGAGAATCCTCATATCAGACTTCATACACACCGAACGGCTGGATGTCTTCGTCAATGCGTCTTTCTTCGCCATTTTTAGTATACTTCATGCATTGATGGAGAGTTGACGGAACGATGCCATAATCGTGGAGCCACGGCCGTCCCATGAGAATTTTATAAGACGTGTCAGCGTCGATCACGTATATCTTAGCTTCGGTCAGTAGATCCCCAAATTTGATTGGCAAAGCTATGGATCCCAGAACTTGCTGGCAATTTTGATTGAAACCTTAAATGACAATCCTTTCCCTCGATAGGTGTCGGACGTCCATTGACAAACTCTTCAGAGTTCGCAAGTTCATGATGTTCACTGAGGACCCTGGATCAATCAATATGCGATTAATTCGGTCTCCATCGCTGTACCCTATCACGTAAAGTGGCCGATTATGCTCAGCCGTTCCCAGTAGCAAGTCTTCGTCCTTAAACATGACTGCGGCGGCAAGCATAGCGTACCGGGCTTCTTTCATATTAATTTCCGCAAAGCGAGCCTGATACCTGATTGATTTGAATTTCTTGTTGTGTATGTTTGAGAAAATTGTATAGAAATCACAACCAAAAATTATTTGACCGCAATCAATAACGGTGTCGAATGTAGCGCGTTAGTAAGTGCGGATCGTCCACAGGGAAAGTGTAATCGTTCGTCTTTCGAATTAGATGATTCGAAACTTTAAAGAAAAGAAAAGAAAACAATTCATGATTTGTAATTGCAATTCAAGAAAGAGAAAATTATCTAGATCTAAGAAAGCATTAAAATCAAGAAGTGGTAATTTGTGATGATTTTTCCAACCAAATATCAAGAATCTAAATGAGGCTCGTAGGAATCGATCGGATCTATAGATGTGATGCCATCTCACGATGACATATTCTTATCCTTCGATGAATTGATACTAGATCGATGATGATCGACGAGAATTAGGGATTTCTAGTGAAACTAGGGTTTCATCATTTATCCCTTGTTCCTTCGTCGATATCATTCACATTCTAGCCTCTAGTAAATTCAAGAAACGATCGTAGATCCCTAATTTCGAGCGATAACAAATAAGAAAGCATCGCAACGAAACTAGGTCATCGATTCTTGAACTTGCTAGGGTTTACAAAACTCGTAGGACTTAAGAATCGTATTAAGATTTGTTACATCATCATTCTATTGATCTTCTCGACTCCTTGATGAGCGGAGTTTTACTTGAACATCATAACAAGAACTACAATTACAAATTGAGATCGAATCATGATGCAAGAATTTAAAGAAAGCAAGATTAAAGAATTTCACCTTTTATTTATATCAACAGTTTCATTACAATCGCTCAAGAACTACAAGAGGAAGAACTCGATCATCGATTTGGCTTCGCTCGTCTCCGTAAGTTGCGGATCGGCTTGGATCACATGCTCGATTGAAGATCGGCTCAGCTCATAAAAGGTTGAAGGATTCTTTCTTGATTTGGTACTCAAGATCTTGAATTTGGATTGGGATTAGCCTTAGGGTTTCGCACAAGTCGTGTCACTCAACTTGTGGAAGAAGATGAAAGAGTAAAGATTGAACAACTAGAGATTCAACCACTAATGATTGAACAACTAGAGATTCAACCACTAATGATTGAACAACCTTTTAACCCAAGATCTAGGCTTCTATTTATAGACCATCAAAACCCTAGATCTAGGATTTGAATTTTGAATTTCCCTCCAAAAGTTAGTTAGAGGAGATTTGAATTTCTCTCCAAAAGTTTGTTGAGGAGAAGCTTCTAGATGTGATTAGTTAGGATGGAGCTTCTAGAAATAGTTTGTTAGGAGCTTAATCAAGATTAGCTTAATAAATCATTCTTGCTGACCTGGCAGAAGCTTCGAGAATTCTCTGGAATTTGAAGTATATTTTTGAGCTGTAGCCACTGAGATAGGAATATTGAAGAAAAGTTGAGGAGGTGACGTGGCAAGACTGCCGCGGAACCGCGGCGCAAGCCGGCTCCCACCGCGGTTCCGCGGCTCTGTTGGAGCCTCAGGGCTTCATTCTTCTGGTACTTATTGGGCTTGACACTTGGGCCATTTTCTGATATGTTGAATTTAATATTTCCCTCTAGATTGCTACCAGTTCTCAGGTCTTTGAGTTGGCATAATGTTTGATCAGCTCTTTTGGGCTTTTCTTCTGGAATTTCCTGTATAATTTCTCGAGACAAGTGTTGCGCAATATAGGGATGATGCGATGCAATAAAATACAGTCAATTTCCCTAGAAATGCCGGTTTTAAAGTGTAACACATGTAATCTGATATTTAACAACTGTTTTGATAATATGTGAAATATGAATACCGAACACTTCTAAATGAGTGCAAATGATAGGGAAATTGCCGGTTAAAAGATGCAGTATTTTCGACTGATCAAATTCCCCCAAACTTATTTTCGTTCATCTCGAGCGAACTGTTTTATTAAAAAGAGAAGGAGAAAATAAAGAACAAGAAAAGCACACTTTCGTAGGCAACACGATTGCACTGAGCACGTGCAACAAGCCTTTAAACCTCTAAGTGTCCCTAGTAGGAGGAGTGTTGTCTCCTGAGGGTTTTCAGCGGATTGCACCCACAAATTCCAATAATAAAAGGAAGATCATGAATATTACATTTAAAGACAAGAATTGTAAAAGAAAAGCCTTGAAAATTAGGGTTTCCAACTAAGCTAGCTTTTCGGTTGTCATGAGCCCTATCTTAATAGTCATGAAAAGATGTCGGAAATCACGTCCTCCCTCAATAAAACATCGTCTTATTCTTCATTCCTATCTTTCTTCCAAACATCGATCATATAACCCTGCGTGTGTGTAAAGACATCCCTACTCCCGGAGAATTCAATTCAAGCTATCATACTCTTGCCCATCAGCCTTAGTACTTTTTAATTAATGAATATTTAGATGAGATTGCTCACACACTTTCATGCGACCGTTAATACTTCTTGAGGTACTAACCGACTGATTACTCCTGTGCTTGCTTACTTGGTGTATTTTCCTCGTCTTGTACCACCTAAGGCTTAGCAGTGACTCCCAGACCAGTTGGCCTTAAGGCACTAGGTGAAGAGGCACCATCGCTATATTTTTTTTATTGCTGCCTTGGCGATAACAAAACCAGTGTTCATTTTTCTCACCACTTTATATTTTCTTCATTTTTTTTTATTTCCTTCATACTTTTGGCTTTAAGACAAGAGCATTTCAAGGTATCCTCTACTATCCCGGGTTTCAAGACATGTGTAACTGCGAATAGCAGGGTATCAACGTTCAAAATGTTTGGCTTCCAGAATAGAAACTATTTTTCAGACTTATTTTTATCCTCAGATTAGTGACTTCTTTCATCTTACTAACCCTTGGGTCAACAGCTCATAACTACTTATTACTAGTTCGTATAAGAAAACTTCTAATTTTCTTGGTTTTCTTAAATTTTTCTAATCTCATGGATGTAATTTTTCACTATCTAATCTTTTATTATCTTATTTATGTACAAAAATATTTTTATCTTTTGAAATTTTTTAAATTTTTATTGGTTTTCAAAAATGTTTTGTGCTTATGCAAAGTATGATGCAAATGATGCGAAAATAAGCACAAACCTCCCCCAAACTTGTTTTCAACAGTGTCCTCATTGTTGCCTTCTGCTGAATCTCGAAAAACCTGTAAGCTTGGGAGGAATTTATTAGTGGGGGCAAAATATTTAAGTGAAGAACCTCCCCCAAACTTATTCTTGACTCATCATTTTGTAAAAATTTCTTTTCAAGAGCCAGAATAAATGCCCTCCCCCAAACTTGAGTTATGCAATGTTAAACTTTGAAAATCACATGAGGGGGTCAAAAATCAGTGGTCGATGCCAAGCTTTGCAAAGACCAAACGTTAACACCAACCATTCAAAAACTTTATCAATGCAGTGCTCTGGTTGGTGGAAGAAGATATGGGGAAAGGGTAAGTGGTGGAATAGAATGTGTGTGCGTCTCATTTTGGAGAGACGATGCAATGAATGTGATGGATTACTCGCATTCTTTTTACAGTTCAGAAGAAGGGGTAGAGGTTCAATTTCATTGATTGGGACATGATTCATCTCAATACCCGTGTCATTCAAAAATGCGAGTTCATTAGCGAAGATTTCCTCAAAAGTTCCATCAATATCCCGATGAATAATGTCATCACAAAATGCGGGGTGATCTTCAGACTCTAAAAGCAGTTCATAATCGGTGTTAGTTGTTGACCCGGACATCTCGGTGGAAGAGTCCGTATGTGTATGATACATAGTTGGGTCAAACAATAACGTATGAAAAGATTCAAGATCAGTATCATGAGGATCATCAAATTCGCTGCTGTCGACATCCATTAAGTCGACAGAACAGACCTGAGCAGTAGGTTCGGAGGGTACACTTCCCAACTTGTAAATGTTCAGCTCTATTGACCTATTCCCAAAAGATAGGGTCATAGAACCATTACGACAGTTGATGATAGCGTTGGAAGTGGCCAAAAAGGGGCGACCTAAAATCACTGAAATTTGATTCCGTGGGTTCGCTACAGGCTGTGTATCAATTACAATAAAGTCCACAGGGAATATAAATTCCCCGATTTTTATTAATACATCCTCCAGTTCACCCCTAGGTTTGGTGATTGATCGGTCAGCCATCTGGATAGTGCAATTGGTTGGCTTCAACTCTCCGATCCGTAGTTGCTCATAAACCGAGTATGGAAGCAAGTTAACACTAGCGCCAAGGTCTAGTAGAGCAGGGTTGATGTGTTTTTCTCCAATAGAAATTGAAATAGTAGGACAGCCAGGGTCCTTACGTTTCCTCGGTACTTGTTAGGGGAAAGCCGTGTCTACAGTCTTTTCCATGAAAATCTTCTTGGGCACTTCAGTCTTCCTCTTCCTAGTGCACAAGTTCTTAAGAGTTTTCGCATAGGACGGAACTTGTTGGATAGCATCTCGGAGAGGGATGTTGATATTAACTTGCTTAAAAATGTTCATAATCTTCTCTATATGTGGACTCGATTTGTTAGCCCTTAACCGATTAGGGTAAGGTGCATTAGCAATAAGCGCTGGGTCCATCATAGGAGAAGGAAGTGTGTGTGGAACCGATCCCAGAATAGAAGTGGGGATCGTCCGTGGAGAACTAGAAGAGATGGGCTGAGGTGGCGAGCCTTTTGGGAAACGAAGAATAGGCTCGCAAGAAGGTGGTGGGGTAGAAGAACTGGGGTCAGAATTAGAAGTAGAAGTGTGTGTGTGAGGAAAGGTCTCAGCCGGGGTTTTATTGATTGATTTATCACTGTCATCAATTTCTTCCCCAACATGATTGTCAAGCACTCTCCCAGATCTCAACGTGATTGCAACCACATGATGTGAATAGCCAGGATTGGGTAAAGGTTGAGCTGGAAGTTTCCCTTTCTCTCTTGCACTCATTTCGGCTTTTAATCGTGCAATTTCTGCTTCCATCGATTTAATACTCTCAGCTTGGGACGCTGAGTTTTTCTTTATATCATCGACAGAAGTCTTTATTTCAGCCGATACTTGCATGAGATTTGTTAAAAGCAAGTTTATGAATGAAGAGGATTCATCGGTCCCGGTCAACTGTAAAGGACTAGACGGTGCATGTGTGTTGACCGGATTTTGAAAGTTATGTGCTTGGAAGGGGTGCTGACTCAATTGAAGTGGTTGCTGTTGTGGTGGAGGGACCATTTGGAAATTGTTTTGAGTTGGAACTGTTAGTAATATGTATGCCCTAAAGGCCATTATATGGATAGTGGAAACTTGGACATATAATCTATAGAGATAGATGACTTTCTTGCTCAACATGATAGTATGCTATCTGGTTTACTTTATCTTGATATGTAGATTTAATCATTTACACATGCTGATAAAGCCTAAAGGATATTTTCTTGACTACTGTGATTATGATGCGGATCATACTAGTGGGGCACATGTATTCTATAAGCATATCCTTGAACTGTTCCTAGTCGAGGGTGTATCGAGACAGGGCATCGATATTCCAGAGTAGACTAGCGTATACTATTCTTGTCCCATATGATGGGCGATAGATGATCCCATATCCATCTGGTGAGGAGACACCAAAGATTGTATGCGGGTGCTCAGTGGAGACTTGGTACACTGAACGGACTCGCCGAGAACTCCTATGTGGTATTATATCTATCGTCGGATAGCAGTTCTCAGGGAACACTGGTACAGGTTAGTCTGTAGACCCGAGATCGTCATAGAGTCTTGTGTGTCCTCCCACTATACTTTGATCTCCACCCTACCACGGCTCTACTGAGTCGTGCAAACATGTGGTCTTTGGGTACAGTCTCGAGGCACATGGAGGCAATGAGCGATAGGAGAGGTTTCGTCTCTCCCGGTATTGGGGGTTGATGTTGTGCTATGCTCGATTGGTTATAACATGAAGTCCCTGGCCAGGGCTGCTGAGATTTACTGATAAGAGTTATCAGTAGTTTCTCAATCTGTTATGAGCCATACACCAGCATGACTTATTGAGTTACTGGGGTCGACGATTCCATCCCTGGACTCGATATGCAGCATATCTGACGAAGAGACCGGACTGCACGTTAAGTGTTGCCAGTTGGCTCGACGGGAGTTTTTACAGCTTCGCTGGTTTTCTTCTATCGTTTCAATACCCGGGTGGCCGTTATGTTTAGCTGACCTCTTGCGGCTTGTAGATGTTTGATATGATCATCATCTACTGCCGGTGTATTGACGAGTCTTAGAGTCCCACAATGAAGTTTCCTGGCTCAGGCAAAAAGATGTGGTGTGCATATGAGATATGCGCGGGACCCGATTAAATACGGTTATGTGATAACGTATATTAATCGGGCATTTTCTATTTGTCCGATCGTATGAGATATGACCGGTTTGCTAAATCAAGTGTTGATTTAACAAATTACATTTAGATTAAATCTTTAATTAAATCCTTTTGTATGCATGCATGTATGCACATGATGATGTGCATGGACACATACATGCATACATAGTATCATGGTTGATGATACAAGAATGGTGGCAATGCAAGACTTATATTGAAGCTTTTATTTATATTTATCATTTTAAGTTAATGTAAAGAAAACCCACACATGCTCCTTTATTCTTTAGTGGGTAAGCTTTATTTAACTTAATGAAAAGAATTTCCACCCATGCTTAATTCTTTATGAAAAGAATTTCCACCCATAATTATAATGGTAATGGAATAATGATGATTATTCTTTCTCATCACTATAAATAGCTTCATATGTGATATGAAACAAGGTGTACAAACAATGAAACAACAAGGGTGTGAAAACAAGTTATCATATGTGATATGATAGAAAGCTCAAGCTTAGCCACCATAATCTTCTTCTTCCTCTCTTGATTTTTCTCTAGAGTGAAATTGATAAAAGAAAGGATTTCAATTGAAGAATATAAACCACATCATCATACTACACACATCTAACCGATTTTCGTAGGGTGTTTGCTCTACTTCGTTTGCGAAACAAGTAAGGCAAGGAGCTTTGGGCAAAGGGACTTCGGGTGGATCATCGTGGACAAGGAAGGCTTCCATCGATCCGTTCCAAACTCTCATAGTGCCAAGGAGTCACCGAGAGAGATCTACAAAGGTTGTAATCTCTCCTCTTAGTGATAGTTTTTACATTTGCATGTGATGCTTATTTGTATGAATCCCTAAAACTTCTAGTTTCGATTCTCGTCGAGTTAACTTAGCACCTCTAAAATTTTGATTATGGCATATGTGATGCTACCGAATCCTTGACGAGGTGCTAGGCTAGCCCTTCAGTGGTATCAGAGCCAAGCTAGAGCTTTAGGCGATGCCTAGGCGATGTTAAAAGTCCGATCGAACCACGAAACACCAATTTGGACCGCTCTCTGGAAATTTTTTGAAAATTGGATTTTTCCAAATTAAAAGTTCTTAAAAAATTCAGCAGGCTTTTTTATGAATTACCATATAAAAATTATTCAACGATCTCTCCAAAGAGCCGCGGTTCCGCGGCCGTACAGAGGGATCAGGGAATAAGATTTCTACAGTAGACCTGATTTAATAAGTGCCTGCTTCTGGAATATTTTAAACTTACTCAAGTGTTGAGTTTTCTGGAGATCTATTGTATTTGGTGATTCGATTGGAAAGGTTTAACTTCGTTCAGATTTTCAGATTTTTTAGAACGTGTTGAAATGTTTGAACGAATATTAGAAACACATTTTTTCCCGTATTGGAAAAATTCCAAGTGTTGAATTTTTCCCGAATTCGAAACTTTCGAAAAACATGCAAGCGTATTTGTGGACACTCTAGAAGAACATAACCTTAACTCGATTATGTGACCGTCAAAGCTATCACTGATCCTTAGGGTTTGTGGTAGTTTAGCGTTGCCACATGTGAGGCGTTGGTTTGGCCCTTCTACGGTTGGTCCATAAGGGGCTGTGGCATGTTCTAGAAATTTTTGAACTCGGCTCAAGTGTTGTGCAGTTTGGGAAATCTTGGGTGTTTGTTTATTCGATCGAAAAGTTTAACATTGTCTATTTATCTGAAATGTGATACAATATGTGGAATTCATATAGTTAGGCATGAAATACGAAGTATGTGATATTTCGAATTTATGATGTCTAAAGTGATTGTGGATTCCAAATGTTGTAGTTTTTCATTTTATTTTCTGCGACCGTAAGTGTAGTATGTGGTGTATCGCCGTTTTCGTTGCTATACGTCAACGACAATCGGGATACGCATACTTACTTACGTTGATGATATGAGATATTATGTGTTGCTGAGATATGATGAGTAGGATTGTCGCGAATGAATAGCCGGGGGTTTTTATTTGAGATGAGAGTTTTATTTTCATTCATGTATAAATCAATTGTATATTATTTACTTTTCCGCATTAGGATAGACCCAAGGAGGGAAGCACAAGTGACCGGGTTCTAGGGTTCAGTAGGAGGCCATCTCGAGGAGTTGAGACCGGGTCTCCTAAACTCTAGAATTGGCGGGATCACTTGCCGCTCTCGTAGGGGTCTAGGGTGTGGGCTTGGCTATTCATCACGACCGTGGAATCCGTATTTTCTATTGTTGGCTCGATACAAAATACGGACATCCTAGATATCCTTTTATATGCTTCTGCTGTTGATATTCTGTAATGTGATTACTTAGTATCTGAGACGAATGGATTATTATTATATATATGATATATAATAAACGTTGCTTATATTTTACACCCGCGCTAGTCCCACCCCGCTATGCCGTTAGTTAAGTAACCTAACGGTGCATAACGGGACACTGTGGCGAATGCGGATGGTATAAGTAGACGTTCTATTCTGTGATGGCTTAGGAACTTAAATGATGGGATCACATTAATGAGATTAATGTAAAGAAAAGAAACCTAATGATGTTGTAGAATCATATTTGAAACCAACTCGGCTTTTTATGAAAATGCAAGTTTCAAAAAGATGCGGAGCTTAAGCCACTCCTTTTCTTAACTGTTTTGATTCTACAACGAGATCAAGTTCAAAGCGTTAAAAGTTTTCTTAAAAACCATCCGCAACCCTCCGTCATTTTAGGAAGCAGAGTACTTAGTATTCGTGCTGCGTATGTTGATTATAGTCAAGACGTAGTGTACGGTAGCTAAGTGATGTCTTCCTACAAAGCATATGATACGATTAGTTAGGACATTCATGTGATTATGTTGATCATAGTCAAGGGTCATATGGGTGGGTCTAGTTAATCACGAAATGACGGGTAGAATTTGACTAGTACTTATAATATGTTGACCATAGCCAAGGTCATAAGTGACTAGGGGTAAAAACCATATCGGGAATTTCAAGAGTTGAAATTTGCAATGAGATTGCATACCATCTATGTGATAGTTGGATCTCGATCTCACTGTGAGTAAGTGTTACTTCCAGGAGAGTTTTACACTTTACGATTAGCTAATCCAGTGGGTGTCTGGAAAGACTGACCGGTTAGCGCAACTGTAGAATGTAATTATTCCTGGCTAGTTTTCTTTTCAGGTTTTGAAAGAAAATTTGATTAAAAGCAGTGGGAGACATCGATTAGATAAAATAATAACCAATCTAATTCTTTGCAAGCGCATTTCGCTAAGTGTATCCTTTTCTCTCTCCGAATGGCAGTTACAGATGTCAGGACTTAAGCTACTACTTGAGAAAAATAAACTGACAGGACCAAATTATAAAGAATGGTTGAGGAACTTAAACATTGCACTTTCATATGATAAGGTATCATATGTCCTCAATACTGAAGCCCCACCCGTCCCAGGACCTGAATCATCTGTCTCGGATAGGGAGATCCGAAAAACTTAGGAAAATGACTGCAACACGGCCAAGTGCCTCGCGCTCGCTTCTATGGACAATGTCCATCAGAAGCAACACGAGAATATGGATGTGCAATCCATCTTTCTTCACACAAAGGAGTTGTATGAAGAGCAATCTCGTACTTTGAGAGACGAGGCATCTAGAAAGCTGTTTCAGATGCGAATGGCCCCTGGTGCATCAGTTGGAGACCATGTTTTGAAAATGATTGGTCTTATTGAAGAACTTGAGAAACTGGGATGGACTATGGATAATGAGCAATATACGGATATTGTTCTACAGTCTCTCCCCCCTGCCTTTGCTCCGTTCATAGTGAATTTCAATATGAATGATTTGGAGAAATCATTGCCTGAACTTCTCAATATATTGAGAAGTGCAGAGAACACGTTGAAAAAGGCAAGGACTCCCGCTCTGCTTGCTAGGCCATCTTCCTCTTCATTCCCAAAAGCTAAGGCCAAGGGAAAGAAAAAGAAGAAGTCCATCAAACAGAAAGGTGGAGTTAGAAAGGCAAAGGGGAAAGACAAAGCCGGGGCTGTGGGAAGCAGGAAAGGAGAATGTTTTTACTGTAAAAAGTTAGGACATTGGAAACACAACTGTGCTGAATATCTTGCTGATCTCAAGAAGAAGAAGTATGCTGATGCTTCCACTTCAGGTGTGTTTGTAACTAAAAACTGTTTTTCTTTAAACTCTGCATCCTGGGTATTGGATACCGGTTCTGGTTCTCACATCTGCAATTGTATGCAGGGATTGAGAAATAGTAGAGTTTTAAAGATAGGAGATCATACTCTGCGGGTTGGAAATGGTTCCAATATACATGCTGTATCCGTGGGAGAGTATCATCTAGGGTTGCCTTCAGGAAGTATTTTGGTTTTGAACCCGTGTTATTTTGTACCAAGTATGCTGTGTAACATAATATCCGTTTCTTTGTTGGACAATGAAGGATATCATTTTATATTGCAAAATAATGTTATGAACATTAACCTGAATCAAGAGTTGATTGGGTATGGTACACTAAATAACGATATTTACATCCTGAACCAACACACAGTTTTCAATATACAACATACTAGTAAAAGAAAGTTTTCAGATATAAATGAAGCTTTTCTTTGGCATTGTAGACTTGGTCATATTAATGAAACAAGACTAAACAAGCTACATAAAGATGGATATTTAAATCCGTTTGAATATAAATCTTATGTGACTTGCCAGTCTTGTATCAAAGGTAAAATGACCAAAACTCCGTTTAGTGGACACGGAGAGAGAGCTGGTGAACTCTTAAACCTCATACATAGTGATGTATGCGGACCAATGTCTACACATGCAAGAGGTGGTTTTTCATACTTCATCACTTTTACTGATGATTTCTCAAGATTCGGACACGTGTTTTTGATAAAGCACAAATCCGAAGCCCTTGAGAAATTCAAGGAGTATAAACTTGAAGTAGAGAAGCAAACAGGCTCGAGCATCAAGAAACTTCGATCGGATCGAGGTGGAGAATATTTAAGTACAGAGTTTCTAGACTTCTTAAAAGAGAATGGGATTCTCTCTCAGTTCACTCCTCCTTACACACCACAGCACAATGGTGTGTCAGAACGGAGGAATCGTACCCTATTGGATATGGTACGATCCATGATGTGTGATGCTGAGTTACCGCTTTCCTTTTGGGGACATGCATTGGAAACATCGATGTATCTATTGAACAGGGTTCCAACCAAGACCGTGTCTACCACTCCATATGAGATGTGGAATGGAAAGAGACCATCTCTTAAAAGGTTTAGGATTTGGGGTTGTCCGAATTTTGTTAAAAAGCAGAATCCAGACAAACTCGAGACACGATCGGTCATGTGTAAATTTGTGGGGTATCCAAAACATTCGTATGGATATCTATTCTACCACAAAGAGAAACAAAAGGTGTTTGTTGCTCAGCATGCCACATTTTTGGAAAATGAGATCTTTACGGAAAGTACTAATGGCAATGTGGTAGAACTAGAAGAGGTTCTAGAAACACAAATTACTCAGGAGGAATTGGTTGAAACTGATGTTGCAGTAGAACTTCAAGAACCTCAGCCGCTCAGGAGGACTAGTAGAACTTCTCGCCCACCAGAGAGATACTATGGTTTTCTCATAGATGGTGATGGAGAAGATTGCATCATGGATGATGATGACCCTACTAGTTTTCAGCAAGCTATCACGAGTGGTGACTCAGTGAAATGGCTGGAAGCAATGAGATCCGAAATGGAGTCAATGTACACCAACAAAGTATGGACTTTGGACGTTGCGCCTCCTGGGATAAAACCCGTTGGGTGCAAATGGATCTTTAAGAGAAAGATTGGTATAGATGGACAGGTGGAGACCTATATAGCAAGGCTTGTAGCGAAAGGTTTTCGTCAAAGACCAGGCTTGGACTATGATGAAACTTTCTCTCCGGTAGCAATGCTTAAATCCATTAGGATCCTACTTGCTATTGCTGCTCACTATGATTATGAAATATGGCAGATGGACGTGAAAACAGCATTTCTAAATGGTGATTTAGAAGAATGTGTTTTTATGGATCAGCCAGAGGGCTTCATTGATAGTGGGAGCAGCGGGAAAGCATGTAGATTGCTTAAATCCATTTATGGATTAAAGCAGGCCTCAAGGAGCTGGAACATCTGCTTTGATGATACAATCAAAGAGTTTGATTTTGTCAGAAATGAAGATGAACCATGTATTTATAAGAAGATTGTAGGGAATACTGTCACATTCCTCGTATTGTACGTAGATGACATTCTGCTGATAGGAAATGATGTTCCTATGCTACAATCGGTCAAACTATTCTTATCACAAAGGTTCTCCATGAAGGACCTGGGTGATGCCTCACGCATTTTGGGCATTAGGATCTATAGAGATAGATCCAAGAGGTTATTGGGACCGTCCCAATCAAAGTACATAGACACCATTCTAAAGAGGTTTAGTATGGAAGATTCCAAGGGTGGTGCCTTGTCTGCTAGTCATGGAATCACTCTCTCCAAGGACTTCTGTCCGAAGACTGATGAAGAGAGAGCTCGCATGAGCATTATACCCTACGCTTCAGCCGTGGGATCTATAATGTATGCGATGTTGTGTACTCGCCCTGATGTGGCTTATGCACTGGCTGTAGTAAGCAGGTATCAATCCAACCCAGGGGAGAAACATTGGATAGCAGTGAAGAACATTCTTAAGTACTTGCGAAGGACTAAAGAATTGTTCTTGGTGTATGGTAATGGGGATCTCCAGATGGAGGCCTTTACCGATTCCAGCTTCCAAAGTGACAAGGATGACAGTAAATCAATCTCAGGGTTTGTATTTACCCTAAATGGAGGAGCGGTTAGTTGGAAGAGTTCCAAACAGGACACCGCTGCAGACTCCACGATGGAAGCTGAGTATATTGCTGCAAGTGATGCTGCCAAGGAAGCCGTCTGGATGAAGAAGTTCATTGCGGAACTAGGAGTAGTTCCAACCATTGTTGATCCAATACCATTGTATTGTGATAATAATGGAGCTATAGCATTATCCAAAGAACCAAGGTCCCATCAGAAGTCCAGACACATCCTAAGGCGATATCATCTGATCCGGGAGATAGTAGATCGCCAGGAGATCGAGATTCGGAGAGTAGATACAAAGGATAACACAGCGGATCCATACACCAAGGCACTTCCACAGCCTCAGCATGAGCGACTGTTTGAAATGTTGGGTATGAGATACGCCAATAACTGGCCTTAGTGCAAGTGGGAGATTGTTAGTAATATGTATGCCCTAAAGGCCATTATATGGATAGTGGAAACTTGGACATATAATCTATAGAGATAGATGACTTTCTTGCTCAACATGATAGTATGCTATCTGGTTTACTTTATCTTGATATGTAGATTTAATCATTTACACATGCTGATAAAGCCCAAAGGATATTTGCTTGACTACTGTAAATATGATGCGGATCATACTAGTGGGGCACATGTAGTCTATAAGCATATCCTTGAACTATTCCTAGTCGAGAGTGTATCGAGACAGGGCATCGATATTCCAGAGTAGACTAGCGTATACTATTCTTGTCCCATATGATGGGCGATGGATGATCCCATATCCATCTGGTGAGGAGACACCAAAGATTGTATGCGGGTGCTCAGTGGAGACTTGGTACACTGAACGGACTCGTCGAGAACTCCTATGCGGTATTATATCTATCGTCGGATAGCAGTTCTCAGGGAACACTGGTACAGGTTAGTCTGTAGACCCGAGATCGTCATAGAGTCTTGTGTGTCCTCCCACTATACTTTGATCTCCACCCTACCACGGCTCTACTGAGTCATGCAAATAGGTGGTCTTTGGGTACAGTCTCGAGGCGCATGGAGGCAATGAGCGATAGGAGGGGTTTCGTCTCTCTCGGTATTGAGGGTTGATGTTGTGCTATGCTCGATTGGCTATAACATGAAGTCCCTGGCCAGGGATGCTGAGATTTACTGATAAGAGTTATCAGTAGTTTCTCAATCTGTTATGAGCCATACACCAGCATGACTTATTGAGTTACTGGGGTCGACGATTCCATCCCTGGACTCGATATGCAGCATATCTGACGAAGAGACCGGACTGTACGGTAAGTGTTGCCAGTTGGCTCGACGGGAGTTTTTACAGCTTCGCTGGTTTTCTTCTGATCGTTTCAATACCCGGGTGGCCGTTATGTTTAGCTGACCTCTTGCGGCTTGTAGATGTTTGATATGATCATCATCTACTGCCGGTATATTGACGAGTCTTAGAGTCCCACAATGAAGTTTCCTGGCTCAGGCAAAAAGATGTGGTGTGCATATGAGATATGCGCGGGACCCGATTAAATACGGTTATGTGATAACGTATATTAATCGGGCATTTTCTATTTGTCCGATCGTATGAGATATGACCGGTTTGCTAAATCAAGTGTTGATTTAACAAATTACATTTATATTAAATCTTTAATTAAATCCTTTTGTATGCATGCATGTATGCACATGATGATGTGCATGGACACATACATGCATACATAGTATCATGGTTGATGATACAAGAATGGTGGCAATGCAAGACTTATATTGAAGCTTTTATTTATATTTATGATTTTAAGTTAATGTAAAGAAAACCCACACATGCTCCTTTATTCTTTAGTGGGTAAGCTTTATTTAACTTAATGAAAAGAATTTCCACCCATGCTTAATTCTTTATGAAAAGAATTTCCACCCATAATTATAGTGGTAATGGAATAATGATGATTATTCCTTCTCATCACTATAAATAGCTTCATATGTGATATGAAACAAGGTGTACAAATAATGAAACAACAAGGGTGTGAAAACAAGTTATCATATGTGATATGATAGAAAGCTCAAGCTTAGCCACCATAATCTTCTTCTTCCTCTCTTGATTTTTCTCTAGAGTGAAATTGATAAAAGAAAGGATTTCAATTGAAGAATATAAACCACATCATCATACTACACACATCTAGCCGATTTGCGTAGGGTGTTTGCTCTACTTCGTTTGCGAAACAAGTAAGGCAAGGAGCTTTGGGCAAAGGGACTTCGGGTGGATCATCGTGGACAAGGAAGGCTTCCATCGATCCGTTCCAAACTCTCATAGTGCCAAGGAGTCACCGAGGGAGATCTACAAAGGTTGTAATCTCTCCTCTTAGTGATAGTTTTTACATTTGCATGTGATGCTTATTTGTATGAATCCCTAAAACTTCTAGTTTCGATTCTTGTCGAGTTAACTTAGCACCTCTAAAATTTTGATTATGGCATATGTGATGCTACCGAACCCTTGACGAGGTGCTAGGCTAGCCCTTCAGGAACCGTGTTTTGAGATTGGGATTAGTTCCAAGAAAAATTAGGGTGATTCTTCCAACCCAGATTATATGTGGAAGCAAATTGGTCGTTTCTAAGTCTTGTTTGTGTATATGCCCTAGAGGCCATTACTGTATCATACTAGTTTGTATATTACTTAATGGAAGCTTGGGATATTCACCTTGTATAAACAATCTTGCTCAATATAGTAGTATGCTACTTGGTTTGTTTCTACTTCAATGTGTACATGTGTTTATTTTAGTATATCACCTATACACATTAGTGGAGCCTCTAGGATCTTTGCTTGATTACCAGCGTTGTGATGGCAGTCACACTAGTGGAGGCTGGGTAATCTATAAGCACATCCTTATACAGGTCCTTAGTCGCAGGACTATCGAGACAGGGCATCGATACTCCGGAGTAGACTAGCGTATGCGCTTCTCATCCCAGTGTGGGAGATGGTCTGTCCCACAGCCATCAGTACGTCGTACTGGAGATAGTATACGGGTGCTCGTTAGGTTACGGGTACACTGGACAGGACTCGTCGGGAACTGACCGGTCAGTATTATACCTATCGTCAGTTATCAGTTCCCAGGTGACATGAGTACAGCTTAGTCCGCTGACTTGACACTGTCACTTCGCCTCGAGTGTGTTCCCACTGTACTTTGATTACTACCCTACCACGGCTGAAAGGAGTCATGCAAACAGGTAGTAGTTGGGTGCAGTCCTGAAGCACTTGGAGGCAGTGACGGTTAGACAGGATTCGTCTCTCCCGGTATTGGGGTTTGACATCGCGCTGTGTCTAGGAGAGCCATTACACGAGTAGTCCCTGGCCAGGGCAAGGGAGATATACTGGTAGGCTTCCTGTGTTATCTCAGGGTGTTTTGGGCTTCACTTCGACAAGGCTTGTACCGCTATTAGGGGACTGACGTTTACCGCCCCCTAGGCCCGCCATGCGATGTAGCAGACGAACAGACCGGACTGTACGGAGACTGTCACATTCAGACTCAGTAGGAGTTCAGATGGGGTTCACCTCGTCAGTCTTCTTATCGGCATCTACCTGGGGACCGTTACGCACAGCTAGTGCCGCTTGCGGTCTGTGGTTAAACCCACTGCCAGCGTAGTGTCGAGTCTTTAGAGTCCCACACAGAGGGCTATTCGCCTCTGGGCAAAACTGAGTAGAGGTCGCATGGTCTTGCGACAGGGTTCGTTCTCATCCGCGCACTTTGTGCACGTTTGGAGTCCGGACAGATATTACTAGCTGGCTCTGGTTTGAGCCAGATACTGGTATATGTTTTGGGGTTGATTTTATCTCATAGTATTCATCTTCCTCGGAACAAGAATGCGGGTGTGTATGCACAGATGATTGAGGCGGAGGAAGAGGTTTTTCATTAGGGTTTCGGAACGGGTGCGCATGCACAGTTGACAGTCGTCTTTTTCCAAACCCTAATGAATTAGTGATATATCAATTAATAATATTAATTAAATGAAATTGTGTCATGGTTGGGTTTGTTGACTTGTTGACCATGGTTGAAAGTTTGACCATTATCATTACATATCAAAGATGCTCTTTGATTCTAGCAAAACCATTTAATGAATGTAATGATAATGGTCATTCCAAACCATCCATCAACTATTTCATTTTTATTATTATTGTTAATTTGATAATTCTTTTCATTTTGGTTATGGTTGTAAAATGAGAAGGATATTATTCATTCTATCATAACTCTTCTCTCTCCTCTCTTCTTCTTCCTCCTCCTCTAGTTCAAGGAGCTTCCTTCTCATGTGTTGAGAATCCCTCTCCTTGAGATAAAAACACCCCAAAACCACTCTCTACTCACTCTAGGGTTAGAGGTTTAGCAAGCCAAAGATCCTAGTTCTCTCAAAGTTCGAGAAAAGAGCCCGAAGGTTGAACCCTCAGGTGGATCCATCTTTGACGGAAGAAGGCGACGAGGAAAGCACCATCAACCCCTACAAAGGTTTCAAGAAGAAGGAGTTCAAGTTAGGTATAACCTCTTTTCCGAGTAGCTAACTCTCTTTAGCTTTGTAGCTAGTTTAGTTTAGAAAAGATCCCGACTTTTGTTAGTCCATATTGCCTAATGCGCTAAAAATTTGTTTTTTATACCGTTTCTGCCTCCCCGCAAGAACCGGGGTTGGGAACGTGGACTTACAGTGGTATCAGAGCCTAACTAAACTTAAACTAGCTAAGTAGTAAAGTGTATGGATGTTCGATCGGAAAAATCGCAAAAACCGGAAAATCAAAACCCTAACTTTCTGTTGAAATTTTTTGTGCTCTAAAATTAAAAAGTTTTACTCCTAAAATCGGCTCAGGGTTTTGTGAAAACACCCACCAAAAACGGTCACCTGATTCCCTCAAACCGCCGTGGTTCCGCGGCGATAGGTATGCATTTGCCGCGGAACCGCCGCCGTTTTGGCTCCTCTCGTGATCGGGTTTTGTGCAGTGTTCTTCTGGTAGGGTTTTGGGATTTTTAAGATGGTTTATATGTTTCCAGGTTTTCCAGAAAAGAAATTTGTTTTTGGGGTCCTATAAATCCGTATTTTTGGATCGAACTTCACTATACTTTGACTAATATGTTATATCTGTGATGTTTGTATGTATTGAACGTCGGCTAATCACTATATGTCAATTAGTCGGGGTTATACATATCTGTGATCTGTATTTATTGATGGTATGTGTATATGAATGCGTTGGACTGTCGTGGGTGAATAGCCGGGGTGGATGTGAGATGAGTGTTTTCTTTTTCTTTCATTCATGTAATATGTAAATTGATGTAATATTATTTGTATGGCCGCACAACCGGGTCGGGGTTGTAGCCGTCATTGTATAATTCTTTTTACTGTTTTTGCTCCTAGGATAGACCCATGGAGGGGGTGCACAAACTACCGGGTATCTCGAAGTGCCGAGTGGCCTACTCACGGCGTTGAGGGAGGTTGCTCCACTTCGGGTACTTGGCGGGTAGTTTGCCGCACCCGTAGGGGTCTTGGGTGGGGTATTGGCTATTCACCGCGACCGTGTAATCCGCTTTTCATTGCAGGCTCGAACGGATTGTGGATTCCTAGTATATCCAATGTATTCATCTGTGATCTGTAATGTCTATCATTGCTTTATATTTATAACTATTTAGGCGTTGCTTATGTTTTACAGCCGCGCTAGCCCAGCCCCCGCTCTGTCGTTAGTTAAGTAACCTAACGGGTGATGACGGGACCCCGTGGCGAATGCGAATGGCATAAGCGTACGTCATATTTTGGTTGTTTTCTGCAATGGTAGGATTAATTGATGGGACGCATTAAAAGAACTAATGCAAGAATATCACGCATTAAAAGAACTAATGCAAGATAATAAACCAAGCAAAAGTCGTTGGAACACTTTCGAAAAACCACTCGATTCTTTTCAAAAATAACTTTTAAATGCGGAGCTTGAGCCACTCCTTCTAAAAGCTATCTCGTTCCATCGATTATATCAAGTTCACTACGTTCACGGTTTCGCCAAAACCATTCGTAGCCCTCCGTCGTTTCACATGAATAGTCTATAGTATTCAAGCTGTGTTTGTTGGCCAAAGTCAAGGCATAGTGATTGGTAGCTATTGGGTATTCATGTGCAGCATAAATAGATGCGTTGATTTGGAACAGTCGTACTGCCTTGTTGGCCAAAGTCAAGGGTAGGTACGGGTGGATTCAAATTAACCTGGAGAACAACGGGTAGAACTTGACATGTGACTTATGATTTGTTGGCCAAAGTCAAGGTCATAAGAGCATGGGGCAAAAATCCACATCGGGAGTTTCATAAGTACTGAAACTTGCTAGATTTGCATACCATTTGGAGTGTGGTGATTCTGGTAGGATTCCTTCAGTTTCGTCACGCGATGATATTTGGATCCCGATCCTACTGTGAGTATATGCTACTCCTCGGGAAATTTCTCACTAAACGATCAATGCTATAAACCTAGTAGGTGTCTAGAAAGGTGTTAACGGGGCTACGCCCCCAGGGAAAAGAGGTTATTTAATTAAGGAACTTTGCGAAAGCGTTGGAAAACCTCCCTCGAAGTACCGACACTGGCATGGCTGAACGGTTAAGCAAGTATTGTGCGGTGGGATTGATCCCGACTAATTCTTTCTTTATGGTTTGAGGAGGGATTCGAGAGACAGTGGGAGCCATCCTGTTTCGACAAATTAAAAACCATTCTAAACTTGCAAGAGAATCATGCTGAGTGTTTCTTCTTCTCTCTCCTAATTGCAGCGACCAATCGACATGACTGGACTTAAGTTACTCCTAGATAAAAATATACTGACAGGGCCAAACTACAAAGATTGGCTCAGGAATGTCAAAATGGCAATTACTTACGACAAGCTGGGGTATCTTCTTACCACCAAAGCACCCCCCATCCTAGGTCCCACCTCCAGCGTTGCAGATAAGGAAATCCGTAAGACTTGGGAAATAGATAGCGCGAAGGCCAAGTGCCTTGTGCTTGCCTCTATGGACAACGAACATCAGAGGAGGCATGAGAATATAGACCTCGAGTCCATATTTCTCCATACAAAAGAACTGTATGGAGAGCAATCTCGTATCGCAAAATACGAAGTGTCGAAGAAGTTGTTTTCGGCAAGGTTGGCCATCGGATCATCGATAGCGGAACACGTGCTTAAGATGATTGGCTTCATTGAGGAGCTCGCGGAACTTGGAACCACGTTGGAGAATGAGCTCTATACGGACTTGATTCTCCAGTCCCTTCCTTCCACTTACGCCCAGTTTATACTGAACTTCAACTTACAAGAAAAATAGGTTGAACTTTCAGAACTCCTCAATATGCTGAGGAGCGCAGAGGGCACCCTACAGAAAAGTAGGGAAACATCCACTTTGTTTGTAGGAGGATCTTCTTCTTCTAGATCCAAGGCGAAAGCCAAGGGAAAGAAGATGAAAGCCCCTGCCAAACCAAGGGGCGGTGTTAGTAAAGTGGATACGAAGAGAAAGGCAAAGGCAACAATGATAGCGGGGAAGCTTGTGGGTAAAGAAGAATGCTTCTATTGTCATAAGAGTGGACACTGGAAGAAAGATTGCAGGGCTTGGAAGGCCAGGACACAGGAACTGAAGCAGGTTGCGGCTTCAGCTTCAGGTGTGTATGTTATTGAAAACTGTCTTTCAATAAACTCTACTTCCTGGGTATTGGATACCGGATCAGGATCTCATATCTGTAATTCTTTGAAGGCGTTGAGAAACCGTAGGGTTTTGAAGGCAGGTGACATGACCCTCAGAGTTGCGAACGGAGCTAGCATGGATGCTAAAGCCGTGGGGAACTATCACCTGGGAATGTCAGATGGACATGTTTTGGTTTTGCGCAATTGCTTTTTTGTACCCAACGCAACTTGTAATATCATTTCTGTATCTTTGGTTTCTAAAGAAGGTTATGAATTTGCGTTTGTAAGTAATGTTGTAAACATTCACCTTAATCAAGTTCTGATTGGGTCAGGTACACTGAGCAATGGTATATACGTGTTAAACCAACCACAGATTTTCAATGTCCAGAATACACACAAAAGAAAGTCTCCAGATATCAATCAGAATTTCTTATGGCATTGTAGACTGGGTCACATCAATGAGAGAAGGTTGACTAAGTTACATACAGAAGGATATTTGAATCCGTTCGAATATCAATCGTATGCCACTTGTCAATCATGTCTCTATGGAAAGATGACAAAGACTCCGTTCACTGGACACGGAGTAATAGCGAGCGAGCTCTTGGGACTCGTACACAGCGACGTGTGCGGCCCAATGTCTACACATGCGCGAAGCGGTTATTCTTACTTCATTACTTTTACGGATGATTTTTCAAGGTACGGTTATGTCTTCTTAATGAAACATAAGTCCGAAGCCTTTGAGAAGTTCCAGGAATATAAGAATGAAGTAGAAAAACAAACCGGCAAAAGTATCAAGATTCTAAGATCAGATCGAGGTGGAGAATACTTAAGTGCCGAGTTCCTGAATTACTTAAAAGAGAATGGAATTCTCTCTCAGCTTACTCCTCTATACACTCCGCAACATAACGGTGTATCGGAGAGACGGAACCGGACCCTATTGGATATGGTACGGTCCATGATGAGTAACGCTGAGTTACCACGATCATTCTGGGGGTATGCACTAGAATCAGCTGCATACCTTTTGAACCGAGTTCCCACTAAGACTGTGCCTACCACACCATATGAGATGTGATGTGGAAAGAGGCCCCAGCTTAATCACATTAAGACATGGGGATGTCCAGCTTTTGTTAAAAAGCAGCATGCGGAAAAACTCGAGGCACGCTCAGTACAGTGCAAGTTCGTAGGATATCCAAAGAACTCCAAGGGATATTTCCTCTACTGCGAAGAGGAACAAAAAGTTCTTGTTTCTCGTCATGCCTACTTCTTGGAAACTGAGTTTTTGGAAAACCAGATAAGTGGGAGCACAGTAGAACTGGAAGAAATTCCAGAACCACGAGCTATTACTGAAAGCTTAGTGGAACCAGAGGGTTCAAAAGAACAGGACATTCCTACGCCACTCCGCAGGAGTAGTAGGCAGTCTTATCCGCCCGAGAGATACTACGGTTTTCTCATAGACGGGGATAGAGAGGATTGCATCATAGATTATGATGAGCCTACTAGCTTCCAGCAGGCCGTTCAGAGCGTTGACTCGGTAAAATGGCTGGATGCAATGCGGACCGAAATGGAGTCCATGTACACCAACAAAGTATGGACGTTGGACGTTGCTCCAGACGGGGTAAAACCCATAGGATGCAAGTGGATCTTCAAAAGGAAGATTGGTGTAGATGGACAGGTTGAGACCTATAAAGCTAGACTTGTTGCAAAGGGTTTTCGTCAAAGACCTGGTTTGGACTATAACGAAACCTTTTCTCCAGTGGCTATGCTGAAATCCATTCGGATCCTTCTTGCCATTGCTGCCTTCCACGATTATGAGATTTGGCAGATGGACGTAAAGACCGCTTTTCTAAATGGAAATTTAGAGGAGTGTGTCTATATGGATCAGCCAGAGGGTTTCATTCAGAGTGGGAGCAGCGGAAAGGTGTGCAAGTTACTTAAGTCCATCTATGGGCTAAAGCAGGCATCGCGGAGTTGGAACATCTATTTTGATGAGACGGTCAAGAAATTTGGCTTTATCAAAAATCCAGATGAACCATGCATCTATAGTAGATTTGTAGCGAGAACTGTAATATTCCTCGTTTTATACGTGGATGACATTCTCTTAATAGGAAATGACATTCCTATGCTACAATCTGTCAAGGGGTTCTTGTCACACAGGTTCTCCATGAAAGACCTGGGTGATGCCTCGTACATCCTGGGGATCCGGATCCATCGTGATAGATCCAAGAGGATATTAGGACTTTCTCAGTCCAGGTACATCGACACCATACTGAAAAGATTCAGTATGGAAGATTCCAAGCGCGGTAACCTACCGGCTTGTCACGGGATCACCCTCTCTAAAGAGATGTCTCCCAAGACTGATTTGGAGAGGGATCACATGTCTATTATACCCTACGCTTCTGCGGTAGGCTCTATAATGTATGCGATGTTGTGTACCAGACCGGATGTAGCTTATGCACTGAGTGTGGTAAGCCGGTATCAGTCAAACGCTGGGGAGAAACACTGGATAGCGGTAAAGAACATTCTCAAGTACCTGAGAAGGACTAAGGAGATGTTCTTGGTGTATGGCGGAAAAGACCTCCAGATCGAGGCCTTTGCTGACTCCAGCTTTCAGAGTGACAAGGATGATTCCAAGTCCATGTCGGGCTTTGTCTTTACCCTCAATGGAGGGGCGATGTGTTGGAAGAGTTCCAAACAGGAAACCTTTGCAGGCTCGACTATGGAAGCGGAATACATCGCTGCATCTGATGCCGCAAAAGAAGCCGTCTGGATGAGGAAGTTCTTGAAAGAACTTCAGGTGGTTCCGTCCATTGTTGATCCAATACCTCTGTATTGCGACAACAACGGGGCTATAGCTTTAGCGAAGGAACCCAGGTCCCATCAGAAATCCAGACACATCTTGAGGCGGTATCACCTGATCAGGGAGATCGTGGATCGCCAGGAGATCGAGGTTCGGAGGGTCGCTTCAGAAGAAACCACTGCAGATCCATTCACCAAGGCCTTGCCCCAGACTCAGTTCGAGCGGCTGATCGAGATGATAGGTCTTCGATACGCCAGTACATGGCCTTAGTGCAAGTGGGAGATTGTTAGTGTATATGCCCTAGAGGCCATTACTGTATCATACTAGTTTGTATATTACTTAATGGAAGCTTGGGATATTCACCTTGTATAAACAATCTTGCTCAATATAGTAGTATGCTACTTGGTTTGTTTCTACTTCAATGTGTACATGTGTTTATTTTAGTATATCACCTATACACATTAGTGGAGCTCCTAGGATCTTTGCTTGATTACCAGCGTTGTGATGGCAGTCACACTAGTGGGGGCTGGGTAATCTATAAGCGCATCCTTATACAGGTCCCTAGTCGCAGGACTATCGAGACAGGGCATCGATACTCCGGAGTAGACTAGCGTATGCGCTTCTCATCCCAGTGTGGGAGATGGTCTGTCCCACAGCTATCAGTACGTCGTACTGGAGATAGTATACGGGTGCTCGTTAGGTTACGGGTACACTGGACAGGACTCGTCGGGAACTGACCGGTCGGTATTATACCTATCGTCAGTTATCAGTTCCCAGATGACATGAGTACAGCTTAGTCCGCTGACTTGACACTGTCACTTCGCCTCGAGTGTGTTCCCACGGTACTTTGATTACTACCCTACCACGGCTCAAAGGAGTCGTGCAAACAGGTAGTAGTTGGGTGCAGTCCCGAAGCACTTGGAGGCAGTGACGGTTAAACAAGATTCGTCTCTCCCGGTATTGGGGGTTGACATCGCGATGTGTCTAGGAGAGCCATTACACGAGTAGTCTTTGGCCAGGGCAAGCGAGATATACTGGTAGGCTTCCAGTGTTATCTCAAGGTGTTTTGGGCTTCACTCCGACACGACTTGTACCGCTATTAGGGGACTGACGTTTACCGCCCCCTAGGCCCGCCATGCGATGTATCAGACGAACAGACCGGACTGTACGGAGACTGTCACATTCAGACTCAGTAGGAGTTCAGATGGGGTTCACCTCGTCAGTCTTCTTATCGGCATCTACCTGGGGACCATTACGCACAGCTAGTGCCGCTTGCGGTCTGTGGTTAAACCCACTGCCAGCGTAGTGTCGAGTCTTTAGAGTCCCACACAGAGGGCTATTCGCCTCTGGGCAAAACTGAGTAGAGGTCGCATGGTCTTGCGATAGGGTTCGTTCTCATCCGCGCACTTTGTGCACGTTTGGAGTCCGGACAGATATTACTAGCGGGCTCTGGTTTGAGCCAAATACTGGTATATGTTTTGGGGTTGATTTTATCTCATAGTATTCATGTTCCTCGGAACAAGAATGCGGGTGTGTATGCACAGATGATTGAGGCGGAGGAAGAGGTTTTTCATTAGGGTTTTGGAACGGGTGCGCATGCACAGTTGACAGTCGTCTTTTTCCAAACCCTAATGAATTAGTGATATATCAATTAATAATATTAATTAAATGAAATTGTGTCATGGTTGGGTTTGTTGACTTGTTGACCAAGGTTGACTTGTTGACCATGGTTGAAAGTTTGACCATTATCATTACATATCAAAGATGCTCTTTGATTCTAGCAAAACCATTTAATGAATGTAATGATAATGGTCATTCCAAACCATCCATCAACTATTTCATTTTTATTATTATTGTTAATTTGATAATTCTTTTCATTTTGGTTATGGTTGTAAAATGAGAAGGATATTATTCATTCTATCATAACTCTTCTCTCTCCTCTCTTCTTCTTCCTCCTCCTCTAGTTCAAGGAGCTTCCTTCTCATGTGTTGAGAATCCCTCTCCTTGAGATAAAAACACCCCAAAACCACTCTCTACTCACTCTAGGGTTAGAGGTTTAGCATGCCAAAGATCCTAGTTCTCTCAAAGTTCGAGAAAGGAGCCCGAAGGTTGAACCCTCAGGTGGATCCATCTTTGACGGAAGAAGGCGACGAGGAAAGCACCATCAACCCCTACAAAGGTTTCAAGAAGAAGGAGTTCAAGTTAGGTATAACCTCTTTTCCGAGTAGCTAACTCTCTTTAGCTTTGTAGCTAGTTTAGTTTAGAAAAGATCCCGACTTTTGTTAGTCCATGTTGCCTAATGCGCTAAAAATTTGTTTTTTATACTGTTTCCGCCTCCCCGCAAGAACCGGGGTTGGCAACGTGGACTTACAGGTCTTTGTTGGTAAGCAGAATTGGTATTCTCGTGACCTTGAAATGGAGAATTTATTGGACATTCTTCCGTCAAATGTGAAGGATCAGAACAGCAGCCACATACAGTTTTGGCGAGTGACATTTGATTTAGGGCGGCAGCTAAAAATTTGTTTTCCATAGCGTCAAATTTCTTGTGTAAAGCTGAAATTTCAACTCTAATTCCTATGGAAACATCATTGCCATCCGTAGACGATTGACTCACACCCTCCCACTGTAAAGATTTTTCAGCGAAATCTTCTAGAAATTTCAAGGCTTCCCTATCATCTTTGGTCATGAAGTTGCCTTGACACATGGATTCAAGGGTCTGTCTTGTGTTAGGATTAATGCCCTCATAAATGATTCGGCACAGTTCCCACCTAGGGATGCCGTGATGTGGACATTGGACTAACAGATCCTTGAAACGTTCAAGACATTTTGAAAATGTTTCATTTGGAAGCTGGGTGAATTGATAGATTTTGCTATGGACTCGAACTGTCTTTTGATGTGTGTAGAATTTCTTAAGAAATGCTTTGACGAATTCTTCCCAATTTGAAATGGAATGTGCGGTAGTGTTGTACAGCCACTTCTCGGCTATATCGCACAAGGTGAATGGGAGAAGACGAAGACGCAAAGCATCCACAGAAAGCTGTGAAGTACCTATTATTGCGCATACATTTTCAAATTTGGTGATAAACACGTATGCGTCCTCAGACTCGAGACCGTGAAATTTTGGTAGAAGGTTGATGTATTGGGGTTTTATTTGAAAATTTTCCCCGTTGGCTGGTGGAATGGAAAGACAGATGGAAAGGGGGCCTCGAGTAGGATAGCACCTTTCCTGGGGAGAGATGCGAGGTGGATTCTGCGCACCAACGGACGGTGGCATAGTAGTGGTAAAGAAGTTCGATGTGGGTGTGGTGGTGGGTAAAGAAAAGGTAAATGTAGAAATACCGACTTTAGGGTCGATCAAGGAAACGCGGACTTAACGGGTACTAGAATCCCGTGTCCAGCCTATCTTGCACTAAAAAGGGTTAGTACAAGTGGCAGCGTGAATTTATAATTAGGAGAATGATGAATGAATGCGGTGTTTGTTTTGAAAAGTGATACGGATTTTTGAAAAAATGATGCAAGCACAACAAATGCAGCACACAAAACCCTAATTCTAGTGGTCACCTAGGTCAAAGCTCTAGACCGCTCTTAACTGCCAAAAGACAAGTCGCAGGATAGAATCCTCCACTGCCTCTTTATCCCCCTGTGGCCAGGTAAGTGCTAGGAAAGTGGGAAGGTACTCCACTACGTAAGTAGTGGGCCTAATTAATAACCACTAGCCTTCGACACACTTGCCTTAGACACCACAAAAGAAACGCGGATAAGCAATGAATTACCTACGGCCTTCTCTTGTCTTAAGTGAGCGTGACGGTCCTTAGAGTCATCTCTAGATTTCTTTTAATTAATGAGGGTAAATGCGGATGCAAGTTTGTGATTTTCGGGGCTTAGGAAGGGTAATGAACTCCTCACCTAATCTGGATTTGGTCTTTGCCCCTTAATGTCCGTATTAATTATGCAAACAACCTCAAAGATCAAAACAAGCACAATTTAATTTTGCTTTTTGCGCGGCGCTGCGATTTTTGCAAAGAATCCTCCACAAAATGTTATTTGGAGCAGATTTTAGAGAGAGATAAGAAAATTGAGAAGTTACCAGAGAACTTTTGAGCAGAGATGAGGTAATCACGCCGCGGAACCGCGGTTTAAGTCGCCTATTGCCGCGCTTTCGCGGTGGTTTCAGGGGATTACTGCACACAATTTTCTACAGAGGCTCCTGTTCACTCCCCAAGCTCTCTGGAACTATCTGAAAAAAATTTCTCAAGCTCCACAGGTTCCAGAATTCCTCGCACAAATCACTATAACTCGTATTAGTGTTTGCGCGAATTTTGATCATAAAATTATAATGGAATAAACTTTTCAACTCAAATTACAAAATACAAACAATTAGCGCACTATCCCCGGCAACGGCGCCATTTGATTGATTTGAATTTCTTGTTGTGTATATTTGAGAAAATTGTATAGAAATCACAACCAAAAATTATTTGACCGCAATCAATAACGATGTCGAATGTAGCGCGTTAGTAAGTGTGGATCGTCCACAGGGAAAGTGTAATCGTTCGTCTTTTGAATTAGATGAGTCGAAATTTTAAAGAAAAGAAAATAATTCATGATTTGTAATTGCAATTCAAGAAAGAGAAAATTATCTAGATCTAAGAAAGCATTAAAATCAAGAAGTGGTAATTTGTGATGATTTTTCCAACCAAATATCAAGAATCTAAATGTGGCTCGTAGGAATCGATCGGATCTATAGATGTGATGCCATCTCACGATGACGTATTCTTATCCTTCGATGAATTGATACTAGATCGATGAAGATCGACGAGAATTAGGGATTTCTAGTGAAACTAGGGTTTCATCATTTATCCCTTGTTCCTTCGTCGATATCATTCACATTCTAGCCTCTAGTAAATTCAAGAAACGATCGTAGATCCCTAATTTCGAGCGATAACAATCAAGAAAGCATCGCAACGAAACTAGGTAATCGATTCTTGAACTTTCTAGGGTTTACAAAACTCGTAGGACTTAAGAATTGTATTAAGATTTGTTACATCATCATTCTATTGATCTTCTCGACTCCTTGACGAGCGGAGTTTTACTCGAACATCACAACAAGAACTACAATTACAAATTGAGATCGAATCATGATGCAAGAATTTAAAGAAAGAATGTTTAAAGAATTTCATCTTTTATTTATATCAACAGTTTCATTACAATCGCTCAAGAACTACAAGAGGAAGAACTCGATCGTCGATTTGGCTTCGCTCGTCTCCGTGAGTCGCGGATCGGCTTGGATCACTTGCTTGATTGAAGATCGGCTCGGCTCATAAAAGGTTGAAGGATTCTTGCTTGATTTGGTACTCGGGATCTTGAATTTGGATTGGGATTAGGGTTAGGGTTTCGCACAAGTCGTGTCACTCAACTTGTGGAAGAAGATGAGAGAGTAAAGATTGAACAACTAGAGATTCAACCACTAATGATTGAACAACTAGAGATTCAACCACTAATGATTGAACAACTAATGATTCAACCACTAATGATTGAACAACCTTTTAACCCTAGATCTAGGCTTCTATTTATAGACCATCAAAACCCTAGATCTAGGATTTGAATTTTGAATTTCCCTCCAAAAGTTAGTTAGAGGATATTTGAATTTCCCTCCAAAAGTTTGTTGAGGAGAAGCTTCTAGATGTGATTAGTTAGGAGGGAGCTTCTAGAAATAGTTTGTTATGAGCTTAATCAAGATTAGCTTAATAAATCATTCTTGCTGATCTGGCAGAAGCTTCGAGAATTCTCTGGAATTTGAAGTATATTTCTGAGCTGTAGCCCCTGAGATAGGAATATTGAAGCAAAGTTGAGGAGGTGACGTGGCAAGACTGCCGCGGAACCGCGGCGCAAGACGGCTCCCGCCGCGGTTCCACGGCTCTGTTGGAGCCTCAGGGCTTCATTCTTCTGGTACTTGTTGGGCCTGACACTTGGGCCATTTTCTAATATGTTGAATTTAATATTTCTCTCTAGATTGCTACCAGTTCTCAGGTCTTTGAGTTGGCGTAATGTTTGATCAGCTCTTTTGGGCTTTTCTTCTTGAATTTCCTGCATAATTTCTCGAGACAAGTGTTGCGCAATATAGGCATGATGCGATGCCATAAAATACAGTCAATTTCCCTAGAAATGCCGGTTTTAAAGTCTAACACATGTAATCTGATATTTAACAACTGTTTTGATAATATATGAAATATGAATACCGAACACTTCTAAATGAGTGCAAATGATAGGGAAATTGCCGGTTAAAAGATGCAGTATTTTCGACTGATCAATACCGCTCGGGTTTTTGTAGAGCATTAATGAGAACTTCTCTAAGCTCATTAGATAGGACCGAGGCATCGTAGATGCTCAGTAGAGACGGAAGCTTCCGGAGATGAGCCAAGGCATTGTAGTCCACTGAGGAAGGACTTGAGTTTTCATTAGCCGGTTCTCTGCCATCTTCCTCATTAGCCACCTGTTTTTCCTTTCCTTTTGGGGAATTGCCCTGATTTGGCGGTAGAGCCCTGCCGCTTCTGAGCTAGATTTGGTTGGCTTTTGTGGCGAGCTCCTCGTCCTCTTCGAGAAAACAGAGCTCCTCCTCCGAGTCGCTGCCAAGATGGATGGCGTAGAAGATCACTATAGGGATCTCTTCATTGGAGTCTTCTTCTAACTCCTCCAGAACTTCAGCCGCTTCTACAGGGAGGAACTCCTTCAATTGAATTAGAGTTCTTTCCTTCTGTTCATAGTCTTCGAGGGAATCGATATATTTTTGAATGGTGGATCTCCCTGCAGACTCTTTTTCGCGTCGAGATGCACTTTTCTTCTTCTTGAGCTTTTTGAATTTTGAGCCTGATGGAGCCGAATTGGCAGCTGGAATGGTAGACTTCTTCTGCCCTTCCCATTCCATTCTGGGCTCTTTCTAATCTAGTTTTAGCATCTTCTTTATCTTTTTGGACATGTGCATGCTTCATGGAGGCTGTGGCAAGTCAGTTTCATTTTTCAAGGTAGCGGGTTCAGTTGTCTGCTCCTAGTAGGCTCCAGCTTGTGTCTGTATAAAGTTGGTGGTTGCAGCTTGGTTGTTCACCAACAAAATCTTGGACAACTCGATCTCCCCAGTCTTGTACTGCATCTCAACCCAGTCTTTGAAAATATAGCAATCCTCGATCGCATGGCTCACTACTTGGTGGTACGGGCAATATAGAGGATTGTTGGTCATTTTTTCTTCATGAGGTCTTTTCGACTCTGGCAATTGTAGTCCATTGTTCAAGGCATCTTTGAATATCTTACGGACCTTGTCCCTTCTGAAAGAGTAAATCTTGTTCTTTTTCTCCTCTAGGGAAGGCCTTTCTCCTCCCAGCACCGGCTTTCGAGACCAGTTGGTTTTGGATTCGCCTGCCTTTCACTTGTCTTGATTGTCAGATGCATTGGAGACATTGGTATTGCTGGAATTCCCGCTTCTACGGTTGTCGTCCCGCTTGCTTTTCCAAGTCTTGTCTCGCTGAGAGTCCGGGATAGACTCTTTCTTTGAGCGTTCCAGCATTTGGACTTTCTTGGTCAGCTCTTGAAATGACTTAAGGCCTGTTGTACACAAGAATGGGACCATCCCATTGCTGAGGTTCCCAAAAAGGTGGCTGACGGACTGGTCCTGCTCTAGCGGCGGTTCGCACTTGACAGTGAGGCTGCGCCATCGGGCAATAAAGTCCATGTTGCTTTCGTTTTTTCCCTGCTTGGTTCTCACGAGGTCAATGATAGAGATTTTGTCACTAACACTCATGAATCTTTACTGAGACAGAGACTCCATTTGGGTGAAAGTAGCGATGGACCCGTCTGGTATACTTGCATACCAGTCGAAAGTGACACCGGTCAGGCTGTTGATAAACCGACGAAGAAGGAGTGCATTATTGCCCCTTGTATTTCCGCACGACGCTTTAAAGTGGGCGATGTGCTGATTTGTGTTTTTCGTCCCGTCAAATTTTTCGTACTTAGGATTGAAGTAGCCACTCGGGAACTCGATCAGATTGTATTGTGCGAGATATGGCCGCCCACTACTTCCGATTTCTTTCTGAGCTTCGGCCTCGTCTACCAATGTACTAACCTTGCTAATGACCAAATCCATTATCCGATCTTATGTTAGCGGGATGTCTCTATCTGGGGCCAAGGCGTCCCCAGAAGCGGAATGTGGCCGGATTTCATGCGGTTCTCCCAATCTTGGACTCAAAGGACAGGCATCGGTTGCTTTGAGTTGTCATCACCCGGCTCATGAGTAGATACTTGTGCTTGATTTGGAGGCACCCGAGCAATTTGTGCCATGAGTTGCATCACAACGATCGTTAGGTCGTCAATTTTTGAATAGAGCTTGGCCATCTCTTTATCTTTGCTCTTGAGCTGTTTTCGAAGCTCTTGAAGTAGCTCTTGCTCTGCGGTCCTAAGGCGGAAAGTCGGCACTTCTTCGCTGTCCGAGTTTGACTCCATATGGACTGAGGGGTATTTCTGCCTATCGGCCTCATCGAAAGGGTTTTCATCATCCAGCGGAGGCGGCTGATCATGGGAAGCGGCAACCACATTAAAGTCAGTCTGGGCTTGGGATGTGGTGGCCCCATCCTTGTTTTTACTGTGCAAGTTGTCGCTGGGATGCGCGCTTGTCATATAGACCGTATGGATAACATATCTAGCTGTCTTTTTATTATTAGCGACTAATTTTGAGGACTGATGTCGAGCCCTTCTTTTTCGGTAACGGGAAATCGACTGATGGTGGCTGGCTTGACCGGGTTCTTGAATAGTGCTAGCGCTTCCTTTTTGGTTTTGCCCTGCTGTTTTCGCATGGCACAAAGCGCCTGATAGACTCTTGACCCGGAAAACTCGTCGGGAACAAAGAAGTACGACAGATGAGAATAAAAGAACAACCGGTGAATGTCACATGGTTAATTCCGGGGGATCGCAAGTTCTCACCTTCGGGAGTGATTCTGATGAAGAAATAACCCTCGGCCCTCTCTTCAAGGAATCTATCTCTGAAACAGAAGAGATGAAGATCTGCGAGAACATTCAGCTGCGCAATCGCACGCTACCTGAAAAGAATCTCGGACTCACAAACAAGGGATCAAACAAAAAGGATAAGGGGAAAGAAAAGGTCCTTGAGGATATCACCCTCGATGACTGAGTCGTCGAAGAGCTGGCAGCCAAGGACTCGCCCAAGCAAAACAAGGTGGATTACAATATTCTGGCACACCTGAGGAAAATACCCTCGCAGCTAAGCATTCTCGATGCCCTCTTGCTATCTAAAGAGGCAAGAGATTCTTTGATCAAGGCACTACAAGAGCCCGAGTAATTCCAAGCTTTCCTTACCGAAGAAAAGATGAAGGACGAGCTGGAAGAAGTGCACACAGCTGACATCACTTTCGGTAATGAAGATCTCCTCTTCGAAATGTGTGAGCACAACCGTCCCCTATATGTCTCCGGGTATTGCCATAACATTAAGATAGGGAAGATCCTAGCTGACAATGGGTCTTCTGTCAATCTCCTAAATGTGAGGGTGCTAAAAGAAATTTGCATGAGCGTTCAATACCTCGCTCGGGATAAAATCACTATCTCCGGGTTCGACTCCCGGTCATCATAGATGCTCGGGTCTGTGATACCGATGTTATGCTTTGGGCTGCTCATCACTGATATCAAGTTCCACGTCATTGACGCCAAGACTTTCTACAACGCTTTGCTCGGCCGGCCTTGGTTACACGAGTACAATATTATCCCTTCTACACAGCATCAGTGTATGAAGTACTTCAAAGATAGGCTTGAATACACTGTGATAGGGGAGCTGAACCCATTCTCCATAAAAGAAGTCTGAAAGTACGAAGATGCAAAGTACTTCTTACAAGACTTTGAAGACACGGAAAGATGCCATAAACCTGAGGATAAGCAAAAAGCTATCACCACCATTCCGGTTTTCGGGAGCGATACTGAGAAGGAAGAAGAGATAGGCTATTCAGGACCTCCCCGATACAACAAACCGAGACTGTCTACCCCTATTCTGGTCTTTGGTAGTGACTATGAAGACGAGGTCAATGCAGTATTCTCGGCTCGTCCATCAGTGCAACCCTTCATTGGAGATGATCATAGTTTGCAGATCGCCATGGTTCCGCAAGAGCATTATAAAGAGCTCGACGCATTTGATACCTACTGTTTGCAAGAACTGCAGACGTTCTACGTCACTCCAAGGCAAAAAGATGAAAAGGCGACCCTCTTTTATCGATCCGCAGAAAACAAAATGGAGAAAGAAATCTGGCATTGCGCTGATTCTACACTTGACAGGCTCCAGCCCATCCGTTTGCCCAGATACTACACAGAAAGATTAAAAAGGCTGTTGAGGAGCCAAGACGTACCCTTCAAACAGACTGCTCGACAAGCTCAGTTCTACAACAGGATCTGGAACGTCTTCGGAACTCGGCGAAAATTGCCCAATGGGAGAATGGAAACGATCGGGCCTGGATATGTTCAATCCAAGAAACGGGAACGATTACATAGCTGCTACGTTATACATGATTTCGATGAAGAAGGAGATGCTCTGTTAGAAAACACTAACCCTGAACCAAAACGAGGTCTCGCCATGAAAGTGCCAAGTCCGTCGTTTGAAGAACATATGGATAAGCTAATAAGGGAATCGGGTCAGAAGGTCTGGGATGACCATAGCCGCGAAATGGCCATCTATGAAAAAGCCAGAATGCAGCGCCTCCTACATCATGCTACGAAAAATGACAATGCCCTTCGTCGCCAGCCCATCATATGGAAGACTCGACGCGGAGGCAAAAATAAACTGAAGAACAGAAAAAATGTTCGACAGCAGCAAGCGGGTCCAAGATGCCTCGCGATCGAAAATTGAGCAGCCGGGATCCGTCTCTTATAAACAAGATGGGTCGAGCATATTCTTTTCCCCAAGAAAAGAAAAGAAAGATATCCAGTCTTGTCATTAAACTTCAGATGATTACCCTCCCGGAGTCCAAGCACCCTGAACAAGTAAGTTAGATTCATCACCCAGATTATTGCTCCTATCACTAAGTGATAGGACATACTCTTGAAGACTGCTTCACATTCAAAGAATGGGTAGAAGACCAGTATCAGCAAGGCATGTTCGCTTTATCCAACAGTTGGAGGGTAACCCCGCCACAGTAGCATGACCCAAAAACCACGTATGCAGCGAGAGTAGAACCAGATCAACATCGGTCTCGGAAATGATCTCGTACCTGTCACGCGATAACGCTGTCAGGAGAAGGAGTACGTGAGGATATGGCTGACCTCCCCTGGTGCTTCGAAACGATGATGAAGAGGTGATCTCAAAGATTCCACCGGCGCCAAAAGAGCTGGAAGATGGGATACTTACTACTGCAGATAACCTCAGAAAAATCGACTTGGGAACGGCAAACGACCCGCGACCGACGTTCGTCAGTGAGCTGTTGTCTGAAGAAAAGGTGGCTACGCTCAAAGACATGCTCATGCAGTATAAAGACTGTTTTGCATGGAACTACTCCGAAATGCCGGGACTAGATCCAGAAGTAACTGTGCACAAATTGGCGATATCTCTGGACATCAAGCCAATCAAACAAGCGCCAAGAAGAATGCGGTTCGAACTTGAAATGAGCATCAACGCCGAGGTCAAGAAGCTAATCGATTCTGGCTTCATCCAAGAAGTTCAATACCCTGACTGGATCGCCAACATTGTCCCGGTAATGAAGAAAAATAAGACGGTGCGCATCTGCGTAGACTTTTGGGACCTCAACAAAGCCTGCCCAATGGATGACTTTCCCGTACCTGTCACCGAGCTGATGATAGACAACACGTCCACTCACGAAGTCTTCTCCCTCATGGACGGCTCGTCAGGGTACAATCAAATAAAGATCCATCCCTAAGACCAGAAGCATACCGCTTTCCGGACTCCTTTGGGCATATTCTGCTACAAAGTGATGCCTTTCGGCTTGAAGAACGCCAGCGCTACCTATCAGAGGGCCATAACGAAGATTTTCGATGACCTCATATATGAGGTCATCGAATGCTATATCGACGACCTTGTGGTGAAAAGCAAATCGCACGAGTAACATTAGGAGCATATGAAGATAGTGTTCCAACGTCTTCGGAAATACAAGCTCAAGATGAACCCTCTGAAATGCGCGTTCAGAGTTTCCTCGGGCAAATTCTTAGGATTCATCGTACGAAATCGAGGCATCGAAATAGACTCGTCAAAGATCAAGGCGATCATGGAAATGCTCCCGCCAAGAACTCTCAAGCAACTGCGGTCTCTCCAAGGGAAGCTCGCGTATATTCGGCGGTTCATAGCCAATCTTTCCAACAAGTGCCTTCCCTACAGTCACTTGATGAAGAAGGTAACCCCGTTCGTTTAGGATCGCAAATGCCAAAGCGCATTGGACGAAATCAAACAATATCAACAGAGTCCTCCGGTGCTAACTGCTCCGGTCAAGGGAAAACCTCTCATTCTGTATACAACCGCCCTTGAGGGTTCTCTAGGCGCATTATGGGCACAAGAAAATGACCAAGGGAAGGAGAGATCCCTCTACTATTTGAGTCGAGTTCTCCTGGGGAAAGAAAAAAATTACTCTCCCATTGAAAAACACTGCTTGGCATTAATCTTCGCAATAACAAAGCTCAGACACTACGTTTTGGCGCATGAGGTCCATCTCATATCAAAAGTGGATCCTCTCAAATATTTGATGTCAAGAGCCATATTAACGGGATGACTCGCTAAATGGGCCCTCCTCTTGATGGAGTTCTCGATAACATATCATCCTCTCAAGGCAGTGTAAGGCCAGGCCATCGCCGACTTTCACGCTGAGCATCCGATACCTGCTGACTCACCTTTAAATTGTGAATTGCCAGACGAGCACGCGTTTGACACGATCAACAGGGAGAGAGGAGGGAGTGATACCCGATGGGAACTCTACTTCGATGGAGCATCTTCCATGAAGAAGAGCACAGCACCCCTATAATCAAAACGGCGGTAGGCCTCATCTTCATGACTCCACGAAGAGGGATAATGCGCTTTGCCTTCTCCTAAATAGAGCCGAGGACAAACAATGAAGCCGAGTATGAAGCTTTGATAGCAGGTCTCGAGATCGCTGTCGACATGGGAATTGAAAACCTCCTCATATACGGAGACTCCCAGCTAGTCGTTAGTTAAGTAAACGACGACTATCAAATGTGCAAACCGGAGTTGGTAAAGTATGGTGAGAAAGTGCAGCAATTGATGACCCAAATTCCCTCCTACGCCCTGGAAAGCATACCGTGTGCAGAAAATAGCAAGGCAGATGCGTTAGCCAAACTCGCCAAGGAACTGGCTGACGAAAACATCCATGACGTGAGGATCGTTGTGCAACGCAGTCGGGTTCTTGCATCGGCTGAAATATCTCCAGAGTCGTCCGAAGAAAAGGGAGCGACCAAGCAGGCGACCCTACAAATAAAAGATCAGGAAAAGGCTAAGGATTGGAGAGAAGTCTTTATAGACTACTTCAAATCCCGTCGAACACCTGAAGATGCATCCTCAAGACATCAGCTTACGTAACGAGCTCTGTCTTTTGCCTTTGTCAATGATACTCTGTATAAGAGATTGTTCGACTCTCTGTGGCTATGATGCCTAGGACCATAAGAAGTGAGGAGAGTCATCGAAAAGACTCACGACGGAATCTGTGGTTCTCATCAAGCCGGGCCAAAGATGAAGCTGAAGATCAAAAGAATGGGCTACTATTGACCCACGATGATTCGAGACGGCCTCGAATACGCGAAACAGTGCCACTCGTACCAGATTCATGGGAACTTTATCCACCAGCATCCAAACCCGCTACACCCAATGGTGGCTAGCTGGCCATTCGAAATGTGGGGAACCGACATAATCGGGCCCATTGAACTAGCATCGTCCAGAGGACATCGGTTCATGCTGGCAACAACCGATTACTTCTCCAAGTGGGCAAAAGCAGTACCACTAAGAGAAGTGAAGACGGAGAATATCCTCCATTTCTTCAAGACACATGTCATCTATCGGTTCAGCACTCCACGACGGATTATCTCCGATAATGGGCCGGCTTATAGAAGCCACAAAATCAGCCGCTTCGCACAACAACATAATATAGATTGGAGATACTCTTCAGTCTACAATCCCTGAGCTAATGGTCTGGCTGAGGCTTTCAACAAGATTTTGACGAAGATCGTGAAATGTCAAAAAATAAGAAGGACTGGCACGAGAGACTGCATGAAGCTCTCTGGGTGTATCGAACTACGTTCAAAATGGCTATAAAAACAACACCGTATACATTAGTATCCGGCACCGAAGCAGTACTCCCCTTAGTGATAGAGTTACCCACTCTGCGAGTGGCAGTTCATTACGAGCTAACGGATGAAGAGAATTCTCATCTTCGGCTTGAGGAGCTCGACACCCTTGACGAAACCCGGCTCATGGCGCAGCAAAACTTGGAGGCTTACAAAGAAAAGATGGCACGCTCATACGAGAGATTGGCTAGGCCGAGAATATTCCGCCAAGGAGAACTCATGCTAGTGGTCAATAGACCTATGATCCCCAATCGTGCCAAACGGGAGAAATTCGAGCCGAACTATGAGGGCCCGTACATCATAGACAAAGTCTACCAAGGTGGGGCTTATTTGCTCATGGATATGCATGGCGAAAGACCCTCCTTGAAAAAATACTACGCCTGACGAGTCACGGCCTAGGTTAACGATAGATGAAGACGCCTGTGTCCGCTCGCTATCTTCCCAAGCCTGAACTCTATAAGTAGTATCCGAATAAACCTCGCCTTGAAAACGTGTGACGGACCGAAACGTCCCTAAACTAACGATGGACCGTAATGTACTAAAACTAGCAACTGACTGAGACGTCTATAAACTACTGCGGACCGCAGCATCCCAAGGCTGACACAAAAAAAACAGTACGTCCATAAGCGAGATGTGCACGGATGAAAACCCGAAAGTGCTCCGTGAGTAAAAAAAGCAGGACTACCGGCGAGTTTGTGAAAACCCGAAAGGGCGTAATCTCGTTAAAAGACAAGTGCAAGGTCCTCTCGACCCTGTAAGGAGAAAATACCCGTGTAAGATCCTTACGACTCACAAGAAAGCAACACACTTAGGAATCCCTACGATTCCTAAGGAGAAAACACACTTACGAGATCCTCACGACTCGTAAGGAAAATTCCTATATGAGACCCTCACGGCTCATAGGATTCAAAAGCCTTAAGCTACAGGGATCTGAACCTATTCTTAAGCCGTCATACACTCCAATATTGCCCTACAAACGGTTCAATGCTGACCCTTGTATACAATCCACGAGCACGTATAAACATTTTCCTAACAGAGTCCCACCAGCGACTAGGGATATGCTCACACAGTGAACGACCCTTGTAAGTCCTCTCGACTTATAAGGAGAAAACGCTCTTGTAAGATCCTTATGACTTATAAGAGAACATATACTTAAGAATCCTCACGATTTTTAAGGAGAAAACGCACTTACGAGATCCTCACGACTCGTAGGGAGAAACATCTTTATGAGACACTTATGGCTCATGAAGTTAAAAGCCTTAGTCGACAGGATCCTAACCCTGATTGCTAAGCCACCTTTGCTCGAATCGACAAAGGAAAATGATGATTCTCTCCTGACAATATCTTAGTTGTAGCGATGCTGATGCCTAAATTGGTATCGGATCCCGAGTTCCATATTCGCGGCAAAAAGTCAGCGAGCCATAAATGCATATGCAATAGCCGAAATAATGGGGCAACTTGCAACAAAATCAACAAGTAAAATATATGCATACAAAAATAGCCGAAATGATTAGGCAACTCGCAATAAAAAGCATCGAGTAAAAAAGAAAAAAATAGCTGAAATGATTGGGCACCGCGAAAAATAGCCGAAATGATTGGGCAATCACGACTTTCGCGATATAAAAAGCTGAAATGATAGAGCATCGCGGAAAAAAAATAAAAAAACGAAATAAAACTTTTTGCCCAACAGGTGAGATCACATCGATCCCTGTATACAATCGAGGGGCACAAACAAAGAGAGAATCATATCATTCCACCAGGCTCCATCAGAAAGAGAGTCACGTCTCCACGGCCACATCTACAGCCTAGAAACCCACAACAACGTTCCTCCTCATTCCAGCAGGATTCAGACGCAATAATCAACCTCGGAGCCATGGCAAAGTCTATAGTTCCAAATCTTGACGGTTCACAGACAACCTAGAGACCACTTCGACATTCGTCTCATTATAGCAGACGCAACGTCAGCAAAGCGATTCCATGGCAAAACCCCTAATTCCAAATCTCGATGGTTCACAAACAACCTAGAGACCACCTCGACATTCGTCTCATTGCAGCAGATGCAATGTCAGCAAAACGGAGCTGCGGCAAAGTTCCCAGTTCTATGACTCAGCGGTGCACAAACAACCGATAGTCAATTCCTGACCCCGTATGGCTAAAGTCACTCCTGACCCCGTATGGCCAAAGTCAATCTTAACCCCATACGGCTAAAGTCAATCTGACCCCGTATGGCCAAAGTCAATCCTGACCCTGTATGGCCAAAGTCAATCCTGACCCCGTATGGCTAAAGTCAATCCTGATCCCGTATGGCTAGAGTCAATCCTGGCCCCGTATGGCTAAAGTCAATCTTTACCCCATATGGCCAAAGTCAACCCTTGACCCTATGGAATACGGCTAAAGTCAATCCTGACCCCGTGGAAAAAGGCCAAAGTCAACCCTCGACCTCCCCGTTGAAGCAATGCTTTGACTCAGGAGCAGGTCAACTCATCAATCACTTATGAGTTCTCTCGACTTGTAAGGAAGAAAATTCTCTTGTGAGATCCTTACGACTCTCAAGAGAAAACACACTTAGGAATCCTCACGATTCCTAAAGAGAAATTACACCTACGAGATCCTCTCGACTCATAGGGTGAAAAATCTTTATGAGACCCTCACGGCTCAGAAAGTTGGAAACCCTTAGTAGGCAGATCTGAACCAAACTCACAAGCCATCGCTGTCTTACAAGAAGATCAAAATAGATTATCTACAAAATGTATTTGTTGAAAAGGGACACACCGCCATGAAATAAAATATGTCTTTTATTCATGAATCAAAATGAATACAAAGTACAATCTATAAAAGAATCAAAAATACTCTCATTCAGGAGTAAGTACAAAAGGAGAATAAAAAGAAACATATATAATTTTTAAAGCCGGCGGACGGTTTAATAGATTCGCCGATTCATCCTTCTTCCGCTGGGTTTCGGCTTCATAATTTGTTATTGCTATGAGACGGGCCTCCGCTTGAGACTGTTGGGCCTGGTACGAGATGAGCGGACTTTCAAGCTCCTTTTCTGTAACTTTGTGAGCTTCAACCATCTCGCGAGTAAAAATGATGGCTTTATCAATAGCTACCACCTCCTTGATAGCATCTTGAAGCACCTGCCAAAGTTCATACGCACGAGTGGTCCTGGCCGTGAATTCAGCTTGAAGTTCCCCCAGCGAATTGGAAGCCAGCTCCCTCTCCGAAAACTTTCGGTTGAGCCTCTTCTCTTATGACTGCAAATTTGCGGCGCACCATTCAACCAGCCCCCGCAAGCTCGCCTTTGCAGCCATGACCTCTAAAGGAAGGCGCGTGCACTCAAGACTATATAAGCAAGCCTCTACCCAACGACAAAACTCGACCCAAACATGCATCAATGTTTCATCATGGTAAGCAGCAAGAAAGGTGAGAGAAATGTTGTCTTCAGCAGTTAATTCTTCGGCCGTGATCGAGCTACCAGCATGAAGATCTTCGATGAGAGCCGACAAAGAGTGAAGGCTTTGCTTCGCCATCCGTTCAGATGCGCTTGGGGCATAAGGGCTAGGTGGCATAATGATGCGAGATTCCAGCAGGGTAAGAGCGGGCAAAACTGTTAAGATTCATAAACAATCAGCGAGATTTGCAAACAAAGAGTAGATGGAACAACGTCGAAACTTTGCTTACCCAAAGTCATGCAAAAAGGGTTTAAAAGATCCCCAGACCCGTCAAGGATCTCAACTTCGTCGTCAGCTTCCAGAACTACAGAAGACATTAGCATCGGTATACGAAATAATAGTAATGCCATGAGGAGAGGAAAATAACACTAATCTTGCCCAGAAGAGAGGACGATGCGTTGCTGGGATATTGCCTGCGGAGCGGCCATCTCGAGCAAACGCTGGAAAGACTTTCTGGGGGATAGATCCATGATAGACGCCGCCAATCCACGTAATTCTGAAAAGACGGAAGGATTCAGATAATGAAGAGATCATTAAAATAAACGATAGAAGAATACCTTCGATACTCCTCCCACTTTGAACAGGAGGGATAGCAGCTTCGGCAGCCTCCTCCATACCCTCAAGAACATCATCGGAGACATTTGCTGGTGTGACAGCTATCAGTCGAGGAGCAGCGGCCACCACTTCAGAGACAACAATCTCAGTTACATGTTCCACCATCTCCATGCCATTGCCAGAAAGGTCCATTAAATCCACGGCTGGAAGGGACACCTCTTCAAGGTGAACGGGCACAAGGGGAACATAAGCCGCCAATGGAGGCTCTGCAGCAGGAATAGCAACTGTTGCGACCCCCTCCACACCTACTGGTGTCTCATCGGGGATATTTACAAAGTCCACGGTCAAGACGCTACTCGAGCTCAGATTTTCTGCCATGGCCGAAGTCCCTGCAAAGTTTTATGAAGATAAGAAGATATAGAATGCAAAACAAATTACTTACCAAAGGAAAAATACAGAAAACGTGCATACCGATAGGCCAAGATGTCTCGAGTATAGCTTTTTCAAGCCGACGTTCCTTCCTAAGAAGGTATGCTCATTGGGGTTCTAGGGTAGATTCATGGCCGCCGGTCCACAACGACAACTCAGCTTCAGAAGCGGCTGAGATAGGCTTTTTGAGGGCTATCTTGCCCCCTACTCCAGAGGACCTATAAATACTCGCCGTATAGATGGAGGATCTTTGTAGAATATTACTACAGGATAGGAACTCTTCGAAATGCACACGTTCTCAGTCTCATCCTGAGAACGCCTTATAACCTCAGCCAATTGTGCGGCTTCCTCGGCAGATGAACCTAGAAAAAGAAGACCATCATCTGGCTCTTGCATAGATATTGGTTCGTCTTGAACGATAGGCTCAGATTCCATTAAAAAGTCAAGCAGACCGGTGACTGTCTTCTTTCTCCACTTCGACCCGGAACTAACGCTCGAAGATGATCGCTTCCTTCCCTTCGGTGCTTTGGTGCGACGTTGCCCAACCTTGCCTCCAGTATTCTCTTTTTGCGGTGCTACCGATGATGACACTGCCATCGATGATGCCGCAACTGATGGAACTACTACCGATGCCTCATCAGAAGCCCTTGCCTGAGCTCTAATGCGCATTGGCATACCAACTGTGGGTGGAGTCAGGCCCGCATCCACCGCCTCATGAATAAGTAAGGCACCAGTACACCTCAAGGGAGGGCGAACCTTTGTCCACGGTTGCGGCGGGACTCCCATAGCCTGGATCGGGGTGGGAGCTCTATATCCAAAAAGTATCCTCCTGTACTCAGCAATGATGGGACCAACTCGGTGGCAGTACCAACCTATAAAAGCCCCCACACACCTTGGAATGTCGTTGGCCTAAGGGATCATGAAGCGAGAGCCCGTGTTCAGCCACATGAAGTGATGAATGGCATCACGAACAACTTCCAAAGACGAGCTGGGCTCCACTATGAATGCCTCGAAGGGAACACCCTGGTTATAACCCAATTCCCGGGCAAAGCGGTGTGGATTATACCGCATAAAAAGAATCGCATCGTTTCGACGGAACACCAAATAACCCGGTCTGATCGAATATAAGTGCATGGCTTCCACAGGCTTCAAGGATGGTGCTCCCTCTTTCGATAAATCAAACAGCTGCTGAATAGGTCCCGAAGGAGCAGAGAGGAATCAATTATTGAATACCATCCCGCCTTTGTTGGCATAAGGATTAAGAAGCACACGAAGAGCCCCTAACTGAGTCGGATCAGGAGCAGAAGTGTCCACCAACCTCATGAGCCTTGGGAAGGTATACGCATCATAAAAACCCGATCTCTGGTGCGCAGCGAATGCCCCTAACATGTGCATCTCAATCCACAACGTAAAATAATGAAGAGAGAAATTCACCACATCCACATCCGGGGTCGAGGTATTGGCCGCAGTACTCAGCCCATGGTACAAATGCGATAACCCTGCAATGCCCACGGCTAGTCGTGTCCCTTCGGCAATGCGATGGGCAGGATAAATGCCCGAGGCTCTCATAAAGGAATGATGCGTTGGAACGACAAACCAACTTAGCCAAAGTCTGATAAAACCGATGAAGAAAGTTTCTTCATCCATACCGGGAGACGCAATCGACTCAAAAGGCATGGCCGACAAGATTGGGATGTAAAACTGTGGCAAATCTTCTTCTTTGGCCGGTAGCTTATTTAGCCCAAACCCGAATGGGTCGTCAATATTCATAAATTTTGGAGCCTCCTTTGATAGGACATCTCCACGAAGGAAGCAGGCGATAAAACTCTTAAAAGTAACGTTCTGTTCTTCTGACTTTGCGAACAACTTCTCGAAAATACCCAGAGTCTTGATTAGACTTGGATACTTGTGACAGACGGCATTTTCGGTCGACAAGCCGTCAAGCGTAGCAGGCACAGTTGCGAATGCATACTTGTCAGGATGCAGCAATTCTTGATAGGGCGCTCCCCTGATCGGAAATCCGGAGATCTCGCGAAACTCATCGAAAGAAATTGAAACTTCACGATCCCCTAACAAGAAAGTGTTGGTAGGAAGATTCCATTGATTTAGGAAAGCTTTAACCCACCAGACATGGGGAAACTGATAATGAAAGAGAGATGCGGACACCGCCTGATAAAGCTCGACCTTCTGCAGTCGCGCACGATGGGCAGACAAGATATAACGATCATAGAGAAGATAGCCCGTTGGATGGCGAGGAGTAAGCCCTATCTTATAGACTTGTCCCCAGGGCTGGGCTTCACCTTGGCAAATACGACGCCCCAAGATATCTATGGCTGGGAAGGGGTGGTTTGGTATCCCGGTTATCGACGGCTCAAGTCGGCCCGTAGGAGTCCAATCCAACACCTCCACTGCAAAGGCAGTCTGCAGACGCTCTATCGGCAAGAATGGGTGGAGAGGCTCCGTTGGCACCTCGCAAAGAAAGCTGCGGCGGCCCCGAATGATATTCTCATACCAGGTTCCCCACAAAAGCAGGTTGGTGCAATCCGGGTCATGAGCCCTAATCATTGCTATCGCTTCTTCGTTAGACGGTGATTGAGGAAAAGCTGCCTCCGAGCGGGTAAAAGGGAAGTATGGAAGAGAAGCCATTGTTCCTGAAATAAAGGAGGGGAAAACTGTTAATGAAACCCACACATGTATATATATATATATATATATATATCTATAAATATATATATATATAAAAGACAGTGGAAGAAAACGACAAGCTGCTTATTTCATGGGACCATTGGTTGCAAAACACATGGGCCCCACAAAATCAATATGGCGGCTCACTAATGATAAGGCAGGGTAATCATTATGAGAACAGAAGGAAAATTCTCAATAAATGAATAAGTGGATTTCAAACATCTCTGCACATTCCCCCAAGAAAATGCCCATCATGAATTCTGCACAAATCAAGCAGAATCTCTCCTAAAATTTTTTGTCAAGAACAACTAAAGATAAAAATCCCAAGAGGTCTTCTTGTTGAACTAAGTTCTTCGAGGGAATTAAATTCCTTTTGAACAGAGGAATTAAATTCCAAGAAAATTTTCAGAGCTGAGTTCTTTGGAATGGAGTTAAATTCCAGAAGAAAACAAGTGCCATCATTAATTCCCAAAGATCAGAAAAACGCTTAACATTGGGGGTTTACTACCTAAAGATTGTGCATTCTTAGAGCTTGGAAAGATGAGTTTTTATTAAAGGACAAAACCCTTGGTGTAAATTTAAAATCTAAGAGAATTTTATAAAAAGTTCATCGGCCGTTCAAAACCATTACCTGAAGAAAAGATTCTTTTTTGGACAGAGTTAAACTCTGAAATTTTTTAAACAGAGAACTGAGCTGTGAGGAAGAGAATTAAATTCTCAAAGAAATTGAAAAAACGAAGAAGATGAAGGAATGGAGGCGTTGCTGATGAGACCGCTGCATTTATAGGACGTGATGGGAAACAGTTCATCTTTCCTGTTTCCTAGGCAAATCCAACGGCCACAAAGGTGACAGCGTTGCACTCACGTGCAAACACGTGAGAACGCTGTAGGGGCATTTGTTCCCTCATGGTAACTGAATAAAATACAAATAAAGCAGCAAGAAAAACCCCTAAATAGGGCATCACGTGCTCACACGTGACCGGGTCTCACGTGCAAACATGTGACCTTTTTTATGGGCAGATTCTATCTACGCCTGAATGCCTAATTGATAAAGTCACATGCCCACACGTGATGGGCTCTTGAACCCACTGAATTAATAGAATTAAATTCTAATTAAAAGGAATTAAAAACATTTGCTCCCTCATGGGAACTGAATAAAATATATAAATGAAGCAGCAAGGAAAACCCCCAAAAGGGGGAATCACGTGCCCATACATGACCGGGTCTCACGTGCAGACACATGACCTTTTACAGGAAAAGCCTATAGGCGCTGAATAAAATAAACAATTGGAAAGGCTTAATCAGCGGGGTCATGTGCCAACACGTGATGGGTTTCTGAGCCCTCTGAACCAATAGAATTAAATTCTAATTAAATGATTAATCAGTGGGGTCACGTGCCAACACGTGATGGGTTCTTGAGCCCTATGAACCAATAGAATTAAATTCTAATTAATTGCTTAATCAGTGAAGTCACGTGCCAACACGTGATAGACTCCTAAAACCCTCTGAACTAATAGAATTAAATTCTAGTTAAAGGGAATCAAAAGCCCTAATTGGAAAAATATTTCCCTGGATATTTCCAAACAAAAAAAATTGCACTCTATAAAGTGGAGCACCGTTGGATTAAAAATCTGGTGACTAAAAATAACCAATTTACAGAAAGATTCTGTACAAAGAAATATTTTCCTAATACTTGCCAGGAACAACAAATAAAATATCTTTTGGATTAAAAATACAATGGTGAATAAAATTCACCGAATGATTTAAAAGATCATGTTGGTTATAAAATCAATCAAAATCTCTCAATCAGAGATTGACTGAGAAAACTGATTCTTTTCTTTCTCCTATAAATAGGAGCCAGGAGGGATATACAAAAAAAGAGAGGAGAGAGAAGACAGAAGAGAGGATTGAATAGAGAAAAAAGAGAAAAAAACCTCTCCCTAAAAACAAAAGAAAACGAGAATTTAATTCTCTAGAGAGAAGAAGATCTCTTCAGAGAAGAAAGAAACTCTAGGTAAGAGAAGGAAGGAGATCATTCCATAAAAAAGGAGAATTTAATTCTCAAAACCAAGAGTTTAACTCGTCTAAATAAGAACTTAGTTCTTCCTTTGGTTGAAGATTTGCAGAAGCAGATCTCCCCATAAGTTGAGAATTTAATTCTCATCGGGGAGATTCTGCCATGCAGATCTAAAACCTAGGGGAAGACCTAAGTTCAGAGAATTTTATTCTGCCATATAAACATATAGGAATTTAATTCCTCCAACAAGTATAGGGTTTAAACCCTAATATAAGAACTTAGTTCTTCCCCATGCAGATTTCCGAGGAATTAAATTCCTATATAAAAAAGGAGAGAAGTCAGTAAGGGACTTGAAATACAGAATTATATGCATATTGATGATCACGTGGTAACACATGAACCCCTTTCTTTGAAACAGAAAAAGAGATTTCCCAAAGTGTTTAACACTTATTTAAAAGGAAAAAAGGAAAATAATAAAGACAGTTTCTCTTTTAGGGTGTATCACATGCTCCCACATGACCCTTAAAAAGCTCCTCAAAACAAAAGGGGGTCAAGCCAAGACAGTTTATCTTTTAGGGTGTATCACGTGCTCCCATGTGACCCCTGAGAAATGCTTTTAATATCCAACGCATGGATATCCATCACGTGCCCATATGTGATGGTCATAAAGGTCAAGTGTTTAACACTTATATGTATATTCAGAGAGTAAAATAAAAGAAGCAAGGCCCAATCTTCAGGCGCCTCACGTTATCCCATCTGAGCGTTTTAGTTTTAGTGATTAACACTACTTTAAGCGTCTCACGTGGGAGCACATGAGCGCCGATTGTACTCTAGTGTTTAACACTATGTTCGAGCCAATCTTAGCCCAAATTAGCTAAGTCTTCCAGAGACAAGATCCATTGAAACTGAACCCCAACTATACTTTTGTCTTCCAAAATTGATCATCCCATATGGCATTCAAAGTAATTCCCAAAGCCTTTCAATCAACATTGGTTCAAGGGTACATCTCTTCACACCTCTGATACAATGTCATTGTAATCCTTCAACGTCTTCAGAGAGGCAGTGGATCCCTATAACCAACAACTCCTTGGTCCATCCCCAAATGGTTGAACCAAAACCACATAGACTATGAAGTTTTTAAACTGGACTATGATGTCCTTAAACTTTACAGACTGTGGGGTCCTTAAACTCATGGACTATGATGTCCTTAAACTTTACGGACTGTGGGGTCGTTAAACTCATGGACTATGATATCCTTAAACTTTACCGAATATGATGTCTCTAAACTACTACGGACTGTGGGGTCCTTAAACTCATGGACTATGATGTCCTTAAACTTTACGGACTGTGGGGTCCTTAAACTCATGGACTATGATGTCCTTAAACTTTACAGACTATGATGTCTCTAAACTACCACGGATTGTGGGGTCCTTAAACTCATGGACTATGATGTCCTTAAACTTTACAGACTATGATGTCTATAAACTACCATGGGCTGTAAGGTCCTTAAACTCATAGACTATGATGTCTTTAAACTTTACAGACTATGACGTCTTTAAACTGGACCGAAACGTCCCTAAACTAAAACAATTAAGCCCAAATGCTCTTTTATTCGATCTAAATGATCCCGTTGAGTTGATCTTAGTCTAAAATTAGACTAACGTATTCTTAACAAACGTTTAAGTTGATCTTAGTCTCAAATGAGATTAACGATCCTTAAACCCAACCCAAAACCCAAATCTATGAAAATACGGATTTGGACTAATCCACGCCCTACGGACGACAACACAAATTAGTCTCCGTATACAATCCACGGGCAACCAAAAAATAAAACAAACACACACGACACGAAGTGACCATCTGGAGAAGGAGAAAGTTGTCACCGCGATGCGGTAGCGTAATTAACTGCAGGGGCTTACGCCTGCTGGGAAGAGCGTCCCCACAATCAAAAACCTCTCAAATGAGGGGGAATCTGACGAAATCTGCTACAACGGCCGCATCTGTCTAAACCTTCGATACACGGTGCCATAAATCAACTTGGCATCTTCGGAGAGGTGGACGGATAAAACCAAATAGCATCTGCCCCCAAATTTAGGAAAGATGAACCTACGCGGTTCTGTCTCCCGTATTCGGCGAAGAACAGAGAGCAAGAAGAAGAAGGAGAAGAGGAGGGAATGAAGCATGAAGCTCACTTGAGAAAAAATGAACAAGTGTTGAAAAAGAAAAACCTCAAGTGATGAAACAAATGAGAATGGCTACATAAGCTTGCAAACTTGATGCAATAGTGCACAATAAATGCACATCACCATCCAAGCCATCCCTCATCACCATCCTTCATAATTCCTCTAATTTCCACCTCATTTCCTTATTTGTTTTTCTAAAAAGAAAAATAAATATGAGATGTCCTTCTTCTAGAAACATTCCCGTATAAATACGGAATACTTCACCTGGTATATGTATTGCTACATATACGTATATCCATATAAAAAAATACGGATAATACCAAAGAGAGAAAATAAATAGTGAACAATAATACTAAAATATATGTATCAAAATACATATATAAATTATTAAATCAAAACTTGATTTAATAATCCGGCTTATTGCTAAGCTGGCTAGTATTATCAACCGCCCGATTAAAGTCCCTGTATTTCGTACACGAATTTTATCGGACTCCTGCACGCACCAACGTACGGCTCCTACATCTGTCGCCTGAACCAGGAAAACCCTCTGTGTGGGACTCTAAAATCTCGACAATACGCTGGCAGTGGGTTTAACCACAAGCACGTCAGCGGCACTAGTTGTACGTAACGTCTACCCAGTTACTTATCGAAAGGGGGGTCGACAATCAAGTGCGTCCTTACCCTACTGATCCTGAACGTGACAATCTCCATACAGTCTGGTCTCTTCGTCAAAAAGTTTTGCATATCGGGTCTAGGGGTGGATAACGTTAGACCCCTACTAACCCGATAAGTCGTGTCTAAGTCAATCTCATCACCAATAGAGATACTACTAATCAACTTTCAGTAAAACTCATCCACCGTGGCCACGGATTTCTGATGATAGCCAACTGAACACAGCACGACATCGAATCCTAATACAAGGAGAGACGAATTCCTGACAGTCGACCACTGACTCCATGTAGCTCGGGGCTATACCTAACTAAAACCTATTTGCATGACTTCTTTGAGCCGCGGTAGGGTATTAATGAAAGTATAGTGGGAACTTATATAAGACAAATGACGAATTCAGGTCAAAGGACTAACTTGTACTCATACCACCTGAGAACTTCTATCTGACAATAGATATAATACCATCTAGAAGTTCTCGGCGAGTCCGTCCAGTGTACTCACCTCCAGTGAGCACATATATACTATCTTAGGTGACACAACACCAATGGCTTGTGAGACCGGCCACCGCCCCTTGTCGAGGTCTAGAAGCATATACACTAATCTATTCCGGAATATCGATGCCCAGTCTCGATACTCCTATGACTAGGGACATTTAAGGATGTGCTCATGGACAACCCAGCTCCCACATATATGATCGCCATCATAATGCTGGTCGTCAAGCAACAATCCTATGGCTTCATCAAAGATGAATATAAACCAAATAGCATACTATCATCTCGAGTAAAACTGTTATACCTGTATAGGTCCTCCCTTAATTATCATAATCGCCTACTTGTGATCGCAATAATTGCCTTGAGGGCACTATATCCAATATCCTGTATATGACTCTACCAGAGGGTTATCTTAGCCAGTGGGAGCAGCGGTACATATGCAAGTTGCTTAAGGTTATCTTTAAACTAAAGCGAGAATAGCGGAGAAGGATCATCTATTTTGATTAACGGTCAAAGTGTTTGACTTCATCAAAATGAGAGATGAACCTGGTATTTGTAAAAAAGTAGTAGGGAGTGTTGTCAGATTCCTCATTTGGTAGGTGGATGGCATACCCATGATAGGAAGTGAAGTTCCTATGCTGCAATCGGTAAAACAGTGGCGAACAAAGGTGTTTCTCCATATAGGATATGGATATCAGTCCAATCCTAGAGAAACACAGGGTAGAAGTGAAGAGCATTTGATGATCTTGGTATATGGTAATGGCAGCCTCCTGAAGGTGCTAGTTACTGATTCTTGCTTCCCATGTAACATGGGAGACGGAGCGTCTGTCGTGAGTTTTAGGTTTACCCTCTTTTGAGGGGCGGTATATTAGAAAGAGTTCAAAGCGAGATATTGAGGTAGTCGTGGCGTTAGATGTTGATTGTGAATCTGCTAAGGATACCACCTGAGAATTCGCTGGATATAATGTTCATTTATGAACATGATCCCATCGTCAGTCCAAGCAAATACTAAGGGAGGTATCGCTCAGTTCGGGAGATATTTGATCTCCGCGAAGTTGAGATTCAGGGAGAAACAGAGAGATGCGCTGTGTCGGGTCCACTCATTGAGGCTAGTTCTCGAACACAGTTTGCAAAACTGTTAGTACAGAAGTTGAGTAAGCGATAGCACAATATTGGCCTTAAGTAAAAGTAAGAGATTGTTGGATATAACCCTCAAGGCAATTATTGCAATTGAAGGAGGACCTATACGAGATAACAATCTTACTCGAGATGATTGCATGCTATCTAGTTTGTATTTATTTTTCATATGATGCGTTTATTCATTATCACGTATCGTTTAGACATGAGATAAAGCCCATAGGATTTTTCTTGGCTACCAGGATGATGATAGAGATTATACTAGTGGGGAATGGATAGTCGATAAGCACATCCTTAACTGTCCCTAGTAGTAAGAGTATCGAGACTGGGCATCGGTACTCCAGTTTAGACTAGTTTGTACGTTTTCTACCACGGTTAGAGGGCGATAGCTAATCCTACAGCTATTGGTGTTTGATATTGAGGATTGTATACAGGTGCTCTTTGGATGAGTTACACTGGATGGACTCACCGAGAACTCCAAGTTGGTAATATACCAATGTTGAATAGTAGTTCTCTGGTAACATGAGTACATGGTGGTCTCTAGGACCTAAGATCGACATAGTGTCTTATGTGTGTTCCCACTATACATAGACCTCTACCCTACCACGACTCAAAAGAGTCATGCAAACAGGTTTTTTTGGGTATAGTGCCGAAGCACGTGGAGGCAGTGAGCGGTCGAGGGGATTCGTCTCTCTCAGTATAGGGAATTGATGTCACGCTGTGCAGGACATGACTACAATTACAAGTCGGTGGCTACCGCAGTAGAGATAAACTGATAAGCGTTATTAGTTGTATCTCCGGTTGGATATGAGTCCTCTGTCGCATGACTTATCGAGTTATTAGGGTCTGACTGATTCTAAACCCTATACCCGATATGCGATACTCTTAGACGAAAAGACCGGATAGTACGACGAATATCATTGATAGATTTTGCATGGTTCAGATGAGCTTGCTCTTGACTTTCTTTCGATCAATACCTGGGTAGCCGTTACATGCAGCTAGTACCGCTGACGTGCTTGTAGGCTATGTATATGATCCTAACCTACTACCAGTATATTGTCGAGTCTTTAGAGTTCCATACAAAGGTTTCCCGACACAGACGAAATGATGTAGGGCACATATGAGGATAAGCGCAAGAGTTCGATTAAGCACGTGTATGATGCACATATATTAATCGGGTGTTTAATGATATTAGCCGGTATATATATGTTATAACCGGATTATTAAATCAAGTGTTGATTTAATAATTAAATGTATATTTATATATTAACTAATATCATGCTCACTTTATTATTTTCTTTTCTTTATTAATATTTATATTTGATATAAATATTGTGACATGTATGATGATACATTTGAGATGGGTGAATGCGACTTATATGGTTTAGATGAGAACATTCTTATTCTTTTATTATTTCAAAAAGGGTATGAGTCATAGAAAATTAGATGGTTGTAGAGTTCTTTGGATGTTTTCTTTGATGGCTCATTTGTGGAAGTTATAGTTCTAATCTAGAGCCTTATCTTCTTGTTCTTATCTCCATGGTTATCTCTCTTGAGATTGTTCAAATGAGAAAGTGGAAAAAGAAAAGAAAAGAATTTAGCGAGCTTATTATTCTGCATCTCCTATTAATCATCCTTAGCCGGTTTAATTAGTAGGTTGCTTTATTTTGTTGAGATCAATTTGAAGCTAAAATTTGTGTTGAAGTTATCTCAAGGTGGATTATCTTCCGCCAGGAGATCACCGAGTAAGGTTGTTCCAGGCTTCATGGAGACTAACCAGAATCTAAGGAGAGGAATCTAATGCGCTACAAAGGTTGTAGTTGTTGGGTATGTATGCCCTAAAGGCCAGTATTGTATATGTATACATATGGGTGTTGGGGATATGTATGTACAGGACAATCTTGCTCAGTTATATAGTATATTATTTCAGTTGTCTTTCAACAGGATATGTGTATTTGTTTTTATTGATACTTTATCCATCTTACACATATTGATAAAGACTTGATACAGTAGTATACTATTATAGTTTGACTTTATCTTAACATGGCATATGTTATACATATTATTACATATTGCGGTTACATGTTGATAAAGCCCGTAGGATCTTGCTTGAATACCTGCGTTGTGATGGCGATCATACTAGTGGGAGCAGGGTAGTCCATAAGCACATCCTTAAATGGTCCCTGGTCGGGTGAGAGTCGAGACTGGGCATTGATACTCCATAGTAGACTAGTGTATATGTTTCTAGCCCCGACAAGGGGCAATAGTTGGTCCCGCAGCCATTGGTCAGATGCACCTAAGATCGTATACAGGTGCTCACTTGGTGTGAGTACACTGGACGGACTCGCGGAGAACTTCCAAATTGTACTATACCTATGTAATTCTACGGTAGCGCCCCGGCCGTCAATCCGAGGACAAATGCGGAAACAAAAAACTTTTTAGAAAACCGGAAATATCGTAGTCTTTCACCCGGATCGAACCATTAACACTAAACCAGTTAACTACTAAGAAGTGAGAGTGGCTATATCGATCGATCCGTGTCCTTCGGTCTTTGGCCACCATCCCAATCTTCTCGCGGCATCTCCGATCTCCGGTCTCCTCGTCGGAAGGGCACCACATCAATGAGTCTTTTTACGGGCTCCCGCTTCATCCGAAGCAACTCGAACATGAAGTTTGCTAGCCGATATGTCCAAGGTGAAGTAGAGAATGTGTGTGATAACTTTGTCTCAAGCATCCATTGATTCTCAACACATGAGAGTGTATGGATGGAGGTTGAAGATGATGCCATTGGTGGAAGTTATGAGCTAGAGGAAGAAGAAGAAGAAGAAGAAGAAGAGCTTTTCTTTTCTTATGTGAGATGAAAATTGAGAGAGGCTAAGAATGATAATCACAAGAGCTAACCCGTGTACACGGCTGCCCTCTCTCTCTCCATCTTTCATTTCACACACTAAATCAATCCAAAATATGACATATGCACAAATAAAGAGACTATGAGTCATCATCTATGCACATGTCACAATTAATGCATCTCATCATGAGTTAAGCTCATAATTTCCACCAAAATAAACATTAACCCAAATGCTTAATACAACAAAAAGATATGACATTAAATAAAGTAAACTCGTGACGGATCACAAGAATACCCCTCACCTGTATATACATGCATGCATCCGCATTCCGACTGAATGCGAATGCAATGAGACTAAAGTAATCCAAAAAATCTAATACTAGGATCCGGCTTAAACCAAAGCCCACTAGTATGATCCGCCCGATCATGATCCGTGCATAAGTGCACGTATATGATCGAACCATGCCATAATATCATATGACCTCTACAACGTTTCGCCCGAAACTTGGGAAACTATCTGTGGGGGACTCTAAAGACTCGTCAATACGCCGGCAGTGGGTTTAACCACAAGCACGTCAGTAGTACTAGCTGTACGTAACGGCTACCCATGTATTGACCAAAAGGGAGACTGATGAGCGAACTCATACTGACACCCTACTAAGCCTGTCAATGACAATATCCGTACAGTCTGGTCCGTTCGTCTATGAGTATCGCATGTCGGGCCTAGGGGGCTGGTAAACGTCAGACCTCGAAAAGCGGTACAAGTCGTATCGGAGTGTAGCCCAGAACACCCTGAGATACTATCGGAATACCTACTAGTAAATCTCCTGCCTTGGCCAAGGACTTCGTGTAATGGCTCTCCTAGACACAGCGCGATCTCACCCCAAATACCGGGAGAGACGAAACCTCTGCCGATCCGCTCACTGCCTCCATGTGGCTCGGGACTGTACCTAACTAAAACCTGTTTGCACGACTCCTTTGAGCTGTGGTAAGGTAGTAATCAAAGAACAGTGGGAACTCACACGAGACAAATGACGATCTCAGGTCGATGAACTAACCTGTACACATGTCACCAGGAAACTGCTATCTGATGCTAGGTAAAAAACCAACTATCTTATTCCCTGAGTCCTGTCCAGTGTACTCATAACCCAATGAGCACCTGTATACGTCTTAGGTGAACCAACTGTCACCAATGGCTTGTGAGACCAGCCACCGCCCCTCGTCGAGGTCTCGATCCGTATACACTAGTCTACTCTAGAGTATCGATGCCCTGTCTCGAAACTCCCTCGACTAGGGACCTTTTAAGGATGTGCTTATAGACCCCAGCTCCCACGTATATGATCGCCATCATACTGCTGGCCGTCAAGCAAGAATCCTAAGGGCTCTATCAACATGTAATAGTAATCTGTAATATCACCTAAAGCATGTACATGATGATAAAGACAAACCAGATAGCATACTATCATCTTGAGTAAGACTGTCCTTCCAGCATTGGTCCTCCCTCAATCATTGCAATCACGTGCCTGTGATTCAAAAATTGACTTTGAGGGCACTATATCCAACAATCTTCCACTTGTACTCAAGGCTAATTATTGCGATGTCACATACTCACAACCCGTGTGATACTGAACACCCAACTCCTCTACTGATCAGTCTCACAAAGCCCATTTGTGAAACTATTGCGTTCGAGGAATAGCCTCAGTGAGTGGATCCACTCTGATGTTTCTTTCTAAATCTCTCTTAATCTCAAGTTCATGGAGAAAACCATCTCCCGAAATGATAAATACATGTCTTAGAATATGTCTGGATATCTGATGGGACCTAGTTCACAAATGAACTCCAAATCCAAACTTCTTAGACTGTATTGTCAACTGAATTTAATCAGTATCCTGTGTCATGCCTCCCTCAGGTCCGCTTAGATCACCTGTCCAAACTACTGCCCCTCGTCAGAGGGAAAACAGTCACTCTGACATCCAGGTCACCTTAGAAGCCTAGAATGATAACCGTCTCCCGAAGGAGGTTGTTGTTATCATATCCCTAGAACATCTACTTATGTTCTAAAACTGCTTCCGAACGTTTCTCCGGGATTGGATTAATATCACAACTTATTGCATCTAGTGCAAAAACAACATCTGGTGTAGTATTTGACATCTCATGATTGACTCAATTGCCTAAGCAAGTGATGTGCTAATCATGCGCATCCCTCTCTCCTTTAGTCTGTAAGACACCTTTAGAGAGGGTGACTCCATCACCTGCAGGTACACTACCATGCCAGGAGTCGTCCATTCTAAAACACCTTCAGAATACTGTCTAAGTACCCAGATTGGGACACTTACCAAATCTAGATCTAAAACCATAGATCTAGTAACCAGAATGCCTGATATAATATCCAAATCCTATGTGGAGAAACCACTGTATGACAACCACAGTATAACCGATCATAGTATAGGAATATCACTTCCTACTCTGTGTATGTCATCCAAATACCAGGACATCACACCCTACTACTTTCTTAACAGATCCATCCCTTATTCTAATGAAGTCAAAGCCCTTGACCGTCACATCAAAAATAGATGATCTATCTCCGTTATATCTGCTTTAGTCTATAAACAGACACAAGCTTCTTGTCCACTATGCTTCCGCTGCTCCCACTAACTACGACAACCCTCTGGCAGAATCATATACACGTGCACTTCTAAAGCCAGTTCAGAACAACGCTATACTCATCCTTCTGCCGGGTATCATAGCCCGGAACAACAGTAGTGTCAAGTCTGGGTAAACAAGAACCTCCCTGTCACAGTCCTTGAGGCTACCAGAGTACCTCTCAGGTGCCTGAGGTTACCCACCATATCTGTGGAGTGGCTAATAGAATGTCAAACCTGATTGAATCTTTAGGTTCTTATCAAATTTTCAGTAATCGTTTGTGGTTCTAGAATCACTTCCAGTTCTACTATACTCCCACTACTGTTTTCTGAAAAAAAATCCATTTTTATTAAAACTGTGGCGAGTCAAGAATAATATCACTGTTGATCTTCCAGATGGTAGAAAGTCAACGCTCGTCATAGCCCGGGTCAACCCACAAACAGCCATTACAGAAACGTGCCTTGAGTTATCCAGAGTCCCGTTTTAAGCATAAGCCGGACAACTCGATATACCTTAACATCGTTGAGATATGAGCCATTCTATATCTAATATAGAAACAGAGGCACTGATTTAATTGGAACCGGATTCAAATCATGCAGCTGTCTCCAGTGCATGTCAACTAAATGGAGAGAGGCTATTCAGCATTACTCAACTTAGGAGTTCATCCAATTATGAGTAACCTGAAAGAGAAACAAGTTTCTCAAAACCATTACTATCAACTGAATACCAAACACAAGTATAAACATCTTCGATCATCTTGAAGAATTCCGATACTTGCGACACAATGGTTCTCTACTTTATTCTTGTATCTATAACTTTTCAAAACTTAGACCTTGTATTTTTAAAAAACACTTGTCTAAAAACTAGAGAAGTCACAAGTAAACAGAATATAGTACGAGTACCAACCCCTCTTTCCTAATGGACACTGGACGATATACAATACTCTGTATAAGTCCCCTGAGTTGAATAACTCAAAACCTGTGCGTCGTAGGCTGAAAACTGTACTATGGTTATGAAGAATTACACCGCTGTTTAATGCTCCTTACCTAACCATCAACTGATATAGGTAAATGTCATGGACATAATTTCAAAAAGTTATATCTCACTTTATAAAAATAAACATACAGATATATCAGTTTGAAATTGGTGCATAACAACGGATATTCAAAACCAAATATTTGCCGTCCGGAAAAAACCCAGGCGATTTCCTCAAATATCACCAATTACAACGAATCCCGATATAATGAGGATGATCATTTAATTCCCAATAACTTACTCCCACTCATCATCTATAAAACCATACAGATGTGAGAATCAAACCTGGTAAATACATATCCCGGAGTAAGGGTTAATTGGGAAATCAGTTTTCTTTTAACAATACACAGTGAAACTGAAACATGTAAATGTGGGTATTCCTAGTAATGCCTCTTCCATTATTAGATTCACAACTGTAACCGTATATTTTTTTGCCATCTTTCCAAATCCCTTTATTTGTCTTTAGTCATTACCTTCTGTACACCATCGTTAGGCTAAATGGTTTTCTTCCTTCCCTACCGTTCGGCACCAGCCTATGGTTTGGAGGAAGGCTATCCAATAAGCGTAATAGGTGTACCGTCCTAATCCTAGGAGTACTAGCAACCTGAGAGAAGGTAAAGATTAAAGACAACTGAACAAGCCTTATTCCTATTTCTCCTGAACCAGCATCCATCCCCGAACTGGAACAAGTTCCTTCGAGTTCGTATATAACCATACGATGGATTATCCAATAAAATGTGGATCTTCGTAGTGATACGGAGTGTTCTGGAGAAATACAAAGGTGAAATAGGAGTGGCGATGAAATACATTGTTTGGTCGTGAATGATAGCAGTCACAATTTACTTTGCCCTCTTACTAATCCCTTTATTTGTCTTTACTTATTACCTTCTATACACCACACTTAGGCTAATCGGTTTTCTTCATTCCCTACCTTTCGGTACCTGCCTATGGTTTGGAAGAAGACTATCCAATTAGCATAATGGGTGTACCCTCTCCTAATCCTAGGAGCCCTCGCAACATGAGAGAAGGTAAAAGGAACAGACAACTCAATAGTCCTATTCATTTTCTCCAGAACCGGAAACCATCCTCGAATCTGGAACAAGTTCCTTTGAGTTCGTATATAACCATACGATGGTTTGATCAAATGGAAGTGGATGTTCGTGGTGATACGAAATGTTCCGGAGAAAAAAAGAGTAAAAGTAGGAGTGGTAATGAGGTATGCAACTCATACAATCCAAAAGCCAGTGTTTTAAGAAGGTTCGGTTAACTTGGTCACTTAGTTATAGTCTAGGGTGTTAGTGTATAGGCCCTAGAGGCCATTACTGTATCATACTAGTTTGTATATTACTTAATGGAAGCTTGGGATATTCACAGTTGAATATACAATCTTGCTCAAAATAGTAGTATGCTACTTGGTTTGTTTCTACTTCAATGTGTACATGTGTTTATTTTAGTATATCACCTATACACATTAGTGGAGCCCTTAGGATCTTTGCTTGATTACCAGCGTTGTGATGGCAGTCACACTAGTGGGGGCTGGGTAATCTATAAGCACATCCTTATGCAGGTCCCTAGTCGCAGGACTATCGAGACAGGGCATCGATACTCCGGAGTAGATTAGCGCATGCGCTTCTCATCCCAGAATGGGAGATGGTCTGTCCCACAGCCATCAGTACATCGTACTGGAGATAGTATGCGGGTGCTCGTTAGGTTACGAGTATATTGGACAGGACTCGTCAGGAACTGACCGGTTGGTATTATACCTATCGTCAGTTATCAGTTCCCAGGTGACATGAGTACAGCTTAGTCCGCTGACTTGACACTGTCACTTCGCCTCGAGTGTGTTCCCACTGTAGTTTGATTACTACTCTACCACGGCTCAAAGGAGTCGTGCAAACAGGTAGTAGTTGGGTGCAGTCCCGAAGCACTTGGAGGCAGTGACGGTTAGACATGATTCGTCTCTCCCGGTATTGGGGGTTGACATCGCGCTGTGTTTAGGAGAGCCATTACACGAGTAGTCCCCGGCCAGGGCAATCGAGATATACTGGTAGGCTTCCTGTGTTATCTCAGGGTGTTTTGGGCTTCACTCCGACACGACTTGTACCACTATTAGGGGACTGACGTTTACCGCCCCCCTAGGCCCTCCATGCGATGTATAAGACGAACAGACAGGACTGTATGGAGACTGTCACATTCAGGCTCAGTAGGAGTTCAGATGGGTTTCACCTCGTCAGTCTTCTTGTCGGCATCTACCTGGGGACCGTTACACACAGCTAGTGCCGCTTGCGGTCTGTGGTTAAACCCACTGCTAGAGTAGTGTCGAGTCTTTAGAGTCCCACACAGAAAGCTATTCGCCTTTAGGCAAAAGTGTAGAGGTCGCATGGTTTTGCGACAGGTCGCATGGTTTTGCGACAGGGTTCGGTTACATCCGTGCACTTATACACGTACAGTGTCCGGACAGTTAACACTAGCGGGCTTTGGTTTAAGCCAGATCCTAGTGTACCTTTTGGGATTGGTTTTATCCAGTATGTATTCATGTTCCTCGGAACGCGGATGCGGGTGTGTATGCACAGTTGACGGAGAGACAGAGGCAGAGGATTCTCATTAGGGTTGTTGACCGTTGACCGTTGACTATTGACATTTTGCTCAACCCTAATGAGAATATGATATGTAATTAACAATAATATTAATTAAGTATTATAGTGACATGGTTATTGAGGGGTTGACTTTGTTGAGTTGTTGACTTTGTTGACAGGTTGACTAGGTTGGACTAGTTGACCATCATGATGACAATGGCTATCATTTCATGGCAAAGACTTTTGCTTGCTTGTTCTCTTGTGCAAAATGAGTGCATGAAATGATATGGCTATTGTAGCTTAAACCATCACTAATACTTGATTGCTATTATTGGTTAAGATGGATTTGGATTATGAGAGCCAAGAGAGAAAATTCTTGCTCATTCTTTTATTTCCTTTCTCTTTCTTGTGTTCTTGAGCTCTCATCTTCCTCCTCTTGCTCTCCCTCTCTTTAGTCTATGGTTCACTTATCTCATGTGTTGAAAACCAAGAACCATAGAGAAAATCCCAACACACTCTCCTCTACTCACTCTAGTTCACAAGGTTTAGCAAACCGAGTGAACTAGTTTCTTCAAAGATCGAAGAAGAAGCCAAAGGTAGAAGCTTTCAGGTGGATCGATCTTCGGCGCAAGGAGACGACGGGGTGAAGCCGATCCGGAAAACCATCGAGGCTTGAAGACGAAGGAGTTCAAGAAAGAAAGGTATAACCACCTAACCGAGTAGTTAACAACTCCTAGTTAGGTTGTTAGTTAGATGTTTAACAAAGATCCGGTTTTGAGTCCATGTTACCGCCTCTAGAAAATTGTTTTTCATCAAATTCCGCATGCCCGAAAGTACCGGGAGAGGTAGCATGGACTTACAGTGGTATTAGAGCCTAGTTAAACTCTATCTAACATGTTAGCAAAGTAACTAGAAGATCGATCACTGAAAAAGTCCCGAAATGAACCCGGAATTCATGCTTGCTGTCGATTTTCAAAGTACTGTAAAAGTAATAAATCATGCTTTAAAAATCGACTCAGGGTTTTTATAGTCTACTGTAGAAAAACAGTCCAGAGATCTCACCAAACCACCGCGGAAACGCGGCAATAGCTTGCTATTGCCGCGGTTCCGCGGCCGATTGAGCTCCTCTCTGGATCGTCTTCACTGCAGTTTGTTCTATGGTGTATTTTAGGAATTTTGGTATATGTTTTTCCAGCCCCGATTTTCCAGAAAGAAAATTTTGTTTTTGGGGCTTTAAAAACCGTATTTTGATCGAGTTTCTAAAGACTTAAGCTGACGGGTTTTTATCTGTGATGTGATATTTGTATTGAACGTCTGCTAATCACTATATCTCGATTAGTGGGGGTTATACAAATCTGTGATCTGTAATGTCATTGGAATGTGTATATGAATTCATTGGATTGTCGCGGGTGAATAGCCGGGGGTTGTGAGAAGAGAGTTTTCTTTTCTTTCAATTCATGTAAATTTGTAAATTGATGTAATAATTATTTGTATGGCCGCACAACCGGGTCGGGGTTGTAGTCGTCATTGTATAATTTCTTTTTACTGTTTTCGCTCCTAGGATAGACCCATGGAGGGGGTGCACAAACTACCGGGTATCCCGAAGTGCCGAGTGGCCTACTCACGGAGTTGAGGGAGGTTGCTTCGCTTCGGGTACTTGGCGGGTAGTTTGTCTCACCCGTAGGGGTCTTGGGTGGGGTATTGGCTATTCACCGCGACCGTGTAATCTGCTTTTCGGTACAGGCTCGTACGAATTGCGGATTCCTAGTATATCCAATGTGTTCATCTGTGATCTGAAATGGCTATCATTGCAATATATATCTATATATGATATTATTTAGGCGTTGCTAATGTTTTACAGCCGCGCTAGCCCAGCCCCCGCTCTGTCGTTAGTTAAGTAACCTAACGGGTAATGACGGGGGCCCGTGGCGAATGCGAATGGCATAAACGTACGTCATATTTTGGTTGTTTTCTGCAATGGTAGGATTAAATGATGGGACGCATTAAAAGAACTAATGCAAGAATAACACGCATTAAAAGAACTAATGCAAGAAAATAAACCAAGTAAAAGTCGTTGGAACACTTTCGAAAAACCACTCGGTTCCTTTCAAAACTAACTTTTAAATGCGGAGCTTGAGCCACTCCTTTTAAAAGCTATCTCGTTCCATCGATTATATCAAGTTCACTACGTTCACGGTTTCGCCAAAACCATTCGTAGCCCTCCGTCGTTTCATATGAATAGTCAATAGTATTCAAACTATGTTTGTTGGCCAAAGTCAAGGCATAGTGATTGGTAGCTATTGGGTATTCATATGCAGCATAGATAGATGCGTTGGTTTGGAACAGTCGTACTGCCTTGTTGGCCAAAGTCAAGGGTAGGTACGGGTGGATTCAAATTAACCTGGAGAACGACGGGTAGAACTTGACATGCGACTTATGATTTGTTGGCCAAAGTCAAGATCATAAGAGCATGGGGCAAAAATCCACATCGGCAGTTTCAAAAGAACTGAAATTTGCTAGTGTTGCATACCATTTGGAGTGTGATTATTCTGGTAGGATTCCTTCTGTTTCGTCACGCGATGATATTTGGATCCCGATCCTACTGTGAGTATATGCTACTCCTCGGGAAATTTCTCACTTAACGATCAATGCTATAAACCTAGTAGGTGTCTAGAAAGGTGTTAGCGGGGCTACGCCCCCAGGGAAAAGAGGTTCTTAAATTAAGGAAATTCGCGAAAGCGTTGGAAAACCCCCCTCGAAATACCGACACCAGCCTGGCCGAACGGTTAAGCAAGTATTGTACGGTGAGATTGATCCTGACTAATTCTTTCTTTTTGGTTTGAGGAGGGATTCGAGAAACAGTGGGAGCCATCCTGTTTAGACAATCTAAAAACCATTCTAAACTTGCAAGAGCATCGTGCTGAGTGTTTCTTCTCTCTCTCCTAATTGCAGCGACCAATCGACATGACTGGACTTAAGTTACTTCTAGATAATAACATACCGACAGGGCCAAACTACAAAGATTGGCTCAGGAATGTCAAAATGGCAATCACTACGACAAGCTGGGGTATCTTCTTACCACCAAAGCTCCCCCTGTCCCAGGTCCTACCTCCAGCGTCGCGGATAAGGAAATCCGTAAGACTTGGGAGATTGATTGCGCGAAGGCCAGGTGCCTCGTGCTTTCCTCTATGGACAACGAACATCAGAGGAGGCACGAGAATATGGACCTCGAGTCCATATTTCTCCATACAAAAGAACTGTATGGAGAGCTGTCTCGTATCGCAAGATACGAAGTGTCGAAGAAGTTATTTTCGGTAAGGTTGGCCATCGGATCATCGGTAGCGGAACACGTGCTTAAGATGATTGGCTACATAAAAGAGCTCGCGGAACTTGGGACCACGTTGGAGAATGAGCTCTATACGGACTTGATTCTCCAGTCCCTTCCTTCCACACGCCCAGTTTATACTGAACTTCAACTTACAAGAAAAGGAAGTTGAACTTTCAGAACTCCTCAACATGCTGAGGAGCGCAGAGGGCACCCTACAGAAAAGTAGGGAAACATCCACTTTGTTTGTAGGAGGATCTTCCTCTTCTAGGTCCAAGGCAAAAGCCAAGGGAAAGAAGAGGAAAGCCCCCGCCAAACCAAGGGGCGGTGTTAGTAAAGTGGATACGAAGGGAAAAACAAAAGCAACAAAGAAAGCGGGGCAGCTTGTGGATAAAGAAGAATGCTTCTATTGTCATAAGAAGGGACACTGGAAGAATGATTGCAGGGCTTGGAAGGCCAGAACACAGGAACTGAAGCAGGTTGCGACTTCAGCTTCAGGTGTATGTTATTGATAATTGTCTTTCAATAAACTCTACTTCCTGGGTATTGGATACCGGATCAGGATCTCATATCTGTAATTCTTTGCAGGCGTTGAGAAACCGTAGGTTTTTGAAGGCAGGTGACATGATCCTCAAAGTTGCAAATGGAGCTAGCATGGATGCTAAGGCCGTGGGGGACTATCACCTGGGAATGTCAGATGGACATGTTTTGGTTTTGCGTAATTGCTTTTTTGTACCCAACGCAACTTGTAATATCATTTCTGTATCTTTGACTTCTAAAGAAGGTTATGAATTTGCGTTTGTAAGTAATGTTGTAAACATTCACCTTAATCAAGTTCTGATTGGGTCAGGTACATTAAGCAATGGTATATACGTATTAAACCAACCACAGATTTTCAATGTCCAGAATACACACAAAAGAAAGTCTCCAGAAATCAATCAGACTTTCTTATGGCATTGTAGACTGGGTCACATCAATGAGAGAAGGTTGACGAAGTTACATACAGAAGGATATTTGAATCAGTTCGAATATCAATCGTATGCCACTTGTCAATCCTGTCTCAAAGGAAAGATGACAAAGACCCCGTTCACTGGACACGGAGTAAGAGCGAGCGAGCTCTTAGGACTCGTACACAGCGACGTGTGCGGTCCAATGTCTACACATGCGCGAAGAAGTTATTCTTACTTCATTACTTTTACGGATGACTTTTCAAGGTACGGTTATGTCTTCTTAATGAAACATAAGTCCGAAGCCTTTGGAAAATTCCAGGAATATAAGAATGAAGTAGAAAAACAAACCGGCAAAAGTATCAAGATTCTAAGATCGGATCGAGGTGGTGAATACTTGAGTGCCGAGTTCTTGGACTATTTAAAAGAGAACAGAATTCTCTCTCAGCTTACTCCTCCATACACTCCGCAACATAACGGTGTATCGGAGAGACGGAACCGAACCCTATTGGATATGGTACGGTCCATGATGAGTAACGCTGAGTTACCGCGATCATTCTGGGGGTATGCGCTAGAATCACCTGCATACCTTTTGAACCGAGTTCCAACTAAGATGTGCCTACTACACCATATGAAATGTGGTGTGGGAAGAGACCCTATCTTAAGCACATTAAGACATGTGGATGTCCAGCTTTTGTTAAAAAGCAGCATGCGGACAATCTTGAGGCACGCTCATTACAGTGTAAGTTCGTGGGATATCCAAAGAACTCCAAGGGATATTTCTTCTACTGCGAAGAGGAACAAAAGGTTTTTGTTTCTCGTCATGCCTACTTCTTGGAAACTGAGTTTTTGGAAACCCAGATAAGTGGGAGCACAGTAGAACTGGAAGAAATTCCAGAACCACGAGTGATTACTGAAAGCTTAATGGAACCAGAGGGTTCAAAAGAACAGGACATTCCTACGCCGCTCCGCAGGAGTAGTAGGCAGTCTCATCCGCCCGAGAGATACTACGGTTTTCTCATAGACGGGGATAGAGAGGATTGCATCATAGATTATGATGAGCCTACTAGCTTCCAGCAGGCCGTTCAGAGCGTTGACTCGGTAAAATGGCTGGATGCAATGCGGACCGAAATGGAGTCCATGTACACCAACAAAGTATGGACGTTGGACATTGCTCCAGACGGGGTAAAACTCGTAGGATGCAAGCGGATCTTCAAAAGGAAGATTGGTGTAGACGGACAGGTTGAGACCTATAAAGCTAGACTTGTTGCAAAGGGTTTTCGTCAAAGACCTGGCTTGGACTATGACGAAACCTTTTCTCCAGTAGCTATGCTGAAATCCATTCGGATCCTTCTTGCCATTGCTGCCTTCCACGATTATGAGATTTGGCAGATGGACGTAAAGACCGCTTTTCTAAATGGAAATTTAGAGGAGTGTGTCTATATGGACCAGCTAGAGGGTTTCATTCAGAGTGGGAGCAGCGGAAAGGTATGCAAGTTGCTTAATTCCATCTACGGACTAAAGCAGGCATCACGGAGTTGGAACATCTGTTTTGATGAGACGGTCAAGGAATTTGGCTTTATCAAAAATCCAGATGAACCATGCATCTATAGTAGATTTGTAGCGAGAACTGTAGTATTCATCGTTTTATACGTGGATGGCATTCTCTTAATAGGAAATGACATTCCTATGCTACAATCTGTCAAAGGGTTCTTGTCACACAGGTTCTCCATGAAAGACCTGGGTGATGCCTCATACATCCTGGGGATCCGGATCCATCGTGATAGATCCAAGAGGATATTAGGACTTTCACAGTCCAGGTACATCGACACCATACTGAAAAGATTCAGTATGGAAGATTCCAAGCGCGGTAACCTACCGGCTTGTCATGGGATCACCCTCTCAAAAGAGATGTCTCCCAAGACTGATTTGGAGAGGGATCGCATGTCTATTATACCCTACGCTTCTGCGGTAGGCTCTATAATGTATGCGATGTTGTGTACCAGACCGGATGTAGCTTATGCACTGAGTGTAGTAATCCGGTATCAGTCAAACCCTGGGGAGAAACACTAGATAGCGGTAAAGAACATTCTCAAGTACCTGAGAAGGACTAAGGAGATGTTCTTGGTGTATGGCGGAAAAGACCTCCAGATCGAGGCCTTTGCTGACTCCAGCTTCCAGAGTGACAAGGATGATTCTAAGTCCATGTAGGGTTTTGTCTTTACCCTCAATGGAGGGGCGGTGTGTTGGAAGAGTTCCAAACAGGAAACTGTTGCAGACTCGACGATGGAAGCGGAATACATCGCCGCATCTGATGCCGCAAAAGAAGCTGTCTGGATGAGGAAGTTCTTGAAAGAACTTCAGGTGGTTCTGTCCATTGTTGATCCAATACCTCTGTATTGCGACAACAACGGGGCTATTGCTTTAGCGAAGGAACCCAGGTCCCATCAGAGATCCAGACACATGTTGAAGCGGTATCACCTGATCAGGGAGATCGTGGATCGCCAGGAGATCGATGTTCGGAGGGTTGCTTCAGAAGATAACACTGCAGATCCATTCACCAAGGCCTTGCCCCAGACTCAGTTCGAGCGGCTGATCTAGATGATAGGTCTTCGATACGCCAGTACATGGCCTTAGTGCAAGTGGGAGATTGTTAGTGTATATGCCCTAGAGGCCATTACTGTATCATACTAGTTTGTATATTACTTAATGGAAGCTTGGGATACTCACAGTTGTATATACAATCTTGCTCAAAATAGTAGTATGCTACTTGGTTTGTTTCTACTTCAATGTGTACATGTGTTTATTTTAGTATATCACCTATCACATTAGTGGAGCCTTTAGGATCTTTGCTTGATTACCAGCGTTGTGATGGCAGTCACACTAGTGGGGGCTGGGTAATCTATAAGCACATCCTTATGCAGGTCCCTAGTCGCAGGACTATCGAGACAGCGCATCGATAGTCCTGTTTGGAGATGGTCTGTCCCACAGCCATCAGCACGTCGTACTGGAGATAGTATGCGGGTGCTCGTTAGGTTAAGAGTACACTGGACAGGACTCGTCGGGAACTAACCGGTTGGTATTATACCTATCGTCAGTTATCAGTTCCCAGGTGACATGAGTACAGCTTAGTCTGCTGACTTGACACTGTCACTTCGCCTCGAGTGTGTTCCCACTGTACTTTGATTACTACCCTACCACGGCTCAAAGGAGTCGTGCAAACAGGTAGTAGTTGGGTGCAGTCCCGAAGCACTTCGAGACAGTGACGGTTAGACAGGATTCGTCTCTCCCGGTATTAGGGGTTGACATCGCGCTGTGTCTAGGAGAGCCATTATACGAGTAGTCCCCGGCCAGGGCAATCGAGATATACAGGTAGGCTTCCAGTATTATCTCAGGGTGTTTTGGGCTTCACTCCGACACGACTTGTACCGCTATTAGAGGACTGACGTTTACCGCCCCCCTAGGCCCGCCATGCGATGTATCAGACGAACAGACCGGATTGTACGGAGACTGTCACATTCAGGCTCAGTAGGAGTTCAGATGGGTTTCACCTCGTCAGTCTTCTTGTCGGCATCTACCTGGGGACCGTTACGCACAGCTAGTGCCGCTTGCGGTCTGTGGTTAAACCCACTGCCAGCGTAGTGTCGAGTCTTTAGAGTCCCACATAGAAAGCTATTCACCTTTAGGCAAAAGTGTAGAGGTCGCATGGTTTTGCGACAGGTCGCATGGTTTTGCGACAGGGTTCGGTCACATCCGTGCACTTATGCACGTACAGTGTCCGGACAGTTAACACTAGCGGGCTTTGGTTTAAGCCAGATCCTGTTGTACCTTTTGGGATTGGTTTTATCCAGTATGTATTCGTGTTCCTCAGAACGCGGATGAGGGTGTATATGCACAGTTGACGGAGAGAAAGAGGCAGAGGATTCTCATTAGGGTTGTTGACCATTGACTATTGACTTTTTGCTCAACCCTAATGAGAATTTGATATGTAATTAACAATAATATTAATTAAGTATTATAGTGACATGGTTATTGAGGGGTTGACTTTGTTGACTTGTTGACTTTGTTGACCGGTTGACTAGGTTGGACTAGTTGACCATTATGATGACAATGGCTATCATGTCATGGCAAAGACTTTTGCTTGCTTGTTCTCTTATGCAAAATGAGTGCATGAAATGATATGGCTATTGTAGCTTAATCCATCACTAATACTTGATTGCTATTATTGGTTATGATGGATTTGGATTATGAGAGCCAAGAGAGAAAATTCTTGCTCATTCTTTCTTTTCTTTTCTCTCTCTTGTGTTCTTGAGCTCTCATCTTCCTCCTCTTGCTCTCCCTCTCTTTAGTCTATGGTTCACTTGTCTCATGTGTTGAGAACCAAGAACCATAAAGAAAATCCCAACACACTCTCCTCTATTCACTCTAGTTCACAAGGTTTAGCAAACCGAGTGAACTAGTTTCTTCAAAGATCGAAGAAGAAGCCAAAGGTAGAAGCTTTCAGGTGGATCGATCTTCGTCGCAAGGAGACGATGGGATGAAGCCGATCCGGACAACCATCGAGGCTTGAAGACGAAGAAGTTCAAGAAAGAAAGGTATAACCCCCTAACCGAGTAGTTAACAACTCCTAGTTAGGTTGTTAGTTAGATGTTTAACAAAGATCCGGTTTTGAGTCCATGTTACCGCCTCTAGAAAATTGTTTTTCATCAAATTCCGCATGCCCGAAAGTACCGGGAGAGGTAGCATGGACTTACATAGGGTCGGGCCATGGTCGCAGCCAAAGAGAGAGAGAAAAGAAACACTCTGCGTGCACTCTAACCTAAATCAGAATGGTTATCATTTTATCTAATCAGGAAACCTCCCACTGTAACCATAAATTCTCCTCTAAACCTGAAAGAAGAATTAGTCGGGATCACCCGAGGAGTAAACCAACTCATCAGTAGGAATCGGGATCCAACTATCATCGCATGATAACGTGATGGAATCCACTCACGTTATCACACTCTAGAAGGTATGCGCATGCCAGGCAAGTTTCAGTTTCTTTAGAAACTTCCGATGTGATTTTTACCCCAAGCAGTTTATGACCTTGACTTTGGCCAACAAATCATAACCCACAAGTCAAGTTCTACCCGTCATTGTCCTGATTGATTTAGACCCACCCGCACACACCCTTGACTTTGGCCAACAAAGTGGTACGACTGTCCTAAACCAATGCATGTCCATGCAACGGACAAGCAACACACAGCTACCGCACACGATGCCTTGACTTTGGCCAACAAACACCGCACGAATACTATGCGCTACTTATCCGAAATAACGGAGGGCTACGGCTGGTTTTTGGCGAAAAACCTTTAACGTAATGAACTTGATATCGTTGAAGGAACCGGATAACTTTTTACAAATGTATAGTGGCGAAAACCTTTGGTAAAAAGGTCACTCCCGGTGAAGGGATCTCAGATCTTTCCCCGTAGAATGAGGTGCAGGATATTCCAACTGAATACAGCGATGCAAAGCAAAAAGTAATCGACTATAGTGAAGTTATTACCCTGACGCAAAATTCTGTCCAAGGGGTCACTCCCGATAAAGGGATCTCGGCCCTTGCCTCGTCGAATGAGGTGCAGGATATTCATAACCGAATACCACCGTGCAAAACAAAAGCGAACGTACTTTTAATAACAGCTTTTTGAAAATTGTTCCAACAACATTGAATAGATTTGTTTTCCTTGCATTGATCTGAATAAATGCAGTCCCATCAATTAATCATACCAATAAAGAACGAAAATATGATGTACGTATATGCCATCCGCATTCGCCACTGGGTCCCGTCATCACCCGTTAGGTTACTTAACTAACGACAGAGCGGGGACTGGACTAGCACGGGTGTAAAACATATACAACATCTACTAGTATATATATCAATATATAATAATCGCTCATGGCGTGATAAATACAACATTACAGAAAAGTAATAAGCATCATAGAACAATACAGATAATCTGGGATCCCCGGAATTCCTTTGAGCCGTAGGTGAAACCCGGCGTTCCCCTGGTCGTGTGGATAGCCTGTGCAATGAAAACCTAGACCCCTACGGGTGCGTCAACTTACTCGCCAAAACCTGAAGCGAGGCAGCCCCCTTCAGCAAAGTGAATGGAGCGCCCAGCACTTCACGAAATCCGGTAACTTGAGCACCCCTCCTTTGGTCAACCTATACCCCCTACGAGTGCGGTGAATAGCCCGCCAATTCTGAAGCCCCCTCCGTCTCAAAGTCATAAGATGCGGGCCCGTTTCCCCTAGAACCTAGCTATCCGTGCACCCCACCGTAGGGTAATCCTAATACAGAAAAGAAAAATATATACAATGGGTGCATCGACCTCAAACCGGTCGTGCCCCAAAAGAATAATATACAAACAGGCAGTGACGGCAGTCCACATGTCGGACGCTCGTCCCGCAATATCAAATGTACAAATAATACTAAACTGCACTAACATTGCACCAAGCTATCCACCACGACAAATCCGCAATATCATAGCACAACACAGAACATCAACGTGAATGTCACATTCACAAATCCGTCTAAATGGAATATATCAATTAGACAAGATTTACCGCTCGAATGATATTCATGGTCACATACAGTAATGTAAGTACTGTGAACTAATTTATTTAAAATTTTGATTGACAAAATTTTCCGAAGTGGGCCCCAAGTACAATTCCAGCACTCAAAATAATCTAGGACAAAAATATATATCACAAAAATCATATTTCTATAAACTAAAGCCCCAGAAAAATTTTGGGGCACTTTAGCCAAAAAAGGGCCGCGGAAATGCCGCTAAATACGACATTTAGCGGCGGTTCCACGGTGGAAATTTGGAGTTAGGTCACCAAACGTTTATTATAGCTTTAGTTATGCCTGCATGTATTTTTAAGATGCCTCAAATAATTTTTTGAATAACTTTGAAATTCGACAGCAAGAACACTGAAATGAAAATACGATTCGGAAATTTCAATCGATCGATGTTTTAAACACGTTAGAACAAGCTAGTAAAGGTTATTGGCGTGGCTCTGATACCATGTTAATCTACGGTAGCGCCCCGGCCGTCAATCCGAGGCCAAATGCGGAAACAAAAAACTTTTTAGGAAACCGGCGCTATCGTAGTCTTTCACCTGGATCGAACCATTAACGCTAAATGAGCTAACTACTAAGAAGTGAGAGTGGCTATACCGATCGATCCTTGTCCTTCGGTCTTTGGCCACCATCCCAAGCTCCTCGCGGCATCTCCGATCTCCGGTCTCCTCGTCGGAAGGGCACCACATCAATGAGTCTTTTTACGGGCTCCCGCTTCATCCGAAGTAACTCAAACATGAAATTTGCTAGCCGGCATGTCCAAGGTGAAGTAAAGAATGTGTGTGATAATTTTGTCTCGAGCATCCATTGATTCTCAGCACATGAGAGTGTATGGATGGAGGTTGAAGATGATGCCATTGGTCGAAGTTATGAGCTAGAGGAAGAAGAAGAAGAAGAAGAGCTTTTCTTTTCTTGTGTGAGATGAAAATTGAGAGAGGCTAAGAATGATAATCACAAGAGCTAACCCATGTACATGGCTGCCCTCTCTCTCTCCATCTTTCATTTCACACACTAAATCAATCCAAAATGTGACATATGCACAAATAAAGAGACCATGAGTCATCACCCATGCACATGTCACAATTAATGCATCTCATCATGAATTAAGATCATAATTTCCACCAAAATAAACATTAACCCAAATGTTTAATCCAAAAAAAAAATACGGTATCAACTAAAGTAAACCCGTGACGGATCACAAGAATACCCCTCACCTGTATATACATGCATGCATCCGTATTCCGACTGAATGCGAATGCAATGAGACTAAAGTAATCCAAAAAATCTAATACTAGGATCCGGCTTAAACCAAAGCCCACTAGTATGATCCGTCCGATCATGATCCGTGCATAAGTGCACGTATATGATCGAACCCTGCCATAATATCATACGCCCTCTACAACGTTTCGCCCGAAACTTGGGAAACTATCTGTGGGGGACTCTAAAGACTCGTCAATACGCCGGCAGTGGGTTTAACCACAAGCACGTCAATGGTACTAGCTGTATGTAACGGCTACCCATGTATCGACCAAAAGGGAGACTGATGAGCAAACTCATCCTAACACCCTACTGAGCCTGTCAGTTACAATATCCGTACAGTCCGGTCCGTTCGTCTATGAGTATCGCATGTCGGGCCTAGGGGGCTGGTAAACGTCAGACCTCGAAAAGCGGTACAAGACGTGTCGGAGTGTAGCCCAGAACACCCTGAGATACTATCGGAATACCTACTAGTAAATCTCCTGCCTTGGCCAAGGACTTCGTGTAATGGCTCTCCTAGACACAGCGCGATCTCACCCCCAATACCGGGAGAGACGAAACCCCTGCCAATCCGCTCACTGCCTCCATGTGGCTCGGGACTGTACCCAACTAAAACCTGTTTGCACGACTCTTTTGAGCCGTGGAAAGGTAGTAATCAAAGCACAGTGGGAAATCACATGAGACAAATGACGATCTCAGGTCGATGAACTAACCTGTACACATGTCACCAGGGAACTGCTATCTGACAATGGGTATAAACCAACTAGCATGTTCCCTGCGAGTCCTGTCTAGTGTACTCATAACCCAATGAGCACCTGCATACATCTTAGGTGAACCAACTGACACCAATGGGTTATGAGACCAGCCACCGCCCTTTGTCGCGGTCTCGATCCGTATAGAATAGTCTACTCTGGAGTATCGATGCCCTGTCTCGAAACTCCCACAACTAGGGACCTTTTAAGGATGTGCTTATAGACCCCATCTCCTACGTATATGATCGCCATCATACTGTTGGCCGTCAAGCAAGAATCCTAAGGGCTCTATCAACGTGTAATAGTAATCTGTAATATCATCTAAATCATGTACATAATGATAAAGACAAACCAGATAGCATACTATCATCTTGAGTAAGACTGTCCTTCCGGCATAGGTCCTCCCTCAATCATTGCAATCACGTGCCTGCGATCTAATAATTGACTTTGAGGGCACTATATCCAACACTATACCTATCGTAAGATGGAAGTTCTCAGGTGACATGTGTACAGGTTAGTCTTCGGACCTGAGATCGTCATTTGTCTCATGTGAGTTCCCACTGTTCTTTGATCACTACCCTATCACGACTCTACTGAGTCATGCAAACAGGTTTTGGTTAGGTACAGTCCCGAGCCATATGGAGGCAGTGAGCGATTGTTGGGGATTCATCTCTTCTGGTATTGGGAGTCGATATCTCACCTTGTTCGATTGGTGAGGACCATAAGACCTTGGCCAAGGCAGTTTGGATTTACTGATAGGTTGATCAGTAATTTCCCAGATTGGTCCCGAGCCACATCAGCACGACTTATCGGGTTATTAGGGTCTGAAGTTTACCACCCCCTAGACCCGGTTTGCAATACACTTTGACGAAGACACCAGACTATATGGATATTGTCACGGATAGGCTCAGTAGGGATCCGGATGAGTTTGCTCGTCGGCTTTCCTTTCGACAGGTACCTGTGTAGTCGTTACGTACAGCTAGTGCCGCTGACGTGCTTATGGTCAAACCCACTGCCAGCATACTATCGAGTCTTTAGAGTATCACATAGAGGGTTTCCCTACTTCGGGTGAAACGATGTAGAGGCTCTATGGTTTATAGGCAAGGTTCGATCACATACGTGTACTTGTGCACGCATGATTTTTGGGTGGACAATACTAGAGGACTTTGGTTTAAGCCGGATCCTAGTATTATATTGATGGATTATTTTCATCTCTTTTGTATTCGTATTTTTCAGAATACGGATACGGGTATGTATATATAATGAGTGGCATTCTTGTAATTATGCAAGGTGCTTAAAGAAGAAGAAAACTCATTATTTGTTTTAACCATTTAGTTAAATGGTTAATGAGGTGGAGATATCAGGTGTTGACTTTTTTTCACGGCCCGAAATTTGACACGTGACGGCCTTTAAATCACGTAACGTCTACAGGCGTAACTCAATTCAAGTAAGCCGAAAACCCAGCAATCTAAACCATCAAAAATAGTAAGCGATAAGAACATTGTTTAAACCTTTTGGGAATCTCAAGTAAAAATTCTTTAAAGTCCAAATTTACTTTCTTAAAAATTTCGGCAGCACCTCTTTTGGAAAAACTAGCCCCGAAAACGGGTACAAAAAATAATATAAGTAAAGCATCCCAACGGGAGCAAATCCACGCGCAAAGGTGGAAACAACCACCACAACAGATATACGACGCCGTAGCGAAGAAAATGGACGATATAAAGTGACAACAGCATAAAAGACATCCAAAGTCACAAAGTAATATACAATATCGTCCTCACAACTCGTCCCTAAGTCAATACATGAAGTAGTAGATGGAGAGTACTAGATACAACGAATATACAAATGGGCATCATCGGATAACCGCAAAACCCACCTATAGAAAAACTGCACACAGTCAGCCGTAGCGGTATCCGCTGCAAAAGATGATACGATAATAAGAAGCCCTGTCGCTGCTACTTTAAGGGACACATGCAAAACACTATGGCACAACGGGGGGTGAGTTTCCAACTCTTGAATAGTAAATAACATGTGCAGGTAATCACAGGTATGCACGTACTGCGATGATCTATCACATGCAAGCTGATAGCAATAAATGGCAATATGTATATGCAATAGTCATGAAAGGTACTCTATCAGGTACTACTAATACATGAAGCAATGCATATCAAATAAATGCTGAGTATGGGATAAAACATATCATCAATACGGAATCCACATCATGGAGAAACTAGTGCCCATCAATGACACTCCAAATCCCAATACCTCAAGCACCGCATCCTCAGATCGGCCCTCATATCTTGTAAGTCCCATGGAACCTGAGTGTCCAATATCGACACCCAAAAACATCATGAAAACATATACCTATCTCTGTGTGTGTATGAGGATATCTACCTCGTGTGTCTATCAACGACACATCAAATCATTAAACCTGAGTGTCCAACACCGACACTCGAAACATCATGAAAACCGTATCCAGCATCGACACGTAAATACTCATCTGTCAGGCGCCATCACCACGACTGGCCCTGATGTCATGTCCGTACATGACTCCAGTCGGTATCCCCACGATAACCGCCGAATCTAAATACTATCACCGGTAAGGTAGTACTCCCCTGCCTCGAGCTCATCGCCATCATCTGCGATCTTCTTGCGCTGGGGTACCTTCGGGCTCCAACATGTACCCACACACGGCCTCGTCCACTCCTCGCATGGGGTATCTAACACAAGTCTCAGAACCGAGAAATCTCATGGTGGACGCATCGTAATATCACATCAAGAGAAACCGGGTTTATCAAACAATGCATAGTTTCATGAACTACCACGGTCCTCAAATCCAGAAAATATCAAGTAAAGAATAAGAATACTTGCATAGATCATTATGATAATATATATTATATATATGTACATATATAACAGCGTCCCATACCACTGATATATATATACATATATAACAGCGTCCCATACCACTGATATATATCATCAAGAGTAAAACATCCAGAAAACATCATATGAAATCCATATCTCAATGCGTAAATCCATGAAATATAAAATTGTTAGTGTATATGCCCTAGAGGCCATTACTGTATCATACTAGTTTGTATATTACTTGATGGAAGCTTGGGATATTCACCTTGTATAAACAATCTTGCTCAATATAGTAGTATGCTACTTGGTTTGATTCTACTTCAATGTGTACTTGTGTTTATTTCAGTATATCACTTATACGCATTAGTGGAGCCCTTAGGATCTTTGCTTGATTACCAGCGTTGTGATGGCAGTCACACTAGTGGGGGCTGGGTAATCTATAAGCACATCCTTATACAGGTCCCTAGTCGCAAGACTATCGAGACAGGGCATCGATACTCCGGAGTAGACTAGCGTATGCGCTTCTCATCCCAGTGTGGGAGATGGTCTGTCCCACAGCCATCAGTACGTCGTACTGGAGATAGTATACGGGTGCTCGTTGGGTTACGAGTACACTGGAAAGGACTCGTCGGGAACTGACAGGTTGGTATTATACCTATCGTCAGTTATCAGTTCCCAGGTGACATGAGTACAGCTTAGTCCGCTGACTTGACACTGGCACTTCGCCTCGAGTGTGTTCCCACTGCACTTTGATCACTACCCTACCACGGCTCAAAGGAGTCGTGCAAACAGGTGGTGGTTGGGTGCAGTCCCGAAGCACTTGGAGGCAGTGACGGTTAGACAGGATTCGTCTCTCCCGGTATTGAGGGTTGACATCGCGCTGTGTCTAGGAGAGCCATTACACGAGTAGTCCCTGGCCAGGGCAAGCGAGATATACTGGTAGGCTTCCAGTGTTATCTCAGGGTGTTTTAGGCTTCACTCCGACACAACTTGTACCGCTATTAGGGGACTGACGTTTTACCGCCCCTAGGCCCAACATGCGATGTAACAGACGAACAGACCGGACTGTATGGAGACTGTCACATTCAGACTCAGTAGGAGTACAGATGGGGTTTCACCTCGTCAGCCTTCTTGTCGGCATCTACCTGGGGACCGTTACGCACAGCTAGTGCCGCTTGCGGTCTGTGATTAAACCCACTGCCAGCGTAGTGTCGAGTCTTTAGAGTCCCACACAGAGGGTACTCGCCTCTGGGCAAAACAGAGTAGAGGTCGCATGGTTTTGCGACAGGGTTCGTTCTCATCCGCGCACTTGTGCACGTTTGGAGTCCGGACGGATATTACTGGCTGGCTCTGGTTTGAGTCAGATACTGGTATATGTTTTGGGGTTGCTTTTATCTCTCAGTATTCATGTTTCTCGGAACAAGAATGCAGGTGTGTATGCACAGTTATTTGAGGAGGAGGAAGAGGACTTTCATTAGGGTTTCGGAACGGGTGCGTATGCACAGTTGACAGTCGTCTTTTTCCAAACCCTAATGGATTTATGTTATATCAATTAATAATATTAATAAAATGAAATTGTGTCATGGTTGGTTTTTATGTTGACTTGTTGACCATGATTGACTTGTTGACCATGGTTGAAGTTTTGACCATCATCATTACAAAAGAAAGATGCTCTTTGATTCTAGCAAATTCATTTAATGTTTGAAATGATAATGGTCATTCCAAAACCTTCCATCAACCTTTTCATTTTCATTATTATTATTAATTTGATAATTCTTTTGCTTTTTGTTATGGTTGCAAAAAGAAAAGAGCTCATTCTATCATTGGGCTTCTCTCTCCTCACTTCCTCTTCTTCTTCCTCTAGCAAAAGGAGAACCATTCTCATGTGTTGAGAATCCCTCTCCTTAAAAGAAAAGCACCCCTTAGACACTCTCTACTCACTCAAGGATCAAAGGTTTAGCAAGCCGGAGATTCTAGTTCTCTCCAAGTTCGAGAAAGAGCCCGAAGGTTGAACCCTCAGGTGGATCCATCTTCGACGGAAGAAGGCGACGAGAAGAGAACCATCAACCTCTACTAGGTTTCAAGAAGAAGGAGTTCAAGTTAGGTATAACCACTTTGCCGAGTAGTTAACTCTCCTTTGCATGTTTGCTAGTTTAGTTTAGAAAAGATCCCGAGTTTGTTAGTCCATGTTGCCCTTTGCACTAAAAATTTGATTTTTATACCGTTTCCGCCTCCCCGTAAGAACCGGGGGTCGCAGCGTGGACTTACAGTGGTATCAGAGCCTAACTAAACTTAAACTAGCTTGGTAGTGAAGTGTAACGAAGTTCGGAACCGAAAAAATCCAAAAACCAAACTTTTACAAAACCCTAGTTTCTGTTAAAAAAATTTCTGGTCAAAACAAGATTTGTTATACACCTAAATTCGGCTCAGGGTTTTGTGTGAACACCCAAGAAAAATGATTGCATGATTCCCTTAAAGCGCCGCGGTTCCGCGGCATTAGGTGGCTTAGGCCACGGAACCGCCGCCGCTTTGTTTCCTCTTGTCATCGTTTTTCGTGCAGTGTTCTTCTGGTAGGATTTTGGGATTTTTCAGATATATTATATGTGCCCAGATTTTCCAGAATAGAGATTTATTTTTGGGGGCCTATAATTCCGTATTTTTTCCGAACTTCACTACACTTGGACTATGTTGGTTATATCTGTGATGTTTGTATGTATTGAACGTCGGCAAATCGCTATAAGTCGATTAGTCGGGGTTATACATCTCTGTGATCTGTGTTTGATATTGGAATGTGTATATGAATGTGTTGGACTGTCGCGGGTGAATAGCCGGGTTGGATGTGAGATGAGCTTTTGTTTTTCTTTCATTCATTGTAAATGTAAATTGATGTAATATTATTATTTGTTTGGCCGTACAACCGGGTCGGAGTTGTAGCCGTCATTGTATAATTCTTTTTACTGTTTTTGCTCCTAGGATAGACCCATGGAGGGGGTGCACAAACTGCCAAGTACTTGGCGGGTAGTTTGCCGCACCCGTAGGGGTCTTGGGTGGGGTATTGGCTATTCACCGCGACCGTGTAATCCTCTTTTCGTTGCAGGCTCGAACGGATTGCGGATTCCTAGTATATCCAATGTATTCATCTGTGATCTGTAATGTCTATCATTGCTATGTCTATAACTATTTAGGCGTTGCTTATGTTTTACAGCCGCGCTAGCCTAGCCCCCGCTCTGTCGTTATTTAAGTAACCTAACGGGTGATGATGGGGCCCCGTGGCGAATGCGAATGGCATAAGCGTACGTCATATTTTGGTTGTTTTCTGCAATGGTAGGATTTAAATGATGGGACGCATTAAAAGAACTAATGCAAGAATATCACGCATTAAAAGAACTAATGCAAGATAATAAACCAAGTTGAAATCGTTGGAACACTTTCGAAAAACCACTCGGTTCTTTTCAAAACTAACTTTTAAATGCGGAGCTTGAGCCACTCCTTCTAAAAGCTATCTCGTTCCATCGATTATATCAAGTTCACTACGTTCACGGTTTCGCCAAAACCATTCGTAGCCCTCCGTCGTTTCACAAGAATAGTCAATAATATTCAAGCTGTGTTTGTTGGCCAAAGTCAAGGCATAGTGATTGGTAGCTATTGGGTATTCATGTGCAGCATAGATAGATGCGTTGGTTTGGAACAGTCGTACTGCCTTGTTGGCCAAAGTCAAGGGTAGGTACGGGTGGATTCAAATTAACCTGGAGAACGACGGGTAGAACTTGACATGTGACTTATGATTTGTTGGCCAAAGTCAAGGTCATAAGAGCATGGGGCAGAAATCCACATCGGGAGTTTCATAAGTACTGAAACTTGCTGGATTTGCATACCATTTGGAGTGTGATGATTCTGGTAGGATTCCTTCAGTTTCGTCACGCAATGATATTTGGATCCCGATCCTACTGTGAGTATATGCTACTCCTCGGGAAATTTCTCACTAAACGATCAATGCTATAAACCTAGTAGGTGCCTAGAAAGGTGTTAGCGGGGCTACGCCCCCAGGGAAAAGAGGTTATTTAATTAAGGAACTTCGCGAAAGCGTTGGAAAACCTCCCTCGAAGTACCGACACTGGCCTGGCTGAACGGTTAAGCAAGTATTGTGCGGTGGGATTGATCCCAACTAGTTCTTCCTTTATGGTTTGAGGAGGGATTCGAGAGACAGTGGGAGCCATCCTGTTTAGACAAATTAAAAACCACTCTAAACTTGCAAGAGCATCGTGCTAAAGTGTTTCTTCTCTCTCTCCTAATTGCAGCGACCAATCGACATGACTGGACTTAAGTTACTTCTAGATAAAAATATATTGACATGGCCAAACTACAAAGATTGGCTCAGGAATGTCAAGATGGCAATCACTTACGACAAGCTGGGGTATCTTCTTACCACCAAAGCTCCCCCCGTCCCAAGTCTCACCTCCAGCGTCGCGGATAAGGAAATCCGTAAGACCTGGGAGATTGACAGCGCGAAGGCCAGGTGCCTCGTACTTGCCTCGATGGACAATGAACATCAGAGGAGGCACGAGAATATGGATTTGGAATCCATATTTCTTCATACAAAAGAACTGTATGGAGAGCAGTCTCGTATCGCAAGATACGAAGTGTCGAAGAAACTATTCTCGGCAAAGTTGGCCGTCGGATCATCGGTAGCGGACCACGTGCTTAAGATGATTGGCTACATTGAGGAGCTCGCGGAACTTGGGACCACGTTGGAAAGTGAACTCTATACGGATTTAATTCTCCATTCCCTTCCATCCACTTACGCCCAGTTTATACTGAACTTCAACTTACAAGAAAAGAAAGTTGAACTTTCAGAACTCCTCAACATGCTGAGGAGCGCAGAGGGCACCCTACAGAAAGGTAGGGAAACACCCGCTTTGTTTGTAGGAGGATCTTCTTCCTCTAGGTCCAAAGCGAAAGCCAAGGGAAAGAGGAGGAAAGCCCCCGCCAAACCAAGAGGCGGTGTTAGTAAAGTGGGTACGAAGGGAAAGGAAAAGGCAACAATGATTGCGGGGAAGCTTGTGGGAAAGGAGGAATGCTTCTATTGTCATAAGAATGGACACTGGAAGAAAGATTGCAGGGCTTGGAAGGCCAGGACACAGGAACTGAAGCAGGTTGCGGCTTCAGCTTCAGGTGTGTATGTTACTGAAAACTGTCTTTCTATAAACTCTACTTCCTGGGTATTGGATACCGGATCAGGATCTCATATCTGTAATTCATTGCAGGCGTTGAGAAATCATAGGTTTTTGAAGGCAGGTGACATGACCCTCAGAGTTGCAAACGGAGCTAGCATGGATGCTAAAGCCGTGGGGGACTATCACCTGGGAATGTCAGATGGGCATGTTTTGGTTTTGCGTAATTGCTTTTTTGTACCCAACGCAACTTGTAATATCATTTCTGTATCTTTGGTTTCTAAAGAAGGTTATGAATTTGCGTTTGTAAGTAATGTTGTAAACATTCATTTTAATCAAGTTCTGATTGGGTCAGGTACATTGAGCAATGGTATATACGTGTTAAACCAACCACAGATTTTCAATGTCCAGAATACACACAAAAGAAAGTCTCCAGATATTAATCAGGCTTTCTTATGGCATTGTAGACTGGGTCACATCAATGAGACACGGTTGACTAAGTTACATAAAGAAGGATACTTGGATCCGTTTGAGTATCAGTCTTATGCCACTTGTGAATCTTGTCTCATGGGAAAGATGACAAAGACTCCGTTCACTGGACACGGAGTAAGAGCGAGCGAGCTCTTGGGACTCGTACACAGCGACGTGTGCGGTCCAATGTCTACACATGCGCGAAGCGGTTACTCTTACTTCATTACTTTTACGGATGACTTTTCAAGGTACGGTTATGTCTTCTTAATGAAACATAAGTCCGAAGCTTTTGAAAAGTTCCAGGAATATAAGAATGAAGTAGAGAAACAGACCGGCAAAAGTATCAAGATTCTAAGATCGGATCGAGGTGGAGAATACTTAAGTGCCGAGTTCCTGAATTATTTAAAAGAGAACGGAATTCTCTCTCAGCTTACTCCTCCATACACTCCGCAACACAACGGTGTATCGGAGAGACGGAACCGAACCCTATTAGATATGGTACGGTCCATGATGAGCAACGCTGAGTTACCGCGATCATTCTGGGGGTATGCGCTAGAATCAGCTGCGTACCTTTTGAACCGAGTTCCTACTAAGACTGTGCCTACCACACCATATGAGATGTGGAGTGGGAAGAGACCCTATCTTAAGCACATTAAGACATGGGGATGTCCAGCTTTTGTTAAAAAGCAGCATGCGGACAAGCTCGAGGCACGCTCAGTACAGTGTAAGTTCGTGGGATATCCAAAGAACTCCAAGGGATATTTCTTCTACTGTGAAGAGGAACAAAAAGTTCTTGTTTCTCGTCATGCCTACTTCTTGGAAACTGAGTTTTTGGAAAACCAGATAAGTGGGAGCACAGTAGAACTGGAAGAAATTCCAGAACCACGAGCTATTACTGAAAGCTTAGTAGAACCAGATGGTTCAAATGAACAGGACATTCCTACGCCGCTCCGCAGGAGTAGTAGGCAGTCTCATCCGCCCGAGAGATACTACGGTTTTCTCATAGACGGGGATAGAGAGGATTGCATCATAGATTATGATGAGCCTACTAGCTTCCAGCAGGCCGTTCAGAGCGTTGACTCGGTAAAATGGCTGGATGCAATGCGGACCGAAATGGAGTCCATGTACACCAACAAAGTATGGACGTTGGACATTGCTCTAGACGGGGTAAAACCCGTAGGATGCAAGTGGATCTTCAAAAGGAAGATTGGTGTAGATGGACAGGTTGAGACCTATAAAGCTAGACTTGTAGCAAAGGGTTTCCGTCAAAGGCCTGGCTTGGACTATAACGAAACCTTTTCTCCAGTGGCTATGCTGAAATCCATTCGGATCCTTCTTGCCATTGCTGCCTTCCACGATTATGAGATTTGGCAGATGGACGTAAAGACCGCTTTTCTGAATGGAAATTTAGAGGAGTGTGTCTATATGGATCAGCCAGAGGGTTTCATTCAGAGTGGGAGCAGCGGAAAGGTGTGCAAGTTGCTTAAGTCCATCTATGGACTAAAGCAGGCATCGCGGAGTTGGAACATCTGTTTTGATGAGACGGTCAAGGAATTTGGCTTTATCAAAAATCCAGATGAACCATGCATCTATAGTAGATTTGTAGCGAGAACTGTAGTATTCCTCGTTTTATACGTGGATGACATTCTCTTAATAGGAAATGACATTCCTATGCTACAATCTGTCAAGGGGTTCTTGTCGCACAGGTTCTCCATGAAAGACCTGGGTGATGCCTCATACATCCTGGGGATCCGGATCCATCGTGATAGATCCAAGAGGATATTAGGACTTTCTCAGTCCAGGTACATCGACACCATAGTGAAGAGATTCAGTATGGAAGATTCCAAGCGCGGTAACCTACCGGCTTGTCACGGGATCACCCTCTCTAAAGAGATGTCTCCCAAGACTGATTTGGAGAGGGATCGCATGTCTATTATACCCTACGCTTCTGCGGTAGGCTCTATAAAGTATGCGATGTTGTGTACCAGACCGGATGTAGCTTATGCACTGAGTGTAGTAAGCCGGTATCAGTCAAACCCTGGGAAGAAACACTGGATAGCGGTAAAGAACATTCTCAAGTATCTGAGAAGGACTAAGGAGATGTTCTTGGTTTATGGCGGAAAAGACCTCCAGATCGAGGCCTTTGCTGACTCCAGCTTCCAGAGTGACAAGGATGATTCCAAGTCCATGTCGGGTTTTGTCTTTACCCTCAATGGAGGGGCGGTGTGTTGGAAGAGCTCCAAACAGGAAACCGTTGCGGACTCGACTATGCAAGCGGAATATATCGCTGCATCTGATGCCGCAAAAGAAGCTGTCTGGATGAGGAAGTTCTTGAAAGAACTTCAGGTGGTTCCGTCCATTGTTGACCCAATACCTCTGTATTGCGACAACAACGGGGCTATAGCTTTCGTGAAGGAACCCAGGTCCCATCAGAGATCCAGGCACATCTTGAGGCGGTATCACCTGATCAGGAAGATCGTGGATCGCAAGGAGATCGAGGTTCGGAGGGTTGCTTCAGAAGAGAACACTGCAGATCCATTCACCAAGGCCTTACCCCAGACTCAGTTCGAGCGGCTGATCGAGATGATAGGTCTTCGATACGCCAGTTCATGGCCTTAGTGCAAGTGGGAGATTGTTAGTGTATATGCCCTAGAGGCCATTACTGTATCATACTAGTTTGTATATTACTTGATGGAAGCTTGGGATATTCACCTTGTATAAACAATCTTGCTCAATATAGTAGTATGCTACTTGGTTTGATTCTACTTCAATGTGTACTTGTGTTTATTTCAGTATATCACTTATACGCATTAGTGGAGCCCTTAGGATCTTTGCTTGATTACCAGCGTTGTGATGGCAGTCACACTAGTGGGGGCAGGGTAATCTATAAGCACATCCTTATACAGGTCCCTAGTCGCAGGACTATCGAGACAGGGCATCGATACTCCGGAGTAGACTAGCGTATGCGCTTCTCATCCCAGTGTGGGAGATGGTCTGTCCCACAGCCATCAGTACGTCGTAGTGGAGATAGTATACGGGTGCTCGTTAGGTTACGAGTACACTGGACAGGACTCGTCGGGAACTGACAGGTTGGTATTATACCTATCGTCAGTTATCAGTTCCCAGGTGACATGAGTACAGCTTAGTCCGCTGACTTGACACTGGCACTTCGCCTCGAGTGTGTTCCCACTGCACTTTGATCACTACCCTACCACGGCTCAAAGGAGTCGTGCAAATAGGTGGTGGTTGGGTGCAGTCCCGAAGCACTTGGAGGCAGTGACGGTTAGACAGGATTCGTCTCTCCCGGTATTGGGGGTTGACATCACGCTGTGTCTAGGAGAGCCATTACACGAGTAGTCCCTGGCCAGGGCAAGCGAGATATACTGGTAGGCTTCCAGTGTTATCTCAGGGTGTTTTGGGCTTCACTCCGACACGACTTGTACCGCTATTAGGGGACTGACGTTTTACCGCCCCCTAGGCCCGATATGCGATGTATCAGACGAACAGACCGGACTGTACGGAGACTGTCACATTCAGACTCAGTAGGAGTACAGATGGGGTTTCACCTCGTCAGCCTTCTTGTCGGCATCTACCTGGGGACCGTTACGCACAGCTAGTGCCGCTTGCGGTCTGTGGTTAAACCCACTGCCAGCGTAGTGTCGAGTCTTTAGAGTCCCACACAGAGGGTACTCGCCTCTGGGCAAAACAGAGTAAAGGTCGCATGGTTTTGCGATAGGGTTCGTTCTCATCCGCGCACTTGTGCACGTTTGGAGTCCGGACGGATATTACTGGCTGGCTCTGGTTTGAGTCAGATACTGGTATATGTTTTGGGGTTGCTTTTATCTCTCAGTATTCATGTTCCTCGGAACAAGAATGCAGGTGTGTATGCACAGTTATTTGAGGAGGAGGAAGAGGACTTTCATTAGAGTTTCGGAACGGGTGCGTATGCACAGTTGACAGTCGTCTTTTTCCAAACCCTAATGGATTTATGTTATATCAATTAATAATATTAATAAAATGAAATTGTATCATGGTTGGTTTTTATGTTGACTTGTTGACCATGGTTGACTTGTTGACCATGGTTGATGTTTTGACCATCATCATTACAAAAGAAAGATGCTCTTTGATTCTAGCAAATTCATTTAATGTTTGAAATGATAATGGTCATTCCAAAACCTTCCATCAACCTTTTCATTTTCATTATTATTATTAATTTGATAATTCTTTTGCTTTTTGTTATGGTTGCAAAAAGAAAAGAGCTCATTCTATCATTGGGCTTCTCTCTCCTCACTTCCTCTTCTTCTTCCTCTAGCAAAAGGAGAACCCTTCTCATGTGTTGAGAATCCCTCTCCTTAAAAGAAAAGCACCCCTTAGACACTCTCTACTCACTCTAGGATCAAAGGTTTAGCAAGCCGGAGATTCTAGTTCTCTCCAAGTTCGAGAAAGAGCCCGAAGGTTGAACCCTCAGGTGGATCCATCTTCGACGGAAGAAGGCGACGAGAAGAGAACCATCAACCTCTACTAGGTTTCAAGAAGAAGGAGTTCAAGTTAGGTATAACCACTTTGCCGAGTAGTTAACTCTCCTTTGCATGTTTGCTAGTTTAGTTTAGAAAAGATCCCGACTTTGTTAGTCCATGTTGCCCTTTGCGCTAAAAATTTGATTTTTATACCGTTTCCGCCTCCCCGTAAGAACTGGGGGTCGCAACGTGGACTAACAAAATATGCAACATAAAACAGTAATATGAGAATATAAAGGAAAAACCGCTATTTAAATGCAACAAATTATTAAATATATCATGTGGTTTCTAATTTCTCCAAAAATCCAACGCAACATCATATAAGGGTGAACATGTAGCTATAGCAAGATATGTGTCTATACCTGTCAATAATGATACAATACCCTATAGGTATATGTGTAAGCATGTAGGTATATGTGTATGCTATCTTTCTTATCAGAAAGGAAATAAGGATCAACTTTCAATATCCTTAACCAATATAATATCATGTATGTATATGTGTCAGCTATATCTCATATGCACAAAGGAAATAAGGAGCATGTCTCAATGTCCCTAACTAATACAATATCACATATGTATAGGGTTGTACATGTCATGGTAATTATCGACGGAGTGTGTGTAGTATACAATTAGTGCTCGTGTAACATGAACCGCCAATAATGGTGTTGTGTCTCATTAATACTAAGTCCATATACAATAGGAAATGAGATATGCAACAATGGTACACATGCACAATCAATGTCCATATACTTATAACTAATAATCATGTCATTTAATCTAGCCCAGACACATAACGCCATGCTGGCGATTCCCCTGTATATGTTAAATCTACTCACCGATGAACTCGAGCTAAGTATATCCGACCACCTGCTTCCCATTCTTCGCAGCGTCCGAAGTACCTACTCGCGATCCTAAAATTTCACAAACACAACACATAAGGTTAAATATCCTGTGCCGACACAAAGACAACGAAACGCAAGAATAACTTCCACAAGATAAACACACTGTGCACTTAGTGCACAAAACGCGTACGATATCGGCACAACCCAAGCTAGGATGACACAACCACCAAGCCTAGACCTCGATCGTACCGATCGCGCATTCACAACATAATATATATCATGGAATCTAATATATATAATATCGCAACGTCAATAGAAACCCACGCTTAATTTATCCGAAAACCTAGTAAGCAACTTTTAATCAATTTAGCTCAAATCTAAAAGTTTAACCTAATCTAGCGATCACAATCATCACAAAATAGCTTACTAAGTCACCCAAACCTTTACTACAAAATTTAATCTCACCCATAAAAGATTTAGTAAAAGTTTAGTTTGCACATAAACTTAATTAGACAATTAGGAAAATAACAAATAACATTCTCAAAACTAGGTTAAGTTTTCCAAGTTTACGCAACTCACTTAACCATTACAATAATCAAACCCTAACTTGATCTTCATAATCTTTTCTCGAATTTCAAAACATGCAAATTAAAGCCATATTTAAACATTTAATAAGCTAATTTAATGTATTTAAACAACAACTAAAGTTTAGAGTTAGGATTTTATACCTCCAAAATTGATTCTAAACTTGCAAAAGAATTCCAAGATAGCCTCCAAAATGATAACTTTCATGAAGATCTAAGCTTGATTAAGCTTAAGGAATAATGGGTATGGATTTGTATTTGAATTTGTGGGATTATTTGACGATTTTTGATAATTTATTTGAGCTTTTAGAAGTGCAAAAGGGGTGAGGAAAATGTGAGGGCAGCAGGGAGGGGAGTTCGGCCATGACTATGAAATGGGGAAAAATGTGGAGTTGTTTGGAAATTTCTAGTCTAAAACCATCATTAAAGCTCATTAATACCTCTCCCATCCATGCCACCTCTTAACCCTTTTCTTTAAAATTTTTCTTTTAATTCAACAAATATCTAGATATTTTGGAGAGAAGGTTTAAAGCTAAATCTTATGATTAAGTTAGCATAGATTCACTTTAGTATAATTAACCCAATCAAATTTGTAATTACCACTAATTAAGTGCATAAATAAAAGCTTATAATAATATTTTAATTAAGGAAAAATATTAAAGTGAACCAAAATTTTCAAGTGACCACTAAAAATCGCAAACTAGCAATTTTCCAGTTAAACTAGGTGTAGTTAAGTCTACACTGAAAAATGATCTCTTAAGGTTTTTACGGAAAAACACCGCCTATTTTACCTTTTAACGGAAAATTTGCGTAACGATTTCTAAAACGTTACAATCTTCCCCCCTTAAAGAAATTCGGTCCCCGAATTTAAAATTCTTACTATGCATACCTTCAAAAAGATGAGTGCAAATCATTCACATCTCGCTCGTAGCCTCCTAAGTGATCTCCTCACTAGAAGGCTACGCCAAATAAAGCCTCCACAGATGGCAAGACCTTTGACCGAAGTTTCTCCACCTGTCGATTCACTATTACTATCGGCTAATGGTGAACGAAAAATCGCGTCCCAGTCGAATGGACTGGTGCTGAATCATGTGAGAAAGGTCATGAAGGTATTTGTGAAGTATCGACATAAGGAATACGGGGTGAATACTGAAAAAATCTGGGCGGAAATGCCAACGAAAGGCAATGGTACTAACTCGCTCAAGGATCTCAAAAGGACCTACAATTTGGGACCATGCTTCCCCAAAACACAACAGGCCATTCATCGGAAAAATCCATAGGAATACATGACCTCCCACTGCGAACTCAAGTCTGCGACATTGACGGTCGGCTTAAGACTTCTGTCTGCACTTGGCTGCTCTCATCCTGTCCTGAACCAACTGGATATTCTCCGTAGTCTCTTGGCTAGATGGGGTCCAAAAAAAATCCTGCTCTCGCGGAGTCAGTAAAACAGACTTGCGATCGACACAACCTACCACATAAGGCCGGAAAGTTGCCACTTGAAATGTCTCCTGATAACTGTTATCGTAAGAGAACTCCATCAATGGCAAGTAATGATCCCACAGCCAACAAACATTTAGTACGTACGCACAAGCATATCCTCCAGAGTCTGTATAGTCCGCTCTGTCTGACCATCGGCCTACGGATTGAAAGCGGAGATAAAGCTCAACCAGATACCCAAGGCCTCCTTAAGCTTCTGCCAATGACGGCTAGCGAACTGAATGCCTCTATTGGATACAACGCATGAAGGAACTCCATGCAAACACACAAATTAACCAAAGAACATCTGAGTAAACTGAGCATACCGAGCATAACCGGACAACAATCACCTGAATGGAGTCATATCCTTGACTAGACCTGGGTAGAGCCACAACGAAATTCATGGAGATCTGCTTCCATTCCCACTCCAGAACGGTTAAAAGTTGCAACTCTCCTGCCGGTCTCAAATGCTCAACCTTAGCTCGCCAAAAAGTCAGGCACCTCAAAACGAAATCTAAAACATCACTTTTCATCCCTGCCCACCCATAACTAACTCTCAAGTCATGTTATATCTTGGTGGAACTTGGGTGAACTTTGAAAGCTGACTGATGTGCCTGCTCTAGAATCTCGCATCTCTACCCATCAGTATCTGGTATATACAAGCAAGTCCCGAAATGTAGCACACCCTGGTCATCAATCAAGAACTCCAAATCTCTACCCTGCCGAACATGCTCAAGAATCTCAGACAAACGAGCATCGGCGGGCTGTGCCTCACGAAAATGATTAATTTAAAGTGGACGGGCGTGGACATGAGCATGCTTTCCCCTCGTAGAGGTGAACATAAGCTGTACTCAACGGTCGCACAAGAACTACAAATCTTCAAAAGGATGTCTCTGAACTGCGCTCATCTGGGACAAGCTAACTCCCGGGCCTACGACTCAAAGCATCAGCTACCACAATCGTCTTGCCCGGCAATAAAGGATCTCACAATCATAATCCTTCACAAGATCCATCCAACGACGTTGTCTCAAACTCAGATCCCGCTGCAGGAAGATGTACATAAAGCTTTGGTGGTCCGTGAAAATCTGACACGACTCTCCATACAAGTAGTGTCTCCAAATCATCAACGCACGACCACCGCGGCCATCTCCAGATCATGAGTGGGATAAATCTGCTCGTGCTCCTTCAACTATCGGGAAGCATAAGCGATAACACTATCGTACTACATCAGTACACAATCGATCCCCACTCGCGAAACATGACAATAATCTGTTAGTTATATGTATTCCCTAGAGGCCATTACTGTACATAGGATGTATATTGTAGTGGATGCTAGGACATATATAGGGAGGACTTTCTTGCTCGACATGATAGTATGATATCTGGTTGCTCTTTATTTTAACGTGTACACTGATTGTCTCTCTGTTACATGTTGGTAAAGCCCTTAGGATGTATACTTGACTACCTAGACTATTATGCGGATCATACTAGTAGGGACATGGTAGTCCATAATTACATCCTTCAAGGTCCCTAGTCGTGGGTGTATCGAGACGGGGCATCGATATACCAGAGTAGACTAGCGTATACCTTCTCGACCCATACAGATGGACGATGGATGATCCCATATCCATTGGTGTTTGACATCAGAGATGATATACGGGTGCTCAGTGGAGACTGGGTACATTGGACGGACTCGCCGAGAACTCCCAGATGGTATTATACCTTACGTCAGATGGCAGTTCTCTGGTGACACTGGTACAGGTTAGTCTGTAGACTCGAGATCGTCATAGTGTCTTGTGTGATTCCCACTGTGCTTTGATTTCCACCTTACCACGTCCAAGAAGGCATGCAAAATGGTGGTTTTTTGGTACAGTCCCGAATCACATGGTGGCAATGAGCGATAGAAGGGGATTCGTCTCTCCCGGTATAGGGAGTTGATGTTGCGCTTTGTTCGATTGGCTATAACCGGAAATCCCTGGCCAGGGTTGCTGAGATTTAATGGTAAGTGTTACCAGTAGTTTCTCGAACTGTTATAGACCACATATCGTCACGACTTATCAAGCTACTGGGGTCTGACATTTACCACCCCTATGCGAGATATGCGACATATCAGACGAACAGACCGGACTGTACGGTAAGTGTTGCTGGTTGGATTCACAGGAGTGTGAGCGGGCTTGCTCGTTGATCTTCTAATCGCTCAATACCCGGCTGGACGTTACGTTTAGCAGACCGCTTGCGGCTTGTGCGTGTTTGATATGATCATCACCTGCTGCCGGCGTATTGACGAGTCTTTAGAGTCCTACACAGAGGTTTCCTGGCACAAGCGAAACGAAATAGGAGCGCATATGAGATATGTGCGGGACCAAGAATAATACCAGTATGTGATACTGAATTCTATTCTCGCGATTTGTATCATCGGACGGTTATGTAAGATATAACCGGGTTACCGAATCAAGTGTTGATTCGATACATTGATACACTTGATATTAGTCGGTTATATGCAGTATGACCGGATCATTAAATCAAGTGTTGATTTAATGATTTAATGTATAATTATATATTTGATATATTACTTTATATTAACTAGTATTGGTTCACTTAAGATTATTTTTCTCACTTGATTGTCCACATTGTATATATGATATATGTTTGTGTTAGTTGTATGTATGCCCTAGGGGCCAGTATTGTACAGATGATGTATATTATATTGGATGCTTGGACATATATAGAGATGACTTTCTTGCTCGATATGATAGTATGCTATCTGGTTACTCTTTATCTTAATATGTACACTTGTCTCTTTAAACTGTCTTTTAGTTACATGTTGGTAAAGCCCTTAGGATGTGTACTTGACTGCCTGGACTATGATGTAGATCATACTAGTGGGGACATGGTAGTCCATAAGTACATCCTTCAAGGTCCCTAGTCGTGGGTGTATCGAGACGGGGCATCGATATACCAGAGTAGACTAGCGTATACGCTTCTCGACCCATGAGATGGGCGATGGATGATCCCATATCCATTGGTGTTCGACATCAGAGAAGGTGTACGGGTGCTCAGTGGAGACTGGGTACACTGGACGGACTCGCCGAGAACTCCCAGATGGTATTATACCTCACGTCAGATGGCAGTTCTCAGCTGACACTTGTGCAGGTTAGTCTGTAGACCCGAGATCGTCATAGAGTCTTGTGTGATTCCCACTGTGCTTTGATCTCCACCTTAGCACGTCCATGAGGACGTGCAAAACGGTGGTCTTTGGGCACAGTCCCGAGTCACATGGAGGCAATGAGCGATAGGAGGGGTTTCGTCTCTCCCGGTATTGGGGGTTGATGTTGCGCAGTGCTCGATTGGCCGTAACAGGGAAGTCCCTGGCCAGGGCTGATCAGAGATTTGCTGGTAAGTGTTACCAGTAGTTTCTCGACCCGCTATGAGCCTCACATCGGCACGACTTATCGGTTATTGGGGTCTGACGTTTACCACCTCTAGACTTGATATGCGACATATCAGACGAACAGACCGGACTGTACGGTAAGTGTTACTGGTTGGATTCACAGGAGTGTGAGCGGGCTAGCTCGTCGATCTTCTGATCGCTCAATACCCGGATGGCCGTTACGTTTAGCAGACCGCTTGCGGCTTATGGATGCTTGATATGATCATCATCTGCTACCGGCGTGTTGACGAGTCTTTAGAGTCCTACACAGAGGTTTCCTGGCTCAAGCGAAACTAAATAGGAGCGCATATGAGATATGTGCAGGGCCGAGAATAATGCGTGTATGTGATACCGTATTCTATTCTCGCGATGGATGTATCGATTGGTTATATTCGATATAACCTAGATATCGAATCAAGGATTGATTCGATAAGCCGATACATAGGATACTAGTCGGTTATATGAGATATGGCCGGATCGTTGAATCAAGTGTTGATTTAATGATTTAATGTATAATTATATATTTGATATATTACTTTGCATTAACTAGTATTGGTTCATTTTAAATGGATTTTCTCACTTGTTGTGCAAATTGTATATATGATATACTTTTGTGCACATATTTGTATCATGTTTGATGATACTTGCTCATTTGGTTAAGTGTAAAGAATTAAACCATGGTCAAGAGATGATTAGGGTTTTGCTTTTTCATTCATTTATTTATTTATTGTTCATTTATTTATTTAGAAATGGTTTAGATGAGAATGGTGGCTTTATTTGTTTCTAGTTGAAGCTTCATGAAGCTTTGACTTCTTAACCATTCTTGTCTTCATGCTTAACCCTAACTCATCCAAATAACCATGGTCTATTCTCTACACTCTACCATAGTTAGTATATGATAAGTATTCATTTACTTTTCAATTTCATTAATACTTATCATATTCTAGCTTCATCTTCTTCTTCATCTTCAAAAAGAAAGAAAGCTTGATGCCATCAATGGCAACTTGAGTTCTAAAGTGAGAAATCCAATTCTAAAGTGAACCCACCTCCTATTTCTTCACCCTCTACCTCTTGCCAAGTTTTTTTGGGTGTTTTCTTCACAAGTTTCACAAATTTGTGAAGTCGGAGCTTGAACTTGTGATGCCTCGACGTAGATCATCTTCGGCACGAAGCCGACGACCTAGTCCACCCATTTTCCCGATGAAGCCGACGATTGAGTTCGCGATTCAAGATGGACAGCGAGAGGACGCCTACATGGAGCTAAGGAAGTGGATATCCGGATCTACAAAGGTTGTAGTTTCTGATATTTAGTTAAGTTGTTAACTAGATTCGTTTTTCGCCTAAACTTCTAGTCAACGATCCGTGTTAGGGTTTCTCGGCACCCATAAAATTTGAAATTGGTATGGTTGATACCTTGTGAGACTTCATTAGCGTGCCTAGGAACCCTACAGTGGTATCAGAGCCTAACTAGAGCCTTAGGCGAAGTCTAGACGACGTTTGAAACCTGAACGAACCCGAAACCCTAAAACCCAAGTGCTCTCTGGACTTTTTCTAAAATCTGGGATTTTTCCATATTAAAAATGCTTAAAAAATTCAGCAGGGAAATCTAAGAATTACGATGCAAAATTTATCCCATGAACAGTATAGTGTGCGGCGAAACCGCGGCAGAAGCATGGCTTCTGCGGCGGTTCCGCGGCCTAATGATGACGTCAGCCCTCCTCCTTTGCACAGTAATTCATCATTTCAGCAGCTGAGTTTTATGGGTATTTTTAATATTTATTCAAGAGTTGAATTTTCTGGGGTGTTTTAGAGCTTTGATGTTTCGATCGGATTATCAAATTTCGTCTTTGTGTTTTTCCGGATGACTTTAGAATATGTTAAAAAGTTCGACCGGATATAAATACCCAACTTTTCCCCTGCCGGAAAATATCCAAGTGTTGGATTTTTGTGTGGTTTAAGGACGTTCTGAGTAGTGCAAGTAACGCGATGGTCCCTCTAGAAGACAACAAACCTTAACTCGATTATGTGACCGTCTTGAACTGCCCTTTGAACCTTCAGGTTTGGGGCAGTACGGCGTGCCACATGTGAGGCGTTGGCTTGACCCTTCTACGGCTGGACCGCTGGTACTGAGGCATGAAGTGAATGTCTTTGAACTTATTTCATGTATTGATCGATTTCGGGAAAACTTGGGTGTTCGAATGTTCGATCGGAAAGTTTAATATTTTCTATTTATCCGGAATGGGATACAATAATTGGAATTCACAAACAGTTATGAGATAACTGAATGAATGTTATAAATCTAGCGGTTTAGTTTCATTTGATATTGAAAAGAGTTTTCGATAATGAGACTAAAATGCGGGGTTTATAACTGTTAGGCATGTGATGTCTAAGTATTTCGTTTGATTAGGCATGTGATGTCTAAAAGGGTTGCGGATTCCAACTGTTGTAGTTTTACACTTTCTTTTCTGTGACCATAAGTGTAATATGTGATATCGCCGGTTTCGTTGCTATATGTCAACGACAATTGGGATACGCATGTTTACTTACGTTGATGACATGTGATGTTATGTGTTGCTGGATATGTTATATTGGATTGTCGTGTTTGAATAGCCGGGGGTTTTTATGTGAGATGAGTGTTTTTCATTTTCATTCATGTAAAAACTTGTATGTAATATTCTTTTATTTGGGGCACTTCCAGGTTGCGGAAGTTGTCACCTTTTGTATATTATTTATTTTTCCGCATTAGGATAGACCCAAGGAGGGAAGCACAAGTAACCGGGTTCTGGGGTCCAGTGGGAGACCAACTCGAGGGGTCGAGTCCGGGTCTCCTAACCCTAGAATTGGCAGGGTTGCTTGCCGCTCTCGTAGGGGTCTAGGGGTGTGGGATTGGCTATTCATCACGACCGTGGAATCCGTGTTTTATACTGGCTCGTATTGAAAACACGGACGTCCTAGTATATCCAATATTTCATATGTTTCTTATGCTGCGATATCTATGATGTGATCATGTGATGTTCTGTGATAGATACTTAATATAGTATATATGATATATTATAAAGACGTTACTTATGTTTTGCACCCGCACTAGCCCTGCCCTGCTCTGTCGTTAGTTACCTAACCTAACGGTGCACGAGGGGACATCGAGGCGAATGCGGATGGCATAAGTGTACGTCATATCTATCTGTGATGTTTAGGTATTTAAATGATGGGACTTCATTAATGTGATTAATGAAAGAAAAGAAACCTAAGATGTTGTAAAATCAAATTTTAAACAAAACAGGTAGCTACAGTTCTTGCTTTGCATAGCGGTATATATGATATACCCTGCACCTTATTCGATGAGGAAAGGACCGAGATCCCTTCACCGGGAGTGACTCCTTTAGCAATAACTGGCATATGCTACACACTCGGTTTGACTTTTGATTGCTTCTATAGTTTCTGCTTTGCACAGTGATATATATGATATATCCCGCACCTCATTCGACGAGGAAAGGGCCGACGATCCCTTCACCGGGAGTGACCCCTTTAGAAAAACTAGATAAGCCTCAAAATCACTCCATTTCAAAACTTCATTTGATTCTACAACGATATCAAGTTCATTACGCAATAGGTTTTCAGAAAAACCTGTCGTAGCCCTCCGTCATTTCAGATAAGTCGTGTTTAGTATTCGTGCTGCGTTTGTTGGCCTTGTCAAGACGCTGTGTACGGTAGCTAACCAGTATTTATCTGCTTATGCATATGATGCAGATTGAGTTAGGGTAGTCGTACGGCCTTGTTAACCTTGTCAAGGGTCGTGCTGGTGGGTTTGATTCAATCAAGAAATGACGGGTTGAACTTGACTTACGGTCTATGGTTTGTTGACCTTGTCAAGGTCATAGATCGTTTGGGGCAAAAGCATTATCGGGAATTTCAAGTATTGAAATTTGCAATGAGATTGCATACCTTCTATGAGATAGTTGGATCCCGATACCCACTGTGAGTAAGAGTTACTCCTGGGAGAGTTTTGCACACTACAATTAGCCGATCAAGTAGGTGTCTAGAAAGGTGTTAACGAGGTTACGCCTCTGGGAAAATGAGGTTTACATTAATTAGGTTCGTGCGAAAGCACGGGGGACCTCCTTCAAAGTACCGACACTGGCCTGGCTGAAAGATCGACGAAGTTGTAGGGTGTAATTAATCCCGGCTAGTCTTTCCTTTTAGGGTTTGAAGGAAGATTTGATAAAAAGCAGTGGGAGCCATCCTGATTAGATAAGATAATAACCAATCTGATCTTGCACGAGCATACGCTAAAGTGTTTTCTTCTCTCTCTATCCAGGTAGCGACCAGTTCATGCCTTAATAAAGATAATAATTTGGATGTATTGACCGAACCCGCATGTTATACTGTGCTGGGGAACGTTGGTTCCGTTCTTTCTTATAAGAGTTATAGGAATAAACAGGATATAGGGGAATACCAGGATTCCCATGCCACCCGAATGAAGAAAGTACATGTTGATGCATTTTCTTCGGGTGTGTTCGTTACAGAGAACTGTTTCTCCATTTGCTCTACGTCCTGGGTATTAGCTACCGGGTCAGGATCCCATATATGTAATCAGTTACATGGGCTAAGGAAAGGTAAAGAACTTGGAGAAGGTGATAAAGACATTAGAGTTGGAAATGGTGCAATTGTTGCAGCTAAGACTGTCGGGGAATATCACCTTGTATTACCAACTGGTAATACATTGGTTCTGAACGAATGCTATTACATGCCGAACCTGATATGCAACATTATATCGGTTTCTTTATTGAGTGAAGAGGGATATAATTTTGTATTACAGGACAATGTTATGAACATTTTCCGTAACCAAAAGTTGGTTGGATCAGGCACGTTGTGTAATGGCATTTATGTTCTAAATCAATTAACAGTTCTGAGCATAACTAACACACACAAGAGGAAGAGTTCTGAACTGAACGAATCCTTCTTGTGGCATTGTAGACTGGGTCACATCAATGCGACACGACTAGCTAAGTTGCATAAAGATGGATATTTAAATCCGTTTGAATTTTCATCTTATGACACTTGCCAGTCATGTCTCAAAGGCAAGATGACCAAAACTCCGTTTACGGGACACGGAGAAAGAGTTAACGAACTCTTGGGACTGATACATTGTGATGTATGCGGTCCCATGTCTACACATGCCAGGGATGGTTCTTCGTACTTCATTACATTCACTGACGATCTCTCTTGATTCGGATATATGTTCCTGATGAAACACAAATCAGAAGCTTTTGAGAAATTTAGAGAATATAAACAAGAAGTCGAGAACCAAACCGGAAAAAGTATTAAAGTCCTTCGATCTGATCGAGGAGGTGAATGCTTGAGCAATGAATTCCTGGACTTCCTAAAAGAGAATGGGATTCTCTCTCAGCTGACTCCTCCATATACACCACAGCACAACGGTGTATCAGAACGGAGGAACCACACCCTATTAGATATGGTGCGCTCTATGATGAGCACAGCTGAGTTACCTATTTCTTTCTGGGGATATGCGCTGGAGACAGCAGCATACCTATTGAATCAAGTTCCATCTAAATCTGTACCTACCACACCATATGAGATATGGAGTGGGAAGAGACCATATTTTAAACGAGTTAAGATATGGGGTTGTCCAGTCTATGTCAAAAGACAAAATCCGGACAAACTCGAGGCACTGTCAGTTCATTGCAAGTTTGTGGGATATCCAAAGAACTCTTATGGGTATTTTTTCTACCACAGTGAGGAACAAAAAGTGTTTGTTGCTCAACATGCCACCTTTTTAGAAAAGGAATTCCTTGAAAAAGAAATTAGTGGTAAAGTGGTAGAACTGGAAGAGGTTCCAGATACACAAACAGTAACTGAAGATTTAGTAGAGCCAAAGGATTCAGTAGCTCCCAATGAACCTCAGCCGCTCCGCCGATCTAGTAGGGTTCCTCGCCAACCTGAGAGATACTACGGTTTTCTCATGGATGGTGGGAGCGAGGATTGCATCATGGAGGATGATGACCCAACTAGCTTCGAGCAGGCCATCACGAGTAGGGACTCAGTGAAATGGCTGGATGCTTTGCGGTCCGAGATGGAATCCATGTACACCAACAAAGTATGGACTTTGGAAGTTGCTCCTGAAGGGGTAAAACCCATTGGGAGCAAGTGGATCTTCAAGAAGAAACTTGGTGTAGATGGGAAAGTGGAGACTTTCAAAGCTAGACTTGTTGCAAAAGGTTTTCGCCAAAGACCAGGTGTGGACTATGACGAAACCTTTTCTCCAGTGGCTATGCTTAAATCCATCCGGATCATGCTTGCCATCGCTGCATATCATGATTACGAAATCTGGCAAATGGATGTTAAGACCGCCTTTCTAAATGGTGATTTAGAAGAGTGTGTGTACATGACTCAGCCAGAGGGCTTCGTAGACAGTGGGAGCAGCGGGAAGGTATGCAAGCTGCTTAAATCCATTTATGGATTAAAGCAAGCATCGCGGAGTTGGAACATCTGCTTTGACGTCGTTATCAAAGAGTTTGATTTCGTCAAAAATCCAGATGAACCTTGTATTTACAAGAAGGTGGCAGAGAGTAAGGTTGTCTTCCCCGTATTGTACGTGGACGACATACTCTTGATAGGAAATGATATTCCTATGCTGCAATCGGTCAAGCTCTTCTTATCACAAAGATTCTCAATGAAAGATCTTGGTGATGCCTCCTGCATATTGGGAATTAGGATCTATAGAGATAGATCCAAACGGATTTTGGGATTGTCCCAATCCAGGTACATTGACACCATACTAAAGAGGTTTAGTATGGAAGAATCCAAGCGTGGGAACTTGCCCACGATCTCTGGAGTCACTCTCTCCAAAGAAATGTCTCCCAAGACTGATTTGGAGAGAGCTCGCATGTAAGGGATACCCTATGCTTCGGCAGTAGGCTCTATCATGTACGCGATGCTATGTACCAGACCCGATGTAGCATACTCACTAAGTATAGTGAGCAGGTATCAAGCTGATCCTGGAGAGAGTCACTGGACAGCTGTGAAGAGCATTCTCAAGTACTTTTGAAGGACTAAAGAGATGCTCTTGGTATATGGTAACGGAGAACTCCAAGTGGAGTCCTCTACCAATTTGAGCTTCCAGAGTGATAAGGACGACTCTAAGTCGCAGTCGGGCTTTGTCTTTACCCTTTACGGAGGGGCGGTTAGCTGGAAGAGTTCCAAGCAGGAAACCGTGGCAGACTCGACGATAGAGGCTGAATACATCGCTGCCAACGATGCTGCCAAAGAGGCTGTCTGGATCAAGAAGTTCATTACTGAACTTGGAGTGGTTCCATCCATTGAGCATCCAATACCTTTGTATTGCGATAACAATGGAGCGGTGGGTTTGGCTAAGGAACCCAGGTCCCATCAGCGATCCAGGCATATTCTGAGGCGGTATCACCTGATCCGGGAGATAGTTTATCGCCGGGAGATCGAGGTCAGGAGAGTTGACACGAAGAACAACACGGCGGATCCACTCACGAAGGCCATTCCCCAGATACAGTTTGAGAGACTCTTCGGGATGCTCGGTATGCGATACTACAGCAGCTGGCCCTAGTGCAAGTGGGAGATTGTTAGTTGTATGTATGCCCTAGAGGCCAGTATTGTACAGATGATGTATATTATATTGCATGCTTGGACATATATAGAGATGACTTTCTTGCTCGATATGATAGTATGCTATCTGGTTACTTTTTATCTTAATATGTACACTTGTCTCTTTAAACTGTCTTTTAGTTACATGTTGGTAAAGCCCATAGGATGTGTACTTGACTGCCTGGACTATGACGTAGATCATGCTAGTGGGGACTTGGTAGTCCATAAGTACATCCTTCAAGGTCCCTAGTCGAGGGTGTATCGAGACGGGGCATCGATATACCAGAGTAGACTAGCTTATACGCTTCTCGACCCATGAGATGGGCGATGGATGATCCCATATCCATTGGTGTTCGACATCAGAGATGGTGTACGGGTGCTCAGTGGAGACTGGGTACACTGGACGGACTCGCCGAGAACTCCCAGATGGTATTATACCTCACGTCAGATGGCAGTTCTCAGGTGACACTTGTGCAGGTTAGTCTGTAGACCCGAGATCGTCATAGAGTCTTGTGTGATTCCCACTGTGCTTTGATCTCCACCTTACCACGTCCATGAGGGCGTGCAAAACGGTGGTCTTTGGGCACAGTCCCGAGTCACATGGAGGCAATGAGCGATAGGAGGGGTTTCGTCTCTCCCGGTATTGGGGGTTGATGTTGCGCAGTGCTCGATTGGCCGTAACAGGGAAGTCCCTGGCCAGGGCTGATCAGAGATTTGCTGGTAAGTGTTACCAGTAGTTTCTCGACCCGTTATGAGCCTCACATCGGTACGACTTATCGGTTATTGGGGTCTGACGTTTACCACCCCTAGACTTGATATGCGACATATCAGACGAACAGACCGGACTGTACGGTAAGTGTTACAGGTTGGATTCACAGGAGTGTGAGCGGGCTAGCTCGTCGATCTTCTGATCTCTCAATACTCGGATGGCCGTTACGTTTAGCAGACCGCTTGCGGCTTGTGGATGCTTGATATGATCATCATCTGCTACCGGCGTATTGACGAGTCTTTAGAGTCCTACACAGAGGTTTCCTGGCTCAAGCGAAACGAAATAGGAGCGCATATGAGATATGTGCAGGGCCGAGAATAATGCGTGTATGTGATACCGTATTCTATTCTCGCGATGGATGTATCAATTGGTTATATTCGATATAACCTAGATATCGAATCAAGGATTTATTCGATAAGCCGATACATAGGATACTAGTCGGTTATATGAGATATGACCGGATCGTTGAATCAAGTGTTGATTTAATGATTTAATGTATAATTATATATTTGATATATTACTTTGCATTAACTAGTATTGGTTCATTTTAAATGGATTTTCTCACTTGTTGTGAAAATTGTATATATGATATACTTTTGTGCACATGTTTGTATCATGTTTGATGATACTTGCTCATTTGGTTAAGTGTAAAGAATTAAACCATGGTTAAGAGATGATTAGGGTTTTGCTTTTTCATTCATTCATTTATTTATTTGTTCATTTATTTATTTAGAAATGGTTTAGATGAGAATGGTGGCTTTATTTGTTTCTAGTTGAAGCTTCATGAAGCTTTGACTTCTTAACCATTCTTATCTTCATGCTTAACCCTAACTCATCCAAATAACCATGGTCTATTCTCTACACTCTACCATAGTTAGTATATCATAAGTATTCATTTACTTTTCAATTTCATTAATACTTATCATATTCTAGCTTCATCTTCTTCTTCATCTTCAAAAAGAAAGAAAGCTTGATGCCATCAATGGCAACTTGAGTTCTAAAGTGAGAAATCCAATTCTAAAGTGAACCCACCTCCTATTTCTTCACCCTCTACCTCTTGCCAAGTTGTTTTGGGTGTTTTCTTCACAAGTTTCACAAATTTGTGAAGTCGGAGCTTGAACTTGTGATGCCTCGACGTAGATCATCTTCGGCACGAAGCCGACGACCTAGTCCCCCCATTTTCCCGATGAAGCCGACGATTGAGTTCGGGATTCAAGATGGACAGCGAGAGGACGCCTACGTGGAGCTAAGGAAGTGGATATCCGGATCTACAAATGTTGTAGCTTCTGATCTTTAGTTAAGTTGTTAACTAGATTCGTTTTTCGCCTAAACTTCTAGTCAACGATCCGTGTTAGGGTTTCTCGGCACCCATAAAATTTGAAATTGGCATGGTTGATGCCTTGTGAGACTTCATTAGCGTGCCTAGGAACCCTACAGTTTATGCACTAGTTTGTATCATGTTTGATGCTACATGCAAACTTGGGTGTGTGTTTACTTTAAACCATGTTTAGCTTAATGGTTAGGGTTTTAACTTAATTATTTATTTTATTCATTTATTTTTGGCAAAAATAAAATGGTGGCTAACTTTGTTTTATTCTTGAAGCTTCATGAAGCTTTGAAAGTCTTGACCATTTTGTTTCTTTCCTTAACCTAACCATTCACCTAAACCCTAGTTTACTCTACATGTGTTAAACTCACCCATGGTTGCATTATGATAAGGCTTCACTTGATTTTCTATTATTGATAATTCTTTTCCATTCTTTTCTTCTTCTTCTTCTTCATGAAGAAAAGAAAACGCTTTCTTGAAAATTCCAAGTGATGAAATCAAGTGAGAAATCCAAATCCAAAGTGAACCCACTTCCTATTTCTTCATCCTCTACCACTTGCCATGTTGTATAGGGTGTTTTCTTCACAGGTTTCATGAGCTAGTGAAGATGGAGCTTGAGTTTGAGTCGCCTCGACGTAGATCATCTTCGGCTTTGAAGTCAACGACCTAGCCCGATCATTTCTCCGACGAAACCATCGCTAGAGTCCGGGATCCCGATGATCGCAGCGGAGGGACGTCAATACGGAGCTAAAGAAGTGGAGGACCGGATCTACAAAGGTTGTAATCCCTTTCACTTTGTAGCAAAATAGTTTGCTTGAATGTATTTCTCCTTACCTCTAGTTAACGATCTAGCATTAGGGTTCTTTGGCATATAAATTTTTGAATTTGGCATGGTAGATGCCTTGTGGAACCTCTTGATTGTGCCTAGGAACCCTACAGTGGTATCAGAGCCTAGCTAGAGCTTTAGGTGAAGTGTAGACGATGTTAGAAATCCGATCGAACCCCGAAACCCTAACTCAAACCCTTCTCTGTACATTTTCTGAAAATGTGGATTTTTCCAAATTAAAAATATCCAAAAATACAGCAGGGTATTATAGGAGTTACTGTGAAGCACGTGAGCCCAAGTCAACCAATGCGCCGCGGAACCGCGGCCCCACCCTAGCTTGTACGGCGGTTCCGCGGCCATAAAGGTGATTCTTGGCACGTGCTTTGCACAGTAATGCCCATATGTATTTCCTGTGTTTTCTGGGAATTTTTAAAATATACTCAACAGTTGAGTTTTCTGGGGTTGTTTTGGGAACTCGATGATTCGATCGGATTGTTTAACTTTGGCTATGTGTTTTTCCGGGTAATTTTAGAAAATGTTAAAAAAGTTCGACCGGATATAAATACCCACTTTTTCCCCTGCCGGGAAATTTCCAAGTGTTGGATTTTTCCGTGGTTTAAGGACGTTCTAAGTAGTGCAAGTAACGCGATGGACCCTCTATAAGACAACAAACCTTAACTCGATTATGTGACCGTCTTGAACTGCCCTTTGAACCTTAGGGTTTGGGGCAGTACGGCGTGCCACATGTGAGGCGTTGGCTTGACCCTTCTACGGCTGGACCGTTGGTACTGTGGCATGAAGTGGATGTTTTTAAACTTATTTAAGAGTTGAGCTGTTTCGGGAAACATTGGGTGTTTGATTGTTCGATCGGAAAGTTTAACATTTTCTATTTATCTAGAATGTGATACAATATTTGGAATCCACAAGTAGTTATGAGATAACTGATTTGGATCTTATTGTAGGGTGTTTTTCGTCACCCCATTGAGATAGGAATACGCGCGCGCTTGTCAGGCGTACTACAGATTCCCCCTGCCTAGGGTAGGCCGGGGTTTAATGATTGTGGGGACCCGAATCTCCGGCAGCCGCGGACTAAGCTGCCGTTAATTACCCCTCGCTTTTGGAGTGAGGGGACCTCCGATTGACGGGTTAAACTGGTCATGCGAACTCAATGTGCAGTGTACGTGTGTTGTGTTTTGAAGGGGTTTTGGAAATATCGGGGGCACCGCAGAGTTTTTGTCTGTATAAAGTTGGCGGTTGCAACTTGATTGTTCACCAACACGCTTTTGGACAGCTCGATCTCTCCAGCCTTGTACTGCTTCTCGACCCAGTCTTTGAAGATATAGCAATCCTCGATCGCATGGCTCACTACTCGGTGGTACGGGCAATACAGAGGATTGTCGGTCATTTTTGCTTCTTGGGGTCTTTTTGACTCCGGCAATTGTAGGCCGTTGTTCAAGGCATCTTTAAATATCTTACGGACCTTGTCCCTTCTGAAAGAGTAAACCTTGTTCTTCTTCTCCTCTAGGGATGGCCCATCTCCTCCCAGCAATGGCTTTCGAGACCGGTTGGTTTTGGATTCGCCCGCCCTTCGCTTTTCTTCATTGTCAGAGGCATTGAAGACATTGGTACTGCTGGAACTCCCGCTTCTACGGTTGTTGTCCCGCTTGCTTTTCCAGGTTTTGTCTCTCTGAGAGTCCGGCGGGGACTCTTGCTTCGAGCGTTCCAGCATTTGGACTTTCTTAGTTAGCTCCTGAAATGTCTTGAGGCCCGCTGTACACAAGAATGGGACCATCCAATTGCTGAGGTTCCCAATGAGAAGGCTGACGGACTGGTCCTGCTCCAGCGATGGTTCACACTTGACTGTGAGATTACGCCATCGAGCGATAAAGTCGGTGTTGCTTTCATTCTTCCCCGGCTTGGTCCTCACAAGGTCGGCAATGGAGATTTTATCACTGACACTCATGAACCTTTGCCGGAACAGGGACTCCATTTGGGTAAAGGTAACGACGGACCCGTCCGGTATACTCGCATACCAGTCGAAGGCGACGCCGGTCAGGCTGTTGACAAACTGACGAAGAAGGAGCGCGTCATTTCCCCCTGTATTTCCGCACGATGCTTTGAAGTGGGCGACGTGCTGATTTGCATTCCCCGTTCCATCAAATCTTCCGAACTTAGGAATGACGTAGCCGCTTGGGAACTCAATCAGATCGTACTGCGCGGGATATGGCCGCCCACTACTGCCGATTTCTTTCTGAGCTTCAGCTTCGGCCACCAATGTTTTAACCTTGCTGGTGACCAAATCCATTATCCGATCCTGTGTTAGCGGGATAGTGCTATCTGGGGCTAAGGCGTCCCCAGAAGCGGAGTGTGGCCGTCTTTCATGCGGCTCGACCAGTCTTGGTCCCAAAGGAACAGGCATTGGCTGCCTCGGATTGTCATCACCCGGCTGATTAGTAGCGGCTTGTGCTTGATTGGGAGGCGCTCGAGCAATTTGAGCCGTAAGCTGTATCACCACGTTCGTTAAGTCGTCAATCTTCGAATAGAGCTTGGCCATCTCTTTATCATTGCTCATGAGCTGTTTTCGAAGCTCTTGAAGCAGCTCCTGCTCCGCAGTCCTGGGGCGGAAAGTAGGCTCTTCCTCGCTGTCCGAGCTTGACTCTGCATGGACCGAGGGGTCTTTCTACCTATCATCCTCATCGAGAGGGTTTTCTTCATCCAGCGGGGGCGGCTGTTCTTGGGCGGCGGCAACCACATTCAGGTTAGATTGGGCTTAGGATGTAGTGGCCCCATCCTTGCTTTTGCTGCGAAGGTTGTCGCTGGGGCGCCCTCCTGCCATATAGACCGTATGGATGATATATCCGGCCGTCTTTCGGTCATTGGCGGCTGATTTAATGGATCGCTGTCTTGACCTCCTTGCTTCGGTAGCCGGTAGTCGATTGAAGGCGGCTGGCTTAACCAGCTTCTTGAATGGTGTTGGCGCTTCTTTTCTGGATTTGCCCCGCTGCTTTCGTGCGACACAGAGCGCCTGATAGACCCTTGAAGAGACAGTGTCATATTTTTTCTGTTGGGGCCGGGACACGTCTCTTTGTGGCACTGTTCGGACCGCTGTCTTCTTGATTCTGGCGGTCATGGCATTTTTCTGAACCCACCTCAGAGGCTCGAAGGAATTGCTGATTCTTACGTCCGACTCAGCTGTCATCGCGGGGCAACCCTGCACTTGGAACTTCACACAATTCCATTTGGCCGAAGCCTTGGCCCTCTTGTTGGCTCGATACCTGAGACGCTTCTGCCTTAACTTTTCTGTTCTAAGCACCTGGCAGACTTCGGCTCTTTGGGAAGACGCCGCAGACCGGGCGATGAAAGACCTTGGAGATACGCTCGATTGTGCATTTGTTGGAGTCATCGCCTGAGCTCGTCCGCAACATTTGATGTTGCCCTTTGTACCGAAGTTCTTGCCCCCCGCTGGAGCACCAGAGAATCGTTCAGATACCGTCTTAAGTTTCGGTTGTGGTGCCTTGGCGATCACAACATTTGGCCTCTTGCCCCTTGAGACCGGCTTGGCCACCTGTTCCGCCGGGATCTCCGCCAGATGAGCGCTTCCGGCAGGGTAGATGATGACGGAGCCAAACTGGCGGGGCGGTTCCTCCCACTGTCGACTGAGGCTTGCGGGGAGAACCACGCGGGCATTGATCTTGACTACGTACGAGATCGGGGTCGCGTCGTAAGCCGAATTCGTCCTGGGAGACATCGTCATTGAAAGTTGATTGCTGCACGAAAGAAAGAAATTATTTCAGTACAAACATAGGCGTATATGTTAAATGAGTTCGCATGAACGCTTAACCCGAGATATGGGAGGAGAGATTGGTCCCACCGGGCGTGCCAGAACCTGTAGGGTGTTTTTCGTCACCCCATTGAGATGGGAATACGCGCGCGCTTGTCAGGCGTACTACAGATTCTCCCTGCCTAGGGTAGGCCGGGTTTAATGATTGTGGGGACCCGAATCTCCGGCAGCCGCGGACTAAGCTGCCGTTAATTACCCCTCGCTTTTGGAGCGAGGGAACCTCCGATTGACGGGTTAAACTGGTCATGCGAACTCAATGTGCAGTGTACGTGTGTTGTGTTTTGAAGGGGTTTTGGAAATATCGGGGGCCCCGCAGAGTTTTTAAGGGGGTCCCGCTACCCGGATAGCAGGCTGTGGGTCAAGGGAGCTAGCAGCCCCCTTGCGGGGTGCGGGGCAGCGCCCCGTTAGAAATTTTTTCTAACGGATGACAGTGTCGTGGAGTCTGTGTATGTTTTCCTCCCCCCCTTTTTTTTTAAAAGTGGAGCTCAATTTCAAAAGGAATTTTATTGTGGAGTTAAACTCCAAAGAATTTTAAATGGAGTTAAACTCCTAAAAGAATTTTATGCGGAATTAAATTCCTAAAATAGAACTTTATTGTGGAGTTAAACTCCAAAGAATATATATATGTATATATTTTAAAAAGTTTTAAACTCCAGAAGGGATTTTGTTGGGGAGTGCACGTAAAACGAGGGGAAGAGAAAACAAAATGGCGTCTAAAGGACGCTCGCACGGCAGGTGGGCGCCTTAATGCCCGGGGTCACGTGCGCGCATGTGACCGATGGGCGCCTTGGCGCCCCGGGGTCACGTGGGCACACGTGACCGATGGGCGTCTTGGCGCCCCGAGGGTCACGTGCGCACACGTGACCGATGGGCGCTTTGGCGCCCCGAGGTCACGTGCGCACACGTGACCGATGGACGCCTTAGTGCCCCGGGGTCACGTGGGCACACGTGACCGCGGGAAAAACCCGCGAAAAAGGGAAGCTAGCCCCTAGGCTGGGGAGTTGAACTCCCAAGGGAAATTTTGGAGTTGAACTCCTAACAGAAACAAATTTATGGAGTTAAACTCCAATAGAAAAAAATTTATGGAGTTAAACTCCAACAGAAATAAATTTATGGAGTTAAACTCCAGCAACTTTAGAAAGGAGTTAAACTCCTGGGGATTTATTGCTCTTCTTTCTGGGGATTTATTGCTCTTCTTTTGAGCCTTGGGTCTGTCCAAAGTTAGATTTTTGGAGATGGGTCTCCTCCTTCTTGCTCTTGACCGGCGGGATCTTGGAGAAAAGGGGATGATTCTTAAAAGCCTCCCCTTTTCGAGATCTGATTGGAGATCCGAGCTCCCCTTCGTAGGTTTTGTGGTGGAAATCTACTTGTTTTTAGAAAAGGAAGAGTTAAACTCTTGATTTAATTCAAAAGGAAAAAGAAGGTTTTAGAACCTTGAGGAAGGAGGAAGAGATCTCAGATCTAGAAAATTTCCGGAGAGAGAAAAAGTTGTTAGATATTTTCATTATCTTTGCCTTTATAGGCCATACACTTTATACATAGCCCCTTGGGCTTCACAAAATGGCATTTTGCATATCCCATGGCTCATGTGCCATTTCTTTTTGCACATAAGCCATGGGCTTTACAAAAATTTGGCTTTATTCCTAATTTTCTTACATTTATCCAAAAATAAAATAAATACAACAAAATTGTTTATTACAAAATTTTTATCTTGGCATGGGGAGGCCGGCCGCTTCATGTTCGGGCTCGACCCGGGCATGGGTCCACTGGATCTGGGCTTGGGCCCACTTGGCTTGGGGTTGACTTTGATTTTGACTTGGTCAACCGGGGTGTAAATTTTTACCCAAACACTTATAAACATAGCAGTTTAGTCTCACTTGATCGGTTGCCACGGAATTTTAATGTGATCAAAAGTCCATCGCAATCACGTAGCGTACGCGGATACTCGCCGGGTAAACTTAATAGACAGCCACGCCCCATAGCCTCGACCAAGTGACTGTAGGAGAACCCCGTCGCCGAAAGCATCCGTTCGGGTGCTCGCGGCAGCGGTGTTTCTCCTTAGTGCACTTCGTCGACGGCATCTAGGGGTGCGGCCGTCTACTAAAGTTTGCGACGAGCATTCGATCAGGATGTCGAGAATCTTGTTGAATTGCCCGACTTGATATTGAAAAGAGTTTTCGATAATGAAACTAAAATGCGGTGTTTATAATTGTTAGGCATGCGATGTCTAAGGAATTCATTTGGTTAGGCATGCGATGTCTAAAGAGTTTGCGGATTCCAACTGTTGTAGTTTTACATTTTCTTTTCTACGACCGAAAGTGTAATATGTGATATCGCCGGTTTCGTTGCTATATTTCAAGGACAATTGGGATGCGCATATTTACTTACGTTGATGACATGTGATGTTATGTGTTGTTGGATATGTTATATTGGATCGTCGCGTTCTGAATAGCCGGGGGTTTTATGTGAGATGAGAGTTTTTCATTTTCATTCATGTAAATAACTTGTATGTAATATTCTTTTATTGGGGCACTTTCAGGTTGCGGAAGATTTCACCGTTGATGTATATTATTTACTTTTCCGTACTAGGATAGACCCAAGGAGGAGAGCACAAGTAACCGGGTTCTAGAGTCCAGTGGGAGACCAACTCGAGGAGTCGAGTCCGGGTCTCCTAACTCTAGAATTGGTAGGGTTGCTTGCCGCTCTCATAGGGGTCTAGGGGTGTGGGTTTGGCTATTCATCGCGACCGTGGAATCCGTGTTTCATACTGGCTCGTATTGAAAGCACGGACGTCCTAGTATATCCAATGTTTCATATGCTTCTTCTGCTGCGATATCTGTGATGTGATCATTTGATATGTTGTGATAGATATTGTATATAGTATATACGATTTATTATATAGACGTTACTTATGTTTTGCGCCCGTGCTAGCCCTGCCCCGCTCTGCCGTTAGTTACCTAACCTAACGGTGCATGAGGGGACATCGAGGCGAATGCGGATGGCATAAGTGTACGTCGTATTTATCTGTGATGTTTAGGTGACTTAAATGATGGGACTTCATTAATGTGATTAATGAAAGAAAAGAAACCTAAAAGATGTTGTGGAATCGAATTTTCAAAAACAGGTAGCTACAGTTCTTGCTTTGCTTCGCGGTGTTCCTTGTAGAACATCCTGCACCTTATTCGATAAGGAAAGGGCCGAGATCCCTTCACCAGGGAGTGACCTCTTTAGCAATAACTGGCAGATGCTACAACCCTCGGTTTGTCTTTTGATTGCTTCTATAGTTTTTGCTTTGTACAGCGGTATATATGATATATCCTGCACCTTATTCGATGAGGAAAGGGCCGACGATCCCTTTACCGGGAGTGACCCCTTTAGCAAAACTAGAAAAGCCTAAAAAACACTCCATTTTAAAATCATTTGATTGTACAACGATATCAAGTTCATTACGCAATAGGTTTTCTTAAAAACCTGTCGTAGCCCTCCGTCATTTCAGATAAGTTGTATATTGTAGTCGTGCTACATTTGTTGGCTTTCGTCAAGGTGTAGTGTGCGGTAGCTATATGCTGCTTATCTGTTGCATATGATGCGATTGGATTAGGGTAGTCGTGCGGTTTTGTTGGCTTTCGTCAAGGGTCGTGCGGGTGGGTTTAATTCAATCAAGAAATGACGGGTTGAACTTGACTAGCGGGCTGTGGTTTGTTGGCTTTCGTCAAGGTCATAGCACGTTAGGGGCAAAATTATCGGGAATTTCAAGTGTTGAAATTTGCAATGAGATTGCATACCTTTTATGAGATAGTTGGATCCCGATACCCACTGCGAGTAATTGTTACTCCTGGGAGAGTTTTACACATTACAATTAGCCGATCTAGTAGGTGTCTTGAAAGGTGTCAGTGGGGTTACGCCTCTAGAAAAACGAGGTTTACTTTAATTAGGTCCGTGCGAAAGCACGGGGAACCTCCCTCAAAGTACCGACACTGGCCTGGCTGAAAGATTGGCGAACTTGTAGCGTGTAATTAATCTCGGCTAGTCTTTCCTTTTAGGGTTTGAAGGAAGATTTGATAAAAATAGTGGGAGCCATCCTGATTAGATAAAATAATAACCAATCTGATTTTGCAAGAGCGCACGCAGAGTGTTTTCTTCTCTCTCTCTCCTGATAGCGACCATGTTATGCCTTAATCAAGATAATAATACGGATGTATTGACCGAACCCGCTTGTTATACTGAGCTGGGGAACGTTGGTCCCGCTCCAACTTATAATTGTTATATGACAAAGCAGGAAATAGGGGAATGCCAGAATTCCCATGCCGCCCAAACGACGAAAGTGCATATGATGCATCTCCTTCGGGTGTGTTCATTACAAAGAACTGTTTCTCTGTATCCTCTACGTCCTGGGTATTTGATACCAGATCAGGATCCCAGATATGTAATCTGTTACATATGGCTACAGAAAGGTGGAGAACTGAGAACGGGTGATAAGTTTCATGAGACAGAAAACGGTGCAAGTGTTGCAGCCAAGTCTGTTGGTCACTGTCACCCTGTATTCCAAATACATTGATTCTGAACGAATTTTATTAGATACCGAACCTGATATACAAAATCATATCAGTCTCTTTATTAGTAAAGAAATGATAAAATTTTGTATTGTTGGATAATGTTTTGAACATTTCCTATATCAAAAGTTGATCGGTTCAGGCACGTTATCTAAAAGCATTGATGTTCTAAATCAAACTACAATTCTTAGTATACGGAACACACATAAGAGGAAGAGTTCAGAAATGAACGGATCCTTTTTGAGGTATTGTAGACTAGGTCATATCAATGCGACCCAACTAGCTAAGTTGCACATAGATGCATATTTAAATCTGTTTGAATTTACATCTTGTGAAAACTTGCCGGTCAAGTCACAAAAATAAGATGACCACAGCTCTGTTTATTTGAAGCAGAGAAAGAGTTAGTGTACTCTTGGGATTGATACGTGCTGATGTATGAAGGTCCCCTGTCTACATATGCCAAGACCGGTTCTTTGTACTTAATTACATTCACTGATTATCTCTCAAGATTCAGATATATGTTCCTGTTGAAACACAAGTCCGAAACTTTTGAGATAATCACAGAATATAAGTTAGAAGTAGAGAACCAAAATACGGGTATAAGTATTATGTCCTTTGATGTGATCAGGGAGGAGAATACTTGAGCACGGAAATCCTGTACTATTCTAAAGGAGAATGAGATTCTCTCTCAGCATTACTCCTCCGTATACACCATAGCACGATGGTATATCGGGACGGAGCAATAGCACCCTATATGATATGGTGTGCTCTATGATGAGTACTACTGAGTTTCCTCTTTCCTTTTGGGAGTTATGCGCTTGAGAAGTTGCATACCTATTGAATAGGGTTCAAATCAAATCAGTTGCCTACCACTTCATATGTGATATGGAAAGGGAAGAGTCCATATCTTAAGTTTGTTAAGATTTAGGGTTGTCCGGCCTATGTCTAAAAGCAAAATCCGGACAAGATCGAGGCAATGTCAGTTCTGTACAACTGGAAAGGTTCCAGCTATACAAAACTGCAGCTGCTGATTTGACAGAACCAAAGGATTCAATAGTCCCCGACGAACCTCAGCCTGTCCGTCGATCTGGTAGGGTTCCTCATCCGCCTGAGAGATACTTTAGTTTCTCGATGACAGTGGGAAAGAGGATTGCATCATGAGATGATGACCCAACTAGTTTCGAGCTGGCCATCAGGAGTGGGACTCTATAAGAATGGCTGGATGCTTAGCGATCTGAGATGGAATCCTTATACACCAACAAAGTATGGACTTTGGTTGCTTTATCTAAAGGGTTAAATCACCAGCAAGAGCAAGTATATCTTGAGAAGATTACTTGGTGTAGATGGAAAAGTTGAGACTTTCAAAGACTAGACTTGTTAAAGGTTTTCATCATCGACCAGGCGTGGAAAATGATGAAACCTTTTCAAGTAGCTAAGCTTAAGTCCATCCAGATCCTACTTGCCACGGCTACATACCATGACTACGATATCTGGCGGTTGGGTGTCATGACTGCTTTTCTAAATGATGTTTTAGAAAGAGCGTCTATAAGTACACAGCCAGAGGGCTTCGTAGACAATGAGAGCAGCAGAAACGTGTGCAAGATGTTTTATGTGATAAAGCAGGCATCGCGGAGTTGGAACGTCTGTTTTGATGTGTTAGTCAAAGAGTTTGACATCATCAAAATGGTAGATAAACCTTGTATATACAAAATGGTAGTAGGGAGTATGGTGGTGATCCTCGTAGAGTACGTGGATGCCATACTCTTGATAGGGAAGTAGTTTCCTATACTACGCTCGGTCAATCTCCGCTTATCACAATGATTCTCCATATAGGATCAAAAGTGATACCTACTAAATCCTGGGTTTTGGATCTATGAGATAGATCTAATTGGATATTAGGATACTTACTAGTTGTAGTGAGATGATATCAATTGATCCTGGGGAGAATCACTGGAGAGGTTCCAGGGTGATAAGGACGACTGAATGTCAGTCACAGGCATTGTCTTTACCCTCAGTAAAAGGACGGTATGTTGAAAGAGTTCCAAGCTAGATACTGTGGCATACTAGACGATAAAGGCTGGATACATCGCTACTTAAGATACTACCAAAGAGGCAGTTTGGGTGTATATTGGTTCATGAGATGAACTAGGTTCCTACCATTGTGTGACAATGGAAGTGTGGCTTTGGCCTAGGAACCCCGGTCCCATCAGTGACCCGGCCGTATTCTGAGGCAGCATCACCTGATCATGGAGATAGTTGATCTCCAGGGTGATCGAGGTAAGGAGAGTAGACTCAGAGGACAACACGGCGGATCCACTCACAAAGGCCTTTTCCCAGAGAGAGACTTTTATGGGATGGTTGAGTATGAGATACTGCAACCACTGCTACAGATGGCCCTAGTGCAAGTGGGAGATTGTTAGTTATATGTATGCCCTAGAGGCCATTACTGTACATAGGATGTATATTGTAGTGGATGCTAGGACATATATAGGGAGGACTTTCTTGCTCGACAAGATAGTATGCTATCTGGTTGCTCTTTATTTTAACGTGTACACTGATTGTCTCTCTGTTACATGTTAGTAAAGCCCTTAGGATGTGTACTTGACTACCTGGACTATGATGCGGATCATACTAGTGGGGATATAGTAGTCCATAAGTACATCCTTCAAGGTCCCTAGTCATGGGTGTATCGAGACGGGGCATCGATATACCAGAGTAGACTAGTGTATACCTTCTCGACCCATATAGATGGGTGATGGATGATCCCATATCCATTAGTGTTTGACATCAGAGATGATATACGGGTGCTCAGTGGAGACTGGGTACACTGGACGGACTCGCCGAGAACTCCCAGATGGTATTATACCTTACGTCAGATGGCAGTTCTCTGGTGACACTGGTACAGGTTAGTCTGTAGACCCGAGATCGTCATAGAGTCTTGTGTGATTCCCATTGTGCTTTGATTTCCACCTTACCACGTCTAAGAGGGCGTGCAAAACGGTGGTTTTTGGGTACAGTCCCGAATCACATGGAGGCAATGAGCGATAGGAGGGGATTCGTCTCTCCCGGTATAGGGAGTTGATGTTGCGCTGTGTTCGATTGGCTATAACCAGAAATCCCTGGCCAGGGTTGCTGAGATTTACTGGTAAGTGTTACCAGTAGTTTCTCGAACAGTTATAGACCACATATCGACACGACTTATCAAGCTACTGGGGTCTGACGTTTACCACCCCTAGGCGAGATATGCGACATATCAGACGAACAGACCAGACTGTACGGTAAGTGTTGCTGGTTGGATTCACAGAAGTGTGAGCGGGCTTGCTCATTGATCTTCTGATCGCTCAATACCCGGGTGGCCGTTACGTTTAGCAGACCGCTTGCGGCTTGTGCGTGTTTGATATGATCATCACCTACTGCCGGCGTATTGAATAGTCTTTAGAGTCCTACACAGAGGTTTCCTGGCTCAAGCGAAACGAAATAGGAGCGCATATGAGATATGTGCGGTACCGAGAATAATACCAGTATGTGATACTGAATTCTATTCTCGCGATTTGTATCATCGGACGGTTGTATAAGATATAGCCGGGTTACCGAATCAAGTGTTGATTCGATACATTGATACACTTGATATTAGTCGGTTATATGCAGTATGACCGGATCATTAAATCAAGTGTTGATTTAATAATTTAATGTATAATTATATATTTGATATATTACTTTACATTAACTAGTATTGGTTCACTTAAGATTATTTTCTCACTTGATTGTGCACATTGTATATATGATATATGTTTGTGCACTAGTTTGTATCATGTTTGATGATACATGCAAACTTGGGTGTGTGTTTACTTTAAACCATGTTTAGGTTAATGGTTAGGGTTTTAACTTAATTATTTATTTTATTCATTTATTTTTGGCAAGAATAAATTGGTGGCTAACTTTGTTTTATTCTTGAAGCTTCATGAAGCTTTGAAAGTCTTGACCATTTTGTTTCTTTCCTTAACCTAACCATTCACCTAAACCCTAGTTTATTCTCTACATGTGTTAAACTCACCCATGGTTGCATTATGATAAGGCTTCACTTGATTTTCTATTTTTGATAATTCTTTTCCATTCTTTTCTTCTTCTTCTTCTTCATGAAGAAAAGAAAAAGCTTTCTTGAAAATTCCAAGTGATGAAATCAAGTGAGAAATCCAAATCCAAAGTGAACCCACTTCCTATTTCTTCATCCTCTACCACTTGCCATGTTGTATAGGGTGTTTTCTTCACAAGTTTCATGAGCTAGTGAAGATGGAGCTTGTGTTTGAGTCGTCTCGACGTAGATCATCTTCGGCATCGAAGTCAACGACCTAGCCCGATCATTTCTTCGACGAAACCATCACTAGAGTCCGGGATCCCGCTTATCGCAGCGGAGGGACGTCAATACGGAGCTAAAGAAGTGGAGGACCGGATCTACAAAGGATCTAATCCCTTTCACTTTGTAGCAAAATAGTTTGCTTCATGTATTTCGCCTTACCTCTAGTTAACGATCTAGCATTAGGGTTCTTTGGCACATAAATTTTTGAATTTGGCATAATAGATACCTTGTGGAACCTCTTGAGTGTGCCTAGGAACCCTACATAATCGACACAGTCGCCCGATCCAGAAAGCAAAGGTAGAACTGGTGCAGTCTTCAATCGAGTCTTCAACTGCTGAAAACTCAGCTTGCATGCCTCAGTCTAAAGAAAAGGAACCCTCTTCCTGGTTAGTCCGGTCGGCGGTGCAGCGATACTCAAGAAATCCTACATGAAACAGCGATAAAAACCGGCTAAGCTCAAAAAGCCGCGGACCTCTGTCACTGATACAGGTCTGGGTCAAAACTGTACGGCCTCGATTTCCCTCGGGTCCATACGAACACTGTCTCCCGTAACCACATGACCTAGGAAGTCAACACTATCAATCCATAAGAAACACTCCGAAAATTTAACAATCAGCTGGTGCTCTCTCAATGTCTGCAAAGAAATCCTCAAGTGCTGCTCTTTTTCCTCTCAACTCTTAGAATAGACCAGAATGCCATCAATAACACAATAATAACTGGTCGAGGAATGGCCTGAAAAATCTGGTTCATTAAATCTATAAACGCTGCTGGGGCATTGGTGAGTCCAAACGACACCACCAAAACTCATAATGCCCATAGCGCGTACGAAAAGCAGTCGTCGGAATATCATCATTTCGAACCCACAACTGATGATTACCTGATTAGAATTTAAACTTAGAATAATGTCCCGCGCCCTGGAGCTGATCAAACAAATCGTTATTGCGAGGTAAAGGATACCTATTCCGCATCGTAACTCATTTCAATTGACGATCAATCAATACGCAACCTCAAACTTCCGTCCTTCTTCTTGACGAATAGAATAGGAGCTCCCCAAAGCGAAATACTTGGACGTACAAGTCCCCCATCAATCAACTCTGCAGTTGATCCTTAAGCTCCCTAAGCTCAGCCGGCTCATCTAGAACAACGTCGGAAAACTCTCACACGATAGGAACCCTGTCCAACGAATCCACTGTGGCCCTGGTATCATGAATGAAAGCCAATAATCCTCGACATCCTCTCCTCAAAAGCTGACTAGCTAAAAAGGCTGAAATCAAGCTGTGAGGACGGCACCACAACCCCCCTTCACAACAAGAACTGACTCACCGTGAAAACAAAACCTGACTGTTTTCTCGCGGCAGTCCACAGACGCATAGCATGTAGCTAACCAGTCTATGCCATGGATAACGTCAAAGTCCAACATATCTAGAAGGATCAAATAGACAGACGAATCTCTATCTCCTATCCGATTGGCATATGACCGAAACACGTGTCACGCAACAAAAGAATCGCTAACAGGAGTTTAGGTGAATGGTTAGGTTAAGGAAAGAACATACGAATTAAGTGACGGCCCTTAAACCATGTAACGTCTGCAGGCGTAACGCAATTCAAGTAAGCCGAAAACCCAGCAATCTAAACCATCAAATGTAGTAAGTGACAAGAACATTGTTTAAAGCTTTTGGGAATCTCAAGCAAAAAATCTTTAAAGTCCAAATTTACTTTCTACAAAATTTCAGCAGCACCTCCTTTGTAAAAACTAGCCCCGGAAATGGGTACAACAAATAATATAAGTAAAGCATCCCCAACGGGTGCAAATCCATGCCCAAAGATGGAAACAACCACCACAACAGATATACGACACCGTAGCGAAGAAAATGGACGATATAAAGTGACAACGGCATAAAAGACATCCAAAATCACAAAGTAATATACAATATCGTCCTCACAACTCGTCTCTAAGTCAATACATGAAGTAGTAGATGGAGAGTACTAGATACAATGAATATACAAATGAGCATCATCGAATAACCGCAAAACCCACCGGTACCAAAACTGCACACAATCGGCCGTAACGGTATCCGCTGCAAAAGATGATACGATAAAAAGAAGCCCTGCCACTACCACTCTGAAGGACACCTGCAAAACACTGTGGCACAACGGGCGGTGAGTTGCCAACCCGTGAATAGTAAATAATATATGCAGATAATCACAGGTATGCATGTACTGCGATAATCTATCACATGCAAGCTGATAGCAATAAATGGCAATATTTATATGCAACAGTCATGAAAGATACTCTATCAGGTACTACTAATACATGAAGCATTGCATGTCAAATAAATGTTGAGTTTGGGATAAAATATATCATCAACATGGAATCCTCATCGTGGAGAAACTAGTGTCCATCAAGGACACACCAAATCCCAATACCTCAGGCACCGCATCCTCAGATCGGCCCTCATATCCTGTAAGTCCTATGGAACCTGAGTGTGCAACATCGACACCCAAAAACATCATGAAAACATATACCTCTGTGTGTGTGTGTGTGTGTGTATGAGTATATCTACCTCGTGTGTCTATCAACGACACATCAAATCATGGAACCTGAGTCTCCAACACCGACACTCGAAACATCATGAAAACCATGTCCAGCATCAACACGTAAATTCTCATCTGTCAGGCACCGTCACCATGACTGGCCCTGATGTCATGTCCATACATGACTCCTGTCGGTATCCCCACGATAACCGCCGAATCCAAATACTATCACCGGTAAGGTAGTACTCCCCTGCCTCGAGCTCATCGCCATCATCTACGATCTTCTTGCTCCGGGATACCTCCGGGCTCCACCATGTACCCGCACACAGCCTCGTCCACTCCTCGCATGGGGTATCTAACACAAGTCTCAGAACCGAGAAATCTCATGGTGGACGCATCGAAATATCGTATCAAGAGAAACCGGGTTTTTCAAACAATGCATAGTTTCATGAACTACCACGGTCCTCAAATCCAGAAACATCAAGTAAAGAATAAGAATACTTGCATAGATTATTATGATGATATATATTATATATATGTACATATATAACAGCGTCCCATACCACTGATATATATATATATATAACAGCGTCCCATACCACTGATATATATCATCAGGAGTAAAACATCCAAAAAACATCATATGAAATCCATATCTCAATGCGTAAATCCATGAAATATAATATATGCAACATAAAATAGTAATATGAGCATATAAAGGAAAAACCGCTATTTAAATGCAACAAGTTATTAAATATATCATGCGGTTTCTAATTTCTAAAAAAATCCAACGCAACATCATATAAGGGTGAACATGTAGCTATAGCAAGATATGTGTCTGTACCTGTCAATAATAATACAATACTCTATAGGTATATGTGTAAACATGTAGGTATATGTGTATGCTATTTTTCTTATACACAAAGGAAATAAGGATCAAGTCTCAATGTCCCTAACCAATATAATATGACGTATGTATATGTGTCAGCTACATCTCATATGCACAAAGGAAATAAGGATCATGTCTCAATATCCCTAACCAATACAATATCACATATGTATAGGGTTGTGAGTATCATGGCAATTATCAATGGAGTGTGTGTAGCTTACAATTAGTGCTCGTGTAACATGAACCGTCAATAATGGTGTTTTGTCTCATTAATACTAAGTCCATATACAATAGAAAATGAGATATGCAACAATGGTACACATGGACAATCAGTGTCCATATACTTATAACTAATAATCATGTCATTTAATCTAGCCCAGACGCATAACGACATGAGGGCGATTTCCCTGTAGATATTAAATCTACTCACCGATGACCTCAAGCTAAGTAAATCCGACCACCTGCTTCCCTTTCTTCGCAGCGTCCGAAGTCCCTGCTCGCAATCCTAAAATTTCACAAACACAACACATAAGTTTAAATATCCTGCGCCGACACAAAGACAACGAAATACAAGGATAACGTCCACAAGATAAACATACTGTGCACTTAGTGCACAAAATGTGTACGATATCGGCATAACCCTAGCTAGGATGACACAACCACCAAACCTAGACCCCGATCGTACCGATCGCCCATTCACAACACAATATATATCGTGGAATCTAATATATATAACATCTCAACGTCAATAGAAACCCACGCCTAATTTATCCGAAAACCTAGTAAGAAACTTTTAATCAATTTAGCTCAAATCTAAAAGCTTAACCAAATCTAGCGATCACAATCATCACATAATAGCTTACTGAGTCACCCAAACCTTTAGTACAAAATTTAATCTCACCCATAAAAGATTTAGTGAAAGTTTAGTTTGCACTTAAGCTTAATTAGATAATTAGGAAAATAACAAATAACATTCTCACAACTAACTTAAGTTTTCCAAGTCTACACAACTCACTTAACCATTACAATAATCAAACCCTAACTTGATCTTTATAATCTTTTCTTGAATTTAAAAACATGCAAATTAAAGGTATATTTAAACATCTAATAAGCTAATTTAATATATTTAAACAACAACTAAAATTTAGGGTTAGGATTTTATACCTCCAAACTTGATTCTTAACTTGCAAAAGAATTCCAAGATAGCCTCCAAAATGATAACTTTTATGAAGATCTAAGCTTGATTAAGCATAAAGAATAATGAGTATGAATTTGTATTTGAGTTTGTGAGGTTATTTGATGATTTTTGATGATTTATTTGAGATTTTAGAAGTGCAAAAGGGGTGAGGGAAATGTGAGGGCAGAAGGGGGGTGGGGGGAGTTCGGCCATAACTAGGAAATGGGGAAAAATGTGGAGTTGTGTGGAAATTTCTAGTATAAAACCATTATTAAAGTGCATTAATACCTATCCCATCCATGCCACCTCTTAACCCTTTTCTTTAATTTTTTTCTTTTAATTCAACAAATATCTAGATATTTTGGAGAGAAGGTTTAAAGCTAAATCTTGTGATTAAGTTAGCATAGATTTACTTTAGCATAATTAACCCAATCAAATTTGTAATTACCACTAATTAAGTGCATAAATAAAAGCTTATAATAATATTTTAATTAAGAAAAATTATTAAAGTGAACCAAAATTTTCACGTGACAGCTAAAAACCGCAAACTAATAATTTTCCAGTTAAATTAAGTGCAGTTAAGTCTATACTGAAAAATGATCACTTCAGGGTTTTTACGGAAAAACACCGCCTATTTTACCTTTTAACTGAAAATTCGCATAACGATTTCTAAAACGTTACACTTTTCTTAAGTGAACCATGGCCAATTTGTTAACTCACTTATTGAGTTAAGGATTACTATTGAGGTAACAAAATATCTAGATATTTTGTGATGGAAATAACTGTTTATCATTATCTTTGCCATTCTTGCTTTATTAGTGGAAATATATTTGCAATTATTCACTTGAGCTCTCTTGAGTTTTGATTTTTTCTTTGGTTGTTCTCTACAACTTCCTCCTCACCTCCAAGCTCTTTTCTTCTTCTACCTCAAGCTTTTATAGTCTCATGTGTTCTTTGGCTAGCCCAATATTTTCTTCACAAGTTTCTTGACGTGGTGAAGTTGGAGCTTGATCTAGTGATGCCTCGACGTAGATCATCTTCGGCATCGTAGTCGACGACCTAGCCCGGTCTTTTCTCCGATGAAACCACCGTGAGAGCCATGGTTTGATTTGGACAGCGGAGAGGACTTCATCACGGAGCTTTAGAGGTGGAGAAACGGATCTACAAAGGTTGTATGTTCGTAAACTTATAGTTAAGTTGTTAACTAGTTCTGTTTTCGCCTAAAATTCTAGCCAACGATCTTGTTAGGGTTTCTCGGCACCCGTAAAATTTGAAATTGGCATGTTTGATGCCTTGTGAGACCTCTTGAGAGTGCCTAGGAACCCTACAGTGGTATCAGAGCCTAGCTAGAGCCTTAGGCGATGCACAGACGGAGTTTGAAGTCCGATCGAACCGAAACCCTAAACCCAAAATGCTCTCTGGACATTTTTCAAAAACTGGGATTTTTCCAGATTAAAAATTCCTAAAAAATTCAGCAGGAAGACCTAAGAATTATGGTGCAAAACGAGCTCATGATGCGTCTGAACCGCCGCGGAAACGCGGCAGAAGCATGGCTTCTGCCGCGGTTCCGCCGCCTACTGTTCACAATGCACAATATTTTTTGCACAGTAATTCCTCTTTTCTGATGCTGGATTTTATGGGAATTTTTAAATATCACTCAAGAGTTGAGTTTTCTGGGTTGTATTGGGGACTCGGTGTTTCGATCGGATTGTCTAATTTTGTCTGTGTGCCTTTCCGGATAATTTTTGAATATGTTAAAAAGTTCGACCGGATATAAATACCCAACTTTTCCCCTGCCGGAAAATTTCCAAGTGTTGGATTTTTCTGAGGTTTAAAGACGTTCTAAGTAGTGCAAGTAACACGATGGTCCCTCTAGAAGATAACAAACCTTAACTCGATTATGTGACCGTCTTGAACTGCCCTTTGAACCTTCGGGTTTGGAGCAGTACGGCGTGCCACATGTGAGGCGTTGGCTTGACCCTTCTACGGCTGGACCGTTGGTACTGAGGCACGAACTGAATGTTTTTTTGACTTGTTTCATGTGTTGATCTGTATCGGGAAAACTTGGGTGTTTGAATGTTCGATAGGAAAGTTTAACATTTTCTAATTATCTGGAATGTGATACAATAATTGGAATTCACAAACAGTTATGAGATAACTGAATGAATGTTATAAACATAGCACTTTAGTCTCACTTGATCGGTTGCCACGGAATTTTGATGTGATCAAAAGTCCGTCGCAATCACGTAGCGTACGCGGATACTCGCCGGGTAAACTTAATAGACAACCTCGCTCCATAGCCCCGACCAAGTGACTGTAGGAGAACCCCGTCGCCGAAAGCGTCCGTTCGGGTGCTCGCGGCAGCGGTGTTCTGCCTTGGTGCACTTCGTCGACGGCGTCGGGGGTGCGGCCGCCTACTAAAGTTTGCGACGAGCATTCGATCAAAATGTCGGGAATCTTGTTGAATTGCCCGACTTGATATTGAAAAGAGATTTCGATTTTGAGACTAAAATGCGGGGTTTATAATTGTTAGGCATGTGATGTCTAAGGAATTCATTTGGTCAGGCATGTGATGTCTGAGGTGGTTGCGGATTCCAACTGTTGTAGTTTTACACTTTCTTTTCTGTGACCGTAAGTGTAATATGTGATATCGCCGGTTTCGTTGCTATATGTCAACGAAAATTGGGATGCGCATATTTACTTACGTTGATGACATGTGATGTTATGTGTTGCTGGATATGTTATATTGGATCGTCGTGTTTGAATAGCCGGGGGTTTTTATGTGAGATGAGTGTTTTTCATTTTCATTCATGTAAAAACTTGTATGTAATATTCTTTTATTGGGGCACTTCCAGGTTGCGGAAGTTGTCACCGTTTGTATATTATTTACTTTTCTGCACTAGGATAGACCCAAGGAGGGGAGCACAAGTAACCGGGTTCTGGAGTCCAGTGGGAGACCAACTCGAGGAGTCGAGTCCGGGTCTCCTAACTCTAGAATTGGTAGGGTTGCTTGCCGCTCTCGTAGGGGTCTAGGGGTGTGGGTTTAGCTATTCATAATGACCGTGGAATCCGTGTTTTATACTGGCTCGTATTGAAAACACGGACGTCCTAGTATATCCAATATTTCATATGATTCTTCTGCTGCGATATCTGTGATGTGATCATGTGATGTTCTATGATCGATACAGTATATAGTATATATGATATATTATATAGACGTTACTTATGTTTTACACCCACGCTAGCCCTGCCCTGCTCTGCCGTTAGTTACCTAACCTAACGGTGCACGAGGGGACATCGAGGCGAATGCGGATGGCATAAGTGTACGTCGTATTTATCTGTGATGTTTAGGTATATAAATGATGGGATTTCATTAATGTGATTAATGAAAATAAAAGAAACCTAAGATGTTGTAGAATCGAATTTCAAAAATAAAACAGGTAGCTACAGTTCTTGCTTTGCACAGCGATATATATGATATATCCTGCACCTTATTCGATAAGGAAAGGACCGAGATCCCTTCACCGGGAGTGACTCCTTTAGCAATAACTGGCAGATGCTACACACTCGGTTTGTATTTTGATAGCTTCTATAGTTTCTGCTTTGCACAGTGATATATATGATATATCCCGCACCTCATTCGACGAGGAAAGGACCGACGATCCCTTCACCGGGAGTGACTCCTTTAGCAAAACTAGAAAAGCCTCAAAAACACTCCATTTCAAAATTCATTCGATCCTACAACGATATCAAGTTCATTACGCAATAGGTTTTTAGAAAAACCTGTCGTAGCCCTCCGTCATTTCAGATAAGTAGTAGTTAGTATTCGTGCTGCGTTTGTTAGCCTTTGTCAAGGCGCAGTGTGCGGTAGCTAACTGGTGCTTGTCTGCTTATGCATATGATGCAGATTGGGTTAGGGTAGTCGTGCGACCTTGTTGGCCTTTGTCAAGGGTCGTGCGGGTGGGTTTAATTCAATCAGGAAATGACGGGTTGAACTTGACTAGCATCCTATGGTTTGTTGGCCTTTGTCAAGGTCATAGGAGGTTAGGGGCAAAATATTATCGGGAATTTCAAGTGTTGAAATTTGCAATGAGATTGCATACCTTCTATGAGATAGTTGGATCCCGATACCCGCTGCGAGAAAGAGTTACTCCTGGGAGAGTTTTACACATTACAATTAGCCGATCAAGTAGGTGTCTAGAAAGGTGTCAACGGGGTTACTCCTCTGGGAAAACGAGGTTTACATTAATTAGGTTCATACGAAAGCACGGGGGACCTCCCTCAAAGTACCGACACTGGCCTGGCTGAAAGATTGGCGAACTTGTAGTGTATAATTAATCCCGGCTAGTCTTTCCTTTTAGGGTTTGAAGGAAGATTTGATAAAAAGCAGTGGGAGCCATCCTGATTAGATAAAATAATAACCAATCTGATCTTGCAAGAGCATACGCTGAGTGTTTTCTTCTCTCTCTCTCCAGGTAGCGACCATATCACGCCTTAATCAAGATAATAATACGGATTATTGACCGAACCCGCTTGTTATACTGAGCTAGGGAACGTTGGTCCCGCTCCAACTTATAATTGTTATAAGACAGAGCAGGAAATTGGGGATTACCAGAATTCCCGTGCCGCCCAAACGAAGAGAGTGCATGTTGATGCATCATCTTCGGGTGTGTTCATTACAAAGAACTGTTTCTCAGTATCCTCTGCATCCTGGGTATATGATACCGGATCAGGATCCCAGATATGTAATCTGTTACATAGGGCTAACAAAAGGGTAGAAAAACTGAGAACGGGTGATAAGTTTCATGAGGTAGAAAACGGGGCAAGAGTTGCAGCCAAGTCTGTTGGTCACTGTCACCCTGTATTATCGATACATTGATTCTGAACGAATGTTATTAGATACCGAGCCTGATATACAAAATCATATCAGTCTCTTTATTAGTAAAGAAAGGATATAATTTTGTATTGTTAGATAATGTTTTGAACATTTCCTATATCAAAAGTTGATCGGTTCAGGCACGTTATCTAAAAGCATTGATGTTCTAAATCAAACTACAGTTCTTAGTATACAGAACACATACAAGAGGAAGAGTTCAGAAATGAACGGATCCTTCTTTAGGTATTGTAGACTAGGTCATATCAATGCGACTCGACTGGCTATAGCTACATAAAGATGCATATTTAAATCAGTTTGAATTTAGATCTTATGAAACTTGCCAGTCATGTCACAAAGATATAATGACACCAGCTCTGTTTATTGGAAACAGAGAAAGAGTTAGTGAACTCTTGGGACTGATACATGATGATGTATGTAAGGTCTCCAGTCTACACATGCCAGGACTGGTTCTTTATACTTCATTACGTTCTCTGATAATCTCTCAAGATTCAGACACATGTTCATGTTGAAACACAAGTCCGAACTTTTTGAGATATTCACAGAATATAAGTTAGAAGTAGAGAACCAAAATACGGGTATAAGTATTATGTCCTTTGATGTGATCAAGGAGGAGAATACTTGAGCACGGAATTCTTGGACTTTTCTAAAGGAGAATGAGATTCTCTCTCAGAATTACTCCTCCGTATACACCATAGCACGATGGTATATCGGGGCGGAGCAGATACACCATATTTGATATGGTGTGCTCTATGATGAGTACTACTGAGTTACCTTTTTCCTTTTGGGAGTTATGCGCTTGAGAAGCTGCATACCTATTGAATAGGGTTCCAATCAAATCAGTTGCCTACCGCTTCATATGTGATATGGAACGGGAAGAGCCCATATCTTAAGTTGGTTTAGATTTGGGGTTGTCCGGCCTATGTCTAAAAAGCAAAATCCGGACAAGCTCGAGGCAAGGTCTGTTATGTACAACTGGAAAGGTTCCAGCTATACAAAATACAGATGATGATTTGATAGAACCAAAGGATTCAATAGTAACCAACGAACTTCAGCCTCTCCGCCGATCTATTAGGGTTCCTCACCCACCTGGGAGTTACTTCGGTTCCTCTATGACAGTGGGAGCAAGGATTGCATCATGAGATGATGACCCAACTAGTTTCGAGCTGGCCATCAGGAGTGAGACTCTGTAAGAATGGCTGGATGCTTAGTGATATGAGATGGAATCCTTATACACCAACAAAGTATGGACTTTAGTTGCTATATCTGAAGAGTTAAATCCCCATCAGGAGCAAGTATATCTTGAGAAGATTACTTGGTGTACATAGAAAAGTTGAGACTTTCAAAGCTAGACTTGTTAAAAGTTTGCATCATTGACCAGGTATGGATAATGATGAAACCTTTTCCAATGCCTATGCTTAAGTCCATCCGGATCCTACTTGTCACGGCTACATACCATGACTACGATATCTGGTGGTTGGGTGCCATGACTACTTTTCTAGATGGTGTTTTAGAAGAGTGCGTCTGTAAGTACACAGCCAGAGGGCTTCGTAGACAGTGGGAGCAGCGGAAACGTGTACAAGATGCTTTATAGGATAAAGCAGGCATCGCGGAGTTGGAACGTCTGTTTTGATGTAGTAGTCAAAAATTTTGACTTCATCAAAATGGTAGATGAACCTTGTATGTACAAAAAGGTAGTAGGGAGTATGGTGGCGATTCTCGTAGAGTACGTTGATGACATACTCTTGATAGGGAAAGAGTTTCCTATGCTACGCTCGATCAATCTCTGCTTATCACAATGATTCTCCACATAGGATCAAAGTGATACCTACTAAATCCTGGATTTTGGATCTATGAGATAGATCTAAATGGATGTTAGGATTCTCACTAGTTGTAGTGAGATGGTATCAATCGATCCTGGGGAGAATCACTGGAAGTGTTCCAGGATGATAAAGACGACTGAATATCAGTCGCAGGCATTGTCTTTACCCTCAGAAAAGGGACGGTATGTTGGAAGAGTTCCAAGCTAGATACCGTGACATACTAGACGATAAAGGCACGATACATCGCTACTAAAGATGCTACCAAAGAGGCTGTTTGGGTGTATATTGGTTCATGAGATGAACTATGTTCCTCCTATTGTGTGACAATGGAGTTGTGGCTTATGCCAAGGAACGCAGGTCCCATCAGTGATCCAGACATATTCTAAGGCAGTATCACCTGATCATGGAGATAGTTGATCTCCAGGGTGATCGAGGTTAGGAGAGCAGACTCAGAGGATAACACGGCGGATCCACTCACGAAGGCCTATTCCCAGAGAGAGACTTTTATGGGATGGTTGAGTATGAGATACTACAACCAATGCTACAGATGGCCCTAGTGCAAGTGGGAGATTGTTAGTTATATGTATGCCCTAGAGGCCATTACTGTACACAGGATGTATATTGTAGTGGATGCTGGGACATATATAGGGAGGACTTTCTTGCTCGACATGATAGTATGCTATCTGGTTACTCTTTACCTTAACGTGTATACTGGTTGTCTCTCTGATTACATGTTGGTAAAGCCCTTAGGATGTGTACTTGACTACCTAGACTATGATGCGGATCATACTAGTGGGGACATGGTAGTCCATAAGTACATCCTTCAAAGCCCTAGTCGTGGGTGTATCGAGACGGGGCATCGATATACCAGAGTAGACTAGCGTGTACCTTCTCGACCCATACAGATGGGCGATGGATGATCCCAAATCCATTGGTGTTTGACATCAGAGATGGTATACGGGTGCTCAGTAGAGACTGGGTACACTGGACGGACTCGCCGAGAACTCCCAGATGGTATTATACCTTACGTCAGATGGCAGTTCTCTGGTGACACTGGTACAGAGTAGTCTGTTGACCCGAGATCGTCATAGAGTCTTGTGTGGTTCCCACTGTGCTTTGATTTCCACCTTACCACGTCCAAGAGGGCGTGCAAAACGGTGGTTTTTGGGTACAGTCCCGAATCACATGGAGGCAATGAGCGATAGGAGGGGATTCGTCTCTCCCGGTATAGGGAGTTGATGTTGCGCTGTGTTCGATTGGCTATAACCGGAAATCCCTGGCCAGAGTTGCTGAGACTTACTGGTAAGTGTTACCAGTAGTTTCTCGAATGGTTATAGACCTCATTTCGACACGACTTATCGAGCTATTGGGGTCTGACGTTAACCACCCCTAGGCGAGATATGCGACATATCAGACGACGAGACCGGACTGTACGGTAAGTGTTACTGGTTGGATTCACAGGAGTGTGAGCGGGCTTGCTCGTCGATTTTCTGATCGCACAATACCCGGGTGGCCGTTACGTTTAGCAGACCGCTTGCGGCTTTTGGGTGTTTGATATGATCATCACCTGCTGCCGGCGTATTGACGAGTCTTTAGAGTCCTGCACAGAGGTTTCCTGGCTCAAGCGAAACGAAATAGGAGCGCATATGAGATATGTGCGGGACCGAGAATAATGCGTGTATGTGATACCGTATTCCATTCTCGCGATGAATGTATCGATTAGTTGTATGCGATATAACCTAGTTATCGAATCAAGGGTTGATTCGATAAGCCGATACATAGGATACTAGTCGGTTATATGCGATATGACCGGATCGTTAAATCAAGTGTTGATTTAATGATTTAATGTATAATTATATATTTGATATATTACTTTGCATTAACTAGTATTGGTTCACTTTAAATAGATTTTCTCACTTGAATTGTGCAAGTTGTATATGTGATATACTTTTGTGCACTTGATTGTATCATGTTTGATGATACATGTTTACTTGGTTAAGTGTAAAGAATTAAACCATGGTTAAGTTAATGATTAGGGTTTTCTTTTTCTTATTTATTTATTTTGAAAAAATAAGAAATGAAATGGTTGCTAGTTTTGTTTCTAGTTGAAGCTTCATGAAGCTTTGACTAAGTGACCATTTTGTCTCATGCTTAACCCTAACCACTCCACTTAACCCTAGTTGATTCTCTACACTTCACCATGGTTAGATTATGATAAGTATTCCTATTATTTTCTTTTTAAAAAATAACTTATCATAATTCTTTCTTCATCTTCTTCTTCTTCTTCACATGAAGAAGCTTGCTTCATCAATGGTGATTGATGAAAATGAGTGAGAAATCCAATTCTAAAGTCTACCCACTTCCTATTTCTTCATCCTCTACCTCTTGCCAAGTAGTAGAGTGTGTTTTCTGTTAGTAATATGTATGCCCTAAAGGCCATTATATGGATAGTGGAAACTTGGACGTATTATCTATGGAGATAGATGAATTTCTTGCTCAACATGATAGTACGCTATCTGGTTTACTTTATCTTGATATGTAGATTTAATCATTTACACATGCTGATAAAGCCCAAAGGATATTTTCTTGACTACTGTGATTATGATGCGGATCATACTAGTGGGGCACGTGTAGTTTATAAGCATATCCTTGAACTATTCCTAGTCGAGGGTGTATCGAGACAGGGCATCGATATTCCAGAGTAGACTAGCATATACCATTCTTGTCCCATATGATGGGCGATGGATGATCCCATATCCATCTGGTGAGGAGACACCAAAGATTGTATGCGGGTGCTCAGTGGAGACTGGGTACACTGAACGGACTCGCCGAGAACTCCTATGTGGTATTATATCTATCGTCGGATAGCAGTTCTCAGGGAACACTGGTACAGGTTAGTCTGTAGACCCGAGATCGTCATAGAGTCTTGAGTGTCCTCCCACTATACTTTGATCTCCACCCTACCACGGCTCTACTGAGTCGTGCAAACAGGTGATCTTTGGGTACAGTCTCGAGGCGCATGGAGGCAATGAGCGATAGGAGGGGTTTCGTCTCTTCCGGTATTGGGGGTTGATGTTGTGCTATGCTCGATTGGCTATAACATGAAGTCCTTGGCCAGGGCTGCTGAGATTTACTGATAAGAGTTATCAGTAGTTTCTCGATCTGTTATGAGCCATACACCAGCATGACTTATTGAGTTACTGGGATCGACGATTCCATCCCTGGACTCGATATGCAGCATATCTGACGAAGAGACCAGACTGTACGGTAAGTGTTGCCAGTTGGCTCGACGGGAGTTTTTACAGCTTCGCTGGTTTTCTTCTGATCGTTTCAATACCCGGGTGGCCGTTATGTTTAGCTGACCTCTTGCGGCTTGTAGATGTTTGATATGATCATCATCTACTGCTGGCGTATTGACGAGTCTTAGAGTCCCACAATGAAGTTTCCTGGCTCAGGCAAAAAGGTGTGGTGTGCATATGAGATATGCGCGGGACCCGATTAAATACGGTTATGTGATAACGTATATTAATCGGGCATTTTCTATTTGTCGGATCGTATGTGATATGACCGGTTTGCTAAATCAAGTGTTGATTTAACAAATTACATTTAGATTAAATCTTTAATTAAATCCTTTTGTATGCATGCATGTATGCACATGATGATGTGCATGGACACATACATGCATACATAGTATCATGGTTGTTGATACAAGAATGGTGGCAATGCAAGACTTATATTGAAGCTTTTAATTTGTATTTATCATTTTAAGTTAATATAAAGAATATCCACTCATGCTCCTTTATTCTTTAGTGGGTAAGCTTTATTTAACTTAATGAAAAGAATTTCCACCCATGCTTAATTCTTTATGAAAAGAATTTCCACTCATAATTATAGTGGTAATGGAATAATGGTGATTATTCCTTCTCATCACTATAAATAGCTTCATATGTGATATGAAACAAGGTGTATAAAACAAGTGTACAATTAGTGAACAAGGGTGTGAAAACAAGTTATCATATGTGATATGATAGAAAGCTCAAGCCACCATTATCTTCTTCTTCCTCTCTTGATTTCTCTCTTGAGTGAAGTTGATAAAAGAAAGGATTTCAATTGAAGAACATAAACCACATTATCATACTACACACATCTAGCCGATTTGCGTAGGGTGTTTGCTCTACTTCGTTTGCGAAACAAGTAAGGCAAGGAGCTTTGGGCAAAGGGACTTCGGGTGGATCATCGTGGACAAGGAAGGCTTCCATCGATCCGTTCCAAACTCTCATAGTGCCAAGGAGTCACCGAGGGAGATCTACAAAGGTTGTAATCTCTACTCTTAGTGATAGTTTTACATTTGCATGTGATGCTTATTTGTATGAATCCCTAAAACTTCTAGTTTCGATTCTTGTCGAGTTAACTTAGCACCTCTAAAATTTTGATTATGGCATATGTGATGCTACCGAACCCTTGACGAGGTGCTTGGCTAGCCCAACAGTGGTATCAGAGCCAGGCTAGAGCTTTAGGCGATACGTAGGCGATGTTAAAAGTCCGATCGAACCACGAAACACCAATTTGGACCGCTCTCTGGAAATTTTTTGAAAATTGGATTTTTCCAAATTAAAAGTTCTTAAAAAATTCAGCAGGCTTTTGTAAAAGTTACCATATAAAATTTTTTCATTGATCACTCCAAAGAGCCGCGGTTCCGCGGCAAAGGCATGCCTTTGGCCGTGGATCCGCGGCCGTACAAAGGGAACAGGGAATAATTTTTTATACAGTAAACCTGATTTAATATAAGCATGCCTCTGAGATATTTTAAACATACTCAAGTGTTGAGGTTTCTGGAGATATATTGTATTTGGTGATTCGATTGGAAAAGTTTAACTTCGTTCAGATTTTCAGATTTTTAGAACGTGTTAAAATGTTTGAACGAATATTAGAAACACAATTTTTCCCGTATTGGAAAAATTCCAAGTGTTGGATTTTTCCCGAATTCGAAACTTTCGAAAAACATGCAAGCGTATTTGTGGACACTCTAGAAGAACATAACCTTAACTCGATTATGTGACCGTCAAAACTATCACTGAACCTTAGGGTTTGTGGTAGTTTAGCGTTGCCGCATGTGAGGCGTTGGTTTTGCCCTTCTACGGTTGGTCCATAAGGGGCTGTGGCATGTTCTAGAAATATTTGAACTCGGCTCAAGTGTTGTGCAGTTTGAGAAATCTTGGGTGTTTGTTTATTCGATCGAAAAGTTTAACATTGTCTATTTTATCTGAAATGTGATACAATATGTGGAATTCATATAGTTAGGCATGAAATACGAAGTATGTGATATTTCGAATTTATGATGTCTAAGGTGATTATGGATTCCAAATGTTGTAGTTTTTCATTTTATTTTCTGTGACCGTAAGTGTAGTATGTGGTGTATCGCCGTTTTCGTTGCTATACGTCAACGACAATCCGGATACGCATACTTACTTACGTTGATGATATGAGATATTATGTGTTGATGAGATATGATGAGTAGGATTGTCGCGAATGAATAGCCGGGGGTTTTTATTTGAGATGAGAGTTTTATTTTTCATTCATGTATAAATCAATTGTATATTATTTGCTTTTCCGCATTAGGATAGACCTAAGGAGGGGAGCACAAGTGACCGGGTTCTAGGGTTCAGTGGGAGGCCATCTCGAGGAGTCGAGACCGGGTCTCCTAAACTCTAGAATTGGCGGGATCACTTGCCGCTCTCGTAGGGGTCTAGGGGTGTGGGCTTGGTTATTCATCACGACCATGGAATCCGTATTTTCTATTGTTGGCTCGATACAAAATACGGACATCCTAGATATCCTTTTATATGCTTCTGCTGTTGATATCATGTAATGTGATTACTTAGTATCTTAGACGAATGGATTATTATTATATATATGATATATAATAAACGTTGCTTATATTTTACACCCGCGCTAGTCCCGCCCCGCTATGCCGTTAGTTAAGTAACCTAACGGTGCATAACAGGACATTGTGGCGAATGCGGATGATATAAGTATACGTTCTATTCTGTGATGGCTTAGGAACTTTAATGATGGGATCACATTAATGAGATTAATGTAAAGAAAAGAAACCTAATGATGTTGCAGAATCAGATTTGAAACAAACTCGGCTTTTTATGAAAATGCAAGTTTCAAAAAGATGCGGAGCTTAAGCCACTCCTTTTCTTAACTGTTTTGATTCTACAACGAGATCAAGTTCGAAGCGTTAAAGGTTTTCTTAAAAACCATCCGCAACCCTCCGTCATTTTAGGAAGCAGAGTACTTAGTATTCGTGCTGCGTATTTTGATCATAGTCAAGGCGTAGTGTACGGTAGCTAAGTGATGTCTTCCTACAAAGCATATGATGCGATTAGTTAGGACATTCATGTGATTATGTTGATCATAGTCAAGGGTCATATGGGTGGGTCTAGTTAATCACGAAATGACGGGTAGAATTTGACTAGTACTTATGATATGTTGACCATAGCCAAGGTCATAAGTGACTAGGGGTAAAAACAATATCGGGAATTTCAAGAGTTGAAATTTGCAATGAGATTGCATACCATCTATGTGATAGTTGGATCTCGATCTCACTGTGAGTAAGTGTTACTTCCAGGAGAGTTTTACACTTTATAATTAGCTAATCCAGTGGGTGTCTAGAAAGACTGACCGGTTAGTGAAACTGTAGAATGTAATTATTCCTAGCTAGTTTTCTTTTCAGGTTTTGAAAGAAAATTTGATAAAAGCAGTGGGAGACATCGATTAGATAAAATAATAACCAATCTAATTCTTTTCTAGAGCATTTCGCTAAGTGTATCCTTTTCTCTCTCCGAATGGCAGTTACAGATGTCAGGACTTAAGCTTCTACTTGAGAAAAATAAACTGACAGGACCAAATTATAAAGAATGGTTGAGGAACTTAAACATTGCACTTTCATATGATAAGGTATCATATGTCCTCAATACCAAAGCCCCACCCGTCCCAGGACCTGAATCATCTGTCTCGGATAGGGAGATCCGAAAAACTTAGGAAAATGATTGCAACACGGCCAAGTGCCTCGCGCTCGCTTCTATGGACAATGTCCATCAGAAGCAACACGAGAATATGGATGTGCAATCCATCTTTCTTCACACAAAGGAGTTGTATGAAGAGCAATCTCGTACTTTGAGATACGAGGCATCTAGAAAGCTGTTTCAGATGCGAATGGCCCCTGGTGCATCAGTTGGAGACCATGTTTTGAAAATGATTGGTCTTATTGAAGAACTTGAGGAACTGGGATGGACAATGGATAATGAGCAATATACGGATATTGTTCTACAGTCTCTCCCCCCTGCCTTTGCTCCGTTCATAGTAAACTTCAATATGAAAGATTTGGAGAAATCATTGCCTGAACTTCTCAATATGTTGAGAAGTGCAGAGAACACGTTAAAAACGGCAAGGACTCCTGCTCTGCTTGCTGGGTCATCTTCCTCTTCATTCCCAAAAGCTAAGGCCAAGGGAAAGAAAAAGAAGAAGTCCATCAAACAGAAAGGTGGAGTTAGAAAGGCAAAGGGGAAAGACAAAGCCGGGGCTGTGGGAAGCAGGAAAGGAGAATGTTTTTACTGTAAAAAGTCAGGACATTGGAAACGCAACTGTGCTGCATATCTTGCTGAACTCAAGAAGAAGAAGCATGCTGATGCTTCCACTTCAGGTGTGTTTGTAACTGAAAACTGCTTTTCTTTAAACTCTGCATCCTGGGTATTGGATACCGGTTCTGGTTCTAACATCTGCAATTGTATGCAGGGATTGTGAAATAGTAGAGTTTTAAAGATAGGAGATCATACTCTACGGGTTGGAAATGGTTCCAATATACATGCTGTATCCGTGGGAGAGTATCATCTAGGGTTGCCTTCAGGAAGTATTTTGGTTTTGAACCCGTGTTATTTTGTACCAAGTATGCTGTGTAATATAATATCCGTTTCTTCGTTGGACAATGAAGGATATCATTTTATATTGCAAAATAATGTTATGAACATTAACCTGAATCAAGAGTTGATTGGGTATGGTACACTAAATAACGGTATATACGTCCTGAACCAACACACAGTTTTCAATATACAACATACTAGTAAAAGAAAGTTTTCAGATATAAATGAAGCTTTTCTTTGGCATTGTAGACTTGGTCATATTAATGAAACAAGACTAAACAAGCTACATAAAGATGGATATTTAAATCCGTTTGAATATAAATCTTATGCGACTTGCCAGTCTTGTATCAAAGGTAAAATGACCAAAACTCCGTTTAGAGGACACGAAGAGAGAGCTGGTGAACTCTTAAGCCTCATACATAGTGATGTATGCAGACCAATGTCTACACTTGCAAGAGGTGGTTTTTCATACTTCATCACTTTTACTGATGATTTCTCAAGATTCGGACACGTGTTTTTGATAAAGCACAAATCTGAAGCCTTTGAGAAATTCAAGGAGTATAAACTTGAAGTAGAGAAGCAAACAGGCTTGAGCATCAAGAAACTTCGATCGGATCGAGGTGGAGAATATTTAAGTACAGAGTTTCTAGACTTCTTAAAAGAGAATGGGATTCTCTCTCAGCTCACTCCTCCTTACACACCGCAGCACAATGGTGTGTCAGAACAGAGGAATCGTACCCTATTGGATATGGTACGATCCATGATGTGTGATGCTGAGTTACCGCTTTCCTTTTGGGGACATGCATTGGAGACAGCAATGTATCTATTGAACAGGGTTCCAACCAAGACCGTGTCTACCACTCCATATGAGATGTGGAATGGAAAGAGACCATCTCTTAAAAGGTTTAGGATTTGGGGTTGTCCAGCTTTTGTTAAAAAGCAGAATCCAGACAAACTCGAGACACGATCGGTCATGTGTAAATTTGTGGGGTATCCAAAACATTCATATGGATATCTATTCTACCACAAAGAGGAGCAAAAGGTGTTTGTTGCTCAGCATGCCACATTTTTGGAAAATGAGATCTTTACGGAAAGTACTAATGGCAATGTGGTAGAACTAGAAGAGGTTCTAGAAATACAAATTACTCAGGAGGAATTGGTTGAAACTGATGTTGCAGTAGAACTTCAAGAACCTCAGCCGCTCAGGAGGTCTAGAAGAACTTCTCGCCCACCAGAGAGATACTATGGGTTTCTCATAAATGGTGATAGAGAAGATTGCATCATGGATGATGATGACCCTACTAGTTTTCAGCAAGCTATCACGAGTGGTGACTCAGTGAAATGGTTGGAAGCAATGAGATCCGAAATGGAGTCAATGTACACCAACAAAGTATGGACTTTGGACGTTGCGCCTCCTGGGATAAAACCCGTTGGGTGCAAATGGATCTTTAAGAGAAAGATTGGTGTAGATGGACAGGTGGAGACCTATAAAGCAAGACTTGTAGCGAAAGGTTTTCGTCAAAGACCAGGCTTGGACTATGATGAAACTTTCTCTCCGGTAGCAATGCTTAAATCCATTAGGATCCTACTTGCTATTGCTGCTCACTATGATTATGAAATATGGCAGATGGACGTGAAAACAGCATTTCTAAATGGTGATTTAGAAGAATGCATTTTTATGGATCAGCCAGAGGGCTTCATTGATAGTGGGAGCAGCGGGAAAGCATGTAGATTGCTTAAATCTATTTATGGATTAAAGCAGGCCTCAAGGAGCTGGAACATCTACTTTGATGATACAATCAAAGAGTTTGATTTTGTCAGAAATGAAGATGAACCATGTATTTATAAGAAGATTGTAGGGAGTACTGTCACATTCCTCGTATTGTACGTAGATGACATTCTCCTGATAGGAAATGATGTTCCTATGCTACAATCGGTCAAACTATTCTTATCACAAAGGTTCTCCATGAAGGACCTGGGTGATGCCTCGCGCATTTTGGGCATTAGGATCTATAGAGATAGATCCAAGAGGTTATTGGGACTGTCCCAATCAAAGTACATAGACACCTTTCTAAAGAGGTTTAGTATGGAAGATTCCAAGCGTGGTGCCTTTCCTGCAAGTCATGGAATCACTCTCTCCAAGGACTTCTGTCCGAAGACTGATGAAGAGAGAGCTCGCATGAGCGTTATACCCTACGCTTCAGCCGTGGGATCTATAATGTATGCGATGTTGTGTACTCGCCCTGATGTGGCTTATGCACTGGCTGTAGTAAGCAGGTATCAATCCAACCCAGGGGAGAAACATTGGATAGCAGTGAAGAACATTCTTAAGTACTTGCGAAGGACTAAAGAATTGTTCTTGGTGTATGGTAATGGGGATCTCCAGATGGAGGCCTTTACCGATTCCAGCTTCCAAAGTGACAAGGATGACAGTAAATCAATCTCAGGGTTTGTATTTACCCTAAATGGAGGAGCGGTTAGTTGGAAGAGTTCCAAACAGGACACCGTTGCAGACTCCACGATGGAAGATGAGTATATTGCTGCAAGTGATGCTGCTAAGGAAGCCGTCTGGATGAAGAAGTTCATTGCAGAACTAGGAGTAGTTCCAACCATTGTTGATCCAATACCATTGTATTATGATAATAATGGAGCTATAGCATTAGCCAAAGAACCAAGGTCCCATCAGAAGTCCAGACACATCCTAAGGAGATATCATCTGATCCGGGAGATAGTAGATCGCCAGGAGATCGAGATTCGGAGAGTAGATACAAAGGATAATACAGTGGATCCATTCACCAAGGCACTTCCACAGCCTCAGCATGAGCGACTGTTTGAAATGTTGGGTATGAGATACGCCAATAACTGGCCTTAGTGCAAGTGGGAGATTGTTAGTAATATGTATGCCCTAAAGGCCATTATATGGATAGTGGAAACTTGGACATATTATCTATGGAGATAGATGAATTTCTTGCTCAACATGATAGTACGCTATCTGGTTTACTTTATCTTGATATGTAGATTTAATCATTTACACATGCTGATAAAGCCCAAAGGATATTTGCTTCACTACTGTGATTATGATGCGGATCATACTAGTGGGGCACGTGTAGTTTATAAGCATATCCTTGAACTGTTCCTAGTCGAGGGTGTATCAAGACAGGGCATCGATATTCCAGAGTAGACTAGCGTATACCATTCTTGTCCCATATGATGGGTGATGGATGATCCCATATCCATCTGGTGAGGAGACACCAAAGATTGTATGCGGGTGCTTAGTGGAGACTGGGTACACTGAACGGACTCGCCGAGAACTCCTATGTGGTATTATATCTATCGTCGGATAGCAGTTCTCAGGGAACACTGGTACAGGTTAATCTGTAGACCCGAGATCGTCATAGAGTCTTGTGTGTCCTCCCACTATACTTTGATCTCCACCCTATCACGGCTCTACTGAGTCGTGCAAACAGGTGGTCTTTGGGTACAGTCTCGAGGCGCATGGAGGTAATGAGCGATAGGAGGGGTTTCGTCTCTCCCGGTATTGGGGGTTGATGTTGTGCTATGCTCGATTGGCTATAACATGAAGTCCCTGGCCAGGGCTGCTGAGATTTACTGATAAGAGTTATCAGTAGTTTCTCGATCTGTTATGAGCCATACACCAGCATGACTTATTGAGTTACTGGGGTCGATGATTCCATCCCTGGACTCGATATGCAGCATATCTGACGAAGAGACCAGACTGTACGGTAAGTGTTGCCAGTTGGCTCGACGGGAGTTTTTACAGCTTCGCTGGTTTTCTTCTGATCGTTTCAATACCCGGGTGGCCGTTATGTTTAGCTGACCTCTTGCAGCTTGTAGATGTTTGATATGATCATCATCTACTGCTGGCGTATTGACGAGTCTTAGAGTCCCACAATGAAGTTTCCTAGCTCAGGCAAAAAGGTGTGGTGTGCATATGAGATATGCGCGGGACCCGATTAAATACGGTTATGTGATAACGTATATTAATCGGGCATTTTCTATTTGTCGGATCGTATGTGATATGACCGGTTTGCTAAATCAAGTGTTGATTTAACAAATTACATTTAGATTAAATCTTTAATTAAATCCTTTTGTATGCATGCATGTATGCACATGATGATGTGCATGGACACATACATGCATACATAGTATCATGGTTGTTGATACAAGAATGGTGGCAATGCAAGACTAATATTGAAGCTTTTAATTTGTATTTATCATTTTAAGTTAATATAAAGAATATCCACTCATGCTCCTTTATTCTTTAGTGGGTAAGCTTTATTTAACTTAATGAAAAGAATTTCCACCCATGCTTAATTCTTTATGAAAAGAATTTCCACTCATAATTATAGTGGTAATGGAATAATGGTGATTATTCCTTCTCATCACTATAAATAGCTTCATATGTGATATGAAACAAGGTGTACAAAACAAGTGTACAATTAGTGAACAAGGGTGTGAAAACAAGTTATCATATGTGATATGATAGAAAGCTCAAGCCACCATTATCTTCTTCTTCCTCTCTTGATTTCTCTCTTGAGTGAAGTTGATAAAAGAAAGGATTTCAATTGAAGAACATAAACCATATTATCATACTACACACATCTAGCCGATTTGCGTAGGGTGTTTGCTCTACTTCGTTTTCGAAACAAGTAAGGCAAGGAGCTTTGGGCAAAGGGACTTCGGGTGGATCATCGTGGACAAGGAAGGCTTCCATCGATCCGTTCCAAACTCTCATAGTGCCAAGGAGTCACCGAGGGAGATCTACAAAGGTTGTAATCTCTACTCTTAGTGATATTTTTACATTTGCATGTGATGCTTATTTGTATGAATCCCTAAAACTTCTAGTTTCGATTCTTGTCGAGTTAACTTAGCACCTCTAAAATTTTGATTATGGCATATGTGATGCTACCGAACCCTTGACGAGGTGCTAGGCTAGCCCAATATTTTCTTCACAAGTTTCTTGACTTGGTGAAGTTGGAGCTTGATCTAGTGATGCCTCGACGTAGATCATCTTCGGCATCGTAGTCGACGACCTAGCCCGGTCTTTTCTCTGATGAAACCACCGTGAGAGCCATGGTTTGATTTGGACAGCGGAGAGGACATCATCACGGAGCTTTGGAGGTGGAGAAACGGATCTACAAAGGTTGTATGTTCGTAAACTTATAGTTAAGTTGTTAACTAGTTCTGTTTTCGCCTAAAATTCTAGCCAACGATCTTGTTAGGGTTTCTCGGCACCCGTAAAATTTGAAATTGGCATGGTTGATGCCTTGTGAGACCTCTTGAGAGTGCCTAGGAACCCTACATAGTCATGGTGGATAGCTTGTGGTGCAATGTTAGTGGTACAGTTAAGATTCATTTGTATATTCATATCGCAGGATGAGCGTCCGACATGTGGACTGCCGTCTTTACCGGGTTGTATATTATTTGTTTGGGGCACGACCAAGTTGAGGTCGATGTCACCATGATGTGTGTGTGTGTGTGTGTGTTTCGTTTTCTGTACTAGGATTACCCCGCGGTGGAGTGCATGAATATTCGGGTTCTAGAAGGCAACAAGCCCGCATCTCATGGCGTTGTGACGGAGGGGGCTTCATTCTAGAATTGGCGGGCTATTCGCCGCACTCGTAGGGGGTATAGAATGACCCACAGAAGGGCGCTCAAGTTACCAGATGCTGTAGAGTGCTGGGTGGCCCATTCACTTGTTAGTTATATATATGCCCTAGAGGCCATTGTTGTACATATGATGTATATTATAGTGGATGCTTGGATATATAGAGAGAGGACTTTCTTCCTCGATATGATAGTATGCTATCTGATTTACTTTATCTTAACATCCTAACAAATACTGTTTTGTAATCACGTGTTGATAAAGCCCTTAGGATATGTACTCGACTACGAGGACTATGATACAGATCATACTAGTGGGGCCAGGGTAGTCTAAGAGTACATCCTATAACTGTTCCTAGTCGAGGGTGTATCGAGACAAGGAATCGATACTCCAGAGTAGACTAGCGTATACGCATCTTGACCCATATGATGGGCGATGGATGATCCCATATCCATTGGTGTTGGACATCAAAGATGGTGTACGGGTGCTCAGCGGAGACTGGGTATACTGAACGGACTCGCCGAGAACTCCTAGATGGTATTATACCTATCGTCAGATAGCAGTTCTCCGGTGACACTGGTACAGGTTAGTCTGTAGACCCGAGATCGTCATAGAGTCTTGTGTGATTCCCACTGTGCTTTGATTTCCACCTTACCACGTCCAAGAGGGTGTGCAAAACGGTGGATTTTGGGTACAGTACCGAATCACATGGAGGCAATGAGCGATAGGAGGGGTTTCGTCTCTCCCGGTATAGGGAGTTGATGTTGTGCTGTGTTCGATTGGTTATAACTGGAAGTCCTTGGCCAGGGCTGATATGAAGATTTACTGGTAAGAGTTATCAGTAGTTTCTCGACCCATTATGAGCCTTACATCGACACGACTTATCGGTTACTTGGGGCTGACGTTTACCACCCCTATACTAGATTTTCAACATATCAGACAAAGAGACCGGACTGTACGGTAGTGTTTACTGATTGGATTCACAGGAGAATGTACAGGCTTGCTTGTTGATCTCCTGATTGCTCAATACACGGGTGGCTGTTACATTTAGCTGACCGCTTGCAGCTTGTGGTTGTTTGATATGATCATCACCTACTGCCGGCGTATTGATGATTCTTTAGAGTCCTACACAGAGGTTTCCTGGCTCAGGAAAAACGGAGTAGGAGCACATATGTGATATGTGCGGGACCGAGAATAATACGATATGAGATACCGTATTATATTCTCGCGATATGAGATATCGGCCGGGTATATATGATATAGTCGGGTCATCGGATCAAGTGTTGATTCGATGAATTGGTACATGTTATATTAGTCGGTTATATGCAATATAGCCGGATTGTCGGATCAAGAGTTGATTCGATAGTTTAATGTATAATTATATATGTGATATATTACATTACGTTAACTAAAATAAGCTCGCTTTATTGATTCATTTTCTCACAGGATAATACATTAATGTATATGCGATATATGTTAATTGTATTATTTTCTTTTGTTACAAAATATATTGTATATGTGATATATAATATTGTAACAAGTTAAGGTCACAAATGCAACATGGTTATTAAGTTTAAACAAAGTTAGGGTTTGGATTTGGGTTAGCTTTTGGGTTAGCTTTTTCATGAAGCTTCATGAAGCTTTCCTTTTGTCATTTTGCTTTGATATTTTGTGTAGATATTTGTTAACCCAACCCAAACTCTTAACTCTAGTTTATTCTCTACATGAGTTAAATCCTTCATTTTATTAACTCATGGTTGTAATTGTAACCACAACAATAATTCATTATTCATCACAAAAGCTTTCTTCTTCTTCTTCCTCCTTGAAAAAGCTTTCTAGTTTTTTGTGTTGTGATGATTTAAAGTGAGAAATTGAAAACAAAAGAGAGCAAAATTACTTCTTCATCATCCTCATCTACTCTAGACACTTAGATTAGGGTGTTCACTTCACTAATACTTGATTAGAGAAGTGAGAGCTTGAGTTTAAGATTCTTCAAGGTAGATCATCTTCGAAAAGGAAGACTTCTAGCAAGTATGGATCATTCGACTCGTGAAGCCTCTCTAGAATCTGGAAGTTCATGGATCGCGGAGAAGGGACTTCTACTCGGAGCTTATGAAGCGAAGGAATGGACTACAAAGGTTGCAATCCCTCTCTCTTAGATGTAAAGTTGTTTACATGCAAGTTAACCCTAATTCTCTATTTAAGATCTTGGTTAGGGTGTGTTTAGCACCCAAAAAATTTTAAAGTATCATGATTGATACTTGCCAAAACCTTAAAAATGTGCTATACTAACCCAACAGTGGTATCAAAGCCAAGCTAGAGCATTAGGATTTTTCTAGACGAAGTTAGAAGTCTGATCGAACCCCGAAACCCCGAAAAGACCCCTTTTCTTGAAATTTTTCAAAAGGTTGAAATTTTTCATATTTAAAATACTCAGAAAATCATGCAGGGAATTTTATGGACCCACCTAAAGAACGAGTCCCTAAATCGCTACAGTGACCGCGTAACCGCGGCCAAAACCTTGTTTTGGCGGCGGTTCCGCGGCGCCACTGTGGAGGCTTGGGACGGGCCCTTCAGCGACAGTCCATAGGTGTTGGGGCATGCTACTGGGAATTTTTATTTCTGCTCAAGTGATGAGCTCACTGGGGTATTTTGGGAATTCGTTGTATCTATCAAATTATCTAACTTCGCCTAGTTATCTGTGATGTTTATGTATTGTTATGATATGTTATATTGGATCGTTGTGTATTAAATAGCCGAGGGTTTTATGTGAGATGAGAGTTTTCTTTTTCATTTATGTAAAATTCATTTGTATATAATATTATTTTATTGGAACACTTCTGGGTTGAGGATGATGTCACCATTTTATATTATTTATTTTTCCGCATTAGGATAGACCCAAGACGGAGAGCACAAGTAACTGGGTTCTAGGGTCCAGTGGGAGGTCATCTCGAGGAGTCGAGACCGGGTCTCCTAACCCTAGAATTGGCAGGGTTACTTGCCACTCTCATAGGGGTCTAGGGATGTGGGTTTGGCTTTTCATCGCGACTGTAGAATCCGTGTTTTATATAGGCTCAAAATAAAACACGGACGTCCTATTATATCCAATATTTCATATGTTGACTTCTGCTGCAATGTTCTGTGATGAGATCATATTACTACCTGAGATGAATGCTTATACTGTATATATATGATATATAAATATTACTGCTTTCGTTTCTTCTGTGATGCTTAGGAAGCTTAAATGATGGGATTTATTAATGAGATTAATAAAAGAAAAGAAACCTAAAAGATGTTGTAGAATCAAATTTTCAAAAAGGGTAGCTACAATTTTTTCTTTGCATAGCGGTATTCCTTGTAGAATATCCAGCACCTTATTCGATGAGGAAAGAGCCGAGATCCCTTCACCGGGAGTGACCTCTTTAGAAAAACTGGCAGATGCTACAAACTCACGGTTTAGTTTTTGATTGCTTCTATAGTTATTACTTTGCACAACGGTATTTATGAAATATCCTGCACCTTATTCGATGAGAAAAGAGCCGAGATCCCTTCACCGGGAGTGACCTCTTTAGCGAAACTAGAAAAGCCTCAAAAACATTCCTTTTTCAAAATCACTTATTTCTACAACGATATCAAGTTCATTACGCTTATGGTTTTCTGAAAAACCTGCGTAGCCCTCCATCTTTTCAGATAAATACTACTTAGTATTCGTGCTACGTTTGTTGACTATGTTAAGGCATAGTGTGCTGTAGCTAATTAGTGCTTATCTGCTAAAACATGAGATGTGATTGGATTAGGGTAGTTGTACGACTTTGTTGACTATGTTAAGGGTCGTGCAGGTGGGTTTAATTCAATCAGGAAATGACGGGTTGAACTTGGCTAGCAATTATGATTTGTTGACTATGTTAAGGTCATAAGTTGCTAGAGGCAAAAGCATTATCGGGAATATCAAATGTTGAAATTTGCAATGAGATTGCATACCTTCTATGAGATAGATGGATCCCGATACCCACTGTGAGTAAGAATTACTCCTGGGAGAATTTTACACACGACAATTAGCCGATCAAGTAGGTGTCTAGAAAGGTGTTAACGGGGTTATGCCTCTGGGGAAAATGAGGTTTATACTAATTAGGTCCGTGCAAAAGCACGGGGAACCTCCCTCATGTTGGATATATGTATGCCCTAGAGGCCATTATATGATAGTGGATGTATCTATACATGTATATATATATTCAGTATGCATTCTTGCTCGACATGATAGTATGCTATATGGTTCTTCTTTATCTGACATGTTGATTTGATCATGCTTTTATTCATTCATACATGCTGATAAAGCCCTGAGGATATCGGCTTGACTACTCTGATTATGATGGAGATCATACTAGTGGGACATCTGTAGTCCATAACCATATCCTGGAAAGTCCCTAGTCGTAGGTATATCGAGACGGGGCATTGATATACCAGAGTAGACTAGCGTATATGATACTAGACCCATACGATGGGCGATGAATGTTCCCACATTCATCGATGTTTGACATCAAGATCATATACGGCTGCTCAGTGGTGACTGGGTACACTGGACGGACTCACCGAGAAATCCTATATGGAATTATATCTATTGTCGGATAGCAGTTCTCAGGTGACACTGGTACAGGTTAGTCTGTACACCCGAGATCGTCATAGAGTCCTGTGTGTTCTCCCACTGTACTTTGATTGCCACCCTACCACGGCTCTACTGAGTTGTGCAAACAGGTCGCCGTTAGGTACAGTCCCGAGACACACGAAGGCGATGAGCGATAGGAGGGGTTTCGTCTCTCTCGGTATTGGGAGTTGATGCTGTGCTGTCACGCCCCGCTTCCCAGTAAACGGCGAAGGGGACGCGACGAGGCCCGCTACGTATATACTCAGAAATACATACGCTAAACGTAACTAAGCAATATAAAATAAATCACAAGAGACGAAAGATATAGAAATAACAGCAACTTTATTAATAACATTCTTTTGTACAATGCATGAAAAGTAAATACAACTGAAATGAAAAGCGATGCCTAAACAATGGCATAACAGGAAATGAAAATACAGAAAAGAACAAGGTACAATATCTAGAGCTCGGGGTCTTCGTGTAACGGCTCCAAGTCTTCACCGGTGGGCTCGATCTCAGCTTGGTCCAACGCACCTGACGACATTCAAAGAAGAAAGAAATAGAATGTCGTCAGCGAACAGGTCGCTCGATAAGTCCCAAAGATAAGGGGAGAAATAGAATAGACAGAGAGTAAGAGAGAGAGGGAGAGGGTGGCTTTTACAGTTGTATTATATTGTTATATTATTGTAGTATGGTGTTAACGCTGTTGTTGTAGCTTAGTACAGAAGGATGCCAGTGTATACGAGAGGGGTCTCAGTATGCTAGAGACCAGGGCAAATGGAAGTACAAGGTTCCGTTATACAACCCGGAACAACGGCAATTGGATTCATGTTAGGTGTCTTAATCTTACCGTCTCGTGCAACCTTTAACACCTTCCGTACCAATCTACCCCTTAAACCCCGCGATGTCTTGTTTGTATTGTTATCTTGTAAAATTGTATTGATTGCATGATTGACTGACTGACTGACCGAAACCATGATATCATGAAACGGTTATAACCGTAGAGTCATGTAAATGGAATACTGGGAAACATGTAAAAGGAATATATCCATGGTTCGGTTCAGTCAAGTTATATAAATTGTTAACTGGATTCTGGGATTTCTGTGTTCATATTGAGTTGGAATATTAAAGAATATAGATTGACTTGAAACATATTCAAGTCAGAATTAGTCAGATTCTAACCCGAGGCAGACTAAAAGAAAGGTAATTTGAAGTTCTATAATTTGTTAGGGTCGTTATTGTAATTTATAAAACTTAAGGGGGTTTTATGTAAAAAGTACTATTGGATAGTTTTCAAGATACACCTCAAGAATTTATTATTCGTCTTTATAGTTATAATGAGTGTAAATTTTATTTGTGTTATTCTAGTGAATATATCCTAATAAAAGTATTAATTGATTTATTTGAAATTCACGGTATTTTAATGTAACTTTTAATCTTGTACTTTTTAGAAAAATGGAAACTTTATTTTATAATAAAATAGGTGTTTAAATGATAAATATATATATATTAATACAAGAATAATTTTAAATAAATATTTTATTTTCCAAAATCTCATTTTTCTTAAATGTCGTATTTTAAACTTTTTGAGACCGAATGCTCCTTCCGGAGGTCTGAATCTCGCACTACTAGCCCGCGGGTGCACGATGAACCGTACTATCCCTAACGGGTTCCCCAAAAGAGGGTTGTAGTGGCGTTTTGCTTAGGTTTAATAAATACTATTCATTTAGAAAAACGGTTTCATAAGTATAAGGTATTTATTCGTAAAAGGGTATAAATTTCCGTATTTTAGTTTCTAGGGTTTCCTAAGACAACTAGCCTATTTCTAAGGTCTAAACAATAAGTGATTAGAAGCCTCAAATCGCCTCTTCACCGCCAATTGCGGCCAGGTAAGTGTCAGGTAAGTGGGAAGGAACCACAATAGTGGACCTAATTAAAAACCACTAGCCTTGACACACTTGCCTAGACACCACAAAGTCAGGTTTAGATAAACGATCGATGTCCATGACAAATCGTACTTTCTTTTAAAAGATTTTGTTTTAGAATTGTGTATAACTTAAAGTTTTCAGAAAAGGTTTATAAAGAAAATGGTATTTTAGTGAAAAGTCTTGTATTTTCGTATTCTAAATTTTGATGTTATCAATTAGGGTTATATTTGTGTGTGTGTAGAGGTAGGTCATTACCTCGTGACTTATTTTAAGGTTTAGTGAATTTTAGAGGTTAAATAGGATAAATGAAACATGAGGGTATTTAAGTGTAAGAATACGATATTTGTAAAAGTTATCATTTCATGTGTGAAAACTCATTCAAATTGATTTTTACAAGTTTAGTGTTCAAGATGAACATGTTTAGGAATGAGGGAATTGATTAGAAGAAGAAAAATAAACTTTATGGTATTATTGTGAAAAGAATACGATATTACAAGAAAGTTATCATTTCATGTGAGAAACTTTGTCCACTTTGATTTTTATGTGATTAATAGTCATCATGAATATGTTTAGGTATTATGTATTAGGTGACAAGTGGGATTTTATAGAAAAACCGAATCGGAAATCGGTTTGTTCCGATTTCCGTCGGGTTCAAAAAAAGTCGTATTTTTCTTAAAAGAAAAGAGAGATAGAAAAAGTGGGACTTACAAGTTTGGACAAGCTAGGGAGGCTAAGAAAGTAGTGGGTTGTCGGTGCGTCGAAACGTCGCGAAGGGTTCTAGCACGACCGCCGGAATTCTTCGTCGGTTTCGGCAGAGCTTCGCTTTTCGCTCTTTTTCTAACGTACCGAGTTCTCTTGAGAATTTTAGAGAGTGGACTTAGAATTGTAGGGTGAAATAGTAGAGGGTAGGGGTGTTTATATAGGGCTGGGCTAGGGTTAGGGTTTTGATAAAAAAAATATATAAATAATTAAGAAAAAAATTAAAATTCATTAAATTTTGGAATAAAAGAGGTTTAATGGGAAATTGATAACTGTTCTGGAAAATTAGTGCATACAAGGGGGTTGACCAAGTCAACAAGGAGAAAATCCGTGTTGACGACTCGGCCGTCCGGCGGCGCCGGCCGATTCGGCCGGTCCGCCGGCCGACTCGGCCGAGTCGGGGCACCGTTGGGTGGGGAATTCCATGGGGGGATTTTTGGTATACTTAACTTTTTACGTGCAGCATTAATTTTGAGAGTTATGGCTGTTTGACTGTTGACCTTCCCAAAAAAATTAAAACAAAATGATATAAAAAATATGTGGGGGCATGGGATTCGAACTCTGGTGGCTTGGTTCAGCAGTGCAAGGTATTACCAATGAGCTACAAACTCCTTCTTGTAATTATTGTAGGGAATAGATACTTAAAGTGTTATCAGCAACATTAAATACCCCAAGTACACTTTAATTTTAAAACAATTTTATGTACACTAAAAATGAAATTATTTAAAAACAAAATAATTAATTTTATATATCTTGTGCTCAGATTAAAATACTCCTTTATGGATTTTTTAAAAAAATTTAAAAAAATTTGTACAGAAAAGTGTATATGAAAATTAGGGTTGTTACATTTTACCCTTCTTATAAAAATTTCGTCCTCGAAATTTGTAAAAGGAAGGTGTAACAGTGCTAGGAAGTTTGGCGAATAAAAGTGATACGATGGTGAAAAAGGCTTACCGGAGTTAGCTTGACCTGCAGTCTCGGCTTCTACGGCTTCTAATGTGATGGTTTGTTGCCGTGGTATATTCTTTCTAACTGGAGGCACATTCTGCCTTTGAGGCCTATTTCTCTGCCCTCTAAGTATGTCCCTCATTGCCTGTTGGAATTGGCGAGTAGGCTTTGCAGGTGGTGGAGCAGGTAGTGCAGAACGAGTTGCAGGAGCCTGGATAGTTGGCCGCTGCGGTTGGTTGGTGTGTGTGTGAGATGAGTTGCTGTTGTAAGGACAGTTCCCAATTCCGTGGTTGGATGCGCCACAAATTAGGCACAAGCCTTTTGCGCGCCTACAGTCCTTCCATAAATGTCCCTTTCTATGGCAGTAATGGCAAATTTCTTCAGTCCTCCAGGGTTCAAACGATGGCCTGGAAGAGGATCCACCTGCCATCTGGTTGGCAGGGTGCTTGACTCCTGCAGACTGAGGTCTGCCCCTCTCTTTTATCACTGCCTCATAACTGCGGGCAGCTTCTAGAGCTTCCTCATGTGTCAAAAACTTTCCTGTGGCTAAAGCCGCCTTAATCTCTGTGTCCAAACCTTATTGAAAGCGACGGGCTCTGATCTCGTCCGTCGGTATCAAGTGTGCCACGAATTGGCTCAACATGGTGAATTCAGCGTCGTATTCATCTACCGATTTGTCCCACATTGAACCCTGTTGTAGATGAATAAACTGCTGCTCCATTGCAAACCTGGCAGTCACAGGGAAATATTTCGCGTCGAACTTCTCGCGAAATGTCTTCCATTCAATCGGCTGTACCATACGGCTTTCTTCCGCCTTCCACCAATTGCGAGCATTATCCGTGAGCTGTAGTTTTGCTACACGGACCCAAGCGTTGTCTGGCACTTGTGCTGCGGCCAGATCATCCTCAATACTTTGAGCCCATTCCTCAGCTTCCAGAGGGCTCCCTTTTCCTGAGAACTGCTTCGGATGTAAAGCCCTGAATTTCTTTACTCCCGGAGCGTCAGTCTTAGGACGATTCAGAAGTTGTTGCTGTCCCTCGAGAAGACTGCGGATCGCCTCAAATAGCATCGTTTGCTCAGTGGGTGGTGTAGGAACAGCTGGTGTGAGAGGTAGTGCTGAAGGAGTGTTGTTGACGTTGGTGCTGGTGTTGTTCGGGGAATCCATAACCCTGAAGAAAAATTTGGGTTAGGACAGATTCAAATACATGAAATGATAAGATTCAAGGAATAGAAATTTGCAAGATTCAAGAAACATGAATTGTAAAGAATGTTTTAGTTGCTGGTTCTTGTGTTATATTGCTTAGGTTGTTCACGCAGACCAGAACTGCATGACAGGGATTCATACAGCTCTGACCTGCATGGGCCACCAACAAAACCTGTCACGCCCCGCTTCCCAGTAAACGGTGAAGGGGACGCGACGAGGCCCGCTACGTATGTACTCAGAAATATATACGCTAAGCGTAACTAAGCAATATAAAATAAATCACAAGAGACGAAAGATATAGAAATAACAGCAACTTTATTAATAACATTCTTTTGTACAATGCATGAAAAGTAAATACAACTGAAATGAAAAGCGATGCCTAAACAGTGGCATAACAGGAAATGAAAATACGGAAAAGAACAAGGTACAATATCTAGAGCTCGGGGTCTTCGTGTAACGGCTTCAAGTCTTCACCGATGGGCTCGATCTCAGCTTGGTCCAACGCACCTGACGACATTCAAAGAAGAAAGAAATAGAATGTCGTCAGCGAACAGGTCGCTCGGTAAGTCCCAAAGATAAGGGGAGAAATAGAATAGACAGAGAGTAAGAGAGAGAGGGAGAGAGTGGCTTTTACAGTTGTATTATATTGTTATATTATTGTAGTATGGTGTTAACGCTGTTGTTGTAGCTTGGTACAGAAGGATGCCAGTGTATACGAGAGGGGTCTCAGTATGCTAGAGACCAGGGCAAATGGAAGTACAAGGCTCCGTTATACAACCCGGAACAATGGCAATTGGATTCATGTTAGGTGTCTTAATCTTACCGTCTCGTGCCACCTTTAACACCTTCCGTACCAATCTACCCCTTAAACCCCACGATGTCTTGTTTGTATTGTTATCTTGTAAAATTGTATTGATTGCATGATTGACTGACTGACTGACCGAAACCATGATATCAGGAAATGGTTATAACCGTAGAGTCATGTAAATGGAATACTGGGAAACATGTAAAAGGAATATATCCATGGTTCGGTTCAGTCAAGTTATATAGATTGTTAACTGGATTCTGGGATTCCTGTGTTCATATTGAGTTGGAATATTAAAGAATATAGATTGACTTGAAACATATTCAAGTCAGAATTAGTCAGACTCTTACCCGAGTCAGACTAAAAGAAAGGTAATTTGAAGTTCTATAATTTGTTAGGGTCGTTATTGTAATTTATAAAACTTGAGGGGGTTTTATGTAAAAATTACTATTGTATAGTTTTCAAGATACATCTCAAGTATTTATTATTCGTCTTTATAGTTATAATGTGTGTAAATTTTATTTGTGTTATTCTAGTGAATATATCCTAATAAAAGTATTAATTGATTTATTTGAAATTCATGGTATTTTAATGTAACTTTTAATCTTGTACTTTTTAGAAAAATGGAAACTTTATCTTATAATAAAATAGGTGTTTAAATGATATATATATATATTAATACAAGAATAATTTTAAATAAACATTTTATTTTCCAAAATCTCATTTTTGTTAAATGTCGTATTTTAAACCTTTCGAGACCGAATGCTCCTTGCGGATGTCTGAATCTCGCACTACTAGCCCGCGGGTGCACGATGAACCGTACTATCCCTAACGGGTTCCCCAAAAGTGGGTTGTAGTGGCGCTATGCTTAGGTTTAATAAATACTATTCATTTAGAAAAACGGTTTCATAAGTATAAGGTATTTATTCGTAAAAGGGTATAGATTTCCGTATTTTAGTTTCTAGGGTTTCCTAAGCCAACTAGCTTATTTCTATGGTCTAAACGATAAATCATTAGAAGCCTCAAATCGCCTCTTCACTGCCAATTGCGGCCAGATAAGTGCCAGGTAAGTGGAAAGGAACCACAATAGTGGGCCTAATTAAAAACCACTAGCCTTGACACACTTGCCTAGACACCACAAAGCCAGATTTAGATAAACGATCGATGTCCATGATAAATCGTACTTTCTTTTAAAAGATTTTGTTTTAGAATTGTGTATAACTTAAAGTTTTCAGAAAAGGTTTATAAAGAAAATGGTATTTTAGTGATAGTCTTGTATTTTCGTATTCTAAGTTTTGACGTCATCAATTAAGGTTATATTTGTGTGTGTGTAGAGGTAGGTCATTACCTCGTGACTTATTTTAAGGTTTAGTGAAGTTTAGAGGTTAAATATGATAAATGAAACATGAGGGTATTTAAGTGTAAGAATATGGTATTTGTAAAAGTTATCATTTCATGTGTGAAAACTCATTCAAATTGATTTTTACAATTTTAGTAATCAAGATGAACATGTTTAAGAATGAGGGAATTGATTAGAAGAAGAAAAATAAACTTTATGGTATTATTGTGAAAAAAATACGATATTACTAGAAAGTTATCATTTCATGTGAGAAACTTTGTCCACTTTGATTTTTATGTAATTAATAGTTATCATGAATATGTTTAGGTATTATGTATTAGGTGACAAGTGGGATTTTGTAGAAAAACCGAATCGGAAATCGGTTTGTTCCGATTTCCGTCGGGTTCAAAAAAGTCGTATTTTTCTTAAAAGAAAAGAGAGATAGAAAAAGTGGGACTTACAAGTTTGGACAAGCTAGGGAGGCTAAGAAAGTAGTGGGTTGTCGGTGCGTCGAAACGTCGCGAAGGGTTCTAGCACGACCGCCGGAATTCGTCGTCGGTTTTGGCAGCGCTTCGCTTTTCGCTCTTTTTCTAACGTACCGGGTTCTCTTGAGAATTTTAGAGAGTGGACTTAGAATTGTAGGGTGAAATGATAGAGGGTAGGGGTGTTTATATAGGGCTGGGCTAGGATTAGTGTTTTGATAAAAAAATATATAAAAATAATTAAGAAAAACATTAAAATTCATTAAATTTTGGAATAAAAGAGGTTTAATGGGAAATTGATAACTGTTCTCGAAAATTAGTGCATACAGGGGTGTTGACCAAGTCAAGGAGAAAATCCGTGTTGACGACTCGGCCGTCCGGCCGAGTCGGGGCACCGTTGGGTAGGGAATTCCATGGGGGGATTTTTGGTATACTTAACTTTTTACGTGCAGTATTAATTTTGAGAGTTATGGCTGTTTGACTGTTGACCTTCCCAAAAAAATTTAAAACAAAAAGATATAAAAAATATGTGGGGCATGGGATTCGAACTCTGATGTCTTGGTTCAGCAGTGCAAGGTATTACCAATGAGCTACAAGCTCCTTCTTGTAATTATTGTAGGGAAATAGATACTTAAAGTGTTATCAGCAACATTAAATACCCTAAGTACACTTTAATTTTAAATAAATTTTATATACACTAAAAATGAAATTACTTAAAAACAAAATAATTAATTATATATATCTAATGTTCAGATTAAAATACTCCTTTATGGTTTTTTTAAAAAAATTTAAAAAATTTGTACAGAAAAGTGTATATGAAAATTAGGGTTGTTACATGTGCTGTGCCCGACTGGTTATATCAGTAAGTCCCTGGCCAGGGCTGCTGAGATTTGCTGATAAGTGTTATCAGTAGTTTCTCGATCTGTTATAGACCATTCACCGGCACGACTTCATGAGTTATTGGGGTCGACGTGACCATCCCTAGGCTCGATATGCAGCATATCTGACGAAGAGACCGGACTGTACGGTAGTGTTGCCGGTTGGCTCGACGGGAGTTGTAGCAGGTTCGCTTGTTTTCTTCTGATCGATCAATACCCGGGTGGCCGTTACGTTTAGCTGACCGCTTGCGGCTTGGGGGTGCTTGATATGATCATCACCCACTGCTGGCATATTGACGAGTCTTAGAGTCCCACAAAGGAGTTACCTAGTCCAGGCGAAACGTTGTGGTGCGTGTATGCGATATGCACATGGTCCCGATTAAAATGTGCGTATAGGATACGGTATATTGATCGGGCGGCTTGCTCTTGGTGGGGTCATATGTGATATGGCCGGATTGATAAATCAAGTGTTGATTTATCATTTAACCATTAGTTTTCTCACTTGAAATCTTTTCTTGTACATGATGGATGTATGCATGCATGTATACTTTCTTTCTTTTAGTTTCATGCACATATGGATGTGCATACATACATACATACATACATACATCATCTATCATGGTTGATTACACATGGAAAATGGTGGCAATATAAGACTCACACCATGGATTAAATATATGGATAATTATTTAATTTGTGTTAAAAACAAAATGGAAAAAGAAAGGATAATTCATGGCTGGTTTCTACATCTTTCTTAAACCTAACCATGCTCACCCACTCCTAACCATGAGTTAACCTTCTCTTTGTGTTTTAAACTCAAGTTAAATAATATCTTTATCATTTAACCATAGTTTGAGATGAGAAGAAATAAATATATATAGATATATTTTCATTTCTTTTCAAGGGTTAATCTTTTCTCTTCTTCTAAAAGAAAAGCCATCATCTTCTTCCTCCTTCTTTTTTTGCTCTCTAGTTTTTTATAGTGAGAAAAAAACACATCAAGAAAGGTTTTTGAAGTGAGAATTAGAACCACAACATCATTCTACACAAGTCTAGCCCACTTGTTTAGAGTGTTATCTTCTTTTCTTCTCTTGGAAAGTAAAGTCGATAGCTTGGACGAAGGAGCTTCGGGTGGATCGTCGTGGACACTAGAAGACTTCAAGAGGACCTTCCTCCAACACTAAAGAGGCCAAAGATTCTAGCGAAGGAAGCTACAAAGGTCGTACTCTCGAAACCCTAGTCTTTGTTGCCTTTAATATTTAGAAACCCTAATTTTCTAGGATCGATCCTTTGTATGCTTGCTTAGCACCATAAAAATTTGAACTTTGTGACATGTGATGCTTCCAAACTCTACATAGGGTGCTAGGTAAACCTAACATTGATATCAGAGCCGACCTAGAACATTAGGCGACACTTTTACGAAGCAAAAACTCCGATCGAACCAAAATACGAAGTTTCGAGACCTTCTCTGGACAATTTTTAAAATCTGTCATTTTTCAGAATTAAAAATACTTAAAAATACAGCAGGAAAAACTTAGAAACCATGTGAAATACGAATCCATGATTCCTACAAACTGCCGCGGAACCGCGGCAAATCCTTGCTTAGGCCGCGGCTCCGCGGCCGTACAGAGGATTCATTGCCTCCTATTTACACAGTAATTCTTACAACTGCTTGTATATTGTTTTAGATATGTTTAATCTGAATCTAGTACTGTATATTCTGGAGATGGTTTTGGACTCGACGATTCGATCGGAATTTTCATTTCGTTGCTTTTCCGGGTAAATTAGAAAGTATTGAAGTGTTCGAACGAGTATCATTTGCTCACTATTCACAGGGTTTAAATAATCTGGAGATACGTGCAAGTTTTTTTTTGTGGTGGACCCTCTAGAAGACAACAAACCTTAACTCGATTATGTGACCGTCTTGAACTGCCCTTTGAACCTTAGGATTTGGGGGCAGTACGGTGTGCCACATGTGAGGCGTTGGCTTGACCCTTCTACGGCTGGACCGCTACTACTGAGTCACACTCCAGGTTTTTGAACTCCGCTCAAGTGTTGAGCTTTAGGGAATCTTGGGTGTTTGATTATTCGTTCGAAAACTTTAATACTGTCTGTTTATCTGGAATGTGATACAATATGTGGAATTCGTATAGTTTAAGCATGAAATACGAAGTATGTGATATTTCGCATTTATGATGTCTAAAGAGTATGTGGATTCCAAATATTATAGTTTTACACTTTCTTTTCTGTGACCGTAAGTGTAGTATGTTCGATATCGCCGGTTTCGTTGCTATACATCAACGACAATTGGGGTACGCATACTTACTTACGTTGATGATATGTGATATTATGTGTTGCTGAGATATGATGTGCAGGATTGTCGCGATCGAATAGCCGGGGTTTTTTTATGTGAGATGAGAGTTTAATATTTTCATTCATGTAAATTCAAATGTAATGTAATATTCTTTTATTTGGGGCACTTCCGGGTTGAGGTTGATGCCACCAGTGTTGTATATTATTTACTTTTCCGCATTAGGATGGACCCAAGGAGGGGAGCACAGGTGACCGGGTTCTGGGGTTCAGTGGGAGGCCATCTCGAGGAGTCGAGACCGGGTCTCCTAAACTCCAGAATTGGTAGGGTCACTTGCCGCTTGTTCAGTTGATAAAACTGCACATTTGTATTACATTTTTCCTACCATTTTCATATTAAAAAAGGACTTTATTATAATATATTATACATACGAGGGTTTATGTGTAAAAACACCATTTTCCATGTGTTAATATATTTTAATTAGTATTTGGTAGAAAAATGTATGCAAATAAATTCATTGACCAAATCCTAGTAGAACTAAGTCTACTAAATATTATTTAAGATTATTGTGCAGAATTTTCCAAGTTGTTATGCAGAATATATCAAAGAAATCAAGCTGTTGAAGAAATCTTGCCAAATTAAGAAGCAAAACTTGGAGACCAAGTCTGGAAGTAACCGAGAGAAGATTTCTGAATTATGAAGGTGCCTAGGATTGCCACATGTCACAAGATGCAAGCACAAGAATTTTGATCAAGAGATCTCACCCGTTGGCCGCGGATCGGCGGCCTTAGCCCCCATTTGCCGCGGATCCTCCGCAATATTATGGAATTAGAGAAAAAGATTTTTTGGGGTTAATCTCTGCTGAAATTTACCAAGTTTCCAAATAAAAGATTCTGGCTTTGCACTATAAAATGGCACCGAGAGCCTCTTAGAAAAGTTATCAAGTCGATGAGATCACGAAGCCCAAGACGGCTCACGCATCATTTGATTGACTCGAAAAAGTGTGTTTGTAGTTAACCGCAATCAATAACGGTGTCGCGTGTAGCTAGACCAAGATGAGTACGGGTCGTCCTCTGGGAAACGTGGAACCTTTTACTTTTACTTTAGATGTGTTGAGAAAGAGAGGAGGGATAAAGAATTTTATAGAATGGTTTCTAGATCTACGTTAAAAAAGATTGTAAAATATAGATCTAGATTATTTTAGAGACTTAGATAATATAATAAGAAGGCTTGTAGGGTTCGTTAGGATTTAGTAGTTATGGACGATTAATTAAAAGTTACCCTTTTTATCCATTAATAGATTTAGAACTAGAACGACATTGATGCGTGTAGATTAGGGTTTCTGGAGGGAAAAGGAATCCCACTCTTAACCCTTATCTCGACACGGAACTCCGTTCATATCTAGCCTTTACCAAAACAATCATTAATCTAATCTCTAATCGCGGTCGGAACTAGCAAAGAATTGCTAGCGCGCCCGATTAGGATGTTAATGATTCTTTTGATAAAGTTCCTAAACTTTATAGGACTTAAAAAGGGTTTAATTATTTTCATCGTCCATTAGCCTACCCTAATCCTACGAACCCTAACAAGCGGAGAATTACTCACGCATGTTGGGAGAAGAAGATGAAAAGAAAGAGAGGGAAAACATAATGTAAAATGCAAAAGAATTAAATAAAACAACTACCTTTATTAATCACTTGAACAATCTACACTTTATTCCGTAGAAAATGATTACAAACTAGTTGCTTCTCGATCTTTCCTAAGGAGGTAGATGAACAGTTGATGATCAGTCTGGATGCGTGAGCCGTCTTGGGCTTCGTGATCTCATCGACTTGATAACTTTTCCAAGAGGCTCTCGGTGCCATTTTATAGTGCAAAGTCAGAATCTTTTAGTTGGAAACTTGGTAAATTTCAGCTGAGATTAACCCCAAAAAATCTTTTTCTCTAATTCCATAATATTGCGGCGGATCCGCGGCAAATGGGGGCTAAGGCCGCGGATCCGCGGCCAATGGGTGAGATCTCTTGATCAAAATTCTTGTGCTTGCATCTTGTGACATGTGGCAATCCTAGTCACCTTCATAATTCAGAAATCTTCTCTCGGTTACTTCCAGACTTGGTCTCCAAGTTTTGCTTCTTAATTTGGCAAGATTTCTTCAACAGCTTGATTTCTTTGATATATTCTGCATAACAACTTGGAAAATTCTGCACAATAATCTTAAATGATATTTAGTAGACTTAGTTCTACTAGGATTTGGTCAATGAATTTATTTGCATACATTTTTCTACCAAATACTAATTAAAATATATTAACACATGGAAAATGGTGTTTTTACACATAAACCCTCGTATGTATAATATATTATAATAAAGTCCTTTTTTAATATGAAAATGGTAGGAAAAATGTAATACAAATGTGCAGTTTTATCAACTGAACAAATACCCCCAAACTTATCTTTGATCGTCCCGAGCAAACTAGTTTATTCAAGAGGAGAAAAGGAAAGGAGAAAACTAAGCACACTTTCGTAGGCAGACACGATTGCACTGAGCACGTGCAACAAGCCGTTAAACCTCTAGGTGTCCCTAGTAGGAGGAGTGTTGTCTCCTGAGGGTTTTCAGCGGATTACACCCACAAAATCCAATAACAAAAGAAAGATGGTGAAATTTACATATAAAGATAAGAACGATAAAAGAAAGGCCTTGAAAAGAAGAGTTTCCAACTATACTAGCTTTTCAGTTGTCATGAGCCCTATCTTAATAGTCATGAAAAAATGTTAGAAATCACATCATCCCTCAATAAACATCGTCTTTATTCTTCATTCCTACCTTTCATCCAAACATTGATCATATAACCCCACGTGTGTGTAAAGAACATCCCTACACTCGGAGAATTCAATTCAAGCTATCATACTCTTGTCCATCTGCCTTAGTACTTTTTAATTTAATTAATATTAAGATTTGCTCACACATTTTCATGCGACCGTTAATACTTCTTGAGGTACTAACAGACCGATTACTTATGTGCTTGCTGATTAGGTGATAATATTTTCCTCGTCTTGCACCACCTAAGGCTTAGCAGTGACTCCCAGACCAGTTGGCCTTAGGGCACTAGGCGAAGAGGCACCCTCGCTATATTTTTTATTGCTGCCTTGGCGATAACAAAACCTGTGTTCATTTTTTTTTCTTTTCACCATTTTTATATTTTCTTCATTTTTTTTTTTTACATTTCCTTCATACTTTGGCTTTTAGACAAGAGCATTTCAAGGTATCCTCTACTATCCCGAGTTTCAAGACGTGTGTAAGTGCATATAGTAGGGTATCAACATTCAAATGTTTGGCTTCCAGAATAGAAACTATTTTTCAGACTTATTTTTATCCTCAGATTAGTGACTTCCTTCATCTTACTAACCCTTGGGACAACAGCTCATAACTACTTATTACTAGTTCGTTTAAGAAAACTTCTAATTTTCTTGGTTTTCTTAAACTATTCCTATCTTTTGGATGTAATTTTTCACTTTCTACTCTTTTGTTATAAAAAAAAATTTAAATTTTTTTGAAAATGTTGTGCTTATGCAAAATATGATGCAAATTGATGTGTAAATAAGCACAAACCTCCCCCAAACCTGTTTACAGCAGTGTCCTCACTGATGTCATCCGTTAAGCTCAAAAAACCTGTAGACTTGGGAGGAAATTATTAATGTGGGCAAGAATATATGAAAGTGAAAATCCTCCCCCAAACTTATTTTGGGCTCACAATTTTGTAAAAATCATTTTCTTTCAAGAGCCAAAATATACCATCCCTCCCCCAAACTTGAGTTAAACAATTTTAATCTTTTAAAATCACATGAGGGGGTCAAGGTTCTTGGTCAATGCCAAGCTTTGCAAAGACCGAAGGTCAACACCAACCATTCAAAAATTTTATCGATGAAGCACCAAGGTTGGTGGAAGAACATGTCACCTATTGACGTGAAGAAGTGGGGAGGCGATAAGAGGTGTAATGGAAAAGGATTGCGTCTTAATTTGGAGAGACGACACAGTGATAGTAATGATGGATTACTCGCATTATCATGATTGTCCAAAAGAGGGGGTGGAGGTCCAATTTCTTCATCTTGGAGTTGATTCATCTCAATACCCGTGTCTTGTAAAAATGCGAGCTCATCAGCGAAAATTTTCTCAAAGCTTTCGTCGATACCCCGAAGAATAATGTCATCAGAAAAAATGGGGTGATCGTCATACTCTATAAAAAGTTCCTCATCAGCGTTAGATGTTGACCCGGACAACTCGGTGGAAGAGTCCATGTTAAACAACGACATATGAAAAGAGTCAGAATTATGAGGTTGATCAAATTCGCTGCTGTCGACATCCATTAATTCGACAGAACACACATGAGCATAGGGTTCAGAGGGTTCACTTCCCAACTTGTAAATGTTAAGCTCAATTGACTTCTTTCCAAAGGATAGGGTCATAGAGCCGTTTCTACAATTGATTACTGCGTTGGAAGTGGCCAAAAATGGTCGACCGAGTATCACCGGGATTTGATTGCGTGGGTTTGCCACAGGTTGTGTATCTATAACAATAAAGTCCACAGGGAATATGAATTCTCCGACTTTGATTAACACATCCTCTAGCTCACCCCTTGGTTGGGTGATAGATCGATCGGCCATCTGAAGAGTGCAATGCGCAGGTTTTAACTCTCCGATCCCTAATTGCTCATAAACAGAATACGGAAGCAAGTTAACACTAGCACCTAAATCGAGTAGAGCACGATTGATATTTTTACCCCCAATAGAAATTGAAATTGTAGAACTTCCGGGGTCCTTTCGTTTCTTGGGAAGTTGTTGTGTAAAAGCTGTGCTCACATTACTCGCAAGGAAAACTTTTTTAGGTACTTGAACTTTTCTCTTCCTAGTGCACAAGTCCTTTAGGATTTTCGCATATGACGGAACTTGTTGAATAGCATCTAGGAGAGGAATGTTTATGTTAACTTGCTTAAAAATTTCCACAATCTTCTCCATTTGTGGACTTGGTCTGTTGCCCCTTAACCTGTTTGGATAAGGTGCTTGATCAATAAGTTTTGGGTCTAACGTTTGTGGAGAAGACTGTGGGGATGGATTCGATCCCAAAACTGGAGTGGGAATCGACTTAGATAGATTTGGCGAAATGGGCGAAGGGTTCGAGCCTTGGGGAAAACGGAGAATAGGCTCAGGTGAAGGTGGGAGACTAGACGAATTAGGGGAAGAAAAAGAAGCTGGGGTATCATTAGTGTCACTATCATCACATTGCTCACCCACTCGGTTATTCAGCACTTTTCCCGATCTCAACGTGGTAACAGCACTCACATTATAACTTTGTGAGTGGCCAGGATTAGGTATGGGTTGAGATGGGAGTTTCCCTTTTTCTCTCGCACTCATTGCGGCGTTTAACTGGGCGATTTGGTTTTCTATTGATTTAGTGCTCTCACCATGGGAGGAGGAGTTTTTCGTTAAGGTATCAATAGAAGACCTCATCTCAGCCGAAATTTGCATGGATTGTTTCATGAACATATCCAAAGTTTGTGCAAGTGAGTGGTCAGTACCGGCCACTTCTGGTGTGGAAATGTTGGCCGGATTTTGGAAATTCTATGACTGAAAGGGAGGCTGATTCTGTGGTTGTGGTTGCTGTGGAGGAGGTCTTTGATAATTGCTTTGTTGGTTTTGATTCCAAGCAAAGTTAGGATGATTCCTCCATCCTTGATTGTACGTGGAAGAATAAGGGTCGTTTCTAGGTCGCTGCTGAAAAGAAGCATTAGCTTGAAACGATGCATTCATAGGACATTCTTCCGTTAAGTGTGAAGGATCCGAACAGCAACCACAGACGGTCTTAGGAAGCGTGACCTGATTAAGGGAGAATGTTGAGAACTTGTTTTCAATAGCGTTGAGTTTCTTCTGAATCGCTGCCATTTCGGCTTTTACTGCGATAGAAACATCGAGCTGGTGAATACCTCCCTTAGTTGAAGGTGGTCTTACGCTTTCCCACTGCAAAGTGCTTTCTGAGAGATCTTCCAGATATTTCCATGCTTCACCGTCATCTATAGACATGAAATTGCATTGACACATTGTTTCAAGTATCTGCTTTGTCGCTGGATTAATGCCCTCATATATAATCCGACATAAATCCCATCTATTGATTCCATGATGAGGACATTGGACAAGCAAATCCTTGAAACGTTCAAAGCACTTCCAAAATGGTTCGTTGGGAAGCTGGGTGAACTGGTTGATCTCGCTTCTAACACGGGCAGTCTTATGGTTTGGGTAAAACTTCTTAAGAAATGCTATTACGAATTCATCCCAATTAGTGATACAGTGTGCGGCAGTATTGTAAAGCCATTTTTCTGCCAAGTCGCACAGTGTGAATGGGAGAAGACGTAAGCGCATAGCATCTAAAGTCAATTGTGAAGTACCCATCATTGCGCATACGTTTTCGAATTTGGTAATGAAAACGTATGCGTCTTCCGATTCAAGCCCGTGAAATTTGGGCAGCAGATTGATGTAGTGGGGTTTAATTTCGAAGTTATCCCCGTTAGGTGGTGGAAGAGATAGACAAGTAGGAAGAGGACCACGAATAGGATAGCATCCCTCTTGGAGAGAGATGAGCGGTGGATTCTGCTCACCTGAGGGCGGTGGCAGCGTGGTGTTATAATTAGATGGAGTGTCGTCCATCACGGTCGTGGTGTGTGGTGGGGGAAAAGAAGATGAAGAAGTACCGACTTCGGCGTCGATAGCAGGAACACGGACAAGACGGGCACTAGGATCCCGTGTCCAGCCGAGCATGCACTAAGCGGGTTTAGTGCAAGTGGCAGCATGTGTGTGGTTTAAAAATTGGTTTGTTTTTGAAAAAGTGGGACTCAAGACAAATCACCCCTAAGATGCACAAGCAACCCTAGAACTAAGGTTACCTAGGTCAGTCTCTAGACCGCTCCTAGACTTCCAAAGGACAAGCCGCAGGATAAATCCTCTACCGCCTCCGTACTACCCTTGTAGCCAGATAAGTGCCAGGTAAGTGGGAAGGAACCACGTCGTGGGCCTAATTAAAAACCACTAGCCTTTGTCACACTTGCCTAGGCACTACAAAAGTAATGCGGATAAACGATAGATTACCCACGACCTTCCTCTGTCCTTATTGAGCGCGAGAGTCCTTAGAGTCCGGTCAAGATATTTTTTTAAATTAATGAAGGGTTGATCTATATGCTCGGTTTGTGATTTGTGAGGCTTAGGAAGGGTGATGAAATCCCCACCTAATCTTGATTTGGTCTTTGCCCCTTAGAAATCCGTATTAAATATGCAAAACAAAACCAATCACAAAACTTTTGCAAAAAGATTTTTTTTTAGCGGCGCAATTTTGCAAAGAATCCTGCAGAAAATAGATTTTATTGGATTTGAGGAGAGGGAGAAGGAGTTGAGAAAGATACCAGAGAAGATTTATTCCCTAATTCCTCAAACTTGCCACGGTTCGGCCGCAGAATGGGTGCTTTTGCCGCGGTTCCGCCGGGTGGCAGAAGGAACAGTTGATGAAATTTTTTGTATGGCCTTTTGTGCTCCTCTGGATCTCTAAAAATGTCTCTGTTTCCTGTTTCCTCAAGTTTGTGACTCCAGATCTCCTTGCAAAAATCCACGCACAAATCGTTAAATATGCAATTTGCAGTTTTGTTTTAATAATGATATGGCTCGTCTAAGAATTCAACACAAATAGTAAAAATAAAAAATTACGCACGTATCCCCGGCAACGGCACCATTTGATTGGTACGAAAAAGTGTGTTTGTAGTTAACCGCAATCAGGGGTCCAGGGTGTGGGCTTGGCTATTCATCGCGACTGTGGAATCCGTATTTTCTATTCTGGCTAAATACTAAATACGGACGTCCTAGTATATCCCACATTATGTCTATGTTTCTGCTGCCTGTGTTCTGTGATATCTGAGACGAATGACATATTATATATATGATATATAGTATACGTTGCTTATGTTTTACACCCGCGCTAGTCCCGTCCCGGTATGCCGTTAGTTAAGTAACCTAACGGTGCATAACGGAACATTGCGGCGAATGCGGATGGCATAAGCGTACGTGTTATTTTCGTTTCTTTTCTGTGATTGGCTTAAGGACTTAAATGATGGGATTACACTAATGTGATTAATGTAAAAAAAATAAACCTAAAAGATGTTGTAGAATCGGATTTAAAAACACTCGGCTATTTATGAAAAAGCTACATTTCAAAACTGCGGAGCTTAAGCCACTCCTTTTGAAAACCATTTGATTCTACAACGATATCAAGTTCAAAGCGTTAAAGATTTTCTTAAAAATCATCTGCAACCATCCGTCATTTTAGGAAGTAGAATACTTAGTATTCGTGCTACGTTTGTTGACCTTAGCAAAGACGTAGTGTACGGTAGCTAAATGATGTCTTCCTACAAATGCATATGATGCAGATTAATTAGGACGGGCATATGACTTTGTTGACCTTAGCCAAGGGTCATGTGAACGGGTCTAATTAATCAAGAAATGACGGGTTGAGCTTGACTAGTACTCGTAATTTATTGACCTTAGCCAAGGTCACGAGTGCTAGGGGTAAAAACCACATTGGGAATTTCAATAGTTGAAATTTGCAATGAGATTGCTTACCTTCCATGTGATGGTTGGATCCCGATCCCACTGTGGGCAATAGTTGCTCCTATGAGAGTTTTACAGTTTACAATTAGCTAACTCATTAGGTGTCTAGAAAGGTGTTAACGGGGCTCCGCCTCTGGGAAAACGAGGTTTACTTTAATTAGGTCCGTGCGAAAGCACGGGGAACCTCCCTTAAGTACCGACACTGGCCTGGCTGAACGGTTAGCGAAGTTGTAGACTGTAATTAATCCTGGCTAGTTTTTCTTTTTTAGGTTTGAAAGAAAAACTCGATTAAAGTAGTGGGAAACATCGATTAGACAAGATAATAACCAATCTGATCTATGCAAGAGCTTTCGCTGAGTGTATTCTTTTCTCTCTCTTAATGGCAGATACCCATGACTGGACTCAAGCTTCTACTAGATAAAAACAAACTAAATGGGACCAATTATAAAGACTGGCTGAGGAATTTGAACATTGCCTTGACATATGATAAGGTATCATATGTCCTCACGGCTCCAGCCCCGCCCGTCCCAGGCCCAAAATCCTCAGTTGCGGATATTGAAGTCCGCAAGACATGGGATGCTGACTGTGCCACGGCCAAATGCCTCGTGCTTGCATCGATGGACACTACACATCAAAAGCAGCACGAGAATATGGACATTCACGCCATATTGCTCCATACAAAGTAGTTGTATGGAGAGCAATCCCGCGTATTGCGATACGAAGCATCGAAGAAATTGTTTTAGATGCGAATGGCCCCCGGCATACCAGTAGGAGACCATGTTCTGAAGATGATAGCTCTTATAGAAGAGCTTGAGGACCTTGGATGGACTATGGACAATGAACAATATACGGATATTATTCTGCAGTCCCTCCCCTCCACCTTTGCTCAATTCATAGTGAACTTAAACATGCACGGCATGGAGAAGGAACTCCCTGAACTCCTTAATATGTTAAGGAGTGCAGAGAGCACTATGAAATCAATGAAAACTCCCGTTGTGACTATTGGGCAATCTTCTTCTTCTCGCCCAAAAGCTAAGGCCAAAGGAAAGAAAAAGAAGAAGCCCACCAATCCTAAGGGTGGAGTTAAAAAGGTGAAGGGAAAGGAAAAGTCCAAAGCTGGAGACTCGGGGAAAGGCGAATGTTTTCATTGCCACAAGACAGGAGATTGGAAGCGCAACTGCACGGAGTACTTAAATCTCAAGAAGAAGCATGGGGATGCTTCTGCTTCAGGTGCGTTTGTAACAGAAAACTGTTTTTCAAAAAACTCTGCTTCCTGGGTATTGGATACCGGTTCAGGTTCTCACATTTGCAATTCTATGCAGGGGCTGAGAAATAGCAAAGTTTTGAAGACAGGTGACCATACTCTCCGCATTGGAAATGGTTCCAATGTACATACAGTCGCAGTGGGAAAGTATCACTTGGGGTTGCCATCTGGATGTATTTTGGTTTTGAATCCATGTTATTTTGTACCAAGTATGCTTTGTAATATAATATCCATTTCTTTGTTAGACAATGAAGGATATAATTTTGTATTGTAGAACAATGTTATGAACATTCACCTGAATCAAATGTTGGTTGGGTATGGTACGCTTAATAACGGAATATATGTCCTAAATCAACACACAGTTTTCAGTATACAACACACTAATAAAAGAAAACTTTCAGAATTAAATGAAGTTTTTCTTTGGCACTGTAGACTTGGTCATATTAACGAAACAAGACTAAACAAGTTACACAAAGATGGTTATTTAAACTCTTTTGAATATAAATCTTATGCGACTTGCCAGTCTTGTATCAAGGGTAAAATGACCAAAACTCCGTTTACCGGATACGGGGAAAGAGCTACTGAGCTCCTAGGCCTCATACATAGTGAAGTATGCGGGCCAATGTCTACACAGGCTAGAGGCGGTTTTTCATACTTCATTACATTCACTGACGATTTCTCAAGATTCGGTCATGTATTTTTATTAAAGCATAAGTCCGAAGCTTTCGAGAAATTCATTGAACATAAACAAGAAGTAGAAAAACAAACCGGCTTGAGTATCAGGATGCTTCGATCAGATCGAGGTGGTGAGTATCTCAGTACAGAATTTGCAAACTTCCTAAAAGAGAATGGGATTCTCTCTCAGCTCACTCCTCCTTACACACCACAGCACAACGGTGTGTCAGAACGACGAAATAGGACCCTATTAGATATGGTCCGTTCCATGATGAGTGATGCTGAGTTACCCGTCTCGTTTTGGGGGCATGCATTGGAGACTGCAGCGTTTCTGCTAAACAGGGTTCCGACCAAAACCGTGTCTACCACGCCATATGAGATATGGCATGGGAAGAGACCATCTCTTAAGAGAATCAAGGTTTGGGGTTGCCCGGCCTATGTTAAAAAGCAGAAACCGGACAAACTCGAGACATGGTCAGTCATGTGTAACTTTGTGGGATATCCAAAGAATTCTTATGGATATCTATTCTACCACAAAGAGGAACAAAAGGTGTTTGTTTCTCAACATGCCACATTCTTGGAAAAAGAGTTTTTCACAGATAAAGATGATGGCAAGGTGGTGGATCTAGAAGAGGTTCTAGAGACACAAACTACAAATGATGATTTGGTTGAACCGGCTGTTGCAACAAAAACTAAGGAACCTCGGCCACTCCGTAGGTCTGGTAGGACTTCTCGCCCACCGGAGAGGTACTACGGTTTCCTCATTGATGGTGACGGAGAAGACTGCATCATGGATGATGATGATCCTACCAGTTTTCAGCAAGCTATCACGAGTGGAGACTCTGTGAAGTGGCTGGATGCCATGAGATCTGAAATGGAGTCTATGTACACCAACAAAGTATGGACTTTGGACGTTGTACCCCCTGGGGTAAAACCTGTGGGGTGCAAATGGATCTTTAAAAGAAAGATTGGTGTAGATGGGCAGGTGGAGACCTATAAGGCAAGACTTGTGGCGAAGGGTTTTCGTCAAAGACCAGGTTTGGACTATGACGAGACTTTTTCTCCCGTGGCCATGCTTAAATCCATTCGGATCCTACTTGCTATTGCTGCTCACTACGACTATGAAATCTGGCAGATGGACGTTAAATCCGCATTTCTAAATGGAAATTTAGAAGAATGCGTTTATATGGATCAGCCAGAGGGCTTCATTGACAGTGGGAGCAGTGGGAAAGCATGTAAATTGCTTAAATCCATATATGGGTTAAATCAGGCATCACGGAGTTGGAACATCTGTTTTGATGATGTCATCAAAGAGTTTGATTTCATCAAAAATCCAGACGAACCTTCTGTTTATAAGAAGGCTGTAGGGAGAGCTGTCACATTCCTCATATTGTACGTTGACGACATTCTTCTGATAGGAAATGATATTCCTATGCTACAGTCGGTCAAATCTTTCTTATCACTGAGGTTCTCCATGAAGGACCTGGGTGATGCCACATACATTCTGGGCATAAGGATTTATAGGGATAGATCCAAAAGGTTATTGGGATTGTCCCAAACCAGGTACATTAACACCATCCTAAAAAGGTTTAGTATGGAAGACTCCAAGCGGGGTGCCTTACCCGCTTTCCATGGGGTCACTCTCTCCAAGGATTCTTGCCCAAAGACCGATGAAGAGAGGGCTCGCATGAGTGTTATACCCTATGCTTCGGCAGTAGGATCTATAATGTATGCGATGTTATGTACACGCCCAGATGTAGCTTATGCACTTAGTGTTGTAAGCAGGTATCAATCCAACCCAGGGGAGAATCACTGGACAGCTGTGAAGAACATAATTAAGTACTTACGAAGGACTAAAGAATTGTTCTTGGTGTATGGTAATGGAGATCTCTAAATGGAGGCCTTTACCGATTCGAGCTTCCAGAGCGATAAGGACGACAGAAAATCTATCTCTGGGTTTGTATTTACCCTCAATGGGGGGGGTAAGTTGGAAGAGTTCCAAACAGGATACCGTTGCAGACTCTACGATGGAAGCTGAGTACATTGCTGCGAATGATGCCGCCAAAGAAGCCGTCTGGATGAAGAAGTTCGTCTTCGAGCTAGGAGTAGTTCCAACCATTATTGATCCAATACCTTTGTATTGTGATAATAATGGGGCTATGGTGTTGGCCAAGGAGCCCAGATCCCATCAGCGATCCAGACACATCCTCAGGCGTTTTCATTTGATCCGGGAGATTGTAGATCTCCGTGAGATCGAGATTAGGAGAGTAGACACAAAGAATAACGCCGCGGATCCATTCACCAAGGCTCTCTCTCAGCCGCAGCATGAGCGACTTTTTGAGATGTTGGGTATGAGATACGCCAATAACTGGCCTTAGTGCAAGTGGAAGATTGTTGGATATTGTATGCCCTAGAGGTCATTATATGATAGTGGATGTATCTATACATGTATATATATATTCAGTATGCATTCTTTCTCGACATGATAGTATGCTATCTGGTTCTTCTTTATCTAACATGTTGATTTGATCATGCTTTTATTCATTCATACATGCTGATAAAGCCCTGAGGATATCGGCTTGACTACTCTGATTATGATGGAGATCATACTAGTGAGACATCTATAGTCCATAAGCATATCCTGGAAAGTCCCTAGTCGTAGGTATATCGAGACGGGGCATTGATATACCAGAGTAGACTAGCGTATATGATACTAGACCCATACGATGGGCGATGAATGTTCCCACATTCATCGATGTTTGACATCAAGATCATATACGGGTGCTCAGTGGTGACTGGGTACACTGGACGGACTCACCGAGAACTCCTATATGGAATTATATCTATCGTCGGATAGCAGTTCTCAGGTGACACTGGTACAGGTTAGTCTGTAGACCCGAGATCGTCATAGAGTCTTGTGTGTTCTCCCACTGTACTTTGATTGCCACCCTACCACGGCTCTACTGAGTTGTGCAAACAGGTGGCCGTAGGGTACAGTCCCGAGACACACGAAGGCGATGAGCGATAGGAGGGGTTTCGTCTCTCCCGGTATTGGGAGTTGATGCTGTGATGTGCCCGACTGGTTATATCAGTAAGTCCCTGGCCAGGGCTGCTGAGATTTGCTGATAAGTGTTATCAGTAGTTTCTCGATCTGTTATAGACCATTCACCGGTATGACTTATTAAGTTATTAGGGTCGACGTGACCATCCCTAGGCTCAATATGTAGCATATCTGATGAAGAGACCGGACTGTACGGTAGTGTTGCCGGTTGGCTCGACGGGAGTTGTAGCAGGTTCGGTTGTTTTCTTCTGATCGCTCAATACCCGGGTGGCCGTTACGTTTAGCTGACCGCTTGCGGCTTGGGGGTGCTTGATATGATCATCACCCAATGCCGGCGTATTGACGAGTCTCAGAGTCCCACAAAGGAGTTACCTAGTCCAGGCGAAACGTTGTGGTGCATGTATGCGATATGCGCATGGACCCGATTAAAATGCGCGTATAGGATACCGTATATTGATCGGGCGGCTTGCTTTTGGTTGGGTCATATGTGATATGGCCGGATTGATAAATCAAGTGTTGATTTATCATTTAACCATTAGTTTTCTCACTTGAAATCTTTTCTTGTACATGATGGATGTATGCATGCATGTATGCTTTCTTTCTTTTAGTTTCATGCACATATGGATGTGCATACATACATACATACATACATCATCTATCATGGTTGATTACACATGGAAAATGGTGTCAATATAAGACTCACACCATGGATTAAATATATGGATAATTATTTAATTTGTGTTAAAAACAAAATGGAAAAAGAAAGGATAATTCATGGCTAGTTTCTACATCCTTCTTAAACCTAACCATGCTCACCTACTCCTAACCATGAGTTAACCTTCTCTTTGTGTTTTAAACTCAAGTTAAATAATATCTTTATCATTTAACCATGGTTTAAGATGAGAAGAAATAAATATATATAGATATATTTTCTTTTCTTTTCAAGGGTTAATCTTTTCTCTTCTTCTAAAAGAAAAGCCATCATCTTCTTCCTCCTTTTTTGCTCTCTAGTTTTTTATAGTGAGCAAAACACACATCAAGAAAGGTTTTTGAAGTGAGAATTAGAAGCACAACATCATTCTACACAAGTCTAGCCCACTTGTTTAGAGTGTTATCTTCTTTTCTTCTCTTGGAAAGTAAAGTCGATAGCTTGGACGAAGGAGCTTCGGGTGGATCGTCGTGGACACTAGAAGACTTCAAGAGGACCTTCCTCCAATATTCAAGAGGCCAAAGAGTCTAGCGAAGGGAGCTACAAAGGATGTACTCTCGAAACCCTAGTCTTTGTTGCCTTTAATATTTAGAAACCCTAATTTTCTAGGATCGATCCTTTGTATGCTTGCTTAGCACCATAAAAATTTGAACTTTGTGACATGTGATGCTTCCAAACTCTACATAGGGTGCTAGGTAAACCTAACACCTCAAAATACCAACACTGATCTGGCTGAAAGATTGAAGAAATTATAGGGTGTAATTAATCCCAGCTAATCTTACCTTTTATGGTTTGAAGGAAGATTTGATTAAAACAGTGGGAGCCATCCTGATTAGATAAGATAATAACCAATTTAATCTTGCAAGAGCACACGCTAAAATGTTTTCTTCTCTCTCTCTCCAGGTAGTGAACATGTCAGGCCTTAATCAAGATAATAATATGGATGTATTGACCGAACCCGCTTGTTATACTGAGCAGGGGAACGTTGGTTCAGTTCTTTCTTATAATTGTTATAAGACTGAACAGGAAATAGGGAATACCAGAATTCACACGCCGCCCAAATGAAGAATAAACATGTTGATGTATCTTCTTCGGATGTGTTAGTTACCGAGAACTGTTTCTCAGATCACTCTACGTCCTGGGCATTAGATACCGGATCATGATCCAACATATGCAATATATTGCATGAGCTAAAGAAAGGTAGAGAACTGGGAATGGGTGATCATTCCGTAAGAGTAGGGAATGGTGCAAATGTTGCAGCCAAAGCAGTTGGCGAATATCACCTTGTATTACCAAGTGGTAATACATTGATTCTGAACGAATGCTATTATATACCGAACATGATATGCAACATTATATCAGTTTCTTTATTAAGAAAAGAAAGATATAATTTTGTAATACAGGATAATGTTATGAACATCTTCCTAAATAAAAAGTTGATTGGATCAGGCTCGTTACATAATGGCATATACGTTCTAAATCAAAACAAAGTTCTTAATATACAGAACACACACAAGAGGAAGAGTTCAGAAATGAACGAATCCTTCTTGTGGCATTGTAGACTAGGTCATATCAATGCGACATGGCTAGCTAAGCTACATAAGGATGGATATTTTAATCCATTCAAATTTTCATCTTATGACACTTGCCAGTCATGTCTCAAAGGCAAGATGACCAAAACTCCGTTTAGTGGACACGGAGAAAGAGTTACGGAACTCTTAGGACTGATACATAGTGATGTATGTGGTCCCATGTCTACACATGCCAGGAACGGTTCTTCCTACTTCATTACATTCACTGACGATCTCTTAAGATACGGACATGTGTTCCTGATAAAACACAAGTCTGAAGCTTTTAAGAAATTCAGAGAATATAAGAACGAAGTAGAGAACCAAATGGGTAAAAGTATTAAAATCCTTCGATCTAATCGATGAGGAGAATACTTAAGCAATGAGTTCCTCGATTATCTAAAAGAGAATGGGATTCTCTCTCAGCTTACTCCTCCTTATACACCACAACACAACACAACGTTATATCGGAGCGAAGGAATCGCACCCTATTAGATATGGGGCGCTCTATGATGAGCTCCGCTAAGTTGCCTATTTCCTTTTGGGGTTATGCGCTGGAGACAGCAGCATACCTATTGAATCAAGTTCCATCTAAATCTGTATCTACCACACCACATGAGATATGGAGTGGGAAGAGACAATATTTTAAATGAGTTAAGATACGGGGTTGTCCGGCCTATGTTAAAAGGCAAAATCTGGACAAACTCGAGGCACGATCAGTTCTTTGCAAGTTTGTGTGATATCCTAAGAATTCACAAGGATATATTTTCTACAACACTGAGGAACAAAAGGTGTTTATTTCTCAATATGCCACCTTTTTGGAAAAGGAATTTCTTGCAAAAGAAATTAGTGGCGAAGAGTTAGAACTGGAAGAAGTTCTAGCAGCACAAACTGCAACTGAAGATTTAATGGAACCAGAGGATTCAGTAGTTCCCAACGAACCCCTGCCTCTCCGCCGATCTAGTATGGTTCCTCATCCACCTGAGAGATACTACGGTTTTCTCGTCGATGGTGGGAGTGAGGATTGCATTATGGAAGTTGATGACCCAACTAGCTTCGAGCAGGCTATCACGAGTGGGGACTATGTGAAATGGCTGGATGCAATGCGATCTGAGATGGAATCCATGTACACCAACAAAGTATGGACTTTGGAAGTTGCTCCTGAAGGGGTAAAACCCATTGGGAGCAAATGGATCTTTAAGAAGAAACTTGGTGTAGATAGAAAAGTTGAGACTTTCAAAGCTAGACTTGTTGCAAAGGGTTTTCGTCAACGACCAAGTGTGGATTATGACGAAACCTTTTCTCCAGTGGCTATGCTTAAGTCCATCCAGATCTTACTTACCATTGCTGCATACCATGACTACGAATTCTGGCAAATGGATGTTAAGATCGCTTTTCTAAATGGTGATTTAGAGGAGTGCGTGTACATGACTCAGCCAAAGGGCTTCGTAGACAGTGGGAGCAGCAGGAAGGTGTGCAAGCTGCTTAAATCCATCTATGGGTCAAAGCAGGCATCGCGGAGTTGGAACATCTGTTTTGATGCGGTAGTCAAAGAGTTTGACTTCATCAAAAACATAGATGAACCTTATATATACAAGAAGGTGGCAAAGAGTAAGGTTGTCTTCCTCGTATTGTACGTGGATGACATACTCTTGATAGGAAATGATGTTCCTATGCTGCACTCGGTCAAGCTCTTCTTATAACAAAGATTCTCAATGAAAGATCTAGGTGAAGCCTCATGCATTTTGGAAATTAAGATCTTTAGAGATAGATCTAGACGGATATTGGGATTGTCCCAATCTAGGTACATTGACACCATACTAAATAGATTTAGTATAGAAGAATCCAAGCATGGGAACTTACCCACGATCTCTGGACTCACTCTCTCCAAAGAGATGTCTCCCAAGACTAATTTGGAGAGAGCCCGCATGCAAGGGATACCCTATGCTTCGGCAGTAGGCTCTATCATGTACGCGATGCTATGTACCAGACCCGATGTAGCATACTCACTAAGTGTAGTAAGTAGGTATCAAGCAGATCCTGGAGAGAATCACTGGAAAGCTGTGAAGAACATTCTCAAGTACTTGAGAAGTACTAAAGAGATGTTCTTGGTGTATGGTAACGGAGAACTCCAAGTGGAGTCCTTTACCGATTCGAGCTTCCAAAGTGATAAGAACGACTCTAAGTCGCACTCGGGATTTGTCTTTACCCTAAATGGAGGGGCGGTTTGTTGGAAGAGTTCCAAACAGGAAACCGTGGCAGACTCGACAATGGAGGTTGAATACATCGCTGCCAACGATGCTGCCAAAGAGGCTGTCTGGATAAAGAAGTTCATCACTGAACTTGATGTGGTTCCATCCATTGAGCATCCAATACCTCTGTATTATGATAACAATGGAGCTGTGGCTTTGGCCAAGGAACTCAGGTCCCATCAGAAATCCAGACATATTCTGAGGCGGTATCACCTGATCCGGGAGATAATTGATCGCCGCGAGATCGAGGTCAGGAGAGTTGATACGAAGGACAATACTGCGGATCCACTCATAAAGGCCTTTCCTCAGATACAATTTGAGAGACTCTTCGAGATGTTGGGTATGAGATACTTCAACAGCTGGCCTTAGTGCAAGTGGGAGATTGTTAGTTATATATATGCCCTAGAGGCCATTGTTGTACATATATGTATATTATAGTGGATTCTTGGATATATATAGAGAGGACTTTCTTGCTCGATATGATAGTATGCTATCTGGTTTCACTTTATCTTAACATGTTAACAAATACTGTTTTGTGATCACGTGTTGATAAAGCCCTTAGGATATTTACTCGACTACTAGGACTATGATACAGATCATAATAGTGGGGCCAGGGTGTTGGAGATAGTGCCCTCATAGTCAATTATTGGATCGCAGGTACGTGATTGCAATGATTGCGGAGGACCTATCCCGGTAGGACAGTCTTACTCGAGATGATAGTATGCCATCTGGTTTGCCTTTATCAGTCGTGTACATGTTCAGGTGACTGATTGCATGTTACACTTTGATAGAGTCCTTAGGATCTTGCTTTACTACCAACAGTATGATGGCGATCATATACGTGAGAGTTGGGTAGTTTATATGCATATCCTTAATTATGGTCCCTAGTCGTGGGAGTTTCGAGACAGGGCATCGATACTCCGGAGTAGACTAGTGTGTACAGTCGAGACCCCGAGGAGGGGCGGTGGCCGGTCTTACAAGCCACTGGTGTCAGTTGGATCACCTAAGATGTATACAGGTGCTCATTGGGTTATGAGTACACCGGACAGGACTCGCCGGGAATCTGCTAGTTAGTATTATATCTACCGTCAGATAGCAGTTCCCTGGTGACATGTGTACAGGTTAGTTCATCGACCTGAGGTCGTCATTTGTCTCGTGTGAGTTCCCACTGTGCTTTGATTTCTACCCTACCACGGCTCAAAGGAGTCGTGCAAACAGGTAGCTTTTGGGTACAGTCCCGAGCCATATGGAGGCACGTGAGCAGATCGGCAGGGGATTCGTCTCTCCCGGTATTAGGGGCGAGGTCGTGCTGTGTCTAGGAGAGCCATTACACAAATCCATGGCCATGGTAGGAGATTTACTGGTAGGTACTCCAGTAGTATCTCAGGGTGTATTGAGGCTTCACTCCGACACGACTTATACTGCTATTGGGGGTCTGACGTTACTAGCCCCCTAGGCGGATATGCGATACTCATTGACGAACGGACCGGACTGTATATACATTGTCACTGTTAGGCTCAGTAGGGTTTTCGGAGGAGTTCGCTCATCGGTCTCCCTTGAGTTCGCTCCTCGGCCACCCTTGAGGTCAGTCCATGGGCAGCCGTTACGCATAGCTAATGCCGCTGACGGTTTGTGGTTAAACCCACTGCCAGGGTACTGACGAGTCATTAGAGTCCCCCACAGAAAGTTTCCCAAGTTCGGGCGAAACGTTGTAGAGGCCGTATGGTTTTATGGCAGGGTTCGGAAAATGCACGTGCGTTTACGCACGTGTCAGTTTTCGGGCAGATGATACTGGTCGGCTTTGGTTTAAGCCGGATCCGAGTATTATATTGAGTAGGTATAATATCTTTGTCTCAGTTGCATTTGTATTCGGTCGTAATACAAATGCGGGTATATTTATACAGTTTCGGGGTTGTCCTGAAATTCGTTTCAGGATCACTTTTGGAAGTTGCCAGTTTCCAGTTTTCTATCAGCCGTCTTTTAACATTCGGTTAAAGACGGATTTATCTTTTCTTCAGTTGAGGTGAGTCAGTGTTCTAGAAGATTCTAGATGAGGTGACTAGGCTAATTGGTGTTGTGTTCTAATTGGTTGCATTTATTACTTGATGAGGTGTTATTAGTGATTCATGCTTTGTTATTAAAGCTTCTTGTTTTCCTTAGGATATTTAGTGAGAAGCTTTTTGCTTAAGGTCACCACTTGCTCCTACACTCACCCTCCTCCTTCATAATGAGTGGCCGGCCCCCTCTCTCTCCTCATACTCTCTCACTTGATAGTTTTTCATGGTTGTAAAAAGGATATGATAGATTTTCGGGGTGTATGGAATTCACAGCTCATATCATTCCATCACCCGATTCCCTCGGCAACTTCATTTACCGATCGTCCACGGACTTGGACAAAGTGAGACAAAGTCATCTACTCATTCTCTACATCATTCTTGGTCGTCTCTTTTAGCAAACTTGACGATCGAGTTGCCTCAAGTCAGAGGCGGGAGCCCGTTTAAAGAACCGATCATGTGGTGCCACCTCGACGAGGATATCGGAGATCGACGAGATCGGAGCAGCCGCAACGGAGCGTGGGATGATGGTTGAAGAACGAAGGACTCGGATCGTTCGGTACAATCTTTCTACACTCTTTACAGTTTGTTAGTTTAGCAATAATGGCAGATCCGGGTTAAAGTAAACGATAGCGCCAGTTAAAAAGTTTTTGTTCCGCATTTGGCGTCTGTAGACGGCCGAGGCGCTAGCGTAGACTTACAGTGGTATCAGAGCCTAACCATTTTGCTATACTAACTTGTGCTAACGTGTTCAAAACATCGATCGAACCGAAACTCAAAAACGGCAAAATCCTAGCTCGACAGTTTCTGTTGTTTTTAAATGGTCTCAAAAATTAATTCTGCATGTCTTAAAAATCCGTGCAGGGTTTTCTAAGAACTACGACGAAATTTGGGCACGTGTCTCCACCATAGCGCCGCGGAAACGCGGCCAAACCCATGGTTTGGCCGCGCAACCGCGGCCACGTGGTGAGCTCGTGCTCCCAAATTTTGTCAGGGAGTTCTCTGTTGGATTTTGTGATTTTTGGTAAATATCGTTTTCGCCCAGATTTTGTTACTGTTCACCAGTAAGCTGTGGGGCCCACTTTTTGATATTTGGTCTTTGGTCGATCGAAATTTAAACATGTTAGTTTACAGTGCTTACATTATATCTCCGACCGGGAATGTCATTTGATCGGTAAACCGCGTCTGATTGCTATAGTTCTTTTAGACGGGTTTGCGAACATGACATTCGCGTTGATGTTCTGTGTTGTGCTGTGATGTTGCGGATTTGTCGTGGTGGATAGCAGTATGCAATGGTAGTACAGTTTGAGTTTATTTGTACATTTGATATTGCGGGGCGAGCGTCCAACTTGCGGACTGCCGTCACTGCCTGTTGTATAATATTCTTTTGGGGCACGACCAGGTTGCGGTCGATGTACCTATTGTACTATTTTTCATTACTGTACTAGGTTTTACCCCGCGACGGAGTGCACGGATAGCCGGGTTCGGGAAAGCAACGGGTCCGCATCTCATGGCTTTGAGAGGCAGAGGGGCCCCACTTCAGAATTGGCAGACTATTCGCCGCACTCGTAAGGGGTACAGGTTGACCCAAGGAAGGGTGCTCAAGCTACCGGATTCCGTGAAGTGCCGGGTGTTCCATTCACTATGCTGTGGGGACTACCTCGCTTCAGGTTTTGGCGGGTAACTTGCCGCACCCGTAGGGGTCTAGGTTTCATTGCACAGGCTATCCACACGACAGGGGAACGTCGGGTTTCAGCAGCGGCTCTGTGAAACCCGGGGATCCCAGATTATCTGTATTGTTCTGTGATGCTTATTACTTTTCTGTAATGTTGCATACTATCACGCCTGGAGCGATTATTGTATATTGGTTTATATACTATTAGATGTTGTATATGTTTTACACCCGCGCTAGTCCAGCCCCCGCTCTGTCGTTAGTTAAGTAACCTAACGAGTGATGACGGGACCCAGTGACGAATGCGGATGGCATATACGTACATTTTATTTTCGTTCTTTTCTGGTGTGATAATTGATGGGACTGCGTTGATTCTGATCAACGCAAAGTAAAAACAAACCTGTATACAGTTGTTGGAACAATTTAAAAAGTGTTGTTACAAAGACGTTTCCTTTTGTTATGCATAGCGGTATTCAGTGGAATATCCTGCACCTTAGTCGACGAGGCAAGGGCCGATATCCCTTCACTGGGACCGACCCCTTGGACAGAAGTTTGCGTCAGGGTAATAACTTCACTATAGTCGATTACATGTTGCTTTGCATAGCGGTATTCAGTGGAATATCCTGCACCTCATTCCACGAGGAAAGAGTCGAGATCCCTTTACCGGGAGTGACCTCTTTAGCAAAAGGTTTTCGTCACTATATTTTAAAAAGCTATCAGGTTCCTTCAGCGATATCAAGTTCACTACGCTAAAGGTTTTTCGCCAAAAACCAGCCGTAGCCCTCCGTCGTTTCTTATGGATGGTCAGTAGTATTCAAGCTATGTTTGTTGGCATACGTCAAGGCATAGTGTTTGGTAGCTGCTGGGTATTCATTTGTTGCATAGATAGATGAGTTGGTTTGGGACAGTCATATTACCTTGTTGGCATACGTCAAGGGTATGTACGGGTGGGTTCAAATTAACAAGATAATGACGGGCAGAACTTGACATGTGACTTATGATTTGTTGACATACGCCAAGGTCATAAGAGCATGGGGCATAACTCATATCGGGAGTTTCTAAAGAAACTGAAACTTGCCAAGTATGCGCATACCTTCTGGAGTATGAGTAACGTGGATGCATTCCATCACGTTATCATGCGATGAGAGTTGGATCCTGATTCCCACTGATGAGTTGGTTTACTCTTCGGGTGATCCCGATTGATTCTTCTTTAGGTTTGGAGGAGAATTTGACAGGACAGTGGGAGGTTTCCGGATTAGATAAAATGATGACCATTCTGATCTAGGTTAGAGTGCACGCAGAGTGTTTCTTTTCTCTCTCTCTCTTTGGCAGCGACCTTTGACCGACCCTAGACCATGACTCAGTGACCAAGTTGACCAAACCTTCTTAAAATACTGGCTTTTGGATTGTCTGAGTTGCATAAGTCATTGCCACTCCTTCTTTTACCCTTTGCATTTCTCAGAACACCCGTATTACTACGGATATCCACTTCCATTGGATAGATCCATCGTATGGTTATATACGAACTCGAAGGGACTTCTTCGGGGATGGATCCAGGTTCAGGAGAAATAGAATTGGTTTATTCAGTTGTCTTTTATTATCACCTTCTCTCAGGTTGCGAGAGCTCCTTAGTTTAGGAGAGTACACCTATTACGCTTATTGGATAGTCTTATTCCAAACCATAGGCTGGTGCCGAAAGGTAGGGAATGAAGAAAACCAATTAGCCTAAGTAGGGTGTGCAGAAGGTAATATGTAAAGACAAAATAAAGGGATTAGAAAGAGGGCAAAGTAAATTGCGACTGATATCATTCACGACCAAAACCGCGTACTTTATCGCCGCTCCTATTTCACCTTTAAAAGAATAAGGTATTATTCAGTTGTCTTTTATCGTCACCTTCTCTCGAGATGCGAGTACTCCTTGGTTTAGGAGGGTACACCTATTATGCTTACTGGATAGTCTTCTTCCAAACCATAGGCTGGTGCCGAAAGGTAGGGAAGGAAGAAAACCAGTTAGCCTAACGATGGTGTACAGAAGGTAACGACTAAAGACAAATAAAGGGATTTGGAGAGACGGCAATAAAGTATACGGTTGAAGTCATGAATTGGATTATGGAAGAGGCATTGCTATAAATACCAGGATACCCCTACGAAACATTTTCATGTTTCAGTGCATTGATAAAGGAAAAACTGTTTTCCCGATTAGACACTTACTCCAAGGGTATGTATTTACCAGGTTTCATTCTCATATCTGTATGGTTTTACAGATGATGAGTGGGAGTAAGATATTGGGAATTAGGTGATCATCCTCATTATATCGGAATTCGTTGTAATTGGTGATATTTGAGGAAATCGCCAGGGTACAGTTTTCCACCTACAACGCACTGGTTTTGAGTTGTTTAACTCAGCGGACTTATACAGAGTATTGTATGTTGTCCAGTGTCCATCAGGACAAAGGGGTAGGTCCTCGTACTATGTTCTGTTTACTTATAACTTCTCTAGTATTTAGACGAGTGTTTCGTAGAAATACAAGGTCTAAGTTTTGAGAAGTTGTGGGTATAAGAATAAAGTAGAGAACCAGGTATCACAAGTATCGGGATTCTTCAAAGAGATCGAAGATGTAGATTCTTGTGATTGGTATTCAGATGATAGTGATGGTTTTGAGAAACGTGTTTCTCTTTCAGGTTACTCATAATTGGATGGATTCCTAAGTTGAATAATGCTGATTGGCCTTTTTCCATTAAGTTGATATGCACTGGAGACAGCTGCATAGATTGAATATGGTTCCAATTAAATTAGTGCCAAAGTTTCTATTTTGGATATAAAATAGATCGTACCTTAAAAGATATTAAGGTACGGGGAATTGTCCAGCTTATGCTTAAAACCACACTCTGGATAACTCAGGGCACGTTTCTGTAATGGCTGTTTGTGGGTTGACCCTGGCTATGACGAGGGTTGATATTCTACCATTTGCAAGATCAATAGTGATATTGTTCTTGACTCGCCACAGTTTTAGTAAAATGGATCTTTTTCAGAAAACAGTAGTGGGAGTATGGTAGAACTGGAAGCGATTCCAGAACCGCGAACGATTATGGAAAATTTAATAGGACCTATACATTCAATCAGGTTTGACATTCCAATAGCCACTCCGCAGGTATGGTAGGTAACCTCAGACGCCCGAGAGGTACTTTGGTAGCCTCAGAGACGGTGACAGGGAGGTTCTTATCTACCAAGACTTGATACTACTGTTGTTCCAGGTTATGAGACCCGGTAGGAGGGTTGTCGTAGTCAGTGGGAGCAGCAGAAGCATAGTGGGCAAGTAGCTGATATCTATTTATAGACTTGAGCAGTTATAGCGGAGATAGATCATCTAATTTTGATGTGACAGTCATGGGTTTGACTTCAATCAGAATAGGGGATGGATCAGTTAAGAAGGTAGTAGGGTGTGATGTCATGGTATCTGGATGACATACACAAAGTACGAAGTAAAATTCCTATACTACGATCGGTTGAACTGTGGTCGTCACACAGTTGTTTCTCCAGACAGGATATGGATATAATATTTGACATTCTGGTTTCTGGATCTATGGTTTTAGATCTGGATTTGGGTAGTTTCCCAATGTGGGTACTTTGACAGATATTCTAATGGTTTTTGAAATAGTTGACTCCTAGCATGGTGGTGTACCTGCAGGTGATGGAGTCACCCTCTCTAAAGGTGTCGTATAGACTAAAGAGGAGAGGGATGTGCATGATTGGCAGATCACTTGCTTAGGCAATTGAGTCAATCATAAGATGTCAAGTACCACACCAAATGTTGGTTTTGCACTAGATGCAATAAGTTTGTATTAATCCAATCCTGGAGAAATATAAGGAAGCAGTTTTAGAACATAAGTACATGTTCTACGGATTTGATGACGGCAGCCTCCTTCGGGAGACGATTATCATTCCAGGCTTCAAAGGTGACGTGGATGACAGAGTGACTGTCAGAGTTTGAGTTTTTCCCTCTGACGAAGAGGGACAGTATTATGGACAGGTGGTCCAAGAGGATACTGTGGGAAGCAAGGTGCCCGATACTGATTAGGTTCAGTGATCGATTCAGTCTAAGAAGTTTGGATATGGAGTTCATTTATTAACTAAGGTCCCATCAGATATCCAGACATGTTCTAAAACAGGTTTTACTCAATTCGGGAGATGGTTTTCTCCGCGAACTTAAGATTAAGAGAGATATAGAAAGATACTTCTAGGCGGATCACTCACTGAGGCTATTTCTCGAACACAATAGTTTTACAAACGGGCTTTGTGAAACTGATTAGTAGAGGAGTTGGATGTTCGGTTTCACACGGGCTGTGAGTAGTCGACATCGCAATATTAGCCTTGAGTGCAAGTGGGAGATTGTTGGAGATAGTGCCCTCATAGTCAATTATTGGATCGCAGGTACATGATTGCAATGATTGCGGAGGACCTATCCCGGTAGGACAGTCTTACTCGAGATGATAGTATGCCATCTGGTTTGCCTTTATCAGTCGTGTACATGTTCAGGTGACTGATTGCATGTTACACTTTGATAGAGCCCTTAGGATCTTGCTTTACTACCAACAGTATGATGGCGATCATATACGTGAGAGTTGGGTAGTTTATATGCATATCCTTAATTATGGTCCCTAGTCGTGGGAGTTTCGAGACAGGGCATCGATACTCCGGAGTAGACTAGTGTGTACAGTCGAGACCCCAACGAGGGGCGGTGGCCGGTCTCACAAGCCACTGGTGTCAGTTGGATCACCTAAGATGTATACAGGTGCTCATTGGGTTATGAGTACACCGGACAGGACTCGCCGGGAATCTGCTAGTTAGTATTATATCTACCGTCAGATAGCAGTTCCCTGGTGACATGTGTACAACTTAGTTCATCGACCTGAGGTCGTCATTTGTCTCGTGTGAGTTCCCACTGTGCTTTGATTTCTACCCTACCACGGCTCAAAGGAGTCGTGCAAACAGGTAGCTTTTGGGTACAGTCCCGAGCCATATGGAGGCACGTGAGCGGATCGGCAGGGGATTCGTCTCTCCCGGTATTGGGGGCGAGGTCGTGCTGTGTCTAGGAGAGCCATTACACAAATCCATGGCCATGGTAGGAGATTTACTGGTAGGTACTCCAGTAGTATCTCAGGGTGTATTGAGGCTTCACTCCGACACGACTTATACTGCTATTGGGGGTCTGACGTTACTAGCCCCCTAGGCGGATATGCGATACTCATTGACGAACGGACCGGACTGTATATACATTGTCACTGTTAGGCTCAGTAGGGTTTTCGGAGGAGTTCGCTCATCGGTCTCCCTTGAGTTCGCTCCTCGGCCACCCTTGAGGTCAGTCCATGGGCAGCCGTTACGCATAGCTAATGCCGCTGACGGTTTGTGGTTAAACCCACTGCCAGGGTACTGACGAGTCATTAGAGTCCCCCACAGAAAGTTTCCCAAGTTCGGGCGAAACGTTGTAGAGGCCGTATGGTTTTATGGCAGGGTTCGGAAAATGCACGTGCGTTTACGCACGTGTCAGTTTTCGGGCAGATGATACTGGTCGGCTTTGGTTTAAGCCGGATCCGAGTATTATATTGAGTAGGTATAATATCTTTGTCTCAGTTGCATTTGTATTCGGTCGTAATACAAATGCGGGTATATTTATACAGTTTCGGGGTTGTCCTGAAATTCGTTTCAGGATCACTTTTGGAAGTTGCCAGTTTCCAGTTTTCTATCAGCCGTCTTTTAACATTCGGTTAAAGACGGATTTATCTTTTCTTCAGTTGAGGTGAGTCAGTGTTCTAGAAGATTCTAGATGAGGTGACTAGGCTAATTGGTGTTGTGTTCTAATTGGTTGCATTTATTACTTGATGAGGTGTTATTAGTGATTCATGCTTTGTTATTAAAGCTTCTTGTTTTCCTTAGGATATTTAGTGAGAAGCTTTTTGCTTAAGGTCACCACTTGCTCCTACACTCACCCTCCTCCTTCATAATGAGTGGCCGGCCCCCTCTCTCTCCTCATACTCTCTCACTTGATAGTTTTTCATGGTTGTAAAAAGGATATGATAGATTTTCGCGGTGTATGGAATTCACAGCTCATTTCATTCCATCACCCGATTCCCTCGGCAACTTCATTTACCGATCGTCCACGGACTTGGACAAAGTGAGACAAAGTCATCTACTCATTCTCTACATCATTCTTGGTCGTCTCTTTTAGCAAACTTGACGATCGAGTTGCCTCAAGTCAGAGGCGGGAGCCCGTTTAAATAACCAATCATATGGTGCCACCTCGACGAGGATATCGGAGATCGACGAGATCGGAGCAGCCGCAACGGAGCGTGGGATGATGGTTGAAGAACGAAGGACTCGGATCGTTCGGTACAATCTTTCTACACTCTTTACAGTTTGTTAGTTTAGCAATAATGGCAGATCCGGGTTAAAGTATACGATAGCGCCAGTTAAAAAGTTTTTGTTCCGCATTTGGCGTCTGTAGACGGCCGAGGCGCTAGCGTAGACTTACACAGGGTAGTCTACGAGTACATCCTATAACCGTTTCTAGTCAAGGGTGTATCGAGACAGGGCATCGATACTCCAGAGTAGACAAGCGTATACGCATCTTGACCCATATGATGGGTGATGGATGATCCCATATCCATTGGTGTTGGAAATCAAAGATGGTGTACGGGTGCTTAGTGGAGACTGGGTACACTACACGGACTCGCCGAGAACTCCTGGATGGTATTATACCTATCGTCAGATAGCAGTTCTCCGGTGACACCGGTACATGTTAGTCTGTAGACCCGAGATCATCATAGAGTCTTGTGTGATTCCCACTGTGCTTTAATTTCCACCTTACCACGTCCAAGAGGGCATGCAAAACGGTAGCTTTTGGGTACAGTCCCGAATCACATGGAGGCAATAAGCGATAGGAGGGGTTTCATCTCTCCCAGTATAGGGAGTTGATGTTGTGCTGTGTTCGATTGGATATAACTGGAAGTCCTTGGCCAGGGCTGATATGGAGATTTACTGGTAAGAGTTATCAGTAGTTTCTCGACCCGTTATGAGCCTTACATCGACACGACTTATCGGTTACTGGGGTCTGACGTTTACCACCCTTAGACTAGATATGCAACATATCAGACGAAGAGACCGGACTGTACGGTAGTGTTTACTGATTGGATTCACAGGAGAATGTACAGGCTTGCTTGTTAATCTTCTGATTGCTCAATACATGGGTGGCTGTTACGTTTAGCTGGCCGCTTGCAGCTTGTGGGTGTTTGATATGATCATCACCTACTACCGGTGTATTGACGATTCTTTAGAGTCCTACATAGAGGTTTCCTGGCTCAGGCAAAACGGAATAGGAGAACATATGTGATATGTGCGGGATCGAGAATAATACGATATGAGATACCGTATTATATTCTCGTGATATGAGATATCGGCCGGGTATATATGATATAGCCGGGTCATCGGATCAAGTGTTGATTCGATGAATTGGTACATATTATATTAGTCGGTTATATGCAATATAGCCGGATTGTCGGATCAAGAGTTGATTCGAAAATTTAATGTATAATTATATATGTGATATATTACATTACGTTAACCAATATAAACTCGCTTTATTGATTCATTTTCTCACTAGATAATACATTGATGTATATGCGATATATGTTAATTGTATTATTTTCTTTTGTTACAAAATATATTGTATATGTGATATATAATATTGTAACAAGTTAGGGTTATAAATGCAACATGGTTGTTAAGTTTAAACAAAGTTAGGGTTTGGATTCGGGTTAGCTTTTTCATGAAGCTTCATGAAACTTTCCTTTTGTCATTTTGCTTTGATATTTTGTGTAGATATTTGTTAACCCAACCCAAACCCTTAACTCTATTTTATTCTCTACAAGAGATAAAACCTTTATTTTTTTAACTCATGGTTGTAATTGTAACCACAACAATAATTCATTATTCATCACAAAAGCTTTCTTCTTCTTCTTCCTCCTTGAAAAAGCTTTCTAGCTTTTTGTGTTGTGATGATTTAAAGTGAGAAATTGAAAACAAAAGAGAGAGAAATTCCTACTTCATCATCCTCATCTATTCTAGCCACTTAGATTAGGGTGTTCACTTCATTAATACTTGATTAGAGAAGTGAGAGCTTGAGTTTGAGATTCTTCAAGGTAGATCATCTTCGAAAAGGAAGACTTCTAGCAAGCATGGATCATTCGACTTGTGGAGCCTCTCTAGAGTCCGGAAGTTCATGGATCACAGCGAAGGGACTTCTACTCGGAGCTTATGAAGCGAAGGAACGGACTAAAAAGGTTGTAATCCCTCTCTCTTAGATGTAAAGTTGTTTACATGCAAGTTAACCCTAATTCTCTAGTTAAGATTTTGGTTAGGGTTTGTTTAGCACCCCAAAAATTTTAAAGTAATATGATTGATGCTTGCCAAAACCTTCACAAGGTGTTATGGTAACCCAACATCACTTTGTTGATTGGGGTTTCCTCGCTTCTAGGATTAGAGGGTAACTTGTCGCGCTCATAGGGGTTCAGGTTTTCATTGCACAGGTTATCCACACGACTGGGAACATCGGGTTTTATTTGCGGCTCGAATGAAACCCGAGGCTCCAAGATTATCCACCGTTCTATATTGTTGGCTAAGATTCTTTATATCATGCCTGGGATGAATGTTATATATATTTATATATATATTAGTAGATATTGTATATGTTTTGCACCCGCGCTAGTCCAGCCCCCACTCTGTCGTTAGTTAAGTAACCAAACGGGTGATGACGGGGCCCGGTGGCGAATGTGAATGGCATATACGTACATTATATTTTCGATCTTTTCTAGTGTTATAGGTTAAATGATGGGACTACATTAATTTTGATTAATGCAAGAAAATAAACCTAAAAGATGTTGTTGTAACAAATTTCGAAAAACTACAGTCATATTCTTTCTCTTTGCATAGCGGTAATCGGTTGTGAATATCCAGCACCTCATTCCACGAGGCAAGAGTCGAGATCCCTTCGCAGGGAATGACCTCTTGAGCAAAAATCTAAAGTATAGATTACTCGGTTTTTTCAAAACAAAAGGTTTTCAAAAGCGGAGCCTAAACTTCTCCTTTTCAAAACTGCTCAGGTTCCTTCAACGATATCAAGTTCATTACGTTAAAGGGTTTTTTCTCTAAAAACCCAGTCGTAGCCCTCCGTCATTTCCTACGAGTACTGCTTAGTATTGGTGTTGCGTTTGTTGACTCTGTCAAGGTGTAGTTTACGGTAACTGAGTAGTACTCATTTGTAGTATTAGTTGCGATTGGTTAGGACAGTTGTATAACCTTTTTGACTCTGTCAAAGGTTATGCGGGTGGGTTTAATGCAATCAAGATAATGATGGTTTGAACTTGACTAGGACTCTTTGAATTGTTGACTCCGTCAAGGTCACTAGGGTCCTAGGGGCAAAAACCACATCGGGAGTTTCAAATATACAGGAAACTTGCAGATTTAGCAAACCTTCTGGTGTATGGTGACTAGAGTGGATTCCATCTAGGTCATCACATAATGATAGTTGGTTCCCGATCCCACTAACGAGTAGGATTACTCTCGGGAGATTATCTCACTTAACAATTAATGCTATAAACCACGTAGGCGTCTAGAACGATGTTAGCGGGGCTACGCCTCCAAGGAAAAGAGCTTACATAATTAAGGAACTTCGCGAAAGTGTTGGAAGACCTCCCTCGAAGTACCAAAACTAGCCTGGCTGAAAGGTTAAGCAAGTATTGTGACGTGCGATTAATCCTGACTAGTTCTTATTTTAAGGTTTGAAGAAGAATTCGAGGAAACAGTGGGAGCCATCCTGGTTAGATAAATTAATAACCAATATAATCTTGCAAGAGAGAACGCTAAGTGTTTCTTTTCTCTCTCTCCACGTAGCAACCATTTCACGCCCTGATCAAGATAATAAAATGTATCGCTTGACCGATCCGAATTCTTATTCAGGACCGGGGAATGTCGGTTTAGCTCTAACTTATGATGGTGGTCATGAGTTTGAGAACTAGGGAAAGAGGATTTCATGAATTCCTTGATGACCCTATCGAAGAAGAAGCATATTGTTGCGTCTTCTTCAGGTGTTCATGTTATTGAGAACTATTTTTCGGACAGTCCTACCTCCTGGGTACTAGATACCGGATCAGAATCTCATATCTGTAATTTATTGCAGGGGCTGAGAAAAAGTAGGATGATTGGACCTGGTGATATGTCCCTCAAATTAAGGAACAGAGCACAAGTTGATGTTGCAGCCGTCGGTGAATATCACCTTGTGTTGCCAAGAGGCAATACTATGATTTTGAACAATTGCTACTATGCACCTTCCATTGTTTGCAACATCATATCAGTTTCTTTACTCGATAAAGATGGATATAAGTTTGTTCTTCATAGAGATATCATGAACATTTACTTTAATCAGGTATTGGTTGCAAAAGGTACACTGTGTAATAGTATCTATGTTCTAAATCAAAATACAGTTCTCAATGTACAAAACACACACAATAGGAAAAGTTCAGAAGCGAACGAATCCTACTTGTGGCATTGTAGACTTGGTCATATCGGAGATAAAAGACTAAGTAAGTTGCATAAAGATGAACTTTTGAATACGTTCGAATTTTCATCTTATGAAACTTGTCAATCTTGTCTCAAGGGAAAGATGACCAAATCTCCATTCACTGGACACGGAGAAAAAGCAGCAGAGCTCTTGGGACTCATACACAGTTATGTATGTGGTCCGATGTCTATATATGCAAGGGATGGGTTCTCGTACTTCATCACATTTACTAACGATCTCTCTAGGTTCGATTATGTGTATCTATTGAAACACAAATCTGAAGATTTTGAGAAATTCAAAGAATTCATAAATGAAGTAGAGAACCAGACTGGCAAAAGTATTAAGATCCCCCGATCTGATAGAGGATGGGAGTACTTAAGTTCGGAATTCCGAGACATTATAAAAGGGAATAGTATTCTCTCTCAGCTTACTCCTCCATATACACCATAGCACAACGGTGTATCGGAGTGGAGGAATCGTACCCTTTTGGATATAGTTCGCTCCATGATGAGTAGTGTTGAGTTGCCTCTTTTATTTTAGGGACATGCACTTCAGACAGAAACATACTTACTAAATTATGTTCCATCCAAATCTGTTCCTAAGATTCCATATGAAATATAGAGTGGACGAAATCCATATCTTAAGAGATTTAAGATATAGGGTTGTCCGGCTTATATGAAAACACGAAAACTGGACAAACTTCAGGCATGGTCAGTTCTATGTAAATTTGTTGGATATCATAAGGATTCACTAAGATATCTGTTCTACCACACAGAGAAATAGAAGGTGTTTGTATCTCGCCACGCCACCTTCTTAGAAAGGGAACTTCTTGCAAAAGAAGTTAGTGAGAGTGCGGTAGAACTGGAATAAATTTCTGAACCACAAAATATAACTGAAGATTTGGTAGAACCACTAGATTCAGTAAACCCAGATGAACCTCAGCCACTCTGCAGATCTAGTAGGATTTCTCATCCGTCCGAGAGATACTACGGTTTCCTCATAGATGGGGATCGAGAGGATTGCATCTTAGAAGAAGATGATCCTATTAGTTACAGGCATGCCATTATCAGTAGGGACTCTGATAAGTGGATGGATGCCATGTGATCCGAAATCGAGTCCATGTACACCAATAAAGTGTGGACCTTGGATATTGCTCCACCTGGGGTAAAACCCATTGGATGCAAATGGATCTACAAAAGAAAATTTGGGGTAGATGGGCAGGTGGAAACATATAAGGCTAGATTCGTTGCAAAAGGTTTTCGTCAAAGACCAGGTGTGGACTATGATGAAACCTTCTCTCCAGTGGCTATGCTCAAATCCATTCAGATCCTACTTGCCATTTCTGCCTTCCATGACTATGAGATATGGCAGATGGACGTTAAAACGGCTTTTCTAAATGGAAGTTTGGAAGAGTGTGTTTATATAGATCGGCCAGAAGGTTTTATAAACAGTGGGAGCAGCGGAAAGGTGTGCAAATTGCTTAAATCCATTTATGGATTAAAGCAGGCATCGCGAAGCTGGAACATCTGTTTTGATGAAACAGTCAAGGAATTTGACTTCATCAAGAACGAGGATGAGTCATGTATTTATAAGAAGATTGTAGGACAAACTGTCGTATTCTTAGTCTTGTACATGGACGACATTCTTTTGATAGGAAATGACATTCCTATGCTACAATCAGTCAAGCTATTCTTGTCACAATGGTTCTCCATGAAGGATCTGGGTGATGCCTCGTACATTCTGGGGATCAAGATCTGCAGAGATAGATCCAAGAGATTATTAAGACTTTCGCAGTCCAAGTACATAGAGACCGTACTAAAGAGATTTAGTATGGAAGACTCCAAGCATGGTAACATACCCGCATTGCACGGAATCACCCTCTCCAAGGAGATGTCTCCCAAGACTGACAAGGAGAGGGTTCGCATGAGCACTATACCCTACGCTTTGGCGGTAGGATCTATAATGTATACGATGCAATATACAAGACCAGATATAGCTTACGCGCAAAGCGTGGTGTGCCGGTATCAGTCAAACCCAGGTGAGAACCACTGGATAGCAGTAAAGAACATTCTCAAGTACCTGAGAAGGACTAAGGAGATATTCTTGGTTTTCGGTAATGGAGACCTCAGGGTCGAGTCCTTTACCGATTCCAGCTTTCAGAATGACAAGGATGACAGCAAATCTGTCTCGGGTTTTGTGTTTGCCCTCAACGGAGGGGCGGTGTGTTGGAAGAGTCCTAAACAGGACACCGTCGCAGACTCAACGATGGAGGCAGAATACATTGCTGCAAGCGATGCTGCAAAAGAAGCGATCTTAATAAATAAGTTCATTGCTGAACTTCAGGTGGTTCCGTCATTGTTGATCCGATAACATTGTATTGTGATAACAATGGAGCTATAGCTTTAGCGAAGGAACCACGGTCCCATCAGAAATCTAGAAATATCTTAAAGCGGTATCACCAGATCAGAGAGATCATTGATCGCCAGGAGATCGAGGATCGGAGAGTGGATACGAAAGAGAACACGGCGGATCCATTTACAAAGGCCCTCCCTCAAGCGCAGTTCAAGCTACTTTTTGAGATGTTGGGTATGCGGTACGCCTGCAGCTGGATTTAGTGCAGACGTTGGGTATTTGGTATGCCAATTACTGACCTTTAGTGCAAGTGGGAGATTGTTGGAAATGTATGCCCTAGAGGCCAATATTGTATATCTATACATATGGATGCTGGGGATATGTATGTACAGGACAATCTTGCTTAGTTATATAGTATATTGTTTCAGTTGTCTTTCATCAGGATATGTGTATTTGTTTTTATTGATGCTTTATCCATCTTGCACATATTGATAAAGTCTTGATACAGTAGTATACTATTATGGTTTGACTTTATCTTAACATGGCATTTGTTATACATATTATTATATGTTGCAGTTACATGTTGATAAAGCCAGTAGGATCTTGCTTGACTACCTGCGTTGTGATGGCAATCATACTTATGGGAGCAGGGTAGTCCATAAGCACATCCTTAAATGGTCCCTAGTCGCGTGAGTATCAAGACTGGACATTAATACTCCAAAGTAGACTAGTGTATATGTTTCTAGCCCCGACAAGGGGCAATGGTTGGTCCCGCAGCCATTGGTCAGATGCATCTAAGATCGTATACAGGTGCTCACTAGGTGTGAGTACACTGGACGGACTCACGGAGAACTTCCAGATGGTATTATACCTATCGCCAGATGGAATTTCTCAGGTGACATGTGTACATGTTAGTCTTCGGACCTGAGATTGTCATTTATCTCGTGTGAGTTCCCACTGTGCTTTGATCACTACCCTACCACGGCTCTACTGAGTCATGCAAACAAGTTTTGGTTGGGTACAGTCCTAAGCCATATGGAGGCAGTGAGCGATTGTTGGGGATTCGTCTCTCCCGGTATTGGGAGTCGATATCGCACTGTGTTAGATTGGTCAGGACCATAAGACCTTAGCCAAGGCAGTTGGAATTTACTGATAAGTTGATCAGTAGTTTCCCGGATTGGTCCTGGGCCACATCAGCACGACTTATCAGGTTAGTAGAGTCTGACGTTTACCACCCCCTAAACCCGGTATGCGATACTCTTTGACTAAGAAACCGGACTGTACGGATATTATCACGGATCGGCTCAGTAGGGATCTGGATGAGTTTCCTACAGGTACTTGGGTAGCCGTTACGTACAACTGGTGCCGCTGACGTGTTTGTGGTTAAACCCACTTCCAGCGTACTGTCGAGTCTTTAGAGTCCCACATAGAGGGTTTTCCTGCTTCGGGAGAAACGATGTAGAGGCCGTATGGTTTTACGGCAGGGTTCGATCACATACGTATACTTGTGCATGCTTAATGTTCGAGCGGATAATATAGAGGGCTTTGGTTTAAGCCGGATCCTAGTATTATATTGATGGATTATTTTCGTCTCTTTTGTATTCATATTTTTCGGAATACGGATACGGGTATGTATATACGATGTGGGGCATTCTTGTAATTGTGCAAGGTGCTTAAAGAAGAAGAAAACTTATTAATTTTTTTAACCATTTAGTTAAATGGTTAATGAGGTGGAGGTATCAGGTGTTGACTTTTCTTAAGTGAACTATGGCTAAATTGTTAACTCACTTAGTGAGTTAAGTATTACTATTGAGGCAACAAAATATCTAGATATTTTGTGATGGAAATAATTGTTTATCATTATCTTTACCATGCTTGCTTTATTAGTGGAAATATCTCAGCCATTATTCACTTGAGCTCTCTTGAGTTTTGGTTTTTTCTATGGTTGCTCTCTACAACTCTCTCATCGCCTCCAAGCTCTTTTCTTTTTCTACCTCAAGCCCTTATAGTCTCATGTGTTGAAAAACCTAGGGTTCTTGAGACAAAACACTCCATCATCACTTTCTACATCACCTAAGTCACTTAGATTAGCAAACCAAGTGACCTAGTTACCTCGATTTAGAGGTAGAGCCCAAAGTAAACACTCTCAGGTGGATCATCTTCGACACAAGAAGCCGACGATCAAGCTCGATCATGGAGGTCACTAGGAGCAAGCTAAAGGAGAGGAGTGAAGACCCGAAGGACTCGAGCCTCTTGGTATAACTCCGTTCATAGTAGATAGCATCTCTTGTAGCTAGTTAGGTTTATAGTAAAAATTCGGTATAGGGTTATTCTAGCACTTAGTTGTATTCGTTGTAAAAAAAATTTGTTTCGCAAATGGCCATGGGTGATGGCTAAGGCGTTAGCATAACCTTTCAGTATCTAGCCAACTTTTTTGTTTTAGCTTACTAGTTTTGTATCAAGTTTAGTGTTTTGGTTTGATTCTTGGGTTGGGGTTGCTATTGCTCTCTAGATTTTTTAAATTACCGCTTCCACCGCGCTTTAAAATTCGTCTAGGTGAGCCTAGCATCCCATCATCCGGTTCAGATGAAACGGTGTAGTGTGTGCGTATTTTGATACGTACTCAGGTTTAATTAAATACATGTATTTATTTCATGTATTTTAATCGGACGTTTTGATAATACTAGTAGCTTTGAAAGATAACCAGATCATTATGAGCTAATATTATATCTTGCATTATCTTTCTTTTGGGTATTGGTATTTTTATACGACATGGGTATTTGTATTTTGATACAAATACATATTTATACGAATACGAGTATTTGTATAAATACGGGTATTTGTATCTTAATATGAATACGGGTATTTTTATCCCGATACGAATACGGGTATATGAATACGGTATTCGTATTTTGATAAAAATACAGGTATATGTATTTGTTCATATACGATTATATGTATGTATATATGTATATATATGTATGTGTGTGTATGTGTGTGTTTTTGTGTGTGTATTGATACACACATCTTTTTATTCTACACATGGAAGCTTAGAGATTTGTTTAGGCACATGACTCATGTCACAAGTCATTGTGTAACTCATGTTTTGAGTTCAAAATATCTGCTTGGATAAGAGAAAGAAAAGAGAAAGAGAAAAACATGGCCTAAAATTTTAGCATTGAGCGCCCTAAAGTTTTTCTTTTCACTTCCGCCTTAGCCGCGAGTCTTGCGGCTTTAGCATTGGGGTCCTTATAGTGGTATCAGAGCTATGCCAAACATTTTAACTAGTTGTAGATGATTTTTACATTTCGAAATCGAAATTTTAACCGTATTCGATCACAAAAATCAAGTTTCTGATCATTTTTTAAAACGACACCTGAAATTTTTATAAGCAATTCAAGAGGAATACTCTTTTAAAAAGAAAACAAGGCCTAAAATTCGTGGCAATTCTGCCCGATTTTGGTCGCCCATTTTTACCTTCCGTCGGCCTAATTTTTGTATTAGGTCCCCGATTTTTTGCAGGTGTTTGTTTGTTTGGAAACTTGATTTTTGGTTATGTTTGTTTTCGTAGAGATTTTAGTTTGTGTTATCTTTGTATTGGGGAATGTTTGAGAACCTTTCAGTCGAAGCTAATGCATCGTTTATGATCAGTATCTTTATTTGTGTGTTGTTAACATCATGTAATTGTTATATGTTCGATTAGACGGGGTTGCACACTATTACTTGTTATGTTTTTGGATATATTGTTATGGTTTAGCTGGATTGTCGTGATGGATAGCCCGTCCTGTGATGTGATTGTACAGTTTTGATTCATGTATTTGTTGATTCAGGATGAGCGGACGGATTGTGGTTGTCGTTGCCACTTGATGTATATTATTTTATTAGGACACATCCGGATTGAGGTCGTTGTCGCCATTGTATATATTTCATTACTTGTACTAGAATACCCCACGACGGAGTGCTCGGTTAGCCAGATTCGAGAATGCAGTGGGTGCCCATCTCATGGATTCGAGACCGGGTAACCTTATTCTCGGATTGCTTGCTGCACTTATAAGGGGTGTAGCTCTGACCTACGGAAGAGTGCTCAAGTTACCGAATTCCAAGAAGTGTCGGGTGGCCCACTCATGATATTCAGTGCGGTTGTCTTGCTTCTAGAATTGGCGAGTAAGTTGCCTCACTCATAGGGGCCTTATTTCAAGTTTGTATGGGCTATCCACAAGACCGTGGAACGTTGGTTATCATTTGCGGCTCAAATAGAAAACGGGGCTCCTAGTTTATCCGCTATTCCATATTGTTTGATATTTATTGCATGCATGTGATGTTTATTACTTACCTGTGATATATATATATATATATATATATATATATATATATATATATATATATGCTTCTATATGCTTTGCATCCACGCTAGCCATATTACCGCCCTACCGTAAGTTAAGTAACGTTACGGTAAAGACCCGGGACCCCATGGCGAATGCGGATGGCATATAAAAGTATGTTATTTTGGTTGTTTCTGTTGTGGCTAGAAACATAGTTTGATGGAATCGCATTATAGGTTTAATGCAAGGAAAACAAACCGAAATGATATTGTCGGAACTAATTTTTAAAACTACTCGGTTTTCTTTAAAACCAGTCGGTTTTCTACAAAACCAATTTTTTTAAAAGCAGAGCCTAAACCGCTCCTTTTCAAAGTCACCCGAGTTCCTTCAACTATATCAAGTTCATTACGTTAAAGTTTTTTCGCAGAAAAACAGCCGTAGTCCTCCGTCATTTCAGATTATTAGTACTTAGTATTCGTGCTACGTTTGTTAATCATTCTTCAACGCGTAGTGTGTGGTAGCTAAGTAGTGATTTTCCGTCATATGGATATGTAGATTGGTTTGGACAGTCGTACGATTTTGTTAATCGTTCGTCAAGGGTCGTGCAGGTGGGTTTAATGCAATCAAGATAATGATATGTTGAAGTTGACCAGGACCTTTTGATTTATTGATCATTCGTCAAAGTCATTAGAGGTTTAGGGGTAAAAATCATATCAGGAGTTTCAAATATACTGAAAACTTTCCAAGTTTGCGCATACCTTCTGGAGTATAGTAACTTTGGTCGGCTTCCGTCAAGGTTATTACACAATGATAGTTGGGTCCCGATTCCCACTATGAGCAGGTATTAATCTTCGAGAGATCTTCACTTCATAACTAGCTAACCCATTAGGTGAATAGAAAGGTGTTAACGGGGTTATGCATCTATGGAAACGGGGTTATGTAATTAGGTCCATGTGAAAGCACGGGGAGCCTCCCTCAGAGTACCAACACCGGCATGGCTGAACGGTTAGTGAACTTGTAAGGTGTACATGATCCCGACTAGTTCTCCTTTTAGGGTTTAAAGGAGAATTCGAGAAAACAGTGGGAACCATCCTTATTAGATAAAGTAATTAACCAATCTAATCTTGATATAGTGCACGCTGTGTGTTTATTTTTTCTCTCTCTTTGGCAGCGATGATGTCTGACTTTAAACTAAAACTCATAAACTAAGTTAACCGACCTTTATATAAACCTAGTTTTGGATTATCATGATTCACGACACAGTCGCAAATATCCCTGCCACTCCTACTTTACTCTTTACCTTCTCCAAAATACTCCATATCACTATGAAGATCCATATTTCTTGGAATGACCATCTCATATAGTTACATACGAACTCAAAGAAATTGCTTTAGTCGAGGATGAAAACGGGTTCTACAGAAGTTGAATTGTCTAATTATATTGTCTCCCCTTCTTCACCTTCTCTCAAGTCGAAAGCTTCTTGTATTAGGAGAGTAAACCTGTTATGCTTGTTGGATAATCTTCTTTCAAAGCTTAGGAAGGTGTCGAAAGGTAGGGAAGGTGGAAAACCAACTAGCATAAGTGTGGTATACAAAAAGTAAGATATAGAGACATATAAAGGGATTGAAGTGAGGGCAAAAGAAATTGCAACTACTGTCGTAAATTTGAGCATTAGAAAAGGCATTACTAGGAATACCCGGCTACCTCTTGAAACATTCCATGTTTCGGTTTTCCTGTGTAGTTATTATTGAAATTTGTTTTCTCAATTAATTCTGACTCCAGGGTATGTATATACTGGATTTGTTTCTCATATCTGTATGTCATTACAAATGCTGAGAAAGAGCAGAATGTTGGGAAATGGATGATTTGATCCTTAATATCGGAATTCGTAGCAATTGGTGATATTGGATTAAATCACCTAATTTTGCCTAACGGCAAATATTTTGGTATTTGAATAACCGTTTTTATGCACCAATTTTTAAATAAATATTTTTGTATCTTTATTTTATAAAGTGGGATATAAATTTTTGAAAATTGTGTCCTAAACATTTACCTTTATCTGTTAAGGATAAGATAAGGTGCATTAAATAACGGTGTAAGGCATTCTTAACCAAAATACAGTTATCAACTTACAAACACACGGAATTTGAGTTAGTAAACTCTTGGGACTTATACAAAGTATTGTATGTTGTCCGGTGTCTATTTGGACAAGGGATTGGTACTCGTACTATATTCCGTTTACTTATGACTTCTGTGGATTTAAAACATATTTCGTTGAAATGCAAGGTCCAAAGATTTTATGAAGTTCATAAGTATAAGAATAAAGTAGAGAACCGGACTTTGGAGGTATCAAGATTCTTCGAGATAATCGAAGATATAAATACTCATGCTAGGTATTCCCTCATAGTAATAATAATAATATTATTTCTCTCACAAGTTACTCATCTGTGAGTGCGCTCCTTGATGAGTAATATTGTATAGACTTTTTCCATTTATTGGATATGCACTGGACATGGATGCATAATTTTTTAATCCGGTTCCATCTAAATTAGAGCCTTTGATTCTATATAGAATGGTAGAATATTTTATAGTAGTTAAGATATGGAGTTATCTGTTTTTTATTAAAACAGAATCCGGAAAAACTCAAGGCACGCTTCAGACAGTTTGTGGGTTATCCCAAGCTTTCGCAAAAGTTTAATTTCTACTATTTGCAAGATCAATAGTTGCATTTTTCTTGACTCGCCACCTTTTTATAAAAAGACTACTTTGTAAAAGGAATTTAGTGGGAGAATGGTAGAACTAGAAGTAATTCCAGAACCATAAATGATTACTGAAAATTTAGTAGAACCTAAGCATTCGATTGGATTCTGTTGGGATTTCCTAGTGCCCTGACCATCTGCCGTGGCCATTGCGGAACAAAAATTTTGGAGTTTTGAAAATTGGGGCTAGAAATAACCCGTCCTAGAATCTACCATAATTCGAAACTAGCTATAAAAGAGAATATCTATATACTATGATAGAAGATTCTCACCAAAAGATTCGTGTCCTTCGGTCTTCTTTCCTCTTCGTTTGCTCCTAGAGATCTTCTTAATCGAGCTTGTTTGTCTTTCCTTACTCCTTTAGTTCTCCTGGATCGAGCTTGATCGCCGGTCTCCCTCCGTCGAAGATGATCCACCCGAGAGATGTAGTCCATGGCTCTAGCTCCACACTTAGAATCTAGTAATGCACCTAGAGACTTTAGATTTCTAATCTAAAATGTCTAGGATGTGGTGTAGGTTCTATGTGTGTATCTATCTCACATCCTCTCTTGATTCTGAACACATGAGATTGCAAAGAGGAGATTGAAGATGTAGGTGGAGGAACTCAAGAAAAATAGTTAGGAGTGTGAAGCAAATGGTGAGAATGAATGATTAACCACGAAAGAGAAAAACCAACCATAGTTTTGTAAAACTATATTTCCAATATAAAAATCCAACCATCCTTGAATAGTTTACACAAATGAATTGAAAATTCATTTGCCAATACTATTGAAACATGGTTCTCACCATACCCCATGTTCATCTCAGAAAACTGCATCTTAATACGACTCATTCATTATCTATTTTGTTATATATCGGTGCTATTAACCTGTGTCTGCTCAGTAAATACAGATTACAGGTATTCATGACACAATACTAGAAACACACTCAAAATCACGGATATAACGTTTGGGCACCAACACTTCAAACAGAACAGAAAACCGATCGTGAATCAAAAAGCTCGTTTTTGCAAATAAACAAGTTTTTGTCCAACACATTACAAGTGTGCATAATACTCTTGGTGACTTGGACCATGGTGGGGCTACCTTGGCACACATGACATGATGAATTGTGCAAGTAGGGAACATGAGCATTAAATGATGTAAAAGGTGTGATGTGATTTAGAGTTAGTTTCCTTCCAAAACTACTGAGTATAACCCAAGCTGATATGAAGAAATCAAACATTACCAGTGGACTTGTTGAGAGCACTCGAGACCACTACACCAACACGATCCCAATTGCCCACAAAAAATCGGCGACATGCTCTGAAAATCCGGCGCCGCCGGTCCAACAATGCCAAATGCGCCCCATTTTTCTTGTAATTGTCTCTTGTTGTCACATCATCCTTTTTATATTGTTTGTTTAATCTTATTTTGTGCCTATAAATACCAGATCAATGGGCAAGGGGAGGGATACTTTTGGCTTTAGTTTTAGTTTAGAACAATTGTAATTTATAGATGGTAACTTGCTTTTCCTTTGAACTCTTGAGGTTTTGCCCTTTATCTTGACCTTGCAACTTCTTCATTGAACTTGCAAGGTTAACATTTAGGTTCTTGAATTCAAGATTAGTTGTATCTAATTTGAAAATTAATAAAAGTTCTCATTGTTCATTACATATGTCTTGCTTTCTACAAACATTGAACTTGTGAAATCGTTGCCTTCTTGCAACCTCTTAAGTGAGCTTGCAACCATAAAATTTAGTATTTTGATTTCACATTGGTACGGGCTTAAAAAACATTTGAAGATATTTTCACGTAGGATTTATCAGTTCTTAACTATATAATATTAACTTTACTTTTCTTGAAATTTTTGTTATGTGTCTCACTCTTTTCGTTTTCTTTTTTATTTTTTGCTTTGAAAATATGTGTATGTAATTGATTTACTTGTTAAGGGTAGAATATGATTAGTTTGTGTTAGGAAATGTGTTTGCTAAAAGCTTAAAAACCTTAACTTTGCAATTGAAACTTCGACCAAACGACTCGTAATTCCGCTCCGTTAGGCACCCTATCCTAGCACGATAGCGATGAATCCTAATCGTGACCGGATTATGAATGGTTTGCCGAAGGCTAAGGTCAAAAGACAACAACGGAAGGACAAGAGACAAGAAATACGGATTTAGCACACAAACACAAATACCGTATTTCACAATCCCTAATCCACATTGTTGCATATTTCCTTAGTGTCAATATCAGAATTGGGTCTAAAAGGAAACGGAAAACATCATCCTAACACAAGCTAACCTAAAACTACCCCTAACAAGTCTTTTTATTGAACATATCATAGTTATGGCACTTAGTATAAACAACAAATCAAGTTACGGTATTAACTCGTTAAAACAAGCTTAAAAACCTACCATCTCTCTCCGGACGACCCATACCCATCACGGCTCGCTACACGTGACATCGTTTTTTATTGCGGTTAACTTTAAATTCTTTTTAAAACAACATGTGAAAAGCGTGCTAATTCACTCCCCTTACAAATTTTACACCTCATTTTCCATTTTTAGATAAATGGATAAAACTAAAATGAGGTGTCCACCTTCTAGATTATTTTTCGTATAAATACGAATTACAATCTACTTTATATAAATACCCGTATTCCTATTAAAATACGAATACCCAAAGACGTAGAATAACACAAAGAATATAATACTAGAATATACATATCGAAATACATATACGTAAATTATTAAATCAATACCTGATTTAATAATCCGGCTCAATTCCGAGCCGGCTAGTATTATCAACTGTCCGATCGAAAGTCCGGGTAGCTAGTACAATCAATCGATCGGAACCCTGCACGTATCTAATACGGCCACTACATCATTTCTCTTGAACCAGGAAAACTCTCTGTGTGGGACTCTAAAGACTCGACAGTACGCCGGCAGTGAGTTATTGGATAAAACCATAACCACAAGCACGTCAGCGGTACTAGTTATATGTAACGGCTACCCGGGTACCTGTAAAAAAGGAAGGCCGACAAACAAATTCATCCGGATCCCTACTGAGCCTATTTGTGACAATCTCCGTACAGTCCGGTCTCTTCGTCTATGAGTATCGCATACCGGGTTACGGGTGGTAAACGTCAGACCCTAATAACCCGATAATTCATGCTGATGTGGCTCAGGACCAATTCGGGAAACTACTGATCATCCTATCAGTAAATCCTAACTGCCTTTGCTAAGGTCTTATAGTGCTGGCCAATCGAACACTGTGTGATATCAACTCTCTATACCGGGAAAGACGAATTCCAAACAATCGCTCACTGCCTCCTTATGACTCAGGACTGTACCCAACTAAAACCTGTTTGCACGACTCAGTAGAGCCATGGTAGGGTAGTAATCAAAGCACAATGGGAACTCACACGAGACAAATGACGATCTCAGGAATGAAGACTAACCTATACTCATGTCACCTAAGAACTGCTATCTGACAATAGATATAGTACCATCTAGGTGTTCTCGGCGAGTCCGTCCAGTGTACTCACCCTCAGTGAGCACCTGTATACGATCTTTGGTGCAAAAGACCAATGGCTGCAGGACCAACTATCGCCCCTCGTCGAGGTCTAGAAACGTATACACTAGTCTACTCCAAAATATCGATGCCCTGTCTTGATACTCCCACGACTAGGGACACTTTAAGGATGTGCTTATCGACTACGCAGATCCTACAAGCATGATCGCCATCATAACGCAGGCAGTCAAGCAATGATCCTACGAGCTTTATCAACATGTATAAACGATACGTAATAACAACTAAAACATATGCACATGTTAAGATAGAAACAAAAAAAAATAGCTTACTATCATATCGAGCAAGATTGTCCTATACATACATATGTCCAAGCATCCATATGTATGCATATACAATAATGGCCTCTATGTCATACATATCCAACAATCTCCCACTTGCACTAAGGCCATATATTGGTGTACCGAGTACCCAACGTCTGCACTAGGGCCAGTTGTTGGCGTATCACATACCTAACATCTCAAATAGTCTCTCGAACTATGCTTGAGGAAGGGCCTTGGTGAATGGATCCGTCGTGTTGTCTTTTGTGTCCACTCTCCGCATCTCGATCTCCCGGCGATCAACGATCTCCCTGATCAGGTGATACTGCCTCAAGATGTGTTTAGATTTCTTATAGGACCGTGGTTCCTTCGCTAAATCCATAGCTCCATTGTTGTCGCAATACAAAGGTAATAGATTAACAATGGATGGAACCATCTGAAGTTCTTAATGCAGACTGCTTCCTTTGCGGCATCATTGGCAGTAATGTATTCAGCCTCCATCATCGACTCTGCGACGGTGTCCAGTTTGGGCTCTTCCAACAGACCGCCCCTCCTCCCATTGAGGGTAAATATAAAACCCGAGACATACTTGCTGTCATCCTTGTCACTCTGGAAGCTCGAATCGGTAAAGGACCCCACCTGGAGGTCCCCATTATCGAATACTTGGAACAATTCTTTAGTCCTTCTCTGGTACTTAATAATGTTCTTCACTGTTGTCCAGTGGTTCTCACCTAGGTTTGATGGATACTGGCTCACTACGCTAAGTGCGTAAGCTACATCTGGTTTGGTACATAGTATCGCATACATTATAGATCCTATCGCCGAAGCGTAGGGTATAGTGCTCATGTGAACCTTCTCTTCATCAGTCTTAGGAGACATCTCTTTGGAGATGGTGATTCTGTGCAATGCGGGTATGTTACCGTTCTTGGAATCTTCCATACTAAATCTCTTTAGTATGGTCTCTATGTACTTGGTCTGCGAAAGTCCCAATAATCTCTTAAATCTATCTCTATAGATCTTAATCTTCAGAATGTATGAGGCATCACCCAGGTCTTTCATGGAGAACCTTTGTGACAAGAACAGCTTGACCGATTGAAGCATAGGAATATCATTTGCGATCAAAAGATTGTCATCCACGTACAAGACTAGGAATACGACAGTTCGTCCTACAATCTTTTTATATATACAAGGCTCATCCTCGTTCTTGATGAAGTCAAATTCCTTGACTGTTTCATCAAAATAGATGTTCCAGCTCCGCGATACCTGCTTTAATCCATAAATAGATTTAAGAAACTTGCACACCTTCCCGCTGCTCCCACTGTTTACAAAACCTTCCGGTTGATCCATATAAATGCACTCTTCCAAACTTCCGTTTAGAAATGTCGTTTTTACTTCCATCTGCCAGATTTCATAGTCATGGAAGGCTGCAATGGCAAGTAAGATCAAATAGATTTGAGCATAGCCACTGTAGAAAAGGTTTCATCATATTTCACACCTGGTGTTTGATGAAAACCTTTTGCAACAAGTCTAGCCTTATAGGTTTCCACCTGTCCATCTACACTAAACTTCCTTTTGTAGATCCATTTGCATCCAACGGGTTTTACCCCGGGTGGAGCAATATCCAAGGTCCACACTTTATTGGTGTACATGGACTCTATTTCGGATCGCATAACATACATCCATTTATCAGTGTCCCTACTGATAATGGCATGCTTGAAACTAGTAGAATCATTTTCCTCTAAGATGCAATCCTCTCGATCCATGTCTATAAGAAAACCGTGGTATCTCTCGAACGGATGAGAAATCCTACTAGATCTGCAGAGTGGCTGAGCTTCGTCTGGGACTACTAAATCTGGAGGTTCTACCAAATTCTCAGTTTCAGTTTGTGGTTCCGATATTTCATTCAGTTCTACCGTGCTCCCACTTATTTCTTTTGTAAGAAATTGCCATTCTAAAAAAGTGGCGCGACGAGCAACTAACAATTTCTGATCCTCGGTATGGTAGAACAGATATCCTAGAGAATTTTTAGGATATCCCACAAATTTGCATAAAACTGACCGTGCCTGAAGTTTGTCCGGATTTTGTACTTTTACATAGGTCGGACAACCCCATATCTTAATACATTCAAGATACGGTCTTCTACCACTCCATATTTCATATGGAGTCTTAGGAACAGATTTGGATGGAACCTGATTCAATATATATGCTGCTGTTTGAAGCGCATGTCCCCAAAATGAAAGAAGCAACTCAGCATTACTCATCATAGAGCGAATCATATCAAATAAGGTATGATTCCTCCGCTCCAATACACCGTTGTGTTGTGGTGTATATATTGGAGTAAGATGAGAAATAATTCCATTCTCTTTTAGGTATTCTAGGAATTCCGTGCTTAATTACTCCCCTCCTCTATCAGATCGGAGGATCTTGATACTTATGCCAGTCTGGTTCTCTACTTTGTTTCTGTATTCATTGAATTTCTCAAAAGCTTCAGATTTGTATTTCATAAGATACACATATCCGAACCTAGAGAGATCGTCGGTGAATGTGATGAAATATGAGAACCCGCCCCTTGGATGTATAGGCATCTGTTGGAAACTCACCCGCGCGCGCAACCGCGTATGTTTTGGAGACGAATATGAAATGAAGGAAACAGATTGCGCATGCAAGATCGTTCTCGTTTTAAAATTTATAAACCGCAAGTGCACGACGCGTTGTAGCGAGCTGGCAAGTACGGGTCGATCCGTAGGGAATTGTGTATTAGGTCTTGTCTTTTAAGGTTCAACAAATTAATGAATTGAGTTGGTTGTCACAAAAAAATAGAAAATACAAAAACAAGGAAAAGAAAGAAAACAAGCAAGTAAGAAATGGTTGTGGCTTTGACTTGGAAGGTCGAATCGCGACAATACCCTCGACGCTTCCTTGATCATGAGTTTTCCGCCCTTACATCGATCCCGGCATGAAGCACGTCTTGTCAAAGCGGTTGCGAGGCACAAGTCGTCAAATTCCGATATTCGCCGCAAAGCACAAAACGAGTTCGTTCTTATCACTTACCGTTTGTATGTCCGAGCTTGAGGTATAAACACTAAACACAAGGGTTAGCAAGTATAGCACAACAACAAAAACACAAGTGAGTGAGTGAGAGCAAATGATTTCAGTGTTAAGTGTGCTAAGAGTTTGTGATGGTATATGGTATATGAAACCGAAAGATTTGTCAAGTCATTTAATTACAAAATACCACATCCAAGCTTAGCAAACTTAACACCGAATTGATTCTAACCTTATGCTTGCAAGATGGGGTTTGTGGGGAGAATATGGTATTGTAAGGTTTTAGAAATCGTTATGAGAATTTTTCTGTTTTGAAAATTGTCGGTATTTTCCGTTTTAACCCGACTGTGTTCAAATGACCATATAAACTTGCCAGCACCTAGTTTAACTAAAATAAAGCTAGTGCGCAAGTTTTAGGGGTATATGGACGTTTTGGTTCAATTAGAATTTTTCCCAATTTTAATATTATTTTAATGTGGTATTTGACATATTGGAAATTGTGAAATTTCCTTCTTTGAAATCATTGCAAGTAAATCAAGTTGAGTTAATAAAACCCTTCTTTTAATATCTAGATATTTGTATGGGTTTTAGATTTAAAGTTAAAGAAAAAGAAAAGAAATGAGTGAGGTGCATGCATGTGTGTGTGAATGCATTTATGAGCATTAATCACTAGAAGTTGCTAGGAAATTCCACACAAAACCCCCCTTCCTCACTTGGCAGAGATCCTTCCTCCCCCTTCTGCTCTTGATCATTTCCCTTCCATTTTTGCATCAATCCAAACTCATAAATCTCTAAAATTCCAAAATACATCACAAAATATACATCAAGTCTTGGTTTTTGCTTCTTGCTCACTTGGAGCTAGGAAAACTTGGATCTTGGGAGCGAAGGTTGTTAGGTATAATCCCTAATATGTTAAAAAGAAGTTTTTATGATGTGTAGTTCATTGGATATTGTTTAGAACACGTTAGATATCGATTGGTGCAATATCGTATTCTTTTGTGTCTTGTTGAGTTTCTGGGATCTACTCCGACCTGGAATTTTTACTGGGTAACTAAACAATATTGTAGTGATGTACTAGTTAACCTAAGACTCCACTTGAGACACGTGACCCAACCCACCGGCCTCGACCGGCGACCCTTTGACGAATTCCGGCGACGACGGCTATGTAGGGAGGTGTTGGGGTTTGGTTTTTGTGGGTAGTTGTCTGCTGTGGTTTAGGGGTGTTTGGTACTGTTTACTATTTTAGTAATAACAGTATGAAAAATCTGGAATCATTTTTCTATAATATAGTGTTTTGAATCCGCGTGTTACGCAATCCGACATGAATCGTGATCTTGTTCAGCTGCTGTACTCAGTTTGGTTTTGTGGTATCGTTACGCACGTTAGCCACTAGACGGACACTCGTGAGTTAGTTTAGTGTGGGTGCGGTGTTTTAAAACGTAGTTTTAAAATATATTGGTCGATTTCCGAGTTTTGCTCTGTTTATGTGTTTGTGAAATTATAGTGTCGCAAGCAGGGACTTCTGAAGCTGCGAACAAGGGGAAGTAGGTGGTTGGATTTTCGTAGCTGGAGACCTTTGGTGAGTAGGTTTAACATCTACGGGGAAATCTCTCGTATGGCATTATGCGTCGGGGCGGATATGATATGATAGCTGCATGTTATTGCATATTAGTTAATTTCATATAAATGTCATTGCATAGCATTATCTGTTGTACCTTGACTTGTACCTTTAGATATAACACATTACTGACGGTTCATGTTGCACGAGCACTATTTGTATGCTACACCCACACCGTCAGTAATTGCCATGACACGTACAAACCACCTACATACGTGATACGGTAGTAGATAGGGATAGTTAAGGTAGTAGCCCTTATCCCATTATGCATATGAGATATTGTTGACACCTACATACGTGATATTGTATTGGACATGGATAGTTAAGATAGTAACTCTTATTCCATTTCACGTATACCTTACTATAGCTACTTGTACATCATGCATACATATTGACATGTACACCGACATACTCGATTACAGTTACATATACACCATGCACACATACTGACATGTATACCGCATATTTTGCTATAATTGTATTACCCTAAGTGGTATTGTTTTGATATGTGATATTGAGTTGTTGATCATTGCGCTTATGAAATGTATCATACCTACTTGCTTACATGTAGATACTTAAACCTTGCTACACTTACATGTACTCTTCATATGATGCTGCACTTGTTTTTCGGAGGATTTTAGGAACCGCAAGATATATTTTTAAAGGAAGATTCATTTAAAAGAGCGGCTTTCCCTTGATATACTCATATTGTTGTTTTATGATGCATATATCAGTTTTCATGGATTTACGCATTGAGATATGGATTTCATATGATTTATGGATTTGAGAACCGTGGGGGTATTTCAAGAAAACTATGTATTGTTTGAAAACCCAGTTTTTCTTGATATGATATTTCAGTGCGTCCACCATGTGATTTCTCGGTTCTGAGATTTGGCTTGTGATACCCGATTCGAGGAGCGGGAGGCACCGTCTGCGGGTACAAGTGGACCCGGTATGGTACCCCGGGGTGAGTGATGATTTCTTGGTGTAGACGATAAACCTGGCGGTGGGACCACTACCTACTGGTGATTTTATCTGGACTCGGCGGTTATCGTGGGGATACCGACTGGAGTGATGTATGACATTTTGTCAGGACCAGTCATGGTGACAGCGTCTGAGTTATGAGGATTTACGTGTCGATGCTAGACACGGGTTTCCTGATGTTTCGAATGTCGGTGTTAGACACTCAGGTTTTCATGATTTTTATGTATCGTCGGTGGATATACGGGGTTGATATCCTCATACATATATACATATATATATACACACAACGATATGTTTTCATGATGTTTTGGGTGTCGGTGTTTGACACTCAGGTTCCATGAGACTTACAGGATGTGAAGGCCGATCTGTGGATGCGGTGCCTGAGGATTTGGGGATTTGATGTGTCAGTGAGGGACACTGGTGTTTTTCCATGCTGATAATTTTGCATGAGATTTTATTATATCATCCCACACTCTCAGGATTATTCTTGATATGCATTGTTTCATGTAGTTGTAGCACCCTGATGATGTACCTTTACATGATAGTTGTATATTCATATTTTCATACTTATGCTATCGGATTACTTGTGATAGATTAATCGCTATTCGTGCATACTTGCGATTACAGTATGATGTTGATTACTATTCACGAGTTAGCAAGTCACCCCCATTGTGCCACAGTGTTTTGTAGGACTTACCCTCAGAGTAGTCACGGCAGGGCGTCTTATCATCTCTACTTTTGCGAATACCGCTATGTTAGGCAGCGAGGCCTTTGCTTTTAGGTGGGCTTGCGGTTATCTGCTTGTACATTTTATATCTTTTTTTGGATCTAGTATTCTCCATCGACCACTGTTTCTACATGACGTAAAGACGACTTGTGAAGATTCAGTGTTGTATTATTTTGGTGACTTTGGGTGTCGTGCTCGTGGGAGCCGTTTTTGTTGAAAAGTTTACTTCTTTATGCAGTTTTCCTTTATATTCTTCAGTTCGGCGTCGTATTTATATCTTGTGGTGGTTGTCTCTGCCATTGGGCATGATTTGCTCCCGTTTGGGATGCTTTCTATATTATCTGTGTTATACCCGTTTTCGGGGCTAGTTTTTACAAAGGAGGTGCTGCCGAAATTTTTAAGAAAGAAAACTAGAGTTAGAGATTTTACTTGTGATTTTCTAAACGTTTAAAAACTATGTTTTCTCCGTTGATCCAGTTTTGGGTGGTTTAGATTTCTCGGTTTCGGCTTATTTAAGCTGCGTATGCCTGTAGACGTTACGTAGTTTAAGTGCCGGTTACGGGCCAAATTTTGGGTCGTGACAAAGTTGGTATCAGAGCGCTAGGTTTTACCTTTCGGAGTGTAGGATGACCTTGGTATGATGGAGTAGGTAGCTTAAGCAGAGTGACGTAGCCTGTGTATGTTCCGCAGCGTACTTACGATACGATACTCCGCCTAAGTGACCTTAGGATTTATTGATTGATTTTCCTCCTTGATGATATACATCTTTGTGATTCGATTCCTGTTTCCTTATTGAATCTTGTTTCAATTTCCATCGTATATGCCGCCGAAGACTACGAGGGCATAGAGAGTGGCCGCGAGGGCCGAGGTCAGAGTTGACTCGTCAGAGGCGAGGACTGACCAGGGCAGCACGCCTGTTGTACCGGAGTATATTGCTATGATTGGAGCTGGTATGCAGGACCTGCGCCAGATAATGGGGACTTTAGTAGAGACCATTCGAGCACAGGGGCAGGCAGTTGTTCCACCCGTTGCAGGGACCACGATGGTACCTACAGTTCCGGTAGCCGCAGTTATAGCTCCGGATGTTACCGTGACACTGACAGAGTTCATGAGGCTGAGGCCTCTGGTGTTCACTGGCACAGATACTACTGAGGATCCGCAGTCGTTTATCTACCGGATGGCCAGGATTTGTCGTTTTCTCCGATGCTCCGACGATAGATAGGTGGAGTTTGCCAGTTTTCGTCTGGAGGGTCTGGCCCAGAAGTGGTGTGAGTCGTTGGAGAGGGGCTAAGCCGCAGGTCTTGCTCCTATGACCTGGGCTGAATTTGTGACAGTATTCCTCGCCCGTTTTCTTCCACCGAGCGTCAGAGATGCACGAGCGCGCCGATTTGAGTCGTTATGTCAGACTCCGGGGATGATGGTGTCTGAGTATGATGTGCTGTTTACAGAGCTATCTGTGTATGCTCCGTACTTGGTGGCGACTGAGGAGATGAGGGTGAAGAGGTTTGTTCGAGGCCTGCTTACCCAGTTGTTCCTAGCCATCAGCATTCAGCATTGCGACACGTATGCGGCAGCTGTGGATGCAACCCTATTGGTGGAGGAGCGTCTAGCCGAGTCATCGGTTGTTCCGGAACCGAAGAGGGCTCGTACGGATGTACCAGCACGGAGACCGAGGTTTGCACGCAGAGGCAGAGTTCCTTCAGACTCGGGGAGTAGCAGAGATGTGGGACAGGGCCAGTTATTCAGCTCTTACTCTCAGGAAGGCCAGCGACTGTCTTATTGGTGCTTTGGGTGTGGCAGTCTACATCACCTTGTTCGGGATTGCACCGTGGTGCGTCAGAGAGGGCCAGCAGTATCCCAGGTTACCTTACCACCTTCTCCGCCTCACAGAGCGTTGCCTCTTATTCCTGTTGTTGCGCCACGTCAGACTCCTGTTCAAAGAGGTCGTGGTCGCAAGGGTTTTATGCCGAGAGGTCGAGGTGGCGGAGGCAGAGGGCAGCCAGTAGCCGGTAGAGGGCAGGCACGTGTTTTTGCCTTAACTCACCAGGACGCTCAGGCGTCCAATGCTGTGGTTTCAGGTATCCTTTCTGTATGTTCTTATGATGCACATGTTCTTTTTGATCCGGGATCTACGCATTCGTATGTTTCTACGCACTTCGTACCGAGGTTAGGCCGAGAGTCGTGTTTGCTAGATCAGCCACTTGTCGTGACTACTCCTGTGGGAGAGTCGTTTGTTGCACGACACGTGTTCCAGTCTTGTGCTGTCCGTATTGGTGACAGAGATCTGTCCGTCGACTTGATCCTTCTTGAGATGTTGGACTTCGACGTTCTGTTGGGCATGGACTGGTTAGCTACTTGCTACACGTCCGTGGACTGCCGAAAGAAGACAGTTAGGTTTTCTTTTCCCGGCGAGTCAGTATTTGTTGTGCAGGGGGACCATGGTGCTGCCTCTCACAGTTTGATTTCTGTCCTGTGCGCTAGTCGGCTTTTAAGGAGGGGATGTCGGGGATTCTTGGGTTTCATTCATGATACTGGAGCCACAGTGGAGTCGTTGGACCAGGTTTCTACTGTGCGAGATTTTCTCGATGAGTTACCTTGGTTGCCGCCAGAGCGCGATATTGAGTTCTGCATTGATCTGATTCCTGGCACGGAGCCTATTTCTATACCGCCTTATCGGATGGCTCCGGCAGAGCTTAGAGAGCTTAAATATCAATTGCAAGAGTTGCTTGAATTGGGACTTGTGCGTCCGAGTGTTTCGCCGTGGGGAGCTCTTGTTCTGTTCGTCAAGAAGAAGGACGGCAGTTTGAGGCTGTGTGTGGATTATCGTCAATTGAACCGAGTTACGGTATGGAATAGGTATCATTTACCTCGCATTGACGATTTATTTGATCAGCTCCAGGATGCGAAACATTTTTCAAAGATTGATTTACGTTCGGGTTATCATCAGTTGCGGGTTCGGAATGATGACATTCCGAAGACTGCTTTTCGTACGCGCTATGGGCATTATGAGTTTTTGGTGATGTCGTTCGGACTCACCAATGCGTCAGCAGCGTTCATGGATCTGATGAACCGTATTTTCAGGTCGTTCCTCGACCAGTTTATTATAGTGTTTATTGATGACATACTGGTCTACTCTAGGAGTCGTGAGGAGCATGAGCAGCACTTGAGAATTACTTTGCAGATATTGAGAGAGCAGCAGCTATATGCTAAATTCTCACAGTGCGCATTTTGGCTTGATAGAGTTGACTTCCTGGGTCATGTGATGACTGGTGATGGTATTCTTGTGGACCCGAGGAAGATCGAGGCTGTACAGTTTTGGCCCAGACCTGTATCGGTGACTGAGGTCCGCAGCTTTTTGGGCTTAGATAGTTATTATCACCGTTTTGTGCAGGATTTCTCGAGTATCGCTACACCGCTGACTGGACTGACCCGGAAGGGAGTTCCTTTTCTTTGGACTGATGCGTGCGAGCAGAGTTTTCAGCAGTTGAAGACTCGGTTGACGACAGCACCAGTTCTTTCTTTACCTTCTGGATCAGACGGCTATGTTGTTTATTGTGATGCTTCTCGAGTGGGGCTCAGCTGTGTATTGATGCACCATGACAGAGTGAGTGCTTACGCTTCTAGGCAGCTGAAGAAGCATGAGCAGAATTACCCCACTCACGATCTCGAGATGGCCGCAGTGGTCTTTGCGTTGAAGATTTGGAGACACTACTTGTATGGGGAGTCGTGTCAGATCTTCACGGATCACAAGAGCTTGAAGTATATCTTCCAGCAGCGGGATTTGAATCTGAGACAGCGCCGTTGGATGGAGCTATTGAAGGATTATGATTTTGAGATCCTTTATCACCAGGGCAAGGCGAATGTGGTAGCTGATGCTTTGAGTCGTAGGCTCGGGGGGGTAGCTTGTCCCAGTTGAGTGCAGTTCAGCGTCAGTCTTCTGCAGATTGGCAGCTCTTGTGTGATGGTAGAGTGAAGTTCGAGTTCACTTCCGCTGGGGGACAGTTTGCTCATGTCCGTGCCTGTCCACTACTATTTGATCGTATCCGTGAGGCGCAACCCAGTGATGCCCGTTTGTCCGAGATTCTTGAGCTTGTTCGACAGGGTACAGTTTCGGAGTTCATGATTGATGACCAGGGTGTGCAACGATACGGAACTCGCTTGTGTATACCAGATACTGATGGGTTGATGTTCATACCAGAATATTGCATTTTATACCGCCCATTCTTACGCTCGGTTGTTTATAGGTAGGTGCTTTTAATCCGTGTTTGTTACATATTTACAGAATACAGGTTTCCAGTACAAATATTGCAAATCAAGATAAAATCTCCACGGTTACACCAAATACAGAACATCTGTCACAGCAGATAAAAGCCGGGTTCCGGTCATCCATGTAAGTGCACGGCGGCGCCCCGGCCGTCAATCCGACGGCCAAATGCGGAAGCGGTGATAAACTTTATTTTTGCGGACTTAGCAAACCGGCACCACCGTGCACTAAACCCCGGATCGGGCCATTAAACTAGATCTAGCAAAGTAACAAGAAGGGGAATAGATATACCGAATGATCCAAGTTCTTCGGTCTTCGTCTCCACTCCGATCTCCCGTGGATGCTTCGTCCTTCATCTCCTCGTTGTCGCCTCTTCGCCGGAAGGGCACCACAACGCCTGCATCTTTTACGGGCTCCCACCTCAATACCGAGGCAACTCGGGCGCGAAGCTGGCGAGTCGACGCGTCCAAGATATGCTGTAGAATGTGTAGTGTAGAACCTATGTCTCTTTTGGGGTTTGTTACCATTTGTAGATGATGGAGGAATCAAGACAAGAAAAATGGTGCTTGCATTTTTCTAGCATGAAATGAGATGAACAAATTTTCCCTCTTGAAAATGATCCTCTCTTTTTCTTCTCACTCAACCATGAAAAAAACTTATCAACTTAGAAAAATGGTGGAGGAAAGAATATCAAGCATGAAGGGAGGTGATGGTAGGAGCACAAGTGGTGACCACATCCAAACCATCATGATAACAATCTCACATCAACTACTAATCACCTCAAATCCTTTCTTATCAACAAAAAGCAAGTGATGAGAATGGTATCAAAAAGATGCTATTATAATAAATACATTTGCAAGAAAAACCTCCACAATGTGTTATTTGCAAACTTGCAAATAACCCCCTCCATCGGAAAAGTCCGGCCGGGAAAGAACAAAGGAAAACCGGCCGGAACGGAATGCAAACTGGCAACTCCAGAAAACTGGTCCCGTAATAAATTACAGGAAAACCCTGATACTGTGCATACACACCCGCATCTGTATTCCGTCCGGATACAAATGCAATGAGACAAAATCTACACTGTACTATACTAGGATCCGGCTTAAACCAAAGCCGGCTAGTAATATCCATCCGATCCTGATCCGTGCAATACCGCACGTATCTGATCGGACCCTGCCATATCTCCATACGGCCTCTACAGCGTTTCGCCCGAAAGCTTGAGTAACTGAAAGTGTGGTGGACTCTAAAGACTCGTCAATACTATGGCTGTGGATTTAACCACTAGCACGTCAGAGGTATAAGCCAATACGTGACGGGCCACCAGCTATTGACTAAAAGGGACGTCGATGAGTGAACTCATCCTGACACCCTACTGAGCCTGTCAGTGACAATATCCGTACAGTCCGGTCCGTTCGTCTATGAGCATCGCATGTCGGGCCTAGGGGGTTGGTAAAAGTCAGACCCCCAAAAGCGGTATAAGTCGTGTCGGAGTGTAGCCCAGAACACCCTGAGATACTACTGGAATACCTACCAGTAAATCTCCTGCCTTGGCTAAGGTCTTCGTGTAATGGCTCTCCTAGACACAGCGCGACCTCACCCCCAATACCGGGAGAGACGAACCCCTGAAGATCCGCTCACTGCCTCCATGTGGCTCGGGACTGTACCCAACTAAAACCTGTTTGCACGACTCCTTTGAGCCGTGGTAGGGTAGTAATCAAAGCACAGTGGGAACTCACACGAGGCAAATGACGATCCCCAGGTCGATGAACTAACCTGTACACATGTCACCAGGGAACTGCTATCTGAAGTCAGGTATAAGACCAACTAGCATGTTCCCGGCGAGTCCTGTCCGGTGTACTCATAACCCAATTAGCACCTGTATACATCTTAGGTGAACCAACTGACACCAGTGGCTTGTGAGACCGGCCACCGCCCCTCGTCGGGGTCTCGACTGTATACACTAGTCTACTCTGGAGTATCGATGCCCTGTCTCGAAACTCCTACGACTAGGGACCTTTTAAGGATGTGCTTATAGACTCCAGCTCACACTTATATGATCACCCTCATACTGCTGGCAGTCAAGCAAGAATCCTAGGGGCTCTATCAACGTGCAATAGCGACATGTCAGGTCACCTAAAGCAGTACACGATGATAAAGGTAAACCAGATAGCATACTATCATCTCGAGTAAGACTGTCCTACCGGGATAGGTCCTCCCTCAATCATTGAAATCACGTTCCTGTGATCCACTAATTGACTCTGAGGGCACTATCTCCAACAATCTCCCACTTACACTCAAGGCTAATTATTGCGATGTCGCATACTCACAGCCTGTGTGATACCGAACACCCAACTCCCCTACTAGTCAGTCTCACAAAATCCGTTTGCGAAACTATTGCGTTCGAGGAATAGCCTCAGTGAGTGGATCCGCCTTGATGTTTCTTTCTATGTCTCTCTATATCTCAAGTTCGCGGAGAAAAGCCATCTCCCGAAATGAGCAATACCTGTCTTAGAATGTCTGGATGTCTGATGGGACCTAGCTCATAAATGAACTCCAAATCCAAACTTCTTAGACTGTATCGTCAACTGAACTTAATCAGTATCCTGCGCCATGCCACCCTCAGTATTGCCTTGGACCACCTGTCCAAAATACTGCCCCTCGTGAGAAGGAAAAACTATAACTCTGACAACCTCCTTGTCGTCCATGTCACCTTGGAAGCCTGGAATGATAACTGTCTCCTAAAGGAGGCAGCCGTTATCATATCCCTAGAACATTCACTTATGTTCTAAAACTGCTCCCGACTGTTTCTCCAGGATTGGATCAATATCAACTTATTGCATCTAGTGCAAGAACAACATCTGGTGTGGTACTTGACAACTCATGATTGACTCAATTGCCTAAGCAAGTGATCTGCCAATCATGCACATCCCTCTCTACTTTAGTCTATAAGACACCTTTAGAGAGGGTGACTCCATTACCTGCAGGTATACTACCGTGCCAGGAGTCTCCCATTCTAAATACTCTTAGAATGCTGTCTAAGTACCCAGATTGGGAAACCACCCAAATCTAGATCTAAAAACCATAGATCTAGTAACCAGTATGTCTGATATAATATCCAAGTCCCTTGTGGAGAAAGCACTGTGTGACGACCAAAGTATAACCGATCGTAGTATAGGAATGTCACTTCCTACTTTGTGTATGTCATCCAAAAACCAGGATATCACACCCTACTACCTTCTCAACAGATCCATCCCCTATTCTGATGACGTCAAACCCATGACTGTCACATCAGAAATAGATGATCTATCTCCGCTATATCTGCTTTAGTCTATAAATAGACATAAGCCTGATGTCCACCAATGCTTCCGCTGCTCCCACTGACCACGACAACCCTCTGCCAGAGTCATATAGACGTGCACCTCTAAAACTAGTTTAGAACGACGCTATACTCATCCTCCTGCCGGGTCTCGCAGCCTGGAACAACAACAATGGCATGTGTGGGTAAACAAGAACTTCCCTGTCACCGTCCTTGAGGCTACCGGAGTACCTCTCGGGTGCCTGAAGTTACCCACCTTATCTGCGGAGTGGCCAATGGAATGTCAAACCAGATTGAATCTTTAGGTTCCTTATCAAATCTTCAGTAATCGTTTGCGGTTCTGGAATCACTTCCAGTTCTACCATACTCCCACTACTTTTTTTTTTCTGAAAAAATCCATTTCTTTTAAAATTGTGGCGAGTGAAGAACAATATCACTATTGATCTTCCAGATGGTAGAAAATCAACCCTCGTCATAGCCTGGGTCAACCCACAAACAGCCATTACAGAAACGTGCCTATGAGTTATCCAGAGTCTGGTTTTAAGCATAAGCCGGACAACTCCCCGTACCTCAACAACGTTAAGATATGAACTGTTCTATATCCAATATAGAACCAGAGGCACAGATTTAATTTAACCAGATTCAAATCATGCAGCTGTCTCCAGTGCATGTCAACTAAATGAAGAGAGGCCGATCAGCGTTACTCAACTTAGGAATGCTTCCAATTATGAGTAACCTGAAAGAGAAGTAATTTCTCTTTATCATTACTATCAACTGAATACCATACACAAGTATCTACATCTTCGATCACTTTGAAGAATCCCGATACTTGCTACACCTGGTTCTCTACTCTATTCAAATACCTATAACTCCTCAAAACTTAGACCCTGTGTTTCATCGAAACACATGTCTAAGAACTAGAGAAGTTAAAAGTAAACAGAATATAGTATGAGGACCAACCCCTCTGTCCTAATGGACACTGGACAACATACAATACTCTGTATAAGTCCGCTGAGTCTAATAACTCATTCACTGTGAGTCGTAGGTTGAAAACTGTACTTATGGTTAAGAAGAATTACACCGCTGTTTAATGCTCCTTACCTAACCATCCACTGATATAGGTAAATGTCATCGACATAATATCAAAAGGTATATCTCACTCTATGAAAATAGACGTACAGATATATCAATTTGAAATTGGTGCACAACAGCGGATATTCAAAACCAAATATTTGCCGACCGGCAAACAGCCCAGGTGATCTCCTCAAATATCACCGATTACAACGAATCCCGATATAATGAGGATGATCACCCAATTCCCAATAACTTACTCCCACTCATCATCTGTAAAACCATACAGATGTGAGAATCAAACCTGGTAAATACATACCCTGGAGCAAGTGTCTAATCGGGAAATCAGTTTTCTTTTAACAGTACACAGTTGAACTGAAACATTGAAATGTTTCGATGGGGTATCCTGGTATTCCTAGTAATGCCTCTACCATTATCCAGATTCACAACTATAACCGTATAATTCTTTGCCACCTCTCCAAATCCCTTTATATGTCTTTAGTCATTACTTTCTGCACACCCCTTTAGGCCAATTGGTTTTCTTCCTTCCCTACCGTTCGGCACCAGCCTTTGGTTTGGAAGAAGACTATCCAATAAGCATAATGGGTGTACTGTCCTAATCCTAGGAGCACTCGCAATGCGAGAGAAGGTGAAGATAAAAGACAACCGAATAAACCTTATTCTTATTTCTCCTGGACCAGAATCCATCCCCGAACTGGAACAAGTTCCTTTCGAGTTCGTATATAACCATACGATGGAGTATCCAATAAACTGTGGATCTTCGTAGTGATACGGAGTGTCCTAGAGAAATACAAAGGTGATTTAGGATTGGCGAAGAAATACTTGGTTTGGTCGTGAATATCAGTCGCAATTTACTTTGCCCTCTTACTAATCCCTTGCTTTGTCTTAATCTTAATACCTTCTGCACACCGTTTAGGCAAATTGGTTTTCTTCATTCCCTACCGGTCGGCACCAGCCTAAGGTTTGGAAGAAGACTATCCAATTTGCGTAATAGGTGTACTGTCTCCTAAACCAAGGAGTACTCACAACTTGAGAGAAGGTAAAAGGGAAAAGACAACTGAATAATCCTGTCCGTTTTCTCCAGAACCGGAAACCATCCTCGAATTCCTTCGAGTTCGTATCTAACCATACGATGGTTTTGTCCAATGGAAGTGGACGTTCGTAGCAATACGGGGTGTCCTGGAGAAAAGGGTAAAAGTAGGAGTGGCAATGAGGTCTGCAACTCTGACAATCCAAAAGCCAGTGTTAAGTAGGTTCGGTCAACTTGGTCACTGAGTCATAGTCTAGGGTCGGATCAATGGTCGCTGCCAAAGAGAGAGAGAAAAGAAACACTCAGCGTGCACTCTATCCTAGATCAGAATGGTTATCACTTTTTCTAATCAGGAAATCTCCCACTGTACCTCAAATTCTCCTCCAAACCTGAAAGAAGAATTAGTCGGGGTCACCCGAGGAGTAAACTAACTCATCAGTGGGAATCGGGATCCAACTATCATCGCATGACAACGTGACGGAATCCGCTCACGGTATCACACTCCAGAAGGTATGCGTATATCTGGAAAGTTTCAGTTCTTTTGAAACTCCCGATGTGGATTTTTGCCCCATGCTCTTATGACCTTGACTAAGGCCAACAAATCATAAGTCACATGTCAAGTTCTACCCGTCATTGTCCAGGTTGATTTGAACCCACCCGTACAAGCCTTTGACTAAGGCCAACAAGGCTATACGACTGTCCCAAACCAACACATCTATCTATGCAGCATATGAATACCCAATAGCTACCAAACACTGTGCCTTGACTAAGGCCAACAAACACAGCTTGAATACTATTGACTACCCATATGAAACGACGGAGGGCTACGAATGGTTTCTGGCGAAAACCTTTAACGTAGTTAACTTGATATCGTTGAAGGAACGGATAGCTTTTTAGAAAATATAGTGACGAAAACCTTTACTAAAGAGGTCACTCCCGGTGAAGAGATCTCGGCTCTTTCCCCGTAGAATGGGGTGCAGGATATTCCAACTGAATACCATGGTGCAAAGCAAAAGTAATCGGCTATAGTGAAGTTAATGGCCTGACGCAAACTTCTGTCCAAGGGGTCACTCCCGGTGAAGGGATCTCGGCCCTTGCCTCGTCGACTGAGGAGCAGGATATTCCAAATGAATACCACGATGCAAAACAAAAGTGAACGTCCTTGCAATAACAGCTTTTTGAAAAGTGTTCCAACTACATCAGAATAGGTTTGTTTATCTTGCATTGATCCGAATCAACGCAGTCCCATCAATTAATCACACCACAAAGAACGAAAATATACTAACGTACGTATATGCCATCCGCATTCGCCACTGGGTCCCGTCATCACCCGTTAGGTTAGCTAACTAACGGCAGAGCGGGGACTGGACTAGCGCGGATGAAAAACATATACAACATCTACTAATATATATACCAATATATTATATTTCGCTCAAGGCGTGATAAAATGCAACATCACAGAAATGTACAGCATCACAGAACAATACAGATATCTGGGATCCCCGGGTTTCACAGAGCCACTACTGAAACCCGACGTTCCCCTGGTCGTGTGGATAGCCTGTGCAATGAAATCCTAGACCCCTACGGGCGCGGCAAGTTACCCGCCAAAACCTGAAGCGAGGCAGCCCCCTTCAGCGCCGTGAATGGACCACCCAGCACTTCACGGAATCCGGCAACTTGGGCACCCCTCCTGGATCAACCTGTACCCCCTACGAGTGCGGCGAATAGCCTGCCAATCCCAGAGTGAAGCCCCCCTCCGTCTCAATGCCATGAAATGCGGGCTTGTTGTCTTCCAGAACCCGGCTATCCGTGCACTCCTCCGCGGGGTAATCCTAGTACAGAATGTAAAATATACATACACCGGGTACATCGACCGCAACCTGGCCGTGCCCCAAAAAAATAATACAATCAGGCAGTGACGGCAGTCCACATGTCGGACGCTCGCCCCGCAATATCAAATGTACATAATACAACAACACAGTACTAGTATTGCATCCAGGCTATCCCCCACGACCGAGCCGCAACATCACAGCATAAACACAGAACATCAACGTGAAAGTCACGTTCGCAAATCCGTCTAACCGGGCTATAGCAGTTAGACCGGATTTACCGATCGAGTGACATTCACGGTCGCAGATATAATGTAAATACTGTGTAATATGTGTTTAAAATATCCGATCAATCAAAAATTAACAAGTGGGCCCCCAAGCATTACTGTAGTACTCACAGAAAATATGGGCCCAATATTAATATTCCAAAACCCCTAAAATTAGCCCAGAAGCCCACTGGAGAAAAACGATACAGTGACGTCACCAATGTGCGGCGGAACCGTGGCCCAAGGGGGGTTTGGCCGCGGTTCCGCGCTCTGTTGGTCGACTGACAGTGTCGAATTTTCCCAGTAGTCTTAGAATTTCCAGTACACTAGTTTTTTACAACCTGAAAAAAATTTTGACACCAAAAATTTTCAACAGAAAACTGATGTGAACTAAAATTGGGTTTTTGGAATTTTGGTCGATCGGAAATGCAAAACACATCAAACGAAGCTAGACGAAGTTAATGGCGAGGCTCTGATACCACTGTAAGTGCATGGCGGCGCCCCGGCCGTCAATCCGACGGCCAAATGCGGAAGCGGTGATAAAATTTATTTTTGCGGACTTAGCAAACCGGCACCACCGCGCACTAAACCCCGGATCGGGCCATTAAACTAGATCTAGCAAAGTAACAAGAAGGGGAATAGATATACCGAATGATCCGAGTCCTTCGGTCTTCGTCTCCACTCCGATCTCCCGCGGATGCTTCGTCCTTCATCTCCTCGTTGTCGCCTCTTCGCCGGAAGGGCACCACAACGCCTGCATCTTTTACGGGCTCCCACCTCAATACCGAGGCAACTCGGGCGCGAAGCTGGCGAGTCGACGCGTCCAAGATATGCTGTAGAATGTGTAGTGTAGAACCTATGTCTCTTTTGGGGTTTGTTACCATTTGTAGATGATGGAGGAATCAAGACAAGAAAAATGGTGCTTGCATTTTTCTAGCATGAAATGAGATGAACAAATTTTCCCTCTTGAAAATGATCCTCTCTTTTTCTTCTCACTCAACCATGAAAAAAAAACTTATCAACTTAGAAAAATGGTGGAGGAAAGAATATCAAGCATGAAGGGAGGTGATGATAGGAGCACAAGTGGTGACCACATCCAAACCATCATGATAACAATCTCACATCAACTACTAATCACCTCAAATCCTTTCTTATCAACAAAAAGCAAGTGATGAGAATGGTATCAAAAAGATGCTATCATAATAAATACATTTGCAAGAAAAACCTCCACAATGTGTTATTTGCAAACTTGCAAATAACCCCCTCCATAGGAAAAGTCCGGCCGGGAAAGAACAAAGGAAAACCGGCCGGAACGGAATGCAAACTAGCAACTCCAGAAAACTGGTCCCGTAATAAATTACAGGAAAACCCCGATACTGTGCATACACACCCGCATCTGTATTCCGTCCGGATACAAATGCAATGAGACAAAATCTACACTGTACTATACTAGGATCCGGCATAAACCAAAGCCGGCTAGTAATATCTGTCCGATCCTGATCCGTGCAATACCGCACGTATCTGATCGGACCCTGCCATATCTCCATACGGCCTCTACAGCGTTTCGCCCGAAAGCTTGAGTAACTGAAAGTGTGGTGGACTCTAAAGACTCGTCAATACTATGGCTGTGGATTTAACCACTAGCACGTCAGAGGTATAAGCCAATACGTGACGGGCCACCATCTATTGACTAAAAGGGACGTCGATGAGTGAACTCATCCTGACACCCTACTGAGCCTGTCAGTGACAATATCCGTACAGTCCGGTCCGTTCGTCTATGAGCATCGCATGTCGGGCCTAGGGGGTTGGTAAAAGTCAGACCCCCAAAAGCGGTACAAGTCGTGTCGGAGTGTAGCCCAGAACACCCTGAGATACTACTGGAATACCTACCAGTAAATCTCCTGCCTTGGCTAAGGTCTTCGTGTAATGGCTCTCCTAGACACAGCGCGACCTCACCCCCAATACCGGGAGAGACGAACCCCTGAAGATCCGCTCACTGCCTCCATGTGGCTCGGGACTGTACCCAACTAAAACCTGTTTGCACGACTCCTTTGAGCCGTGGTAGGGTAGTAATCAAAGCATAGTGGGAACTCACACGAGGCAAATGACGATCCCCAGGTCGATGAACTAACCTGTACACATGTCACCAGGGAACTGCTATCTGACGTCAGGTATAAGACCAACTAGCATGTTCCCGGCGAGTCCTGTCCGGTGTACTCATAACCCAATGAGCACCTGTATACATCTTAGGTGAACCAACTGACACCAGTGGCTTGTGAGACCGGCCACCGCCCCTCATCGGGGTCTCGACTGTATACACTAGTCTACTCTGGAGTATCGATGCCCTGTCTCGAAACTCCTACGACTAGGGACCTTTTAAGGATGTGCTTATAGACTCCAGCACACACTTATATGATCGCCCTCATACTGCTGGCAGTCAAGCAAGAATCCTAGGGGCTCTATCAACGTGCAATAGCGACATGTCAGGTCACCTAAAGCAGTACACGATGATAAAGGTAAACCAGATAGCATACTATCATCTCGAGTAAGACTGTCCTACCGGGATAGGTCCTCCCTCAATCATTGAAATCACGTGCCTGTGATCCAATAATTGACTCTGAGGGCACTATCTCCAACAATCCATATCCGTCCAGTGCCGAGTACCAGTTCCAGAGACAAGACATATGACAATGGTCATTCGTGTCTAGGACAAGCACAGAGCACGAGGGGGGCTGCACAAGAATCAATGGGTGCGCGGAGCTCGAGGGAGATAAAGTCAAAAGTAAAGAAAAGAAAGCAATCTTGGACTAAGAAATCTGAAGATATTCTGGAAGACTTTTGTGCAGTTTAAAGATTTCAAACACGAGGGAAAAGTGAACCAGGGGATACGACAAAATTTGGTAGCCTAACACCCCTAAAGGGCCGCGGAACCGCGGCCTAAGCATGCTTAGGCCGCGGAACCGCGGCCGTATGGTGTCATCACGTGTTGGGTTTTTAGGGGCAGTTTGGTACTTTTATATGGAGCCATATTCTTGCCCTAGGTTTTCATTTCCCTTCCTATAAATACCCCAGATCTGAACCATTGTAAGGTGTTAATTTCTTTAGCCTCTTTTTGTTAGGTTTTAGTTTCTTTCTTCTTCTTCTTCATTCTTCCTCCATGAAAATATAGTGAGAGCATTGAGTGGATGTTAATGAAGATGCGGGTTTTTGTATCATTCTCTTTTGTTTAACTTCCCCTTGAGATTCTTGCTTTCTCTTGATCATTCAACCTCTTCATTGAGCTTGAAGGGTTAAGGGTTTGTTATTGAACTTAAGGGTCGTATTTTCTTATGGAATTGGTTCTTCACTTCACATGAGTTCTTTACCCTTCTCTTGATCTTGCAACCTCTTGATTGAGCTTGCAAGTTTAAGGGTTGGCTATTGATCCCATGCTTGTCTTGAGTTTTATGGTTCTTGTAATTACTTTCTTGCATTTTTCATTCTTGTCTTTAATTACTTGAAATTTAATTCCATGCACTTTAATTACTTGCTTGTAATCTTTTCTTTTCTTTGTTTTTTTCTTTTTGTTCTCTCTTTTTGGTTCGTTTTTGTGAATGGTTTAATTATCGTTGTTAAGAATAAATACGGTATTGTAAGTTAAGATTTTCTTTTCTCATTTCCTTTTCCCGTTATTTTCCATTGAACTCCGCCCAAACCATACGCAAGCGCTCCGTTAGGCACCCTACCCTAACAAGGTAACGGTGATTTCTAACCGCGACCGGTTGCGTTCGGTTTGGCCGGAGGCGAAAGCAAGAGACAAGAACGGAAGGACAAGGGTAAATAAGCCGTATTCCACGAATACCGCGCTTAAATCCCCTAATCCACGTTGTTGCCGATTGCTCTAGCTTCAATTGGTCAAGACTCGGCTCAAAGGTTTTGAGTACGGATTTCTTTAGCTTACAATCTCGTATCTTTTTCTTAACAACTTTATACTTGCAAATAAAACACATAGGATAGACTTGAACAAACATATACTCATTCTTTATTGACTCGTCTAAGACAAGAAAGGATACACAACCTTCTCCCTGTGGATCGACCCGTGCTCAACCGGCTAGCTGCATAGCGACACCGTCTTGATTGCGGTTAACTTTAATTCTTTCAATCAAATGGCGCCGTTGCCGGGGAGACGGTAGCGTATTTTCTTTCTTGTTATTCGGGTTAATATTCTTTTTGTATATATTTATAAAAAAAAATCTTTTTGTTATTTTTGATCATTTTTGTGGCCAAGAGTGCAGATATTTGCGGATTTGCAAACTGCGATTGTGGGAGCAAAGTGTACGTTCAAAGTTAAGGTGATTACGAAGTACAGTGCCAAAGATCCGGGTAGTTTGACCCGCGCAAGCGAACTTTCCAAGCTTACCAGATTTGATTCAACGGGGGTTTCCTAACCCAAAAACTTAACGGTACGTACTTTACTAACACCTTCTTCTCAAATCCGACGCTTCCAATATACTATTCTTTGCAGGATTCTTTGCAAGTTCGCTAGCAAACGCTAAAAATTGACTAACCGTATTTGTTGCAGTGTCGCGCTTAAACTAAAAAACGATTGTTTGATTCTTTATAGAATTTTTATTGAATTGCGCATTGCATACATTAATATGGACTTAAGGGCAAGCGAACCCCACAACATACGGTAAAGGATTTCATCACCTTTTCCGTGGCCCACAAATCAAGAACTTGAGCATAACGTTTACCCGCACAAAATTTAAAAGAAACTAGACTTTAAGCCTTAAGGACTTCGCGCTGACTAGGATAAGTTAACTATGTTTAGAACCTCGCTTAACGGTATATTGTTTACGGGGTGTCTAGGAAAGTGTTAACGGCAAAACCGCCAAAAGAGAAAGGGTTATTTAATTAAGGAACTTCGCGAAAACGTTGGAAAACCTCCCCTTCTCTCTGCACTTACCTGGCCTCGTGATCAGTGTATCTTGAGCCCGTTTCTCGACACAATTTTACTTCGACAATCAAGTTCTGGAGCAGGTCTAGTTGACCTAGGTGAACCCTAGAACGATTAGGTGTGTGGTATTTTTTGTGTCGTGATTATTTTTGTCCATATTCTTTTTGTGTATACTTCATTCTTTTGTTAATATTTAACTAAAAATATATATATATATATATAAAAAAATCACATTCTTTTTCCCCTCCTTTTCTCTGCCTTTCTTTCTTTCACTCTTCATATCATGGGTACCCCACCTCGAAAAACTCTTGCCGAACTTTGGTACCCACAACCAGACATTACTTCTTACGGTTTTTGCTTTGGCCGAACATCGAACGACCCCTCCATGCCCAAAATTTCACTGAAAGATCGCATAGCAGCGTCTAGAACAAACACTTGCACTCCTCATTCCATTTTGTATCAACCTTTTCAACCTCCCACACCCGCTTATGTTGATACCCCTTTTGCAAGTCGTCCTTTGTCCATCGCTGAACAAATTGAACAATCGCGTAGTCGATCTTTCACTCCTTTCACCACCACAGATTCTTGGGATCAATAATTCCATTCACCTTCTTATCCAAATGTCGATCCTGCTCCTGTCCAGCCATTCAACTCCTACCAGTCCTACCCGACTTTTGCACATTCCCTAGACATTGCTTCAGAACCGCCATTTGGGAATTTTCAGTATCCAAACAACTTTGAATTTTTTACTGAAACCCCTTCACAACCCATGTCTAGTCTGGAACAGTCGTTGGAAGACTTTAGGGTAGCGTCAAACCAACAGATGATGGATTTGAATGCGTCCATGGCCGCTCTCATACAACCTACTGACCCGGTAGCTAGTTTCCAGCTAGCTCCAAATTTTCCAATGTATGATGAGGCGGTAGGACAGGTTGAGAATTTGAGTGGAGAAAGTGAGCTGTATACCCTTCCAAATCAAACCTACCCGTCCCAAATTGAATCCCACACCTCCTGTTTTGAAAGTCTATCGAGTGTCCCACATGATTTATCAATTGAAGATAGAATGATGAATGAGTTGTGCGACTTCGTAGTGTTTGATCTGCCCGATTGTGAAGGGTCTCTTCCAAGTGAAACCGATCCTAAACCTTTTGACCTCTACACCTCCACTTTAGAACCTGAATCGATTGATATCCATGCTTTTGTTGAGGTGTCAGAGAATTTTGATTTTCACTTGATTAAGGATATTGACGCCGGGAATATTTTGGATGATGAACCCGTAGATTTGGCTGAGTTTTTCTCTTCAAATCATCATCCCGAGTCATTAAATATTTTTCCCGAACCCCATATGCGTCTTGATTTTGAAGAGAAGTGCATGGATGTGCTAAATTTTGAGGAAAATTTTGAGGAAAATTTTGAGGATGGTTTTGAGGATGAACCAGTTTTGCTTGATGAGTCGGATTTCCCAATTCATCCTATTCCTGTCATTGACTGTGTACACCCTCCTGAACCTTTAACCGATACCCTTCCTCAACCACTTCCCTCCATCCCTTCCATCGTTCTAACCTTCCAAGAAATCGTCTCACTTTCATTTACTATGTCTGGTTTACCAAGTTCGGCGTACCCATGGTTTCTTACGAACCTTGAGGGATTTGACCCCATTTCTCGACGAGTAAATATATTAGCACAATCACTTTTCACACATCGGTCATCACAAATTATGCTAATCTATTTACTCCATTTGCACCCTCAAGTTCGTATTCCACTTCTTTTTCCCTTCCGCCATTCTTCTTCTTCTTATATACCTAGACCGTAGACCACTTCTATCTCCATACGGTCTCGCGTATTCTCCCTCTCTTTTCTCTACGCCTTCTTCCACCAACCTGTACATTATAGCGATAAAATCTTTGAATGGTTGGTGCTCACTTTTGGCCTGTGTAAGGCCTTGTATAGTTTGAAACTGTTCTTTCCCCCCAGATCCTGAACTTCAACGCTTAACAGTGGAAACATTGTTTCACTTAAGTTTGGGGGGAAACCTTTTTTGTATATATTTTTTGTTTTCCTTTTTTCTAGGGAGCGCCGACAATTTTGACCCTCTTGGTATAGCCTGACAGTGAGGACACTGTCAAGTTTAAGTTTGGGGGTGTGCTCGGTAAGCTTTCTTCCTTCGCATTCATTTGTATATTTTGCATTTGCATACCTTATTAAAAACCCATAAAAATCAAAAAATTTCCAAAAAAATATAAAAACTTTGTCGTCAAGTTAGCTAATAGGGTAACTTAGATTTTTATTCTGAAAGTTTAGTTGATATATTAGAAATAACTAAATTCTAGGCTTAGGAATTGAAAACCCTTAAAATAACCCTCATTCTGTCTAACATTGGTAAGTATACGTCCTTACAGTTTTTTTTGAGAAATAGGTAATCTTGAGTTCAGTTTTTGAGTTAAGTCAAGATAAAGGGAAAGTATTGAAGCTTTACCGGAGGATAAGTCTGAAAAATAGTTTCTTTTCTTGAGTTCAAATTTAGAAAGTATATACCCTACAAACTTCACTTACACGCACCTTGAAACTTGGGATAGTAGAGGATACCTAGAAATACTCTTGCCTGAAAGCCTAGTATGAAAGAAAAAACGGTATTTAAAGCTAAACACCAAAAAGAGCATATTGAAACATATATCCGGTCTTGAAAAAGAAAAAGAAAAAGAAAAAGAAAAAGAAAAATAGAATAAAGTCAAGACCTGAAAACTGCTATTTACGCTTTAAAGTTCACACATTCAGTAATCGGCCGTTAGTGCCTCAAGAAGCATTAACAGTCGCATGAAAGGTGTGTGAGCATATCCGTCCATCCTTAATGAAAAGAAGTAGTATTAGGTATTAGGGCAAGGGTATTATAGCTTGAATTGAATTCTTGAGTGTAGGGGTGCAAATACACACACACGTAGGGGTATACAATCGATGTTTGAATAAAAGATAGAAATGAAGAATAAAACTTGTGTTTTCTGTAAAGGTGATAAAAATCCATAATTTGAGGCCGCACTTTAGAAGGAAAACTCAGGAGAACCAATATCTTTCTAAACTTTTTTGGAACGTATATGATCTAAGGTTAAATAGATAAGAGGTGTGAAGCATTAGGGTTGGATATTTCTAACTTAGGATGATAGAATTTTTAACGTAAATACGAAACTGTAGGAGTAGAATCGATGTTAACTTACGAAACTAGCTTGACGGGATTTTGTGGGTGTAATCCGCTGAAAACCCTCAGGAGACAACACTCCTCCTACTAGGGACACCTAGAGGTTTAACGGCTTGTTGCACGCGCTCAGTGCAATCGCGTTCCCTGCGAAAGTCCGGTTAGGATTTTATTTTTGTGAATAATTGGTTTTGCTCGGGACGAGCAAAAGTTAAGTTTGGGAGTATTTTTTCATACCAGAATATTGCATTTTATACCGTCCATTCTTACGCTCGGTTGTTTATAGGTAGGTGCTTTTAATCCGTGTTTGTTACATATTTACAGAATACAGGTTTCCAGTACAAATATTGCAAATCAAGATAAAATCTCCACAGTTACACCAAATACAGAACATCTGTCACAGCAGATAAAAGCCGGGTTCCGGTCATCCATATCCGTCCAGTGCCGAGTACCAGTTCCAGAGACAAGACATATGACAATGGTCATTCGTGTCTGGGACAAGCACAGAGCACGAGGGGGCTGCACAAGAATCAATAGGTGCGCGGAGCTCGAGGGAGATAAAGTCAAAAGTAAAGAAAAGAAAGCAATCTTGGACTAAGAAATCTGAAGATATTCTGGAAGACTTTTGTGCAGTTTAAAGATTTCAAACACGAGAGAAAAGTGAACCAGGGGATACGACAAAATTTGGTAGCCTAACACCCCTAAAGGGCCGCGGAACCGCGGCCGTATGGTGTCATCAGGTGTTGGGTTTTTAGGGGCAGTTTGGTACTTTTATATGGATCCATATTCTTGCCCTAGGTTTTCATTTCCCTTCCTATAAATACCCCAGATCTGAACCATTGTAAGATGTTAATTTCTTTAGCCTCTTTTTGTTAGGTTTTAGTTTCTTTCATCTTCTTCTTCATTCTTCCTCCATGAAAATGTAGTGAGAGCATTGAGTGGATGTTAATGAAGATGAGGGTTGTTGTATCATTCTCTTTTGTTTAACTTCCCCTTGAGATTCTTGCTTTCTCTTGATCATTCAACCTCTTCATTGAGCTTGAAGGGTTAAGGGTTTGTTATTGATCTCAAGGGTCGTATTTTCTTATGGAATTGGTTCTTCACTTCACATGAGTTCTTTACCCTTCTCTTGATCTTGCAACCTCTTGATTGAGCTTGCAAGTTTAAGGGTTGGCTATTGATCCCATGCTTGTCTTGAGTTCTATGGTTCTTGTAATTACTTTCTTGCATTTTTCATTCTTGTCTTTAATTACTTGCAATTTAATTCCATGCACTTTAATTACTTGCTTGTAATCTTTTCTTTTCTTTGTTCTTTTCTTTTTGTTCTCTCTTTTTGGTTCGTTTTTGTGAATGGTTGTAATTATCGTTGTTAAGAATAAATACGGTATTGTATGTTAAGATTTTCTTTTCTCATTTCCTTTTCCCGTTATTTTCCATTGAACTCCGCCCAAACCATACGCAAGCGCTCCGTTAGGCACCCTACCCTAACAAGGTAACGGTGATTCCTAACCGGGACCGGTTGCGTTCGGTTTGGCCGGAGGCGAAAGCAAGAGACAAGAACGGAAGGACAAGGGTAAATAAGCCGTATTCCACGAATACCGCGCTTAAATCCCCTAATCCACGTTGTTGCCAATTGCTCTAGCTTCAATTGGTCAAGACTCAGCTCAAAGGTTTTGAGTACGGATTTCTTTAGCTTACAATCTCGTATCTTTTTCTTAACAACTTTATACTTGCAAATAAAACACATAGGATAGACTTGAACAAACATATACTCATTCTTTATTGACTCGTCTAAGACAAGAAAGGATACACAACCGTCTCCCTGTGGAACGACCCGTGCTCAACCGGCTAGCTGCATAGCGACACCGTCTTGATTGCGGTTAACTTTAATTTTTTCAATCAGTTGAGACACGAGATCCTAGAGTAGGCACATCAGTCGGCCTTTAGCGTTCATCCAGGTTCCACCAAGATGTACCGTGACTTGAGAGACTTTTACTGGTGGGAAGGGATGAAACGCGATATTTCGGACTTCGTTTCGAGGTGCCTGACTTGTCAGCAAGTCAAGGCTGAGAACCAGAGACCTGTAGGGTTACTAGGCACTCTAATGAGGTTCTACAAGGCATCAACCATGCCGGATAAAAATTTTAGCCATGCCGAATAACTCTAAACAAGATCGTTAACTAGAGATTAGGCGAACAAATGCTAATAGATAACAATTATCACTAAGAGAATACGAAATACAACCTTTGTAGATTGGTCCTTCCCTTCTAAATCTCCTTGATGTAGTCCCTTCACTGCGATCATCGGCTCCCAGACTCTCGGACGGCTCCATGAGAAAGTTGCAACAGTATTGCTTGAAGTCTTCGAGGCCGAAGAGATCTACGTCGAGGGAATACGGACTCAAGCTTCTACTTCACTAACCAAAGAATTAGTGAAGCAAACACCCTAAACTAAAGTGCTAGTCTAGTAGAGGATGGTGAGATAGGAAATGGGTACACTTTAGAATTTCATTTCTCACTTTTTATCTCTCTCTTTATCAAACCCTAGAAAGAAAATCTTGAGGAAGAAGAAGATGAGCTTAAATGAGAATGGATAATGATCAAGAGAGAGGGTCATCTAACCATGGTGAGTGAGTATCATATACTTAACTCATGTAGAGACTTAACCATGGCTAACTATAGTGGTTGGGTTAACTAATATCTTAAGTAAAACAAAACTAGTGGACTAAGTCAAATGCAACATAAGCTTCATGAAGCTTCATGCATTTATTCTCATTATCCATTTGTTTTTCAATTATTTTAGATATTAAAACCCTAATACTATAATAAGTATGGTATAAGTCTTATACAGCCATGATATATGTATCAACAACCATGATACAATAAAGAACACAAATAAATATATATATCACACACACATATATATATATATATATTAACTTGTGCAAAAGTGAGAAAAAATTAATGCTTAAGTGAACCAATGTTAGTTAATGTAAATTAGTATATCACATATACAATTATACACTAAATTATTAAATCAACACTTGACTTAATAATCCGGTTATATCATATATAGCCGACTAACATTCAAAGTATCGATTTATCGAATCAACCCTTGATTCGATAACTAGGTTATATCGCATACAACCGATCGATACAAGCATCGCGAGAATAGAATACAGTATCACATACACGCATTATTCTCGGTCCCGCACATATCACATATGCGCTCCTATTTCGTTTTGCCTGATCTAGTACATCCTCTATGTAGGACTCTAAAGACTCGTCAATACGCTGGCAGTGGGTGATGATCATATCAAGCACCCACAAGCCGTCAGCGGTACTAGCTGGACGTAACGGCTACCCGGGTATTGAGCGATCAGAAGATCAACAAGCAAGCCCGCTCCTACTCCTGTAAAAGCCTGACAATGACACTACCGTACAGTCCGGTCTCCTCGTCTGATATGTCGCATATCAAGTCTAGGGGTGGGAAACGTCAGACCCCAATAACTGATAAGTCATGTCGATATGAGGCTCATAACGGGTCGAGAAACTACTGGTAACACTTACCAGTAAATCTCTAAACCAGCCCTGGCCAGGGACTTCCCTGTTATGGCCAATCGAGCATAGCGCAACATCAACCCCCAATACCGGGAGAGATGAAACCCCTCCTATCGCTCATTGCCTCCATGTGACTCGGGACTGTACCCAAAAACCACCGTTTTGCATGCCCTCTTGGACATGGTAAGGTGGAAATCAAAGCACAGTGGGAATCACACAAGACTCTATGACGATCTCGGGTCTACAGACTAACCTGTACCAGTGTCACCAGAGAACTGCCATCTGACGTAAGGTATAATACCATCTGGGAGTTCTCGGCGAGTCCGTCCAGTGTACCCAGTCTCTACTGAGCACCCGTATATCATCTCTGATGTCAAACACCAATGGATATGGGATCATCCATCGCCCATCTGTATGGATCGAGAAGGCATATGCTAGTCTACACTGGTATATCGATGCCCCGTCTCGATACACCCACGACTAGGGACCTTGAAGGATGTACTTATGGACTACCATGTCCCCACTAGTATGATCCGCATCATAGTCCAGGTAGTCAAGTACACATCCTAAGGGCTTTACCAACATGTAACAGAGAGACAGATCAATATACACGTTAAGGTAAAGAGTAACCAGATTGCATATATCATGTCGATCAAGAAAGTCCTCCCTATATATGTCCAAGCATCCACTACAATATACATCACATGTATAGTAATGGCCTCTAGGGCATACATATAACTAACAATCTCCCATTTGCACTAGGGCCATCTGATAACAGTGGCTGTAGTATCTCATACTCAACCATCCCATAAAAGTCTCTCTCTTCGAGAAAAGGCCTTCGTGAGTGGATCTGCCGAGTTGTCCTCTGAGTCTACTCTCCTAACCTCGATCCCCTGGAAATCAACCATCTCCATGATCAGGTGACACTGCCTTAGAATATGTCTGGATCACTTATGGGACGGGCGTTCCTAGGCATAAGCCACAACTCCATTGTCATACAATGGTAGGAACGAAGTTCATCTCATGAACTTATATACATCCAGACTTCCTCTTTGGTAGCATCTTTGGTAGCGATGTATCTAGCCTTTATCGTCTAGTATGCCACGGTATCTGTCTTGCAACTCTTCCAGCATACCGTCCCTTTACTGAGGGTAAAGACAATGCCTGTGACTAACATTCAGTCGTCCTTATCACCCTGGAACCCTTCCAGTGATTGTCCTCAGGATCAATTGATACCATCTCACTATAACTAGTGAGAATCCTAACATCCAATTAGATCTATCTCATTGATCCAAAACCCAGGATTTAGTAGGTATCAATTTGATCCTATGTGGAGAATCATTGTGATAAGCGGAGATTGACCGAGTATAGCATAGGAAACTCCTTCCCCATCAAGAGTATGTCATCCACGTACTCTACGAGGATCACCACCATACTCTCTACTACCTTTTTGTATAAACAAGGTTCATCTACCATTTTGATGAAGTCAAACTCTTTTACTACCACATCAAAACAAACGTTCCAACTCCGCGATGCCTGCTTTATCACATAAAACACCTTGCACATGTTTCCGCTGCTCCCACTGTCTACGAAGCTCTCCGACTGTGTACTTATAGACGCACTCTTCTAAAACATCATTTAGAAAAGCAGTCATGGCACCCAACCGCTAGATATCGTAGTCATGGTATGTAGCTGTGGCAGGTAGGATCTGGATGGACTTAAGCATAGCTACTTAGAAAATGTTTCATCATAATTCATACCTGGTCAATCATGCAAACCTTTAACAAGTCTAGCTTTGAAAGTCTCAACTTTTCCATGTACACCAAGCAATCTTCTCAAGATACACTTGCTCCTGATAGGGATTTAACCCTTCAGATAAAGCAACCAAAGTCCACACTTTGTTGGTGTATAAGGATTCCATCTCAGATCGATAAGCATCCAGCCATTCTTACAGAGTCCCACTCCTGATGGCCAGCTCGAAACTAGTTGGGTCATCATCTCATGATGCAATTCTCGCTCCCACTGTCATAGAGAAACAGAAGTATCTTTCAGGTGGGTGAGGAACCCTACTAGATCGGCGGAGAGGTTGAGGTTCGTTGGTAACTACTGAATCCTTTGGTTCTACCAAATCATCAGCTGAAGTTTGTATAGCTGGAACATTTCCAGTTCTACATAACAGACCTTGCCTCGAGCTTGTCCGGATTTTGCTTTTAGACATAGGCCGAACAACCCCAAATCTTAACTGACTTAAGATATGGGCTCTTCCCTTTCCATATCTCATATGAAGTGGTAGGCAATTGATTTGATCGGAACCCTATTCAATAGGTATGCAACTTCTCCAGTGCATAACTCCCAAAAAGAAATAGGTAACTCAGTAGTACTCATCATAGAGCACACCTTATTATATAGGGTGTGATTGCTCCGTCCCGATACACCGATGTGCTATGGTGTATACGGAGGAGTAATGCTGAGAGAGAATCTCATTCTCCTTTAGAATAATCCAGGAATTCCGTGCTCAAGTATTCTCCTCCTTGATCACATCAAAGGACATAATACTTATACTCGTTTTTGGTTCTCTACTTCTAACTTATATTCTGTGAATATCTGAAAAGGTTCGGACTTGTGTTTCAACATGAACATATGTCTGAATCTTGAGAGATCATCAAAGAATGTAATGAAGTACAAAGAACCGGTCTTGACATGTGTAGACAGGGGACCTTCATACATCAACATGTATCATCCCAAGAGTTCACTAACTCTTTCTCTGTTTCCAAAAAACAGAGCTTTGGTCATCTTATCTCTGTGACATGACTGGCAAGTTTCATAAGATGTAAATTCAAACTAATTTAAATATGCATCTTAATGTAACTTGAGCTAGTCGGGTCGAATTGATATAACCTAGTCTACAATACTTCAAGAAGGATTCGTTCATTTCTGAACTCTTCCTCTTGTGTGTGTTCTGTATACTAAGAACTGTAGTTTGATTAAGAACGTCTATGCTTTTAGATAACGTGCCTGAACAGATCAACTTTTGATATAGGAAATGTACAAAACATTTTCCTACAATACAAAATCATATCCTTCTTTATTAATAAAGAGATTGATATGATGTTGTATATCAGGTTCGGTATCTAATAACATTTGTTCAGAATCAATGTATTCTGGTAATACAGGGTGATAGTGACCAACAGACTTGGCTGCAACATTTGCACCGTTTTCTATCTCATGAAATATATCACACGTTCTCAGTTCTCTACCTATCTGTAGCGCATGTAACAGATTACATATGCGGGATCCTGATCCGGTATCAAATACCCAGGACGTAAAGGATACTGAGAATTAGTTCTCTGTAATGAACACACCCGAAGATGATGCATCAGCATGCACTTTCTTCGTTTGGGCGGCACGGGAATTCATGTAATCCCCAATTTCCTGCTCTGTCTTATAACAATTATAAGTTGGAGCGGGACCAACGTTCCCCAGCTCGTATAACAAGCGGGTTCGGTCAATACATCCGTATTATTATCTTGATTAAGGCGTGATATGGTCGCTACCTGGAGAGAGAGAGAGAAGAAAACACTCTGCGTGCGCTCTTGCAAGATCAGATTGGTTATTATTTTATCTAATCAGCATGGCTCCCACTGTTTTTATCAAATCTTCCTTCAAACCCTAAAAGGAAAGACTAGCCGGGATTAATTATATGCTACAACTTCGCCAATCTTTCAGCCAGGCCAGTGTAGGTACTTTGAGGGAGGTTCCCCATGCTTTCGCATGGACCTAATTAAAGTAAACCTCGTTTTCCAAGAGGCGTAACCCCGTTGACACCTTTCTAGACACCTACTTGATCGGCTAATTATAATGTGTAAAACTCTCCCAGGAGTAACAATTACTCGCAGTGGATATCGGGATCCAACTATCACATAGAAGGTATGCAATCTCATTGCAAATTTCAACACTTGAAATTCCCGATAATTTTGCCCCTAGCACCCTATGACCTTGACGGAGGTCAACAAACCATAGGCTAGTAGTCAAGTTCAACCCGTCATTTTTTGATTGAATCAAACCCACCCGCACGACCCTTGACGGAGGTTAACAAGGTCGTACGACTACCCTAACCCAATCTGCATCATATGCATAAGCAGATAAATACTAGTTAGCTACCGCACACTACGCCTTGACGGAGGTCAACAAACGTAGCACGAATACTAAGTACGACTTATCTGAAATGACGGAGGGCTACGACAGGTTTTTCTGAAAATCTATTGCGTAATGAACTTGATATCGTTGTAGAATCAAATGATTTTAAAATGGAGTGTTTTTTAGGCTTTTACTAGTTTCGCTAAAGAGGTCACTCCCGGTGAAAGGATCTCGGCTCTTTCCTCGTCGAATGAGGTGCAGGACATATCATATATATCACTTTGCAAAGCAAGAACTAGAAAAAGCAATCAAAAGACAAAACCGAGGGTTATAGCATCTGCCAGTCATTGCTAAAGGGGTCACTCCCGGTGAAGGGATCTCGGCCCTTTCCTTATCGAATAAGGTGCAGGATGTTCTACAAGGAACACCGCGATGCAAAGCAAGAACTGTAGCTACCTGTTTTTGAAAATTCGATTCCACAACATCTTTTAGGTTTCTTTTTCTTTCATTAATCATATTAATGAAGTCCCATCATTTATGCACCTAAACATCACAGATAAATACGACGTACACTTATGCCATCCGCATTCGCCTCGATGTCCCCTCGTGCATCGTTAGGTTAGGCAACTAACGGCAGAGCGGGGTAGGGCTAGCACGGGTGTAAAACATAAGTAACGTCTATATAATATATCATATATACTATATACAGCATTTATCATAACATATCAAATGATCACATCACAGATATCGCAGCAGAAGAAACATATGAAACATTGGATATACTAGGACGTCCGTGTTTTATTTTGAGCCTCTATAAAACACGGATTCCACGGTCGCGATGAATAGCCAAACCCACACCCCTAGACCCCTACGAGAGCGGCAAGCAACCCTTCCAATTCTAGAGTTAGGAGACCCGGACTCGACTCCTCAAGTTGGTCTCCCACTGGACTCCAGAACCCGGTTACTTTTGCTCTCCTCCTTAGGTCTATCCTAGTGCGGAAAAGTAAATAATATATAAAAGGTGACATCAACCTCATCCCGGAAGTGCCCCAATAAAAGAATATTACATACATTTAATTTTACATGAAAGAAAATAAAAACTCTCATCTCACATAAAAACCCCCCGGCTATTCAAAACGCGACGATCCAATATAACATATCCAGCAACACATAACATCACATGTCATTAACCTAAGTAAATATGTGCATCCCAATTGTCGTTGACATATAGCAACGAAACCGGCGATATCACATATTACACTTACGATCGCAGAAAAGAAAGTGTAAAACTACAACAGTTGGAATCCGCAACCACCTTAGACATCGCATGCCTAACAATTATAAACCCCGAATTTTAGTCTCTATATCGAAAACACTTTTCAATATCTAGTCGGGCAATTCAACAAGATTCCTGATCTCCTGATCGAATGCCCGTCGCAAACTTTAGTAGACGGCCGCACCCCCGGGCGCCGTCGATGAAGTGCACTAAGGCGGAACACCGCTGCCGCGAGCACCCAAACGGATACTTTCGGTGACGGGGTTCTCCTACAGTTACTTGGTCAGGGCTATGGGGCATGGCTGTCTATTAAGTTTACCCGGCGAGTATCCGCGTACGCTATGTGATTGCGACGGACTTTTGATCGCATCAAAATTCAGTGACAACCGATCATTTGAGACTAAACTGCTATATTTATAACATCCAAATTAGTTATCTCATAACTACTTATGGATTCCAAATATTGTATCACATTCCAGATAAATAGACGGTGTTAAACTTTCCAATCGAATAAACAAACACCCAAGTTTTCCCAAATATTTCTCAACACTTGAGGGGAGTTTAAAAACATCCATTACATGCCACAGTACCAACGGTCCAGCCGTAGAAGGGTCAAGCCAACGCCTCACATGTGGCACGCCGTACTGCCCCAAACCCTAAGGTTCAAAGGGCGGTTCAAGACGGTCACATAATCGAGTTAAGGTTTGTTGTCTTCTAGAGGGTCCATCGCGTAACTTGCACGATCTAGACGTTCTTAAACAAACGGAAAAATCCAACACTTGGAAATTTTCCGGGTCGGGAAAAAGTGAATTATTGATATCTGTTCGAACTTTTTAATACTTTCTAAATATCCGGAATAAACAACGAAATTAAATTTTCCGATCGAATCTACGAATACAAAATAAACCCCAGAACACTCAACACTTGAGTCAGATAAAAATACCCATAAAAATATCAGTAAATAAATAGGAACTTTACTGCGCAAAACGACAAGGGTGACGTCACCTTATGGCCGCGGAACCGCCGCACGAGCCATGCTCGTGCCGCGGTTCCGCGGCGCTTTGGGCGCTAACCTTTGTCGTTTTGCACAGTTTTCCTTATATTTACCTGCTGATTTTTTTAAGCATTTTTAATTCAGAAAAATCCCAATTTGGGGAAATTTTCCAGAGAGGGGGTTAACTTTGACATATCGGGGTTCGATCGGAATTTTAACATCGTAAACACATCGCCTAATACTCTAGCTAGGCTCTGATACTACTGTAGGGTTACTAGGCACTATAATGAGGTTCTATAAGGCATCAACCATGCCGGATAAAAATATTAGCCGTGCCGAATAACTCTAAACAAGATCGTTAACTAGAGATTAGGCGAACAAATGCTAATAGATAACAATTATCACTAAGGAAATACGAAATACAACCTTTGTAGATCGGTCCTTCACTTCTAAAGCTCCTTGATGTAGTCCCTTCGCTGCGATCATCGGCTCCCGGACTCTCGGACGGTTCCATGAGAAAGTTGCAACAGTATTGCTTGAAGTCTTCGAGGCCGAAGATGATCTACGTCGAGGGAATATGAACTCAAGCTTCTACTTCACTAACCAAAGAATTAGTGAAACAAACACCCTAAACTAAAGTTCCAGTCTAGTAGAGGATGGTGAGATAGGAAATGGCTATACTTTAGAATTTCATTTCTCACTTTGTATCTCTCTCTTTATCAAACCGTAGAAAGAAAATCTTGAGGAAGAAGAAGATGAGCTCAAATGAGAATGGATAATGATCAAGAGAGAGGGTCGTCTAACCATGGTGAGTGAGTATCATATACTTAACTCATGTAGAGACATAACCATGGCTAACTATAGTGGTTGGGTTAACTAATATCTTAAGTAAAACAAAACTAGTGGACTAAGTCAAATGCAACATAAGCTTCATGAAGCTTCATGCATTTATTCTCATAATCCATTTGTTTTTCAATTACTTTAGATATTAAAACCCTAATACTATAATAAGTATGGTATAAGTCTTATACAGCCATGATATATGTATCAACTACCATGATACAATAAAGAACACAAATAAATATATATATCACATATATATATATATATATATATATATATATATTAACTTGTGCAAAAGTGAGAAAAAATTAATGCTTAAGTGAACCAATGTTAGTTAATGTAAATTAGTATATCACATATACAATTATACACTAAATTATTAAATAAACACTTGACTTAATAATCCGGTTATATTATATATAGCCGACTAACATTCAATGTATCGATTTATCGAATCAACCCTTGATTCGATAACTAGGTTATATCGCATACAACCGATCGATACAAGCACCGCGAGAATAGAATACGGTATCACATACACGCATTATTCTCGGTCCCGCACATATCACATATGCGCTCCTATTTCGTTTTGCCTGAGCCAGTACAACCTCTATGTAGCACTCTAAAGACTCGTCAATACGCCGGCAGCGGGTGATGATCATATCAAGCACCCACAAGCCGTCAGCGGTACTAGCTGGACGTAACGGCTACCCGGGTATTGAGCGATCAGAAGATTAGCAAGCAAGCCCGCTCCAACTCCTGTAAAAGCCTGACAGTGACACTACCGTACAGTCCGGTCTCCTCGTCTGATATGTCGCATATCAAGTCTAGGGGTGGTAAACGTCAGACCCCAATAACCGATAAGTCATGTCGATATGAGGCTCATAACGGGTCGAGAAACTACTGGTAACACTTACCAGTAAATCTCTAAACCAGCCCTGGCCAGGGACTTCCCTGTTATGGCCAATCAAGCATAGCGCAACATCAACCCCCAATACCGGGAGAGACGAAACCCCTCTTATCGCTCATTGCCTCCATGTGACTCGGGACTGTACCCAAAAACCACCGTTTTGCACGCCCTCTTGGACGTGGTAAGATGGAAATCAAAGCACAGTGGGAATCACACAAGACTCTATGACGATCTCGGGTCTACAGACTAACCTGTACCAGTGTCACCAGAGAACTGCCATCTGACGTAAGGTATAATACCATCTGGGAGTTCTCGGTGAATCCGTCCAGTGTACCCAGTCTCTACTGAGCACCCGTATATAATCTCTGATGTCAAATACCAATGGATATGGGATCATCCATCGCCCATCTGTATGGGTCGAGAAGGCATACGCTAGTCTACACTGGTATATCGATGCCCGGTCTCGATACACCCATGACTAGGGACCTTGAAGGATGTACTTATGGACTACCATGTCCCCACTAGTATGATCTGCATCATAGTCCAGGTAGTCAAGTACACATCCTAAGGGTTTTACCAACATGTAACAGAGAGACAGATCAATATACACGTTAAGGTAAAGAGTAACCAGATAGCATACTATCATGTCGAGCAAGAAAGTCCTCCCTATATATGTCCAAGCATCCACTACAATATACATCACATGTATAGTAATGGCCTCTAGGGCATACATATAACTAACAAGACCGGCTGGAGAGTTTCAACCTTTACCCATTCCGGAATGGAAATGGGAGCAGATTTCCATGGACTTCATTGTGGGTCTACCCAGGACCAGTAGGGGGTATGACTCCATTTGGGTGCTTGTTGACCGGTTGACGAAAGCGGCTCACTTCCTTTCAGTGAAGGCCACTTTCGGTTATGCTACATAGATGAGATTGTGCGTTTGCACGGTGTTCCCACATGCATAGTATCTGACAGAGGCACCCAGTTTACTAGCCGTCTTTGGAAGATGCTTCAGGAAGTTTTGGGTACCCGATTGAGTTTTAGCACCGCTTTTCATTCGCAGACCGATGGCCAGTCGGAGCAGATTATTCAGACTCTGGAGGATATGCTCCATGCATGTGTGCTTGATTTTGGTGGCAGTTAGGATCGTCACTTGCCGTTGATTGAGTTCTCCTGCAATAACAGCTTTCAGGAGACTATTCAGATGGCACCTTTTGAGGCTTTATATGGTAGGAAGTGTCGATCGCCAGTCTGTTGGACCGAGCTTAGTGAGAGTCTGGTTTTGGGACCCCAGCTAGTTCAGGAGACTACGGAGAAGATCCAGTTGATTCAGGACAGGATGAAAGCATCCCAGTACAGGCAGAAGTCTTATGCCGACCTTCGTCGTCGCAGACTTGAGTTCGCAGTGGGGGATCATGTATTCCTAAGGATTTCTCTGATGAAGGGTGTTATACGATTTGGGAAGAGGGGGAAGCTCAGTCCCAGATTTGTAGGTCCTTTCGAGATTCTTGAGCGAGTGGGTTCCGTTGCTTATCGTTTGGCGCTCCCGCCTAGTTTTCCGGATGTTCACCCCGTTTTCCATGTATCGATGCTTCGTAGATACCTTCATGATCCTTCTCACATGATTCAGCACAAGACCGTTCAGCTTGAGCGCGATCTTTCGTTCACCGAGCAGCCGGTAGTTATTTTAGATCGGCAGGTGAAGAAACTTCGGTCAAAAGTCTTGCCATCTGTGAAGGTTCTTTGGGGTAGTCCTACTAATGAGGAGATCACTTGGGAGGCCGAGAGTGAGATGCGGAAGAAATTCACTCATCTCTTTGAAGGTACGCTTAGTAGTTAATTTTAATTCTGGGACCGAATTTCTATAAGGGGGGAGATTGTAACGTTTTAGAAATCGTTATGAGAATTTTTCTGTTTTGGGGTAAAATTGTCGGTATTTTCCGTTTTAACCCGACTGTATTCAAACGATCATATAGACTTGCCAGCACCTAGTTTAGCTAAAATAAAGCTAGTGCGCATGCTTTGGGGGTATATGGGACGTTTTGGTTCAATTAGAATTTTTCCCAATTTTAATATTATTTTAATATGGTATTTGACATATTGGAAATTGGGAAATTTCCTTCTTTGAAATCATTGCAAGTAAATCAAGTTGAGTTAATAAAACCCCTCTTTTAATATCTAGATATTTGTATGGGTTTTAGATTTAAAGTTAAAGAAAAAGAAAAGAAATGAGTGAGGTGCATGCATGTGTGTGTGAATGCATTTATGAGCATTAATCACTAGAAGTTGCTAGGAAATTCCACACAAAACCCTCCCTTTCCTCACTTGGCCGAGATCCTTCCTCCCCCTTCTGCTCTTGATCATTTCCCTTCCATTTTTGCATCAATCCAAATTCATAAATCTCAAAAATTCCAAAATATATCACAAAATATACATCAAGTCTTGGTTTTTGCTTCTTGCTCACCTGGAGCTAGGAAAGCTTAGATCTTGGGAGCGTAGGTTGTTAGGTATAATCCCTAATCTGTTAAAAAGAAGTTTTTATGATGTGTAGTTCGTTGGATATTGTTAAGAACATGTTAGATATCGATTAGTGCAATATCGTATTCTTTTGTGTCTTGTTGAGTTTCTGGGATTTGCTCCGACTTGGAATTTTTACTGGGTAACTAAACAATATTGCAGTGATGTACTAATTAACCTAAGACTCCACCTGAGACACGTGACCCAACCCACTGGCCTCGGCCGGCGACCCTTTGATGAATTTCGGTGACGCCGGCTATGTAGGGAGGTGTTGGGGTTTGGTTTTTGTGGGTAGTTGTCTGCTGTGGTTTAGGGGTGTTTGGTACTGTTTACTTTTTTAGTAATAACAGTATGAAAAATCTGGAATCATTTTCCTATAATATAGTGTTTTGAATCCGCGTGTTACGTAATCCGACACGAATCGTGATCTTGCGCAGCTGCTGTAGTTAGATTGGTTTTGTGGTATCGTTACGCACGTTAGCCACTAGACGGACACTCGTGAGTTAGTTTAGTATGGGTGCGTTGTATTAAAACGTAGTTTTATGTTATAGTGGTTGATTTCTGAGTTTTGCTCTGTTAATGTGTTTGTGAAATTATAGTGTCGCAAGCGGGGACTTCTGACGCTGCGAACAAGGGGAAGCAGGTGGTCGGATTTTCGTAGCTGGAGACCTTTGGTGAGTAGATTTAACATCTACGGGGAAATCGCCCGTATGGCGTTATGCGTCGGGGCGGATATGATATGATAGCTGCATGTTATTGCATATTATTTAATTTCATATGAATGTCATTGCATAGAATTATCTGTTGTACCTTGACTTGTACCTTTAGATATAACACATTACTGACGGTTCATGTTGTACGAGCACTATTTGTATGCTACACCCACACCGTCAGTAATTGTCATGACATGCACAAACAACCTACATACGTGATACGGTAGTAGATAGGGATAGTTAAGCTAGTAGCCCTTATCCCATTGTGCATATGAGATATTGTTGACACCTACATACGTGATATTGTATTGGACATGGATAGTTAAGATAGTAACTCTTATTCCATTTCACGTATACCTTTCTATAGCTACTTGTACATCATGCATACATATTGACATGTACACCCACATACTCGATTACAGTTACATGTACACCATGCACACATACTGACATGTATACCGCATATTTTTCTATAATTGTATTACCCTAAGTGGTATTGTTTTGATATGTGATATTGAGTTGTTGATCATTGCACTTATGAAATGCATCATACCTACTTGCTTACATGTAGATACTTAAACCTTGCTACACTTACATGTACTCTTCATATGATGCTGCACTTGTTTTTCGGAGGATTTTGGGAACCGCAAGATATATTTTTAAAGGAAGATTCATTTAAAAGAGCGGCTTTTCCTTGATATACTCATATTGTTGTTTTATAATGCATATATCAGTTTTCATGGATTTACGCATTGAGATATGGATTTCATATGATTTATGGATTTGAGAACCGTGGGGGTATTTCAAGAAAACTATGTATTGTTTGAAAACCCGGTTTCTCTTGATATGATATTTCAGTGCGTCCACCATGTGATTTCTCAGTTCTGAGATTTAACTTATGATACCCGATTCGAGGAGCGGGAGGCACCGTCTGAGGGTACATGGTGGACTCGGTATGGTACCCCAGAGCGAGTGATGATTTCGTGGTATAGACGATAAGCCTGGCGGTGGGACCACTACCTACCGGTGATTTTATCTGGACTCGGCGGTTATCATAGGGATACCGACAGGAGTGATGTATGACATATCGTCAGGGCCAGTCGTGGTGACAGCGCCTGAGTTTTGAGGATTTTCGTATCGATACTAAACACGGGTTTCATGATGTTTCGAGTGTCGGTGTTAGACACTCTGGTTTTTATGACTTTTATGTATCGTCGGTGGACATACGGGGTTGATATCCTCATACTTATATACATATATATATACACACAGGGATATGTTTTCATGATGTTTCGGGTGTCGATGTTTGACACTCAGGTTCCATGAGACTTACAGGATGTGAGGGCCGATCTGTGGATGCGGTGCCTGAGGATTTGGGGATTTGATGTGTCAGTGAGGGACACTGGTGTTTTTCCATGCGGATGATTTTGCATGAGATTTTATTATATCATCCCACACTCTCAGAATTATTCTTGATATGCATTGTTTCATGTAGTTGTAGTACCCTGATGATGTACCTTTACATGATAGTTGCATATTCATATTGTCATACTTATGCTATCGGATTACTTGTGATAGATTAATCGATATTCGTGCATACTTGCGATTACAGTATGATGTTGATTACTACTCATGAGTTGGAAACTCACCCCCATTGTGCCACAGTGTTTTGCAGGACTTACCCTCAGAGTAGTCGCGACAGGGCGTCTTATCATCTCTACTTTTGCGGATACCGCTACGTTAGGCAGTGAGGCCTTTGCTTTTAGGTGGGTTTGCGGTTATCTGCTTGTAAATTGTATATATTTTTTTGGATCTAGTATTCTCCATCTACCACTGTTTGTACAAGACTTAGAGACGACTTGTGAGGATTCAGTGTTGTATTATTTTGGTGATTTTGGGTGCCGTGCTCGTGGAAGCAGTTTTTGTTGAAAAGTTTACTTATTTATGCGGTTTTCCTTTATATTCTTCAGTTCGGCATCGTATTTATATCTTGTGGTGGTTGTCTCCGCTGTTGGGCGTGATTTGCTCCCGTTTGGGATGCTTTATATATTATCTGTGTTGTACCCGTTTTCGGGGCTAGTTTTTACAATGGAGGTGCTGCCGAAATTTTTAAGAAAGAAAACTAGAGTTAGAGATTTTACTTGTGATTTTCTAAACGTTTAAAAACTATGTTTTTCTCCGTTGATCCAGTTTTGGGTGGTTTAGATTTCTGGTTTTCGGCTTATTTAAGCTGCGTACGCCTGTAGACGTTACGTAGTTTAAGTGCCGATTACGGGCCAAATTTTGGGTCGTGACAGGTATGTGATGAGGTTACAAAATAAACATGGATCAACGTACCATATCAACCCTTCCAAGTTACAATATTAAGTTTATAATCACATTAAAGCATGTTAAACAATCACAAGAGGTGGAGGAAGCAAAACTTTTCATCTCACTTCCTCACCAATACCACAGCCAAAAGAATATTAGTTAAGCATAATAAAAGAAAAGAAAATAAGAAAAAAGAGAAAGTATAAAAGAAACAACAATTTATTAACACTTGAAGAAAGAGATACAAGATTTTGGTTACTTGTTCAACCTCCTTAATGAAGCTTTCCAAAGAAAGCTTCAAGAGAGAAGAAGAAGAAGAAACCAATGATGAAGCCCACTCACTCTCAAGCTAAACAAAAGAACTAAGAAATGAAAATAGGGTATATACATATGGTCCCTTGCTAAATATCTGTTCTGGTATTTATAAGCTCAACTCCAGAATAAACCAACAATATAGATGGACTGATGTGACCCTAAGAAATGATCAGAAGAAAAATAGGGACATTTGGAGCAAATTGACCCGGTGAGCTCAGATTTTTGTGGATTCTCGCCGGTCCAAGTCAGGCCAATGGGGCTCGTTTTTGTGCGGTGATCTTGAGTGCTCTCAACAAGTCCACTGGTATTGTTTGATTTCTTCATTTCAGCTCAGGTTATACTAAGTAGTTTTGGAGGGAACATGATGCTTCAAATCACATCACCACTTTATTGCATTTATTGCCCATTCAAAGCACATCACAGCATATATGCACAATTTATGCCAGGGGCATCCCCACCATGGTCCAAGCCATCATGTGCACACTTGTATGTGTTGGACCAAAATTGTGTGCACACATGTTTATTTGCAAAAGCTCTTGGAATATCGGTCAGTTTCCTGTTCTGATTGCAGTTTCAACTCCCAAATGCTATATCCGTGATATTGAGTGTGTTTTCAGTGTTGTATCACGAATACCTGTAAACTGTAATTACTAGGCAAACACTGATTAATAGTACCGATATATAACAAAATAGATAATGAATGAGTGGTATTAAAATGCAGTTTTCTGTGATGAACAAATACCCCCAACTTATCTATTTTTCGTCCCGAGCAATACAAAAAATCATTGCCTCACTTTCACAGGGAACGCGATTGCACTGAGCATGTGCAACAAGCCGTTAAACCTCTAGGTGTCCCTAGTAGGAGGAGTGTTATCTCCTGAGGACTTTCAGTGGATTACACACTCAAAATCCCCTCAAGCTAGTTTCATAAGTTAACGTCGATTCTATTCCTACAGTTTAGTATCTAAGTTAGAAATTCTATCATCCTAAGTTGGAAATATTCAACCCTTATATTTCACACCTCCTATTTATTCAACCCCAGATCCTATACGTTTTTACAGTTTAGAAAGATCTCGTTATCTTCTGAGTTTTCCTTGTAAAGTGTGGTCTCCAATCAGGGATTTTTATCATCATTACAGAAAACATAAGTCTTATTCTGCATCTATATCTTTCCTCCAAATATCGATTGTATACCCCTACGTGTGTGAAAATTTTCACCCCTACACATAAGAATTCAATTCAAGCTATAATACACTTGCCTTAATACCTAATACTACTTCTTTTCATTAATGGATGGACGGTTTTGCTCACACATCTTTCATGCGATTATTAATGCTTCTTGAGGCACTAACAGCCGATTACTGAATGTATGAGCTTAAAGAGTAAATAGAAGTTTCCAGGTCTTGACTTTATTTATTTTTTCCTTTTATTTTTTCTTTTTTTTCTTTTCAAGACGGGATATATTTTTCAATGATACTCTTATGGTGGTTAGCTTTAAATATCATTTTTTTTCTTTCATACTACGCTTTTAGGCAAGAGTATTTCTAAGTATCCTCTACTATCCTAAGTTTCAAGGTGCGTGTATGTGTAGTTTGTAGGGTATATATTTTCTAACTTTGGACTCAAGAATAGAAACTATTTTTCAGATTTATCTTTTAGTAAGCTTCAATACTCTCCCTTCATCTCGACTTAACTAAAGAACTGAACTCAAGATTACCTATTTCTCAAAAAACTGTAAGGACATATAATTACCAAGGTTAAACAGAATGAGTGTTATTTTTAGAGTTTTCAATTTCTAAGCCTAGGATTTAGTTACTTCTAATATATCAACTAATTTTCGGAATAACAATCTAAGTTGCCCTACTAGCTAACTTGACGACAAAGTTTTTATGTTTTTGTAAATTTTTTTAATTTTTATGGGTTTTTTAATATGTATGCAATGCAGAATATACACATGATGCAACAAAAATAAATACAGTGCTCACCCCAAACCTGAGTTTTACAATGTCCTCATCGTTGCCCCCATCTCCGGTAGCTAGAATTACACATCAGGGTGAGAATTTTATTCAAAGAAAAAGAAAAAACCTAAGACTAATTACAATATATACATGTTAAACGATTGGGTTAGTCCAGAAATTAATACCAGCCATTTAAAGATTTTGTCTATATAGTGCAATGGCTGGTAAAAGAATATGTGTATACAAAAGAAAAAGAAAAAGAAAAGGTATATGTTAGATGTTAGTGAAGGGCATGAGCGTGTAAAATTAGGGATCAGAAGACGCTGAAAATGAAGATAAAGTTTTGAAGAGGTCAAAAAATTGTTTTCTGAATGAATTGAATGTTCAAAAGGCACGTGTTGAGTTCCAAAGTCGGCGCCAAAAACTTGTTGGGAACTCACCCGTGCACGCAACCGCGTATGTTTTGGAAACGGATATTAAATGAAGGAAACTGATTGCGCACGCGAGATCGTTCTCGTCTTAAAATTTATAAACCGCAAGTGCACGGCGCATTGTAGCGAGCCGGCAAGTACGGGTCGATCCGCAGGGAATTGTGTATTAGGCCTTGTCTTTTGAGGTTCGAAAAATTAATAAATTGAGTTGGTTGTCACAAAAAAAATAGAAAATACGAAAACAAGGAAAAGCAAGAAAACAAGCAAGTAAGAAATGGTTGTGGTTTTGGCTTGGAAGGTCGAATCACGACGATTCCCTCGACGCTCCCTTGATCATGAGTTGTCCGCCCTTACGTCGATCCCGGCATGAAGCACGTATTGTCAAAGCGGTTGCGAGGCACAAGTCGTCAAATTCCGATATTCGCCGCAAAGCACGAAACGAGTCCGTTTTGATCACTTACCGTTTGTATGTCCGAGTTTGAGGTATCAACACTAAACACAGGGGTTAGCAAGCATACCACAACAACAAAAACACAAGTTAGTGAGTGAGAGCAAATGATTTCAGTGTTAAGTGTGCTAAGAGTTTATGATGGTATATGGTATATGGTATATGAAACCGAAAGATTTGTCAACTCATTTAATCACAAAATACCATATCCAAGCTTAGCAAACTTAACACCGAATTGATTCTAACCTTAGGCTTGCAAGATGGGGTTTATGGGGAGAATATGGTATGTGATGAGCTTACAAAGTAACCATGGAATCAACATACCATATCAACCCTTCCAAATTACAATACTAAGTTTATAATCATATTAAAGCATGTTAAACAATCACAAGAGGTGGAGGAGGCAAAGCCTTTCATCTCACTTCCTTACCAATACCACAACCAAAGGAATATTAGTTAAGCATAATAAAAGAAAAGCAAATAAGAAAAAAGAGCAAGTATAAAAGAAACAACAATTTATTAACACTTGAAGAAAGTGATACAAGATTTTGGTTACTTGTTCAACCTCCTTAATGAAGCTTTCCAACGAAAGCTTCAAGAGGGAAGAAGAAGAAGAAACCAATGATGAAGCCCACTCACCCTCAAGCTAAACAAAAGAGCTAAGAAATGAAAATAGGGTATATACATATGGTCCCTTGCTCAATATCTGTTCTGGTATTTATAGGCTCAACTCTAGAATAAATAAACAATATAGATAGACTCGTGTGACCCTAAGAAATGACCAAAAGAAAAATGGGGACATTTGGAGCAAATTGACCCGGTGAGCTCGGATTTTTGTGGATTCTCGCCGGTCCAAGTCAGGCTTATGGGGCTCGTTTTTGTGTGGTGATCTTGAGTGCTCTCAACAAATCCACTGGTATTGTTTGATTTCTTCATTTCAGCTCAGGTTATACTCGGTAGTTTTAGAGGGAACATGATACTTCAAATCACATCACCACTTTATTGCATTTATTGCCCATTCAATGCACATCACACCATATATGCACAATTTATGCTAAGGGCAGCCCCACCATGGTCCAAGCCATCATGTGCACACTTGTATGTGTTGGAACAAAATTGTGTGCACACATGTTTATTTGCAAAAACTCTTGGGATATCGGTCAGTTTCCTATTCTGCTTGCAGTGTCGGCTCCCAAATGCTATATCTGTGATATTGAGTGTGTTTTCAGTGTTGTATCATGAATACCTATAAACTGTAATTACTGAGCAGACACTGATTAATAGTATCGATATATAACAAAAAAAATAATGAATGAGTGGTATTAAAATGCAGTTTTCTGCGATGAACAAAATCGAACCACATACATTACTGTGTATAAGTCCCAAAAGATCTCCTGCTCTTTCTCCGTGTCCGGTGAACGGAGATTTGGTCATCTTTCCCTTGAGACAAGACTGACAGGTTTCATAAGATGAAAATTCGAACATATTCAAATATCCATTTTTATGCAACTTATTTAGTCTTTTCTCACCGATATGACCAAGTCTACAATGCCACAAGTAAAATTCGTTCACTTCTGAACTCTTCCTCTTGCGTGTGTTTTGTATATTGAAAACTGTGCTTTGATTTAGATCATAGATACTATTACACAGTATACCTTTTGCAACCAATACCTTGTCAAGGTAAATGTTCATGATATTTCTATCAAGAACAAAGTTATATCCATCTTTATCATGTAAAGAAACTAATACGATGTTGCAAACCATGGAAAGTACATAGTAGCAATTGTTCAAAATCATAGTATTGCCATTTGGCAATGCTATGTGATATTCACCGACGGCAGCAGCATCAACTTGTGCTCCGTTCCCTACTCTGAGGGACATATCACCATGTCCAACCATCCTACTTTTTCTCAGTCCCTGCAATAAATTACAGATATGAGATCCTGATCCGGTATCTAGTACTCAGGAGGTATGACTGACCGAAAAATAGTTCTCAATAATAAGAACACCTGAAGGAGACGCAATAGTATGCTTCTTCTTCGTTGGGGTAATCAAGGAATTCATGCAATCCTCTTTCTCTTGCACATACTAATGACTGCTGTCATAAGTTAGAGTCGAACTGACGTTCCCCAGCCCCGAATAAGAATTCGGATCGGTCAAGTGATACATTTTATTATCTTGATTAAGACATAAATAGGTTGCTACCTGGAGAGAGAGACAAGAAACACTAAGCGTCCGCTCTTGCAAGATTAGATTGGTTATTAGTTTATTTAATCAGGATGGCTCCCACTGTTTCCTCGAATTCTCTTTCAAACCTTAAAAAGAGAATTAGATGGGATCATTAACACCTTACAAGTTCGCTAATCATTTAGCCAGGTGAGTGTTGGTACTCTGAGGGAGGTTCCCCGTGCTCTCGCACAGACCTAATTAAAATAAACCTCGTTTCCGCAGAGACGTAGCCCGTTAACACTTTTCTAGACACCTAATAGGTCAGCTAATTGTGAAGTGAAAAATATCTCCCAAGAGTAATCCTACTCATCAGTGGGATCACGATCCAACTATCAGCGTGATAAACTAGATGGAAGCTACTCTAGTCACCACACTCCAGAAGGTATGCAACACTAGCAAGTTTTCTGTACATTTGAAACTCCCGATGTGGTTTTTCCCCCTAGCGACTTTTATGACCACGACAATGCCAACATATCATAAGCCGCTAGTAAAGTTCGGCCCGTCATTATCTTGATTAACTTAGACCCACCCGCATAACCCTTGATAATGCCAACATAGATATGCGACTGTCCTAAATAATTAAAAACAAAACTACAAACAAGAAATACGTAGCTACCAATCACTACGCCTTGACAATGCCAAAATACATAGCACGAATATTAAGTAATACTTCTAGGAAATGACGGAGGGCTACGGCTGGTTTTTTGGCGAAAAAACCCTTTAACGTAATGAAGTTGATATCGTTGAAAGAACCGGGTAGTTTTGAAAAGGAGTGGTTTAGGCTCCGCTTTTGAAAACTTGTGTTTTGAAGAAAACCGAGTAATCTACAGTATACAATTTTTCTCAAGACTTCACTCCTCGCAAAAGGATCTAGGCTCTTGCCTCCTTGAATGAGGTGATGGATATTCATGACCGAATACCACTATGCAAAGCGAAAAATTATGACTATAGTTTTTCGAAATTTGTTCCAACATCTTTTATATTTCTTATCTTGCATTAATAAAAATTAATGTGGTCCTATCAATTAAACCCTATCACACCAGAAAAGAACGAAAATACAATGTATGTATATGCTATCCGCATTCGTCACGGGGGCCCGTCATGCACCGTTAGGTTACTTAACTAACGGTAGAGCGAGGGCTGGACTAGCGCAGGTGCAAAATATATACAACATCTACTAGTATATATAAATATATATAACATTCGTCCCAGGCATGATATAAGCAACATCACAAATCAACAACAAGCAACACAGAATGGTGGATAATCTTGGAGTCTTGGGTCTCATTTGAGCCGCAAATGAGACCCGACGTTCCCAGTCGTGTGGATAGCCCGTGCAATGAAAACCTAGACCCCTACGAGCGCGGCAAGTTACCCGCCAATCCCAGAAGTAAGGCAACCCCAATCAACAACGTAAATGGGCCATCCAGCACTTCACGGGATCCGGTAACTTGAGCTCCCTCTATGGGTCATCCTATACCCCCTATGAGTGCGGCGAACAGCCCGCCAATTCTAGAGTAAGGCCCTCTTCATCTCAACGCCATGAGATGAGGGCCCGTTGCTCTCTAGAACCCGGCTATTCGAGCACACCACCGCGGGGTAATCCTAGTATAGAAAAGAAAAATATATGTACAATGGTGACATCGACCTCAACCCGGTCGTACCCCAATCAAATAATATACAATCCGGCAGAAACGACTGTCCACATGTCAGACGCTCACCCCGCAATAACAAATATACAAATGAATCTGAACTGTATTGCTACCATTGCACCATAGGCTATCCATCACGACAATCCAACCACAATATCAGCACATTACAGAACATCAACGTAAATATCATGTTCGCAAACCCGTCTAATAGAACATATAGCAATTAGTCGGGTTATACCACTCAATGATATTCACGGTCGCAAATACTAACACATGTACTGATAAACACTTATTTAAAATTTTGATTGACTAAAATTTTTCCGTATTGTCCCCAAGTGCTAACCAGTACTCAAACAAATCTGAGCCAGAATCATACATCTCAAAAATCGCATTTCCATACAATAGAGTGCCAGAAGAATTTTAGTGCATAGAGGCCCCACATCGACCGCGGAACCGCCGCAAACAAGCACGTTGTGTGGCGGTTCTGCGGCCGTATGACGGGCTTATGTGCCCAAATTTCTTCTGGAATTTTAAAATTGCACGCACGTATTTTTAAGGTACTCTAAATAATTTTTTGAACACTTTTTAAAATCGACAGCAAACATGAACATGGAATTGCGATATTAGAAAATTTTCATCGATCGATATTTCAAACACGTCTAAACTTAGTAGTAAGGGTTTATGGGCTGGCTCTGATAACATGTTGGGATTTCCTAACGCCCTGGCCATCAACCGTGGCCGTTGCGAAACGAAAATTTTAGAGTTTTGAAAACTGGCGCTAGAAATAACCAGTCCTAGAATCTACCATAAATAGAAACTAGCTATCAAAGAGGATATCTATCTACTATGATAGAAGAGTCTCTCCAAAAGATCCTTGTCCTTCGGTCTTCTTTCCTCTTCGTTTGCTCCTAAAGATCACTTTGATCGAGCTTGTTCATCGTTCCTTACTCCTTGAGTTCTTCTGGATCGAGCTTGATCGCCGGCCTCCCTCCGTCGAAGATGATCCACCCGAGAGATGTAGGCCATGGCTCTAGCTCCACACTTAGAGTCTAGTGGAGCAACTAGAGACTTTATATTGCTAATCTAAAGTGTCTAGGATATGGTGCAAGGTTCTATGTTTTTCTATCTCACTTTTTTTCTTGATTCTCAACACATGAGATTGTAGAGAGGAGGTTGAAAATGAAGGTGGAGGAACTCAGGAAAAGTAATGAGGAGAGTGAAGCAAATGGTGAGAATGAATGATTAACCATGAGAGAGAAAAACCAACCATAGTTTTGTAAAACTATATTTCCAATATAAAAACCAACCATGCTTGAATAGTTTGCACAAATGAATTGAAAATTCATTTTTCAATACTATTAAAGCATGGTTCTCACCATACCCCCTTAACAATTTTACACCTCATTTTCCATTTAAAGATAAATGGATAAAACTAAAATGAGGTGTCCACCTTCTAGAATGTTTTTCGTATAAATACGGATTACAGTTTACTGTATATACATACCCGTATTCGTATCAAAATACGAATACATAAAGAGATAGAATAACACAAAGAACATAATACTAGAATATACATATCAAAATACATATACATAAATTATTAAATCAGTCCCAGATTTAATAATCTGTCTCAATCCCGAGCCGGCTAGTATTATCAACTGTCTGATCGAAAGTTCGGGTAGCTAGTACAATTGATCGATCGTAACCCTGCAACGTATCTAATACGGCCACTACTTCATTTCGCCTGTACCAGGGAAACCCTCTGTGTGGGACTATAAAGACTAGACAGTACGCCGGCAGTGAGTTACTGGATAAATCCATAACCACAAGCACGTCAGCGGCATTAGCTTTACGTAACGGCTACCCGGGTACCTGTCGAAAAGGAAGGTCGGTGAACAAACTCATCCGGATCCCTACTGAGCCTATCTGTGACAATCTCCGTACAGCCCGGTCTCTTCGTCTATGAGTATCGTGTTAGTAATATGTATGCCCTAAAGGCCATTATATGGATAGTGGAAACTTGGACATATAATCTATAGAGATAGATGACTTTTTGCTCAACATGATAGTATGCTATCTGGTTTACTTTATCTTGATATGTAGATTTAATCATTTACACATGCTGATAAAGCCCAAAGGATATTTGCTTGACTACTGTGATTATGATGCGGATCATACTAGTGGGGCACATGTAGTCTATAAGCATATCCTTGAACTGTTCCTAGTCGAGGGTGTATCGAGACAGGGCATCGATATTCCAGAGTAGACTAGCGTATACTATTCTTGTCCCATATGATGGGCGATGGATGATTCCACATCCATCTGGTGAGGAGACACCAAAGATTGTATGCGGGTGCTCAGTGGAGACTGGGTACACTAAACGGACTCGCCGAGAACTCCTATGTGGTATTATATCTATCATCGGATAGCAGTTCTCAGGGAACACTGGTACAGGTTAGTCTGTAGACCCGAGATCGTCATAGAGTCTTGTATGTCCTCCCACTATACTTTGATCTCCACCCTACCACGGCTCTACTGAGTCGTGCAAAAAGGTGGTCTTTGGTTACAGTCTCGAGGCGCATGGAGGCAATGAGCGATAGGAGGGGTTTCGTCTCTCCCGGTATTGGGGGTTGATGTTGTGCTATGCTCGATTGGCTATAACATGAAGTCCCTGGCCAGGGCTGCTGAGATTTACTGATAAGAGTTATCGGTAGTTTCTCAATCTGTTATGAGCCATACACCAGCATGACTTATTGAGTTACTGGGGTCGACGATTCCATCCCTGGACTCGATATGCAGCAGATCTGACGAAGAGACCAGACTGTACTGTAAGTGTTGCCAGTTGGCTCGACGGGAGTTTTTATAGCTTCGCTGGTTTTCTTCTGATCGTTTCAATACCCGGGTGGCCGTTATGTTTAGCTGACCTCTTGCGGCTTGTAGATGTTTGATATGATCATCATCTACTGCCGGTGTATTGACGAGTCTTAGAGTCCCACAATGAAGTTTCCTGGCTCAGGCAAAAAGATGTGGTGTGCATATGAGATATGCGCGGGATCCGATTAAATACGGTTATGTGATAACGTATATTAATCGGGCATTTTCTATTTGTCAGGTCGTATGTGATATGACCGGTTTGCTAAATCAAGTGTTGATTTAACAAATTACATTTAGATTAAATTTTTAATTAAATCCTTTTGTATGCATGCATGTATGCACATGATGATGTGCATGGACACATACATGCATACATAGTATCATGGTTGATGATACAAGAATGGTGGCAATGCAAGACTTATATTGAAGCTTTTATTTATATTTATCATTTTAAGTTAATGTAAAGAAAACCCACACATGCTCATTTATTCTTTAGTGGGTAAGCTTTATTTAACTTAATGAAAAGAATTTTCACCCATGCTTAATTCTTTATGAAAAGAATTTCCACCCATAATTATAGTGGTAATGGAATAATGATGATTATTCCTTCTCATCACTATAAATAGCTTCATATGTGATATGAAACATACAATGAAACAACAAGGGAAAAAATTGTGAACAAGGGTGTGAAAACAAGTTATCATATGTGATATGATAGAAAGCTCAAGCTTAGCCACCATAATCTTCTTCTTCCTCTCTTGATTTTTCTCTAGAGTGAAATTGATAAAAAGAAAGGATTTCAATTGAAGAATATAAACCACATCATCATACTACACACATCTAGCCGATTTGCGTAGGGTGTTTGCTCTACTTCGTTTGCGAAACAAGTAAGGCAAGGAGCTTTGGGCAAAGGGACTTCGGGTGGATCATCGTGGACAAGGAAGGCTTCCATCGATCCATTCCAAACTCTCATAGTGCCAAGGAGTCACCGAGGGAGATCTACAAAGGTTGTAATCTCTACTCTTAGTGATAGTTTTACATTTGCATGTGATGCTTATTTGTATGAATCCCTAAAACTTCTAGTTTCGATTCTTGTCGAGTTAACTTAGCACCTATAAAATTTTTATTATGGCATATGTGTTGCTACCAAACCCTTGATGAGGTGCTAGGCTAGCCCTTCAGTGGTATCAGAGCCAAGCTAGAGCTTTAGGCGATGCATAGGCGATATTAAAAGTCCGATCGAACCACGAAACACCAATTTGGACCGCTCTCTGGAAATTTTTTGAAAATTGGATTTTTCCAAATTAAAAGTTCTTAAAAAATTCAGCAGGCTTTTTTATGAATTACCATATAAAAATTATTCAACGATCTCTCCAAAGAGCCGCGGTTCCGCGGCCATAGCATGCCTTTGGCCGCGGTTCCACGGCCGTACAGAGGGATCAGGGAATAAGATTTCTACAGTAGACCTGATTTAATAAGTGCCTGCTTCTGGAATATTTTAAACTTACTCAAGTGTTGAGTTTTCTGGAGATCTATTGTATTTGGTGATTCGATTGGAAAGGTTTAACTTCGTTCAGATTTTCAGATTTTTTAGAACGTGTTGAAATGTTTGAACGAATATTAGAAACACATTTTTTCCCGTATTGGAAAAATTCCAAGTGTTGGATTTTTCCCGAATTCGAAACTTTCGAAAAACATGCAAGCGTATTTGTGGACACTCTAGAAGAACATAACCTTAACTCGATTATGTGACCGTCAAAACTATCACTGAACCTTAGGGTTTGTGGTAGTTTAGCGTTGCCACATGTGAGGCGTTGGTTTGGCCCTTCTACGGTTGGTCCATAAGGGGCTGTGGCATGTTCTAGAAATTTTTGAACCCGGCTCAAGTGTTGTGCAGTTTGGGAAATCTTGGGTGTTTGTTTATTCGATCGAAAAGTTTAACATTGTCTATTTATCTGAAATGTGATACAATATGTGGAATTCATATAGTTAGACATGAAATACGAAGTATGTGATATTTCGAATTTATGATGTCTAAAGTGATTGTGGATTCCAAATGTTGTAGTTTTTCATTTTATTTTCTGCGACCGTAAGTGTAGTATGTGGTGTATCGCCGTTTTCGTTACTATACGTCAACGACAATCGGGATACGCATACTTACTTACGTTGATGATATGAGATATTATGTGTTGCTGAGATATGATGAGTAGGATTGTCGCGAATGAATAGCCGGGGGTTTTTATTTGAGATGAGAGTTTTATTTTCATTCATGTATAAATCAATTGTATATTATTTACTTTTCCGCATTAGGATAGACCCAAGGAGGGGAGCACAAGTGACCGGGTTCTAGGGTTCAGTGGGAGGCCATCTCGAGGAGTCGAGACCGGGTCTCCTAAACTCTAGAATCGGCGGGATCACTTTCCGCTCTCGTAGGGGTCTAGGGTGTGGGCTTGGCTATTCATCACGACTGTGGAATCCGTATTTTCTATTGTTGGCTCGATACAAAATACGGACATCCTAGATATCCTTTTATATGCTTCTGCTGTTGATATTCTGTAATGTGATTACTTAGTATCTGAGACGAATGGATTATTATTATATATATGATATATAATAAACGTTGCTTATATTTTACACCCGCGCTAGTCCCGCCCCGCTATGCCGTTAGTTAAGTAACCTAACGGTGCATAACGGGACACTATAGCGAATGCGGATGGTATAACTAGACGTTTTATTCTGTGATGGCTTAGGAACTTAAATGATGGGATCACATTAATGAGATTAATGTAAAGAAAAGAAACCTAATGATGTTGTAGAATCAGATTTGAAAACAACTCGGCTTTTTATGAAAATGCAAGTTTCAAAAAGATGCGGAGCTTAAGCCACTCCTTTTCTTAACTGTTTTGATTCTACAACGAGATCAAGTTCAAAGCGTTAAAGGTTTTCTTAAAAACCATCCGCAACCCTCTGTCATTTTAGGAAGCAGAGTACTTAGTATTCGTGCTGTGTATGTTGATTATAGTCAAGGCGTAGTGTACGGTAGCTGAGTGATGTCTTCCTACAAAGCATATGATGCGATTAGTTAGGACATTCATGTGATTATGTTGATCATAGTCAAGGGTCATATGGGTGGGTCTAGTTAATCACGAAATGACGGGTAGAATTTGACTAGTACTTATGATATGTTGACCATAGCCAAGGTCATAAGTGACTAGGGGTAAAAACCATATCGGGAATTTCAAGAGTTGAAATTTGCAATAAGATTGCATACCATCTATGTGATAGTTGGATCTCGATCTCACTGTGAGTAAGTGTTACTTCCAGGAGAGTTTTACACTTTACAATTAGCTAATCCAGTGGGTGTCTAGAAAGACTGACCGGTTAGCGCAACTGTAGAATGTAATTATTCCTGGCTAGTTTTCTTTTCAGGTTTTGAAAGAAAATTTGATTAAAAGCAGTGGGAGACATCGATTAGATAAAATAATAACCAATCTAATTCTTTGCGAGAGCATTTCGCTAAGTGTATCCTTTTCTCTCTCCGAATGGCAGTTACAGATGTCAGGACTTAAGCTTCTACTTGAGAAAAATAAACTGACAAGACCAAATTATAAAGAATGGTTGAGGAACTTAAACATTGCACTTTCATATGATAAGGTATCATATGTTCTCAATACTGAAGCCCCACCCATCCCAGGACCTGAATCATCTGTCTCGGATAGGGAGATCCGAAAAACTTAGGAAAATGACTGCAACACGGCCAAGTGCCTCGCGCTCGCTTCTATGGACAATGTCCATCAGAAGCAACACGAGAATATGGATGTGCAATCCATCTTTCTTCACACAAAGGAGTTGTATGAAGAGCAATCTCGTACTTTGAGATACGAGGCATCTAGAAAGCTGTTTCAGATGCGAATGGCCCCTGGTGCATCAGTTAGAGACCATGTTTTGAAAATGATTGGTCTTATTGAAGAACTTGAGGAACTGGGATGGACTATGGATAATGAGCAATATACGGATATTGTTCTACAGTCTCTCCACCCTGCCTTTGCTCCGTTCATAGTGAATTTCAATATGAATGATTTGGAGAAATCATTGCCTGAACTTCTCAATATGTTGAGAAGTGCAGAGAACACGTTGAAAATGGCAAGGACTCCCGCTCTGCTTGCTGGGCCATCTTCCTCTTCATTCCTAAAAGCTAAGGACAAGGGAAAGAAAAAGAAGAAGTCCATCAAACAGAAAGGTAGAGTTAGAAAGGCGAAGGGGAAAGACAAAGCCGGGGCTGTGGGAAGTGGAAAAGGAGAATGTTTTTACTGTAAAAAGTCAGGACATTGGAAACGCAACTGTGCTGCATATCTTGCTGATCTCAAGAAGAAGAAGCATGCCGATGCTTCCACTTCAGGTGTGTTTGTAACTGAAAACTGTTTTTCTTTAAACTCTGCATCCTGGGTATTGGATACCGGTTCTGGTTCTCACATCTGCAATTGTATGCAGGGATTGAGAAATAGTAGAGTTTTAAAGATAGGAGATCATACTCTGCGGGTTGGAAATGGTTCCAATATACATGTTGTATCCGTGGGAGAGTATCATCTAGGGTTGCCTTCAAGTATTTTGGTTTTGAACCCGTGTTATTTTGTACCAAGTATGCTGTGTAACATAATATCCGTTTCTTTGTTGGACAATGAAGGATATCATTTTATATTGCAAAATAATGTTATGAATATTAACCTGAATCAAGAGTTGATTGGGTATGGTACACTAAATAACGGTATTTACATCCTGAACCAACACACAGTTTTCAATATACAACATACTAGTAAAAGAAAGTTTTCAGATATAAATGAAGCTTTTCTTTGGCATTGTAGACTTGGTCATATTAATAAAACAAGACTAAACAAGCTACATAAAGATGGATATTTAAATCCGTTTGAATATAAATCTTATGCGACTTGCCAGTCTTGTATCAAAGGTAAAATGACCAAAACTCCGTTTAGTGGACACGGAGAGAGAGCTGGTGAACTCTTAAACCTCATACATAGTGATGTATGCGGACCAATGTCTACACATGCAAGAGGTGGTTTTTCATACTTCATCACTTTTACTGATGATTTCTCAAGATTCGGACACGTGTTTTTGATAAAGCACAAATCCGAAGCCTTTGAGAAATTCAAGGAGTATAAACTTGAAGTAGAGAAGCAAACAGGCTCGAGCATCAAGAAACTTCGATCGGATCGAGGTGGAGAATATTTAAGTACAGAGTTTCTAGACTTCTTAAAAGAGAATGGGATTCTCTCTCAGCTCACTCCTCCTTACACACCACAGCACAATGGTGTGTCATAACGGAGGAATCGTACCCTATTGGATATGGTACGATCCATGATGTGTGATGCTGAGTTACCGCTTTCCTTTTGGGGACATGCATTGGAAACAACGATGTATCTATTGAACAGGGTTCCAACCAAGACCGTGTCTACCACTCCATATGAGATGTGGAATGGAAAGAGACCATCTCTTAAAAGGTTTAGGATTTGGGGTTGTCCGGCTTTTGTTAAAAGCAGAATCCAGACAAACTCGAGACACGATCAGTCATGTGTAAATTTGTGGGGTATCCAAAACATTCGTATGGATATCTATTCTACCACAAAGAGGAACATAAGGTGTTTGTTGCTCAGCATGCCACATTTTTGGAAAATGAGATCTTTACGGAAAGTACTAATGGCAATGTGGTAGAACTAGAAGAGTTTCTAGAAACACAAATTACTCAGGAGGAATTGGTTGAAACTAATGTTGCAGTAGAACTTCAAGAACCTCAGCCGCTCAGGAGGACTAGTAGAACTTCTCGCCCACCAGAGAGATACTATGGTTTTCTCATAGATGGTGATGGAGAAGATTGCATCATGGATGATAATGACCCTACTAGTTTTCAGCAAGCTATCACGAGTGGTGACTCAGTGAAATGGCTGGAAGCAATGAGATCCGAAATGGAGTCAATGTACACCAACAAAGTATGGACTTTGGACGTTGTGCCTCCTGGGATAAAACCCATTGGGTGCAAATGGATCTTTAAGAGAAAGATTGGTGTAGATGGACAGGTGGAGACCTATAAAGCAAGGCTTGTAGCGAAAGGTTTTCGTCAAAGACCAGGCTTGGACTATGATGAAACTTTCTCTCCGGTAGCAATGCTTAAATCCATTAGGATCCTACTTGCTATTGCTGCTCACTATGATTATGAAATATGGCAGACGGACGTGAAAAACAGCATTTCTAAATGGTGATTTAGAAGAATGTGTTTTTATGGATCAGCCAGAGGGCTTCATTGATAGTGGGAGCAGCGGGAAATCATGTAGATTGCTTAAATCCATTTATGGATTAAAGCAGGCCTCAAGGAGCTGGAACATCTGCTTTGATGATACAATCAAAGAGTTTGATTTTGTCAGAAATGAAGATGAACAATGTATTTATAAGAAGATTGTAGGGAGTACTGTCACATTCCTCGTATTGTACGTAGATGAAATTCTCCTGATAGGAAATGTTGTTCCTATGCTACAATCGGTCAAACTATTCTTATCACAAAGATTCTCCATGAAGGACCTGGGTGATGCCTCGCGCATTTTGGGCATTAGGAACTATAGAGATAGATCCAAGAGGTTATTGGGACTGTCCCAATCAAAGTACATAGACACCATTCTAAAGAGGTTTAGTATGGAAGATTCCAAGCGTGGTGCCTTGCCTGCTAGTCATGGAATCACTCTTGTTAGTTATATGTATGCCCTAGAGGCCATTACTGTACATATGATGTATATTGTAGTGGATGCTGGGACATATATAGGGAGGACTTTCTTGCTCGACATGATAGTATGCTATCTGGTTACTCTTTACCTTAACGTGTATACTGATTGTCTCTCTAATACATGTTGGTAAAGACCTTAGGATGTGTACTTGACTACCTGGACTATGATGCGGATCATACTAGTGGAGACATGGTAGTCCATAAGTACATCCTTCAAGGTCCCTAGTCGTGGGTATATCGAGACGGGGCATCGATATACCAGAGTAGACTAGCGTATACCTTCTCGACCCATACAGATGGGCGATGGATGATCCCATATCCATTGGTGTTTGACATCAGAGATGATATACGGGTGCTCAGTAGAGACTGGGTACAATGGACGGACTCGCCGAGAACTCCCAGATGGTATTATACCTTACGTCAGATGGCAGTTCTCTGGTGACACTGGTACAGAGTAGTCTGTTGATCCGAGATCGTCATAGAGTCTTGTGTGGTTCCCACTGTGCTTTGATTTCCATCTTACCACGTACAAGAGGGCGTGCAAAACGGTGGTTTTTGGGTATAGTCCCGAATCACATGGAGGCAATGAGCGATAGGAGGGGATTCGTCTCTCCCTGTATAGGGAGTTGATGTTGCGCTGTGTTCGATTGGCTATAACCGGAAATCCCTGGCCAGGGTTGCTGAGATTTACTGGTAAGTGTTACCAGTAGTTTCTCGAACTGTTATAGACCTCATATCGACACGACTTATCGAGCTATTGGGGTCTGACGTTTACCGCCCCTAGGCGAGATATGCGACATATCAGACGACGAGACCGGACTGTACGGTAAGTGTTACCGGTTGGATTCACTGGAGTCCGAGCGGGCTTGCTCGTCGATCTTCTGATCGCTCAATACCCGGGTGGCCGTTACGTTTAGCAGACCGCTTGCGTCTTGTGGGTGTTTGATATGATCATCACCTGCTGCCGGCGTATTGACGAGTCTTTAGAGTCCTACACAGAGGTTTCTTGGCTCAAGCGAAACGAAATAGGAGCGCATATGAGATATGTGCGGGACCGAGAATGATACCAGTATGTGATACTGTATTCGATTCTCGCGATATGTGACATTGATCGGTTATATGCGATATAGCGGGTATATCGGATCAAGTGTTGATTCGATAAGTTGTTACTGTTGATATTAGTCGGTTATATGCGATATGACCGGATCATTAAATCAAGTGTTGATTTAATGATTTAATGCATAATTATATATTTGATATATTACTTTGCATTAACTAGTATCGGTTCACTTAAGATGGATTTTCTCACTCGCATGTGCACATTGTATATGTGATATATTTTTGTGCACTTGGATGTATCATGTTTGATGATGCAATATTGCTAGGGTTTGTGTAAAGAGTTAAACCTTGGTTAAGTAAATGGTTAAGGTTTTCTTTTATTCATTCATTTATCTTTTAATTTGGATTAAAAGAAATGAAATGAGAAAAGAAAAACAAAAGGGTTTCATTCTTTCATGAAGCTTGTTGAAGCTTCATGAAGCTTTGACCAAAGAAACCCTTTTGTCTTCATCTCATTAACCCTAACCATTCATTGAACTATAGTTAGCTCTCCACACTTTACCATGGTTACTATTATGATAAAAATTCATTTTCTTTTCTATTCTATTAACTTATCATAACAATTGGCTTCTTCTTCTTCATCTTCTTCAAAGAAGAAAAGCTTGCTTCATCAATGGTGATTGATGAAAAAGAGTGAGAAATCCAATTCTAAAGTCTACCCACTTCCTATTTCTTCATCCTCTACCTCTTGCCAAGTAGTAGAGTGTGTTCTCTTCACAAGTTTCATGACTTGGTGAAGTGGGAGCTTGATCTTGCGATGCCTCGACGTAGATCATCTTCGGCACGAAGCCGACGACCTTGCCCGCCCATTTCTCCGATGAAGCCGACGCTAGAGCCCGGGTTTCCATTTGGACAGCGAGGATACTTCATTGCGGAGCTATGGAGGTGGAGGACCGGATCTACAAAGGTTGTATTTCCGTTCTCTTAGTAAAGTAGTTTTAGTTGCATCTTTCGCCTAGACTTCTAGCCAACGATCCGTATTAGGGTTTCTCGGCACCCGTAAATTTTGAAATTGGCATGGTTGATGCCTTGTGAGACCTCTAGTGTGTGCCTAGGAACCCTACAGTGGTATCAGAGCCTAGCTAGAGCCTTAGGCGAAGTCAAGACGGCGTTAGAAATCCGAACGAACCCGAAACCCCAATTTTCCTTGCTTTCTGGACTTTTTTTAAAAACAGGGATTTTTCAGAATTAAAAATTCGCAGAAAATAGTGCAGGAAATTATAAGAGTTACTGTAGAAAACGAGCCCCTAACTCCACCAATGCGCCGCGGAACCGCGGCAATAGCCTCCTTTTGCGGCGGTTCCGCGGCCGTATGTAATGATTGGGGTGTCGTTTTAGTACAGTAATGCCCGTATCTGTTTCCTATATTCTCTGGGAAGTTTTAATCTGCACTCAACAGTTGAGTTTTCTGGGGTTGTGTTGGGACTTCGGTGATTCGATCGGATTGTCTAATCTTGTCTGTGTTTTTCCGGATATTCATTGAATATGTTAAAAGGTTCGACCGGATATAAATACCCAATTTTTCCCCTGTCGGGAAATTTCCAAGTGTTGGATTTTTCCGTGGTTTAAAGACGTTCTAAGTAGTGCAAGTAACTCGATGGACCCTCTAGAAGACAACAAACCTTAACTCGATTATGTGACCGTCTTGAACTGCCCTTTGAACCTTCGGGTTTGGGGCAGTACGGCGTGCCACATGTGAGGCGTTGGCTTGACCCTTCTACGGCTGGACCGTTGGTACTGAGGCACGAACTGAATGTTTTTAGACTTGTTTCATGTGTTGATCTGTATCGGAAAAACATGGGTGTTTAAATGTTCGATCGGAAAGTTTAAGATTTTCTATTTATCCGGAATGGGATACAATAATTGGAATTCACAATTAGTTATGAGATAACTGAATGAATGTTATAAACATAGCAGTTTAGTCTCACTTGATCGGTTGCCACGGAATTTTGATGTGATCAAAAGTCCATTGCAATCACATAGCGTACGCGGATACTCGCCGAGTAAACTTAATAGACGGCCTCACTCCATAGCCCCGACCAAGTGACTGTAGGAGAACCCCGTCGCCGAAAGCATCCGTTCGGGTGCTCGCGGTAGCGGTGTTCCGCCTTGGTGCACTTCGTCGACGGTACCAGGGGTGTAGCCGCCTACTAAAGTTTGCGACGAGCATTCGATCAGGATGTCGGGAATCCTGTTGAATTGCCCGACTTGCTATTGAAAAGAGTTTTCGATAATGAGACTAAAATGCGGGGTTTATAATTGTTAGGCATGCGATATCTAAGTATTTCATTTGATTAGGCATGCGATGTCTAAAGAGGTTGCGGATTCCAACTGTTGTAGTTTTACACTTTCTTTTCTGTGACCGTAAGTGTAATATGTGATATCGCCGGTTTCGTTGCTATATGTCAACGACAATTGGGATGCGCATATTTACTTACGTTGATGACATGTGATGTTATGTGTTGCTGGATATGTTATATTGGATCGTCGTGTTTGAATAGCCGGGGTTTTTATGTGATATGAGTGTTTTTCATTTTCATTCATGTAAAAACTTGTATGTAATATTCTTTTATTAGGGCACTTCCAGGTTGCGGAAGATGTCACCGTTTGTATATTATTTACTTTTCCGCACTAGGATAGACCCAAGGAGGAGGGCACAAGTAACCGGGTTCTGGAGTCCAGTGGGAGACCAACTCGAGGAGTCGAGTGCGGGTCTCCTAACTCTAGAATTGGTAGGGTTGCTTGCCGCTCTCGTAGGGGTCTAGGGGTGTGGGTTTGGCTATTCATCACGACCGTGGAATCCGTGTTTTATACTGGCTCGTATTGAAAACACGGACGTCATAGTATATCCAATATTTCATATGATTCTTCTGCTGCGATATCTGTGATGTGATCATGTGATGTTCTGTGATAGATACAGTATATAGTATATATGATATATTATATAGACGTTACTTATGTTTTACACCCGCGCTAGCCCTGCCCTGCTCTGCCGTTAGTTACCTAACCTAACGGTGCACGAGGGGACATCGAGGCGAATGCGGATGGCATAAGTGTACGTAGTATTTATCTGTGATGTTTAGGTAACTTAAATGATGGGACTTCATTAATGTGATTAATGAAAATAAAAGAAACCTAAGATGTTGTAGAATCGAATTTCAAAATAAAACAGGTAGCTACAGTTCTTGCTTTGCACAGAGGTATATGTGATATATCCTGCACCTTATTCGATAAGGAAAGGACCGAGATCCCTTCACCAGGAGTGACTCCTTTAGCAATAACTGGCAGATGCTACACCCCTCGGTTTGTCTTTTGATTGCTTTTAAGTGTTTTTGCTTTGCACAGTGATATATATGATATATCCCGCACCTCATTCGACGAGGAAAGGACCGACGATCCCTTCACCGGGAGTGACTCCTTTAGCGAAACTAGAAAAGCCTCAAAAACACTCCATTTCAAAATTCATTCGATCCTACAACGATATCAAGTTCATTACGCAATAGGTTTTCAGAAAAACCTGTCGTAGCCCTCCGTCATTTCAGATAAGTGTTGTTTAGTATTCGTGTTGCGTTTGTTGGCCTCCGTCAAGGCGCAGTGTGCGGTAGCTAACCAGTATTTATCTGCTTATGCATATGATGCAGATTGAGTTAGGGTAGTCGTGCGACCTTGTTGGCCTCCGTCAAGGGTCGTGCGGGTGGGTTTGATTCAATCAAGAAATGACGGGTTGAACTTGACTAGTAGCCTATGGTTTGTTGGCCTCCGTCAAGGTCATAGGGTGCTAGGGGCAAAATATTATCGGGAATTTCAAGTGTTGAAATTTGCAATGAGATTGCATACCTTCTATGAGATAGTTGGATCCCGATACCCGCTGCGAGTAATTGTTACTCCTAGGAGAGTTTTATACATTACAATTAGCCGATCAAGTAGGTGTCTAGAAAGGTGTCAACGGGGTTACGCCTCTGGGAAAACGAGGTTTACATTAATTAGGTTCGTGCGAAAGCACGGGGGACCTCCCTCAAAGTACCGACACTGGCCTGGCTGAAAGATTGGCGAACTTGTAGTGTGTAATTAATCCCGGCTAGTCTTTCCTTTTAGGGTTTGAAGGAAGATTTGATAAAAAGCAGTGGGAGCCATCCTGATTAGATAAAATAATAACCAATCTATTCTTGCAAGAGCGCACGCTGAGTGATTTCTTCTCTCTCTCTCCTGGTAGCGACCATATCACGCCTTAATCAAGATAATAATATGGATTATTGACCGAACCTGCTTGTTATACTGAGCTGGGGAACGTTGGTCCCGCTCCAACTTATAATTGTTATAAGAAAGAGCAGGAAATTGGGGATTACCAGATTTCCCGTGCCGCCCAAACGAAGAGAGTGCATGCTGATGCATCATCTTCGGGTGTGTTCATTATACAGAACTGTTTCTCAGTATCCTCTGCATCCTGCGTATTTGATACCGGATCAGGATCCCAGATATGTAATCTGTTACATAGGGCTACGAAAAGGTAGAAAAACTGAGAACGGGTGATAAGTTTCATGAGACAGAAAACGGGGCAAGTGTTGCAGCCAAGTCTGTTGGTCACTGTCACCCTGTATTATCGATACATTGATTCTGAACGAATGTTATTAGATACCGAACCTGATATACAAAATCATATCTGTCTCTTTATTAGTAAAGAAACGATAAAATTTTGTATTGTTGGATAATGTTTTGAACATTTACTATATCAAAAGTTGATCGGTTCAGGCACGTTATCTAAAAGCATTGATGTTCTAAATCAAACTACAGTTCTTAGTATACGGAACACACACAAGAGGAAGAGTTCAGAAATGAACGAATCCTTCTTGAGGCATTGTAGACTAAGTCATATCAATGCGACCCGACTAGCTAAGTTGCACGAAGATGCATATTTAAATCTTTTTAAATTTACATCTTGTGAAAACTTGCCAGTCATGTCACAGAGATAATATGACCATAGCTCTGTTTATTGGAAACAGAGAAAGAGTTAGTAAACTCTTGGGATGATACATGTTGATGTATGTAAGGGCCCCTGTCTACACATGCCAAGACCGGTTCTTTGTACTTCGTTACATTCTCTGATGATATCTCAAGATTCAGACATATGTTCCTGTTGAAACATAAGTCCGAACCTTTTGAGATATTCACAGAATATAAGTTAGAAGTAGAGAACCAAAATACGGGTATAAGTATTATGTCCTTTGATGTGATCGAGGAGGAGAATACTTGAGCACGAAAATCCTGGACTATTCTAAAGGAGAATGAGATTCTCTCTCAGCATTACTCCTCCGAAAACAACACAGCACAACGTTGTATCGGGACGGAGCAATCACACCCTATTTGATATGATGCGCTCTATGATGAGTACTACTGAGTTACCTATTTCCTTTTGGGAGTTATGCACTTGAGAAGCTGCATACCCATTGAATAGGGTTCAAATCAAATCAGTTACCTACCACTTCATATTTGATATGATAAGGGAAGAGCCCATCTCTTAAGTTGGTTAAGATTTGGGGTTGTCCGGCCTATGTCTAAAAGAAAAATCCGGACAAGCTCGAGGCAAGGTCTATAATGTAGAACTGGAAAGGTTCCAGCTATACAAACTACAGTAGATGATTTGGTAGAACCAAAGGATTCAATTGTTTCCAACGAACCTCACCCTCTCCGCCGATCTAGTAGGGTTTCTCACCCACCTGAGAGATACTTTGGTTTCTCTATGACAGTGGGAGCGAGGATTGCATCATGAGATGATGACCCAACTAGCTTCGAGCTGGCCATCAGGAGTAAGACTCTGTAAGAATGGCTGGATGCTTAGTAATCTGAGATGGAATCCTTATACACCAGCAAAGTATGGACTTTAGCCGCTATATCTGAAGGGTTAAATCCCCATCAGGAGCAAGTATATCTTGAGAAGATTACTTGGTGTAGATGGAAAAGTTGAGACTTTCAAAGCTAGACTTGTTAAAGGTTTGCATCATTGACCAGGTATGGATCATGATGAAACTTTTTCTAATGATCTATGCTTAAGTCCATCCAGATCCTACTTGCCACGGCTACATACCAAGACTACGATATCTGGTGGTTGGGTGTCATGACTGCTTTTCTAAATGATATTTTGGAAGAGAGCGTCTATAAGTACACAGCCAGAGGGCTTCGTAGACAGTAGGAGCAGCGGAAACGTGTGCAAGATGATTTATAGGATAAAACAGGCATCGCAGAGTTGGAACATCTGTTTTGATGTGGTAGTCAAAGAGTTTGACTTCATCAAAATGGTAGATGAACCTTGTATATACAAAAAGGGTAGTAGAGAGTATGGTGGTGATCCTCGTAGAGTACGTGGATGGCATACTCTTGATAGGGAAGGAGTTTCCTATGCTACGCTCGGTCAATCTCCGTTTATCACAAGGATTCTCCATAAAGGATCAATGTGATACCGCCTAAATTCTGAGTTTTCATCTATGAGATAGATGTAATTGGATATTAGGATACTCACTAGATGTAGTGAGACGGTATCAATTGATCTTGGGGAGAATCACTGGAAGTGTTCCAGGGTGATAAAGACGACTGAATGTCAGTCGCAGGCATTGTCTTTACCCTCAATCGAGGGACGGTATGTTGGAAGAGTTCCAAGCTAGATACCGTGACATACTAGACGATAAAGGCATGATACATCGCTACTTAAGATGCTACCAAAGAGGCTGTTCGGGTGTATATTGGTTCATGAGATGAACTATGTTCCTCCCATTGTGTGACAATGGAGTTGTGGCTTATGCCAAGGAACGTTCGTCCCATCAGTGATCCAGACATATTCTAAGGCAGTGTCACCTGGTCGTGGAGATGATTGATCTCCATGGTGATCAAGGTTAGGAGAGTATACTCAGAGGACAACACAGCGGATCCACTCACGAAGGCCTATTCCCAGAGAGAGACTTTTATGGGATGGTTGAGTATGAGATACTACAACCACTGCTACAGATGGCCCTAGTGCAAGTGGGAGATTGTTAGTTATATGTATGCCCTAGAGGCCATTACTGTACATATGGTGTATATTGTAGTGGATGCTGGGACATATATAGGGAGGACTTTCTTGCTCGACATGATAGTATGCTATCTGGTTACTCTTTACCTTAACGTGTATACTGATTGTCTCTCTAATACATGTTGGTAAAGCCCTTAGGATGTGTACTTGACTACCTGGACTATGATGCGGATCATACTAGTGGGGACATGGTAGTCCATAAGTACATCCTTCAAGGTCCCTAGTCGTGGGTATATCGAGACGGGGCATCGATATACCAGAGTAGACTAGCGTATACCTTCTCGACCCATACAGATGGGCGATGGATGATCCCATATCCATTGGTGTTTGACATCAGAGATGATATACGGGTGCTCAGTGGAGACTGGGTACACTGGACGGACTCGCCGAGAACTCCCAGATGGTATTATACCTTACGTCAGATGGCAGTTCTCTGGTGACACTGGTACAGAGTAGTCTGTTGACCTGAGATCGTCATAGAGTCTTGTGTGGTTCCCACTGTGCTTTGATTTCCATCTTACCACGTCCAAGAGGGCATGCAAAACGGTGGTTTTTGGGTACAGTCCCGAATCACATGGAGGCAATGAGCGATAGGAGGGGATTCGTCTCTCCCGGTATAGGGAGTTGATGTTACGCTGTGTTCGATTGGCTATAACCGGAAATCCCTGGCCAGGGTTGCTAAGATTTACTGGTAAGTGTTACCAGTAGTTTCTTGAACTGTTATAGACCTCATATCGACACGACTTATCGAGCTATTGGGGTCTGACGTTTACCACCCCTAGGCGAGATATGCAACATATCAGACGACGAGACCGGACTGTACGGTAAGTGTTACTGGTTGGATTCACTGGAGTGTGAGTGGGCTTGCTCGTCGATCTTCTGATCGCTCAATACCCGGGTGGCCGTTACGTTTAGCAGACCACTTGCGGCTTGTGGGTGTTTGATATGATCATCACCTACTGCCGGCGTATTGACGAGTCTTTAGAGTCATACACAGAGGTTTCCTGGCTCAAGCGAAACGAAATAGGAGCGCATATGAGATATGTGCGGGACCGAGAATGATACCAGTATGTGATACTCTATTCGATTCTCGTGATATGTGACATTGATCGGTTATATGCGATATAGCCGGCATATCGGATCAAGTGTTGATTCGATAAGTTGTTACTGTTGATATTAGTCGGTTATATGCGATATGACCGGATCATTAAATCAAGTGTTGATTTAATGATTTAATGCATAATTATATTTTGATATATTACTTTGCATTAACTAGTATCGGTTCACTTAAGATGGATTTTCTCACTCGCATGTGCATATTGTATATGTGATATATTTTTGTGCACTTGGATGTATCATGTTTGATGATGCAATATTGCTAGGGTTTGTGTAAAGAGTTAAACCTTGGTTAAGTAAATGGTTAAGTTTTTCTTTTATTCATTCATTTATCTTTTAATTTGGATTAAAAGAAATGAAATGAGAAAAGAAAAACAAAAGGGTTTCATTCTTTCATGAAGCTTGTTGAAGCTTCATGAAGCTTTGACCAAAGAAACCCTTTTGTCTTCATCTCATTAACCCTAACCATTCATTGAACTATAGTTAGCTCTCCACACTTTACCATGGTTACTATAATGATAAGAATTCATTTTCTTTTCTATTCTATTAACTTATCATAACAATTAGCTTCTTCTTCTTCATCTTCTTCAAAGAAGAAAAGCTTGCTTCATCAATGGTGATTGATGAAAAAGAGTGAGAAATCCAATTCTAAAGTCTACCCACTTCCTATTTCTTCATCCTCTACCTCTTGCCAAGTAGTAGAGTGTGTTCTATTCACAAGTTTCATGACTTGGTGAAGTGGGAGCTTGATCTTGCGATGCCTCGACGTAGATCATCTTCGGCACAAAGCCGACGACCTTGCCCGCCCATTTCTCCGATGAAGCCGACACTAGAGCCCGGGTTTCCATTTGGACAGCGAGGATACTTCATTGCGGAGCTATGGAGGTGGAGGACCGGATCTACAAAGGTTGTATTTCCGTTCTCTTAGTAAAGTAGTTTACTAGTTGTATCTTTCGCCTAGACTTCTAGCCAACGATCCGTATTAGGGTTTCTCGGCACCCGTAAATTTTGAAATTGGCATGGTTGATGCCTTGTGAGACCTCTAGTGTGTGCCTAGGAACCCTACAACTCTCTCCAAGGACTTCTGTCCGAAGACTGATGAAGAGAGAGCTCGCATGAGCATTATACCCTACGCTTCAGCCGTGGGATCTATAATGTATGCGATGTTGTGTACTCGCCCTGATGTGGCTTATGCACTGGCTGTAGTAAGAAGGTATCAATCCAACCCAGGGGAGAAACATTGGATAGCAGTGAAGAACATTCTTAAGTACTTGCGAAGGACTAAAGAATTGTTCTTGGTGTATGGTAATGGGGATCTCCAGATGGAGGCCTTTACCGATTCCAGCTTCCAAAGTGACAAGGATGACAGTAAATCAATCTCAGGGTTTGTATTTACCATAAATGGAGGAGCGGTTAGTTGGAAGAGTTCCAAACAGGACACCGTTGCAGACTCCACGATGGAAGCTGAGTATATTGCTGCAAGTGATGCTGCCAAGGAAGCCGTCTGGATGAAGAAGTTCATTGCGGAACTAGGAGTAGTTCCAACCATTGTTGATCCAATACCATTGTATTGTGATAATAATGGAGCTATAGCATTAGCCAAAGAACCAAGGTCCCATCAGAAGTCCAGACACATCCTAAGGCGATATCATCTGATCCGGGAGATAGTAGATCGCCAGGAGATCGAGATTCGGAGAGTAGATACAAAGGATAACACAGCGGATCCATTCACCAAGGCACTTCCACAGCCTCAGCATGAGCGACTGTTTGAAATGTTGGGTATGAGATACGCCAATAACTGGCCTTAGTGCAAGTGGGAGATTGTTAGTAATATGTATGCCCTAAAGGCCATTATATGGATAGTGGAAACTTGGACATATAATCTATAGAGATAGATGACTTTCTTGCTCAACATGATAGTATGCTATCTGGTTTACTTTATCTTGATATGTAGATTTAATCATTTACACATGCTGATAAAGCCCAAAGGATATTTGCTTGACTACTGTGATTATGATGCGGATCATACTAGTGGGGCACATGTAGTCTATAAGCATATCCTTGAACTGTTCCTAGTCGAGGGTGTATCGAGACAGGGCATCGATATTCCAGAGTAGACTAGCGTATACTATTCTTGTCCCATATGATGGGCGATGGATGATCCCATATCCATCTGGTGAGGAGACACCAAAGATTGTATGCGGGTGCTCAGTGGAGACTGGGTACACTGAACGGACTCGCCGAGAACTCCTATGTGGTATTATATCTATCGTCGGATAGCAGTTCTCAGGGAACACTGGTACAGGTTAGTCTGTAGACCCGAGATCGTCATAGAGTCTTGTGTGTCCTCCCACTATACTTTGCTCTCCACCCTACCACGGCTCTACTGAGTCGTGCAAACAGGTGGTCTTTGGGTGCAGTCTCAAGGCGCATGGAGGCAATGAGCGATAGGAGGGGTTTCGTCTCTCCCGGTATTGGGGGTGGATGTTGTGCTATGCTCGATTGGCTATAACATGAAGTCCCTGGCCAGGGCTGCTGAGATTTACTGATAAGAGTTATCGGTAGTTTCTCAATCTGTTATGAACCATACACCAGCATGACTTATTGAGTTACTGGGGTCGACGATTCCATCCCTGGACTCGATATGCAGCATATCTGACGAAGAGACCGGACTGTACGGTAAGTGTTGCCAGTTGGCTCGATGGGAGTTTTTACAGCTTCGCTGGTTTTCTTCTGATCGTTTCAATACCCGGGTGGCCGTTATGTTTAGCTGACCTCTTGCGGCTTGTAGATGTTTGATATGATCATCATCTACTGCCGGTGTATTGACGAGTCTTAGAGTCCCACAATGAAGTTTCCTGGCTCAGGCAAAAAGATATGGTGTGCATATGAGATATGCGCGGGACCCGATTAAATACGGTTATGTGATAACGTATATTAATCGGGCATTTTCTATTTGTCAGGTCGTATGTGATATGACCGGTTTGCTAAATCAAGTGTTGATTTAACAAATTACATTTAGATTAAATCTTTAATTAAATCCTTTTGTATGCATGCATGTATGCACATGATGATGTGCATGGACACATACATGCATACATAGTATCATGGTTGATGATACAAGAATGGTGGCAATGCAAGACTTATATTGAAGCTTTTATTTATATTTATCATTTTAAGTTAATGTAAAGAAAACCCACACATGCTCCTTTATTCTTTAGTGGGTAAGCTTTATTTAACTTAATGAAAAGAATTTCCACCCATGCTTAATTCTATATGAAAAGAATTTCCACCCATAATTATAGTGGTAATGGAATAATGATGATTATTCCTTCTCATCACTATAAATAGCTTCATATGTGATATGAAACATACAATGAAACAACAAGGGAAAAATTGTGAACAAGGGTGTGAAAACAAGTTATCATATGTGATATGATAGAAAGCTCAAGCTTAGCCACCATAATCTTCTTCTTCCTCTCTTGATTTTTCTCTAGAGTGAAATTGATAAAAAGAAAGGATTTCAATTGAAGAATATAAACCACATCATCATACTACACACATCTAGCCGATTTGCGTAGGGTGTTTGCTCTACTTCGTTTGCGAAACAAGTAAGGCAAGGAGCTTTGGGCAAAGGGACTTCGGGTGGATCATCGTGGACAAGGAAAGCTTCCATCGATCCGTTCCAAACTCTCATAGTGCCAAGGAGTCACCGAGGGAGATCTACAAAGGTTGTAATCTCTACTCTTAGTGATAGTTTTACATTTGCATGTGATGCTTATTTGTATGAATCCCTAAAACTTCTAGTTTCGATTCTTGTCGAGTTAACTTAGCACCTCTAAAATTTTGATTATGGCATATGTGTTGCTACCAAACCCTTGATGAGGTGCTAGGCTAGCCCTTCATATCGCATACCGGGTCTAGGAATGGTAAACGTCAGACCTAATAACCCGATAATTCATGCTGATGTGGCTCAGGTCCAATACGGGAAACTACTGATCAACGTATCAGTAAATCCTAACTGCCTTGGCCAAGCTCTTTTGGTGTTGTCCAATCGAACACTGTGTGATATCAACTCCCTATACCGGGAGAGACGAATCCCTAACAATCTCTCACTGCCTCTATATGGCTCGGGACTGTACCTAACTAAAACCTGTTTGCATGACTCAGTAGAGCCGTGGTAGGGTAGTAATCAAAGCACAGTAGGAACTCACATGGGACAAAGGACGATCTTAGTTCTGAAGACTAACCTATACTCATGTCACCTAGGAACTGCTACCTGACGATAGATATAATACCATCTAGGAGTTCTCGGTGAGTCCGTCCAGTGTACTCACCCTCAGTGAGCACCTGTATACAATCTTAAGTGCAAAAGACCAATAGTTACGAGACCAACTATCGCCCCTCGTCGAGGTCTAGAAACGTCTACACTAGTCTACTCCGAAATATCGATACCCTGTCTCGATACTCCCATGACTAGGGACACTTTAAGGATGTACTTATCGACTACCCAGCTCCTACAAGTATGATCGCCATCACAACGCAGGTAGTCAAGCAATGATCCTACGCGCTTTATCAACATGTATAAACGATACGTAATAACAACTAAAACATATGCACATGTTAAGATAAAGACAAACCAGATAGCATATTATCATATCGAGCAAGATTGTCATGTACATACATATGTCCAAGAATCCATATGTATACATATACAATAATGGCCTCTAGGGTATACATATCCAACAGATTCGACAAAGCATAGTCACTCCGCGGATTTTAGTAAGTAACCTCAGCCATCCGAGAGGAATTTCGGTTTTCTCATAGCTGGTGACAGGGAGGTTTGCATCATAATTATGATGGCCCTACTAGTTATTAGCTGGCCATTAGGAAGTGGTGACTTCAGGATGATGGCCAGATGCCAAATATCTAAGTTGGACTCCACACAGTTCAACAAATTATGAAATTTGCTGGGTGCTCCTGAAGGGGGAAAACCCATTATGAGTAAATAGATATTTCAAGATTAGTGCAGATAGAAAGATAGTAACCTAATAAGGATAGACTTGTAATAAATAGTTTTCAACAAATACCAACTGTGTATTGCGATGATACTTTTTCTTCAATGTCTGTGCTGAAGTCCATACGGATATTACCTGCCATTGCTACTATTCATGACTATGAAATTTGGCAGGTGGATGACTATAATGTCTTTCTAAATGGGAATTTAGAAGTGCACATGTATATGACTCTGCTAGAGGGTTTTCGTAGTCAGTGGGAGCAGCGGAAATTGTGCAATTTGCTTATGTCTCTTCATATACTAAAGCAGGTATAGCGGAGAGGGATCATCTGTTTTTGAAGTGAAAGTCAAGGTATTTGACTTCATCAAAAGAACAGATGAACCTAGTAAGAAAGTTGTAAAGAGTACTGTCCTAAGATTTGAATGATATACTCCTGATAGGAAGTGAAATTCCTATACTAGAATCGGTTAAAATATGGTTGTCACAAAATTTTTTCTATATAAGATCTGAATAATATATCAGGGATTCTGGTTGCCAGATTTATGTCGTTAGATCTAGATTTGGGAAGTGTCCCAATTTGGCTATTTGGAAACCATTCTAAAGAATTTTAGAATGGAGGACTCCTGGCGTGGGGGTGTACCTGCAGGTGATAAAGTCACCCTCTCTAAAGAGATGTCTTCTTGACTGATAAGGAAAAGAACTCGCATGAATGATATACCAATTGCTTTGCCGATTAGGTCAATCATGCAATGTCAAGTACCAGACCAGAAATTAGTTTTGCATTTAGTGTAGTGAGCGGATATTAATCTTGGAGAAACAAAAGGAAGCGGCGAAGAACATATCAGGATGTTCTTAGGATGTGGTAATGGCTACGTCTTTTAGGAGGCAATTACCAGTTTTAGCTTCGAAAGTGACCTGAATGACAGAGTGACTGTCAGAGCTATAAGTTTATCCTCTTCTGAGGAGCAGTATATTAGACGGAGTTCCAAGCAAAATGCTGAGGTAGACTTAGCGCGGGTTGCTGATTATGATCAGCGGATGATACAACACAAGAAGTTTGTTGCATAAAGTTGTTCATTTATGAACTTGGTCCCATCATTTATCCAGACAAATTCTAAGGCAGGGTATCACTCAGTTTGGAAGATATTTAATCTCCGTGAAGTTGAGATATATAGAGAGAGAAAGTTAGAAGTATTGTAGCGGATCCACTCACTAAGGCTGTTTCTCAAACACACGAGCTATTAACAGAAAAGTTAGGTATTCGGTAGCACACGAGCTGTGGATATGCAATACCGCAATAATTGGCTTTATGTGCAAGTGGGATATTGTTGGCTATAGTACCCTCAAGTCAACTATTATAATCGAAAGTAGGCAATTATGATAATTGAATGAGGACCTATACTGGTAAAACAGTCCTACTCGAGATGATAGTATATTATCTGGTTTTTCTTTATCATTGATATGTATACGTTTTACTGGTTATTACGTGTCGTTAATACATAATGATAAAGCCTGTAGGATCTTTGCTTGACTACCAAAGTTATGATGGAAATCATACTAGTGAGAGCTAGGTAGTCTATAAGCACATCCTTAAATGTCTCTAGTCATGAGAGTATCAAGATCGGGCATCAATATTCCAGAGTATACTAGTATATATGTTTCTAGACCCCAACAAAGGGCGGTGGCAGGTCTCTAAGCCATTGGTGTGTTGTACCTAAGATTGTATACAGGTGCTCACTAGAGGTGAGTACACCAGACGGACATACCGAGAACTTCTAGATGGTACTATACCGATCGTCAGATAGCATTTCTCAGTTGACATGAGTACAGGTGGTCTGTTGACCTGAGATCGTCATTTGTCTCGTATGAGTTCCCACTGTACTTAGATTACTACCCTGCCATGGCTCTAATGAGTCATGCAAACAGGTTTTAATTGGGTACAGTCCCGAGCCACATAGAGATAGTGAGCGAACGTCAGGGATTCGTCTCTACCGGTATATGAAGTCGATATTACGCTGTGTTCGGTTGGCCATCACCATATGTCCTTGGCCAGAGCGGATGAGATATACTGACTGGAGATCATTAGTTTCTCGGTTGGTAATGGGCTTGACACCGACACAACTTGTCTGGTTATTAGGGGTCTGACGTTATCTATCCCCTAGAGCCGGTCTGGGATACTCTTAGATGAAGAGACCGAATTGTACGAAGATTGTCATTTACAGGCTCAGTAGGGGTATGGATGAGTTTGCTCGTCAACCTTACTTTCGTTCAATACCTGGACAGTCGTTACATATGCCGCTAATGTGCTTGTGGTTAAACCCACTGATGGTGTATTGTCGAGTCTTTAGAGTCCCACACAGAGTGTTTTTCGGTTTAGGTGAAACGGTGTAGTGTGTGCGTATTTTGATACGTACTCAGGTTCGATTAAATATGTATATTTATTGTACGTACTTTAATCGGACATTTTGATAATACTAGTAGGTTTGAAAGTTAGCCAGATCATTGTGAGTTAGTATTATATTTCTCATTATCTCTCTTTTGGGTATTCATATGTTTATACGAATACGGTTATTTATATTTTGATACAAATACAGTATTTATACGAGTACGAGTATTTGTATAAATACAGGTATTTTTATCCCGATATGAATACGGGTATTCATATTTTTATAGGAATATGGGTATTTGTATTTTTACACGAATAAGGTATTCATATTTTGATAAAAATACAGGTATATGTATTTGTACATATACGGTGTGTGTGTATGGTTGTGTGTGTATTGATACACACATATTTTTCTTGTACACGTGGAATCTTGGAGGTTTGTTTAGGCTCATGACTCATATCATGAGTCATTGAGTGACTCATGCTTTGAGTTCAAAATCTCTACTTGGATAAGAGCAAGAAAACAGAGAGAGAAAAGGGCCAAGAAATTTATTCTACACTCATTTTTTTCCCTCTCACTTCTTCTCTTTTGAGTTTCCGTTTTAAGATGAAAATTTAGAAAAGAGAGAAAACCTGGAATTCACTGCTACATCACTCTCACAATCAATTCCTAGCAAGTTTTGATTGTGAGTTGCTTTACCTGATCACTTGAAGTGAAGTTAAAGATTGAATTCACATTCTCTCGGGTGGATCATCTTCGGTAAGGAAGATCAGCGTGCAAGCAAGTTCCTGGCCATTTTGAAGCGTTGCTAGAGTTCATGAAGTGGTGTAGGAGTCTTTTACAATTGCACGAACACTGTACGAAAGTAGCTAGCCCCCTAATCTTGTATGTTTGTATTTCTAGTTTAGTGTTTGGAATCAATTTTAGAGTAGTCACTAGTGCTTACTTTAAAGTTTTTGTTTTCGCTTCCGCTTTCACCGCGAGTCTTGCGGCATGAGCAGTAAAGTCCTTAAAAATTTTATGACTATCGCCATGAACTTTAACCCTAGAAACTACCATCAAGTTTACAATTATAAATAAGAAAAAAAAAACAAGCTGAATCTAATAGGGTGAGAGAAATAACCTTTGTTGCGTGATTCGCTATGATTAGAAACAACCCAAACTTTTGTTTTCTTGTTGTACGGATCGAGCTTGATCACCCATCTTCCTACCGAAAATGATCCACTTTGACAACAGCCTACTGAACCTCCAACTTACACTAGAACTCCTTCTAGTGAAGTAATTTGCTCACTCTAAATGCTAATTAGAATGACGAAGAGATGTAATAGTGTCTTTATTTTCTTCTTTGTTCTCAACTCATGAGAAAAGAAAAAATGAAGGAGGCGGAGCCCGTATATCAAAAGAATGTGAGAGTGAGAGTGAGTGTTATACTCCCTTTACATATATGAATTATAGTTTTTATTTATCAAAAGAAAAACCCATCTATATTCCTCTTTGTTTCCTTGCCACCTTGTACTCTTCTCTCCTTGACTTTGCTCAAAAGAGAGAAAATTATCTTATCTCTCTTATGTATAAAGTGAAAGAGAATGCATATGGATGTATCATGTACATCACAAGTACAAGAAAGAGTATAACACTAGTAAACATCTATATCCTAAATGAATACCAATATACACTATGCCCCTTAATCAATTACAGCAACCTGTAATAATTAATTAGACAAAAATTATTTGTTAAATGGTTAAAACATGTTAACAAATAGTATAACTATCATGTCACCACTAGACTTAATTAGTCGGTGCAAATAAACCGTCTAGTATTATATATCAAACGTTCAATTAACATATGTATATCATATATATATATTTAATCGAACTCCCACACGTATTAAGCATACGCACACGGCAAATCCATAACATCATTTTACTTGAGAGGATACCTTCTGTAAGTGCACGGCAGCGTCCCGGCCATCATTCCGAGGCCAAAATGCGGAAACGAAACTTTTACGAAACTTGTAATCCTGCACTACCGCGCACTAAAAACCAGGATCGGGCCATTAACCTAACGCTAGCAAACTAGAAGATGGGTAGAAAGCTATACCGAGCGATCCGTGTCCTTCGGTCTTTGGCCTCCACTCTGATCTCCTCGCGGAATCTCCGGTCTTCATCTCCTCGTCGGAACGGGCACCACATCGCCGGGTTCTTTTACGGGCTCCCATCTCTGGACCGAGGCAACTCGGGCACGAAGTTGGCGAGTCGACGTGTCCAAGATTGCTGTAGACTGAGTGTAGAACGGTTTGTCTCAAGGGTTTAATGAAGTTGCCACAATGGAGGTGGAGGAGAAAATGAACTTTGGAGAGAGGTGATGAAATTTTGGTAGCAAGCCAAAATGAGATGAAGAAATTGCCACCCCAAATATGAACCCTTCTCCCTCACCAAAAAATGTGGCCGGCCCTATTACAATCTGGAAGAGGGAATTATTCAAGGGGGGTGAGCACAAGAGGAGAAATGGTGAGCCTAAGCCAAAAAGGAAGCCTCACATCCATAAACCAAATCAATCTCTTCACCATTAATGCAAGTCATGATGCATGAAAAAGCAAAGATGCTAGAACCATCAAATAATCCAAATGCCACATAAAACCCTCCACATTTGCTAATTTGCACACTTGCAAATTAGCCCCTCTCATCACAAAAGTTCGGCCATGAAGGAACAAAGAAAAACTGGCCGAAACGGAATGCAAACTGGTAACTTCAAAAAACTGATCCCGTAATAAATTACAGGAAAACCCCGCGATTGTATATACATACCCGCATTTGTATTCCGACCGAATACAAATGCAAAGAGACAAAATCTACACTGTACAATACTAGGATCCGGCTTAAACCAAAGCCCGCTAGTATTATCCGTCCGATCATGATCCGTGCAATACCGCACGTATATGATCGAACCCTGCCATATCTCCATACGGCCTCTACAACGTTTCGCCTGAAACTTGAGAAACTGTCTGTGGGGGACTTTAAAGACTCGTCAATACTTTGGTTGTGGATTTAACCACTAGCACGTCAGAGGTATTAGCCATACGTAACGGGCTACCAGGTATTGACCAAAAGGGACGTCGATGAGCGAACTCATCCTGACACCCTACTGAGCCTGTCAGTGACAATATCCGTACAGTCCGGTCCGTTCGTCTATGAGCATCGCATGGCAGGCCTAGGGGTTGGTAAAAGTCAGACCCTCAAAAGCGGTACAAGTCATGTCAGAGTGTAGCCCAGAACAACCTGAGATACTACTGGAATACCTACCAGTAAATCTCCTGCCTTGGACAAGGACTTCGTGTAATAGCTCTCCTAGACACAGCACAACCTCACTCTCAATACCGGGAGAGACGAACCCCTGCAGATCCGCTCACTGCCTCCATGTGGCTCGGGACTGTACCCAACTAAAACCTGTTTGCACGACTCCTTTGAGCCGTGGTAGGGTAGTAATCAAAGTACAGTGGGAACTCACACGAGACAAATGACGATCTCAGGTCGATGAATTAACCTGTACACATGTCACCAGGGAACTGCTATCTGACGTCTGGTATAAGACCAACTAGCATGTTCCCGGCGAGTCCTGTCCGGTGTACTCATAACCCAATGAGCACCTGTATACATCTTAGGTGAACCAACTGACACCAGTGGCTTGTGAGACCGGCCACCGCCCTTCGTCAGGGTCTCGACTGTATACACTAGTCTACTCTAGAGTATCGATGCCCTGTCTCGAAAACTCCCATGACTAGGGACCTTTTAAGGATGTGCTTATAGACCCCAGCTCCCATGTATATGATCGCCATCATACTGCTGGCCGTCAAGCAAGAATCCTAAGGGCTCTATCAACGTGCAATAGTGACCTGTAAGGTCACCTGAAACAGTACACGATGATAAAGATAAACCAAATAGCATACTATCATCTTGAGTAAGACTGTTCTAACGGTATAGGTCCTCTCTCAATCATTGCAATCACGTGCCTGTGATCCAATAATTGACTCTGAGGGAACTATCTCCAACAATCTCTCACTTGCACTCAAGGTTAATTATTGCGATGTCGCATACTCACAGCCCGTGTGATACCGAACACCCAACTCCTGTACTAATCAGTCTCACAAAACCCGCTTGTGAAACTAATGCGTTCGAGGAATAGCCTCAGTGAGTGGATCCTCTCTAATGTTTCTTTCTATGTCTCTCTTTATGTCAAGTTCGCGGAGAAAGCCATCTCCCGAAATGAGCAATACCTGTCTTAGAATATGTCTGGATATCTGATGGGACCTAGCTCATAAATGAACTCCAAATCCAAACTTCTTAGACTGTATCGTCAACTGAACTTAATCAGTATCCTGCGCCATGCCTCCCTCAGTATCCACCTGGACCACCTGTCCAAAACACTGCCCCTCGTTAGAGGGAAAACTATAACTCTGACAGTCACTCTGTCATCCAGGTCATCTTGGAAGCCTGGAATGATAATCGTCTCCCAAAGGGGGCTGATGTTATCATATCCCTAGAACATCCACTTATTTTCTAAAACTGCTTCCGAATGTTTCTCCAGGATAGGATCAATATCAACTTATTGCATCTACTGCAAAAAACTACATATGGTGTAGTACTTGACATCTCGTGATTGACTCAATTGCCTAAGCAAGTGATCTGCCAATCATGCACATCCCTCTCCCCTTTAGTCTGTAAGACACCTTCAGAGAGGGTGACTCCATCACCTGCAGGTACACCACCATGCCAGGAGTCGTCCATTCTAAAACATTTTTAGAATGCTGTCTAAGTACCCTAATTGGCAAACTACCCAAATCTAGATCTAAAACCATAGATCTAGTAACCAGAATATCTGATATAATATCCATATCTTTTGTGGAGAAACCACTGTGTGACAACCAAAGTATAACCGATCGTAGTATAGGAATTTCACTTCCTACTCTGTGTATGTCATCCAAATACCAGGACATCACACCCTACTACCTTCTTAACAGATCCATCCCCTATTCTGATGAAGTCAAACCTATGACTGTCACATCAGAAATAGATGATCTATCTCCGCTATATCTGCTTTAGTCTATAAATAGACATAAGCCACTTGTCCACTATGCTTCCGCTGCTCCCACTGACTATGACAACCCTCTGGCAGGGTCATATACACGTGCACTTCTAAAACTAGTCTAGAACGACGCTATACTCAACAACAGCAATGGCAATTCTGGGTAAACAAGAACCTCCCTACCACCGTCTTTGAGGCTACCGAAGTACCTCTCGGGTGCCTGAGGTTACCCACCATATCTGTGGAGTGGCCAATGGAATGTCAAACCAGATTGAATCTTTAGGTTCTTATCAAATTTTCAGTAATCGTTTGCGGTTCTGGAATCACTTCCAGTTCTACCATACTCCTACTACCGTTTTATGAAAAAAATCCATTTTTATTAAAAATGTGGCGAGTCAAGAACAATATCACTATTGATCTTCCAGATGGTAGAAAGTCAACCCTCGTCATAGCCCGGGTCAACCCACAAACAGCCATTACAGAAACGTGCCTTGAGTTCTCCAGAGTCTGGTTTTAAGCATAAGCTGGACAACTCCCCATACCTTAACAATGTCAAGATATGAACTGTTCTATATCCAATACAGAAACAGAGGCACTGATTTAATTGAACCAGATTCAAATCATGCAGCTGTCTTCAGTGCATGTCAACTAAATGGAGAGAGGCCGATCAGCATTACTCAACTTAGAAGTACTTCCAATTATGAGTAACCTGAAAGAGAAGCAAGTTCTCTTAATCATTACTATCAACTGAATACCATGCACAAGTATCTACATCTTCGATCACCTTGAAGAATCCCGATACTTGCAACACCTGGTTCTCTACTTTATTCATATACCTATAACTTCTCAAAACTTGGACCTTGCGTTTCTACGAAACACATGTCTAAGACCCAGAGAAGTCATAAGTAAACAGAATCTAGTACGAGTACCAACCCCTCTGTTCTAATGGACACTGGACAACATAAAATACTCTGTATAAGTCCCTTGAGTCTAATGACTCATTCCTTGTGTGTCGTAGGTTGAAAACTGTACTTATGGTTAAGAAGAATTACACCGCTGTTTAATGCTCCTTACATAACCATCCACTGATATAGGTAAATGTCATAGACATAATTTCAAAAAGGTATATCTCACTCTATAAAAATAGACGTACAGATATATCAATTTGAAATTGGTGCACAACAATAGATATTCAAAACCAAATATTTGTCGTCCGACAAACTACCCAGGTGATTTCCTCAAATATCACTAATTACAACGAATTCCGATATAATGAGGATGATCACCTAATTCACAATAACTTACTCCCACTCATCATCTGTAAAACCATACAGATGTGAGAATCATATCTGGTAAATACATACCTTGGAGCAAGTGTCTAATTGGGAAATCAGTTTTCTTTTAACAATACACAGTGAAACTGAAACATTGAAATGTTTCGAAGGGGTATCCGGGTATTCCTAGTAATGCCTCTTCCATTATCCAAATTCACAACTGTAACCGTATATTTCTTTTCCATCTCTTCAAATCCCTTCATATGTCTTTAGTCATTACCTTCTGTACACCCCTTTAGGCTTAAATGGTTTTCTTCCTTCCCTACCGCTCGGCACCAGCCTATGGTTTGGAAGAAGACTATTCAATAAGCATAATGGGTGTACTGTCCTAATCCTAGGAGCACTCGCAATGCGAGAGAAGGTGAAGATAAAAGACAACCGAATAAACCTTATTCCTATTTCTCCCGAACCAGAATCCATCCCCGAACTGGAACAAGTTCCTTTCGAGTTCGTATATAACCATACGATGGAGTATCCAAATAACTGTGGATTTTCGTAGTGATACAGATTGTTATGGATAAATACAAAGGTGAAATGGGAGTGGTAATGAAATACTTGGTTTGGTTGTAAATAGCAGTCGCAATTTACTTTGCCCTCTTACTAATCCCTTTATTTGTCTTTACTTAATACCTTCTGTACACCATCGCTAGGCTAATTGGTTTTCTTCATTCCCTACCGGTCGGCACCTGCCTATGGTTTGGAAGAAGACTATCCAATTTGCGTAATAGGTGTACTGTCCTAATCCAAGGAGCACTCGCAACCTGAGAGAAGGTAAAAGGAAAAGACAACTGAATAGTCCTATTCGTTTTCTCCAGAACCGGAAACCATCCTCGAATAAATTCCTTCGAGTTCGTATATAACCATACTATGGTTTTATCCAATGGAAGTGTATGTTCGTAGTAATATGGGGTGCTCTGGAGAAAAGGGTAAAAGTAGGAGTGGCAAAGAGGTTTGCAACTCTGACAATCCAAAAGCCAGTGTTTTAGAAGGTTCGGTTAACTTGGTCACTGAGTCATAGTCAAGGGTCGGGCCATGGTCGCTGCCAAAGAGAGAGAGAAAAGAAACACTCAGCGTGCACTCTAACCTAGATCAAAATGGTTATCACTTTATCTAATCAGGAAACCTCCCACTGTAACGTCAAATTCTCCTCCAAACTTGAAAGAAGAATTAGTCGGGATCACCCGAGGAGTAAACCAACTCATCAGTGGGAATCGGGATCCAACTATCATCGCATGATAACGTGATGGAATCCACTCACGTTATCACACTCCAGAAGGTATGCGCATATCTGGCAAGTTTCAGTTTCTTTAGAAACTCCCGATGTGATTTTTGCCCCATGCTCTTATGACCTTGACTAAGGCCAACAAATCATAAGTCACATGTCAAGTTCTACCCGTCATTCTCCAGGTTAATTTGAACCCACATGTACCTACCCTTGACTTTGGCCAACAAGGAAGTACGACTGTCCCAAACCAACGCATCTATCTATGCTGCAGAAAAGTAACAAATAGCTACCATACACTATGCCTTGACTAAGGCCAACAAACATAGCATGAATACTAAGTTCTACTCGTCTGAAATGACGGAGGGCTACGAATGGTTTTTGGCGAAAAACCTTTAACGTAATGAACTTGATATCGTTGAAGGAACCGGATAGCTTTTAAAAATATAGTGGCGAAAACCTTTACTAAAGAGGTCACTCCCGGAGAAGGGATCTCGGCTCTTTCCCCGTAGAATGAGGTGCAGGATATTCCAACTGAATATCACGATGCAAAGCAAAAGTAATCGACTATAGTGAAGTTATTGCCCTGACGCAAACTTCTGTCCAAGGGGTCACTCCCGGTGAAGGGATCTCGGCCCTTGCCTCGTCGACTGAGGTGCTGGATATTCATAACTGAATACCACTATGCAAAACAAAAGAGAACATCCTTGCAATAACAGCTTTTTGAAAATTGTTCCAACAACATCAGAATAGGTTTGTTTAGCTTACATTGATCCAAATCAACGCGGTCCCATCAACTGATCACACCAATAAAGAACGAAAATAATGATGTACGTATATGCCATCCGCATTCGCCACTGGGTCCCGTCATCACCCGTTAGGTTACTTAACTAACGACAGAGCGGGGACTGGACTAGCGCGGATGCAAAACATATACAACATCTACTAGTATATATATCAATATATAATATTCGCTCAAGGCGTGATAAAATGCAGCATCACAGAAATGTAATAAGCATCACAGAACAATACAGATATCTGGGATCCCCAGGTTTCATAGAGCCGCTACTAAAATCCAACGTTCCCCGGGTTGTGTGGATAGCCTGTGCAATGAAATCCTAGACCCCTACGGGCGCGGCAAGTTACCCGCCAAAACCTGAAGCGAGGCAGCCCCCTTCAACAACATGAATGGACCACCCAGCACTTCACGGAATCCGGTAACTTGAGCACCCCTTCTTGGGACAACCTGTACCCTCTACGAGTGTGGCGAATAGCCCGCCAATTCTAGAGTGAATCCCCCTCCGTCTCAACGCCATGAGATGCGGGCCCGTTGCCCTCTAGAACCCGGCTATCCGTGCACCCCTCCGCGGGGTAATCCTAGTATAGAAAGTAAAATATACATACAACGGGTACATCGACCTCAGCCCGGTCGTGCCCCAAAAGAATAATATACAAACAGGCAGTAACGGCAGTCCACATGTCGGACGCTCGCCCCGCAATATCAAATGTACATAATAAGCCAAACTGTACTACCATTGCATCCAGGCTATCCACCACGACAAATCCACAACATCATAGCACAACACAAAACATCAACGTGAATGTCACGTTCGCAAATCCGTCTAAAAGGGCTATAGAAAATAAACAGGATTTACCGATCAAATGACATTCACGGTCGCAGATATAATGTAAATACTTTGAACTAACATATTTAAAATTTTCGATCGACTAAATTTTCCAAAGTGGGCCCCAAGCACAACTGTAGCACTCAAAGAAAATCTGGGCCCAAACAGAACATACAAAAAACCCCATTTTCAAGCCAAGGAGTACTGTAGAAATTTTGAAGCAGTGAAGGCACAGAACGGCGGCGGAACCGCGACATAAAGGGGGTTATTGCCATGGTTCCGCGGCGAGGCCGTACGATCATGCAGTCAAATTTTCTCAGAATTCCTATAAAACCCTGGTCGTATTTTTACAATGTGTCAAATAATTTTTAGAGCACGGGAAAAATTCGACAGAAACTGTGCTTGAAAATACGGTTTTTGGAAAATCCGTTCGATCGAACTTGTAAACACGTTAGAGCAAGCTAGACTAGGTTAATGGCGTGGCTCTGATACCAGTGTAAGTGCACGGCAACGCCCCGGCCGTCATTCCGAAGCCAAAATACGAAAACGAAACTTTTACGAAACTTGTAAACCGGCACTACCGCGCACTAAAAACCCGGATCGGGCCATTAACCTAACGCTAGCAAACTAGAAGATGGGTAGAAAGCTATACCGAGCGATCCGTGTCCTTCGGTCTTCGGCCTCCACTCCGATCTCCTCGCGGAATCTCCGGTCTTCATCTCCTCGTCGGAACGGGCACCACATCGCCGGGTTCTTTTACGGGCTCCCACCTCTGGACCGAGGCAACTCGGTCACGAAGTTGGCGAGTCGACGTGTCCAAGATTGCTGTAGACTGAGTGTAGAACGGTTTGTCTCAAGGGTTTAATGAAGTTGCCACAATGGAGGTGGAGGAGAAAATGAACTTTGGAGAGAGGTGATGATTTTTTGGTAGCAAGCCAAAATGAGATAAAGAAATTCCCACCACAACTATGAACCCCTCACCCTCACCAAAAAATGCCCTATTACAATCTGGAGGAGGGAATTATTCAAGGGGGGTGAGCACAAGAGGAGAAATGGCGAGCCTAAGCCAAAAAGGAAGCCTCACATCCATAAACCAAATCAATCTCTTCACCATTAATGCAAGTCATGATGCATGAAAAAGCAAAGATGCTATAACCATCAAATAATCCAAATGCCACATAAAACCCTCCACATTTTCTAATTTGCACACTTGCAAATTAGCCCCTCTCATCACAAAAGTTCGGCCATGAAGGAACAAAGAAAAACTGGCCGAAACGGAATGCAAACTGGCAACTTCAAAAAACTGATCCCGTAATAAATTACAGGAAAACACCGTGACTGTATATACATACCCGCATTTGTATTCCGACCGAATACAAATGCAAAGAGACAAAATCTACACTGTACAATACTAGGATCCGGCTTAAACCAAAGCCCACTAGTATTATCCGTCCGATCATGATCCGTACAATACCGCACGTATATGATCGAACCCTGCCATATCTCCATACGGCCTCTACAGCGTTTCGCCCGAAACTTGAGAAACTGTCTGTGGGGGACTTTAAAGACTCGTCAATACTTTGGTTGTGGATTTAACCACTAGCACGTCAGAGGTATTAGCCATACGTAACGGGCTACCAGGTATTGACCAAAAGGGACGTCGATGAGCGAACTCATCCTGACACCCTACTGAGTCTGTCGGTGACAATATCCGTACAGTCCAGTCCGTTCGTCTATGAGCATCGCATGGCGGGCCTAGGGGGTTGGTAAAAGTCAAACCCCCAAAAGCGGTACAAGTCGTGTCAGAGTGTAGCCCAGAACACCCTGAGATACTACTGGAATACCTACCGGTAAATCTCCTGCCTTGGCCAAGGACTTCGTGTAATGGCTCTCCTAGACACAGCGCGACCTCACCCCCAATACCGGGAGAGACGAACCCCTGCAGATTCGCTCACTGCCTCCATGTGGCTCGGGACTGTACCCAACTAAAACCTGTTTGCACGATTCTTTTGAGCCGTGGTAGGGTAGTAATCAAAGTACAGTGGGAACTCACACGAGACAAATGACGATCTCAGGTCGATGAACTAACCTGTACACATGTCACCAGGGAACTGCTATCTGACGTCTGGTATAAGACCAACTAGAATGTTCCCGGCGAGTCCTGTCTGGTGTACTCATAACCCAATGAGCACCTGTATACATCTTAGGTGAACCAACTGACACCAGTGGCTTGTGAGACCGGCCACCGCCCCTCGTCGGGGTTTCGACTGTATACACTAGTCTACTCTGGAGTATCGATGCCCTGTCTCGAAAACTCCCACGACTAGGGACCTTTTAAGGATGTGCTTATAGACCCCATCTCCCACGTATATGATCGCCATCATACTGCTGGTCGTCAAGCAAGAATCCTAAGGGCTCTATCAACGTGCAATAGTGACCTGTAAGGTCACCTGAAACAGTACACGATGATAAAGATAAACCAGATAGCATACTATCATCTTGAGTAAGACTGTTCTAACGGTATAGGTCCTCTCTCAATCATTGCAATCACGTGCCTGTGATCCAATAATTGACTCTGAGGGCACTATCTCCAACACTTTCAACGTGGGACTCTAAAGGCTCAACAATACACTGGCAGTGGGCTAACAGAATTGTATCCGATTACATCTGAAACGCTCTCAGATCAACCCCACGAATGGTATAACCCACAAGAACGACGGTGATGGTAGCTGCATATGAAGTCTTCCCAAGTATTAGTTGAAGGGAAGGTTAATGATAAAGCTCATCTAAGCCCAACAAAACCCATCTGTGACAACTTCTGTACAGTCCGGTCTTTTCGTCAAAACATATCGCATATTGAGTCTATGGTGTGGAAAACTGCCAGACCCTAAATAACTCAATAATTCATGCTGATATGAAACTCTTAACATCCATGATACAACTAATAACACTAATCAGTTTATTTTATTTACCCTGGAAAGGGGTTTCTGGTTATAGTTATATCAAACAATGCACGACATCAACTCTCCATACCAGGAAAGACGAATCTCATCTCGATCGCTCACTACCTCCATATGCTTCAGGACTTATACCCAACAAAAAACTGTAAGCACAACTTCGAAGGGCTGCGGTTAGGTAGAAATCAAAGTATAGGCGTTCCACATACAAGGATGACTATATCAGGTCTAAAGACTAATATGTACCATTTTCACCTGAGAACTGCTATTTGACAGTTAGGTATAATACCATTTAGGATTTCTCATCGAGTCCGTTTAGTGAACTCATTCTTTAATGAGTACATGTATACAATTTCACGGTGTCAAACACTAATGGCTACAGGACCGTCCATCGCCCTCCGACCGGGTCAAGTAAAGTATATGCTAATCTACACTGTAGTGTTGTTGTCTTGTCTCGACACTCCCACGGTTAGGAACATTTTAGAATGCGTTTGTCAACTATCCAGACCCCATTATTATGGTCTTATCATAATCCTGGTAGTCCTATAACATCTTAAGGAATTTATCAGCATGTATTAACGATACGTGATAGTAAATAAAATATATACACATAACTGATAAAGAAAATCATATAGCAAACTATCATTGCGAACAAGATTGTTTTATTCTCATAGGTCCATGTATAATTAGTGTAATTGCCTTCAGGGCATTTATATCTAATATGCCCATGCTAGGAACAGAAATTGTAGTATTTAAATTCCTTTTCACAAATGACGTCCTGTGAGAATTTTGTAGATGAAGATATACCAATCCATATCTTGAATGGAATATCATTTTGAAGATTAGCTCAACACAAACTCGCGCTTTATATGTTCTAGTGCAGTGGGAGACATTGACATTTATCTTAATGAGTTGACCCACAGGTTTGACAATAGATTTCAGCATTTTCACATGAAAAATTTGGTGGTAGCACAGGTATGGAAATCCATGCTGGAATAATTGTAGGTTCTTGATCGAGGTTGAATAAAGGAGTCCACATGAAAAATCGAAATAAGAATCCTTTGATATATAAGTACTCCTTCAACCATACGTTGTTAAAATCTTCATGAACATGAAATCGGAGTAGAAGATGCCTGTGATCCAGGGGACTAATAAAAAAATCTTCATTTATTGCATAATCGTTGCTTTAAGTGTCTTTGATTTTAAAGATGGGAGGACGTTCATAAGTACATTCGGCAACAAGAAATAGGTTAAAAGGGAAAGCAGATATGTTGATTTCTTTAGGTGAAAAATATTTAGCAGGTTTCGCCATCAACAGTGAGCGCTACGTTCTTTTCTGGAACATTAATGGAAGTAAGATGAAGATTTTTATTCAGAGCGGAAGTGTAAAAGGATCTTGGGGAAGGAGAGGGAGAGACCTTCATGGAAGAAGGTCCCACTTCGGCCGCCATACGACGGAATGAAGGAGATCAAAGACGGCGGTTGTAGAAGTGAAACCCTAGATCTCCATTTTTCTCTTGTCCTCCATTTTCATTCATTAATGATGTTGTATTATGACATGTGAAAAATATATGTACAATGGTGACATCGACCTCAACCCGGTCGTGCCCCAATCAAATAATATACAATCTGGCAGAAACGGCTGTCCACATATTAGACGCTCGCCCCGCAATAACAAATATACAAATGAATTTGAACTGTATTGCTACCATTGCACCATAGCCCACGACAATCCAACCACAATATCAGCACATTACAGAACATCAATGTGAATATCATGTTCGCAAACCCGTCTAATAGAACATATAGCAATTAGTCGGGTTATACCACTCAATGATATTCACGGTCGCAAATACTAACACATGTACTGATAAACACTTATTTAAAATTTTGATTGACTAAAATTTTTCCGTATTGTCCCCAAGTGCTAACCAGTACTCAAACAAATCTGGGACAGAATCATACATCTCAAAAATCACATTTCTATACAATAGAGTGCCAGAAGAATTTTAGTGCACAGAGGCCCCACTTCGACCGCGAAACCGCCGCAAACAAGCACGTTGTGTGGCGGTTCTGCGGCCGTATGATGGGCTTATGTGCCCAAATTTCTTCTGGCCTTTTAAAATTGCATGCACGTATTTTTAAGGTACTCTAAATAATTTTTTGAACACTTTTTAAAATCGACATCAAACATGAACATGGAATTGCGTTATTAGAAAATTTTCATCGATCGATATTTCAAACACGTCTAAACTAGGTAGTAAGGGTTTATGGGCTGGCTCTGATAACATGTTAGGATTTCCTAACACCCTGGCCATCAACCGTGGCCGTTGCGAAACGAAAATTTTAGAGTTTTAAAAACTGGCGCTAGAAATAACCCGTCCTAGAATCTACCATAAATAGAAACTAGCTATCAAAGAGGATATCTATCTACTATGATAGAAGAGTCTCTCCAAAAGATCCGTGACCTTCGGTCTTGTTTCCTCTTCGTTTGCTCCTAAAGATCACTTTGATCGAGCTTGTTCATCTTTCCTTACTCCTTGAGTTCTTCTTGATCGAGCTTGGTTGCCGATCTCCCTCCGTCGAAGATGATCCACCCGAGAGATGTAGTCCATGGCTCTAGCTCCACACTTAGAATCTAGTGGAGCAACTAGAGACTTTATATTGCTAATCTAAAGTGTCTAGGATATGGTGCAAGGTTCTATATTTGTATCTATCTCACCTTTTTTCTTGATTCTCAACATATGAGATTGTAGAGAGGAGCTTGAAAATGAAGGTGGAGGAACTCAAGAAAAGCAATGAGGAGAGTGAAGCAAATGGTGAGAATGAATGATTAACCATGAGAGAGAAAAACCAACCATAGTTTTGTAAAACTATATTTCCAATATAAAAATCCAACCATGCTTGAATAGTTTGCACAAATGAATTGAAAATTCATTTGTCAATACTATTGAAGCACGTTTCTCACCATACCCCCCTTACTAATTTTACACCTCATTTTCCATTTAAAGATAAATGGATAAAACTAAAATGAGGTGTCCACCTTCTAGAATTTTTTTCATATAAATACGGATTACAGTTTACTGTATATACATACCCGTATTCATATCAAAATACGAATACACAAAGAGATAGAATAACACAAAGAACATAATACTAGAATACACATATCGAAATACATATTCATAAATTATTAAATCAATACCAGATTTAATAATCTGTCTCAATCCCGAGCCGGCTAGTATTTATCAACTGTCCGATCGAAAGTTCGGGTAGCGAGTACAATCGATCGATCGTAACCCTGCAACGTATCTAATACGGCCACTACTTCATTTCACCTGAACCAGAGAAACCTTCTGTGTGGGACTCTAAAGACTAGACAGTACGCCGGCAGTGAATTACTGGATAAATCCATAACCACAAGCACGTCAGCGGCATTAGCTATACGTAACGGCTACCCGGGTACCTGTCGAAAAAGAAGGTCGGCGAGAAAACTCATCCGGATCCCTACTGAGCCTATCTATGACAATCTCCGTACAGTCCGGTCTCTTCGTCTGTGAGTATCGCATACTGGGTCTAGGAATGGTAAACGTCAGACCTAATAACCCGATAATTCATGCTGATGTGGCTCAGGTCCAATCCGGGAAAATAGTGATCAACCTATCAGTAAATTCCAACTGCCTTGGCTAAGGTCTTATGGTGTTGTCCAATCGAACACTGTGCGATATCAACTCCCTATATCGGGAGAGATGAATCCCTAATAATCGCTCACTGCCTCCATATGGCTCGGGACTGTACCTAACTAAAACCTGTTTGCATGACTCAGTAGAGCCGTGGTAGGGTAGTAATCAAAGAACAGTAGGAACTCACACGAGATAAATGACGATCTCAGGTCTGAAGACTAACCTATACTCATGTTACCTAAGAACTGCTATTTGACGATAGATATAGTACCATCTAGGAGTTCTCGGTGAGTCCGTCCAGTGTACTCACCCTCAGTGAGCACCTGTATACGATCTTAGGTGCAAAAGACCAATAGTTGCGAAACCAACTATCGCCCCTCGTCGAAGTCTAGAAACGTATACACTAGTCTACTCCGAAATATCAATACCCTGTCTCGATACTCCCATGACTAGGGACACTTTAAGAATGTGCTTATCGACTACCCAGCTCTCACAAGTATGATCGCCATCACAACGCAGGTGGTCAAGCAATGATCCTACGGGCTTTATCAATATGTATAAACGATACGTAATAACAACTAAAACATATGCACATGTTAAGATAAAGACAAACCAGATAATATACTATCATATCGAGCAAGATTGTCATGTACATACATATGTCCAAGAATCCATATGTATACATATACAATAATGTCCTCTAGGGTATACATATCCAACAGATTCGACAAAGCATAGTCACTCCGCGGATTTTAGTAAGTAACCTCAGCCATCCGAGAGGTATTTCGGTTTTCTCGTAGCTGGTGACAGGGAGGTTTGCATCATAATTATAATGGCCCTACTAGTTATTAGCTGGCCATTAGGAAGTGGTGACTTCAGGATGATGGCCAGATGCCAAATATCTAAGTTGGACTCCACACAGTTCAGCAAATTATGAAATTTGCTGGGTGCTCCTGAAGGGGGAAAACCCATTATGAGTAAATAGATATTTCAAGATTAGTGCAGATAGAAAGATAGTAACCTAATAAGGATAGACTTGTAATAAATAGTTTTCAAAAAATACCAACTGTGTATTGCGATGAAACTTTTTCTTCAATGTCTGTGTTGAAGTCCATACGGATATTACCTGCCATTGCTACTATTCATGACTATGAAATCTGGCAGGTGGATGACTATAATGTCTTTCTAAATGGGAATTTAGAAGTGCACATGTATATGACTCTGCTAGAGGGTTTTCGTAGTCAGTGGTAGCAGCGGAAAGTGTGCAAGTTGCTTATGTCTATTCATATACTAAAGCAGGTATAGCGGAGATGGACCATCTGTTTTTGAAGTGAAAGTCATGGTGTTTGACTTCATCAAAAGAACAGATGAACCTAGTAAGAAAGTTGTAAAGAGTATTGTCCTGAGATTTGAATGATAAACTCCTAATAGGAAGTGAAATTCCTATACTAGAATCGATTAAAATATGGCTGTCACAAAAGTTTTTCTATATAAGATCTGAATAATATATCAGGGATTCTGGTATCCAGATTTATGTCGTTAGATCTAGATTTGGGAAGTGTCCCAATTTGGCTATTTGGACACCATTCTAAAGGATTTTAGAATGGAGGACTCCTGGCGTGGTGGTGTATCCGCAGGTGATGGAGTCACCCTCCCTAAAGAGATGTCTTCTTGACTGATAAGAAAAGGAACTCGCATGAATGATATACCAATTGCTTTGCCGATTACGTCAATCATGCAATGTCAAGTACCAGACCAGAAATTAGTTTTGCATTTAGTGTAGTGAGCAGATATTAATCTTGGAGAAACAAAAGGAAGTGGCGAAGAACATATCAGGATGTTCTTAGAATGTGGTAATGGCTACGTCTTTCAGGAGGCGATTACTGGTTTTAGCTTCGAAAGTGACCTGGATGATAGAGTGACTGTCAGAGCTATAAGTTTATCCTCTTCTGAGGAGCAGTATATTGGACGGAGTTCCAAGCAAAATACTGAGGTAGACTTAGCGCGGGTTGCTGATTATGATCAACGGATGATGCAACACAAGAAGTTTGTTGCATAAAGTTGTTCATTTATGAACTTGGTCCTATCATGTATTCAGACAAATTCTAAGGCAGAGTATCGCTCAGTTCGGAAGATATTTAATCTCCGTGAAGTTGAGATATATAGAGAGAGAAAGTTAGAAGTATTGTAGTGGATCCACTCACTAAGGTTTTTTCTCAAACACACGAGCTATTAACAGAAAAGTTAGGTATTCGGTAGCACACGAGCTGTGGATATGCAATACTGCAATAATTGGCTTTATGTTCAAGTGGGATATTGTTGGCTATAGTACCCTCAAGTCAATTATTATAATCGAAAGTAGGCAATTATGATAATTGAATGAGTACCTATACAGGTAAAACAGTCTTACTCGAGATGCTAGTATATTATCTGGTTTGTCTTTATCATTGATATGTATACGTTTTACTGGTTATTACGTGTCGTTAATACATAATGATAAAGCCTGTAGGATCTTTGCTTGACTACCAAAATTATGATGGCAATCATACTAGTGAGAGCTAGGTAGTTTATAAGCACATCCTTAAATGTCCCTAGTCATGAGAGTATTGAGACCAGGCATCAATATTACAGAGTATACTAGTATATACGTTTCTAGACCCCAACGAAGGGCGGTGGCAGGTCTTTAAGTCATTGGTGTGTTGTACCTAAGATTGTATACAGGTGCTCAGTGGAGGTGAGTACACCAGACGGACATACCGAGAACTTCTAGATGGTACTATACCGATCGTCAGATAGCATTTCTCAGTCGACATGAGTACAGGTGGTCTGTTGACCTGAGATCGTCATTTGTCTCGTATGAGTTCCCACTGTACTTAGATTACTACCCTTCCATGGCTCTAATGAGTCATGCAAACAGGTTTTAGTTGGGTACAGTCCCGAGCCACAAAGAGATAGTGAGCGATCGTCAGGGATTCTTCTCTTCCAGTATAGGAAGTCGATATTACGCTGTGTTCGGTTGGCCATCACCATATGTCCTTAGCCAGAGCGGATGAGATATACTGACTAGAGATCATTAGTTTCTCGGTTGGTAATGGGCTTGACACCGACACGACTTGTCTGATTATTAGGGGTCTGACGTTATCTATCCCCTAGAGCCGGTCTGGGATACTCTTAGATGAAGAGACCGGATTGTACGAAGATTGTCATTTACTGGCTCAGTAGGAGTATGGATGAGTTTGCTCGTCAACCTTACTTTCGTTCAATACCTGGGCAGTCGTTATGTATGCCACTAATGTACTTGTGGTTAAACCCACTGCCGGTGTATTGTCGAGTCTTCAGAGTCCTACACAGTGTGTTTTTCGGTTTAGGTGAAATGGTGTAGTGTGTGCGTATTTTGATACGTACTCAGGTTCGATTAAATATGTATATTTATTGTACGTACTTTAATCGGACATTTTGATAATACTAGTAGGTTTGAAAGATAGCCGGATCATTGTGAGTTAGTATATATTTCTCATTATCTTTCTTTTGGGTATTCATATGTTTATACGAATACGATTATTTGTATTTTGATACAAATACAGTATTTATACGAGTACGATTATTTGTATAAATACGGGTATTTTTATCCCGATATGAATACGGGTATTCATATTTTTATAGGAATACGGGTATTTGTATTTTTACACGAATACGGTATTCATATTTTGATAAAAATACAGGTATATGTATTTGTACATATACGGTTATATGTATGTATGTGTGTGTGTATGGTTGTGTGTGTATTGATACACACATCTTTTTCTTTTACACGTGGAAGCTTGGAGGTTTGTTTAGGCTCATGCTCATGTCATGAGTCATTGAGTGACTCATGCTTTGAGTTCAAAATCTCTACTTGGATAAGAGCAAGAAAACAGAGAGTGAAAAGGGCCAAGAAATTTATTCTACACTCATTTTTCCCCCTCTCTCTTCTTCTCTTTTGAGTTTCCATTTTGAGATGAAAATTTAGAAAAGAGAGAAAACCTGGAATTCACTACTACATCACTCTCACAATCAATTCCTAGCAAGTTTTGATTGTGAGTTGCTTTACCTGATCACTTGAAGTGAAGTTAAAGATTGAATTCACATTCTCTCGGGTGGATCATCTTCGGTAAGAAAGATCGGCGTGCAAGCAAGTTCCTGGCCATTTTAGAGCTTTGCTGGAGTTCATGAAGCGGTGTAGGAGTCTTTTACAATTGCACGAACACTCTACGAAAGTAGCTAGCCCCCTAATCTTGTATGTTTGTATTTCTAGTTTAGTGTTTGGAATCAATTTTAGAGTACTCACTAGTGCTTACTTTAAAGTTTTTGTTTTCTCTTCCATCTTCGCCGCGAGTCTTGCGACATGAGCAGTAGAGTCCTTAAAAATTTTATAACTATCGCCATGAACTTTAACCCTAGAAACTACCATCAAGTTTACAATTATCAATAAGAAAAAAAAACAAGCTGAATCTAGTAGGGTGAGAGAAATAACCTTTGTTGCGTGATTCGCTATGATTAGCAACAACCCAAACTTTTGTTTTCTTATGGTACGGATCGAGCTTGATCACCCATCTTCCTACCGAAAATGATCCACTTTGACAACACCCTACTGAAACTCCAACTTACACTAGAACTCCTTCTAGTGAAGTAATTTGCTCACTCTAAATACTAATTAGAATGAGGAAGAGATGTAATAGTTACTCTCTATTTTTCTCTTTATTTTCTTCTTTGTTCTCAACTCATGAGAAAAGAAAAAATGAAGGAGGCGGAGCCCGTATATCAAAAGAATGTGAGAGTGAGAGTGAGTGTGAGTGTTATACTCCCTTTACATATATGAATTATAGGTTTTATTTATCAAAAGAAAACCCCATCTATATTCCTCTTTGTTTCCTTTCCACCTTGTACTCTTCTCTCCTTGACTTTGCTCAAAAGAGAGAAAATTATCTTATCTCTCTTATGTATAAAGTGAAAGAGAATGCATATGGATGTATCATTTACATCACAAGTACAAGAAAGAGTATAATACTAGTAAACATCTATATCCTATATGAATACCAATTTACACTATGCCCCTTAATCAATTACAACAACTTGTAATAATTAATTAGACGAAAATTATTTGTTAAAATGGTTAAAACATGTTAACAAATAGTATAACTATCAAGTCACCACTAGACTTAATTAGTCGGTGCAAATAAACCGTCAAGTATTATATATCAAATGTTCGATTAACATATGTATATCATATATAGATATTTAATCGAACTCCCGCACGTATTAAGCATACGCACACGGCTAATCCATAACATCATTTTACTTGAGAGGATACCTTCAATGTGGGACTCTAAAGGCTCAACAATACACTGGCAGTGGGCTAATAGAATTGTATCCGATTACATCCGAAACGCTCTTGGATCAATCCCACGAATGGTATAACCCATAAGAACAACGGCGACGGTCGCTGTATATGAAGTCTTCCCAAGTATTAGTTGAAGAGAAGGTTAATGATAAAGCTCATCTAAGCCCAACAAAACCTATTTGTGACAACTACTGTACAGTCCGGTCTTTTCGTCAAAGCATATCGCATATTGAGTCTATGGTGTGGAAAACTGTCAGACCCCAAATAACTCAATAATTCATGCTGATATGAAACTCTTAACAACCATGATACAACTAATAACACTTATCGGTTTATTTTATTTACCCTGGCAAGGGATTTCTTGTTATAGTTATATCAAACAATGCACGACATCAACTCTCCATTCCAGGAAAGACGAATCTCATCTCGATCGCTCACTACCTCCATATGCTTCAGGACTATACCCAACAAAAAACTGTATGCACAACTTCGAAGGGCTGAGGTTAGATAGAAATCAAAGTATAAGCGTTCCACATACAGGGTACTATGACGATATCAGGTCTAAAGACTAACATGCACCATTTTCACCTGAGAACTGCTATTTGACAGTTAGGTATAATACCATTTAGGATTTCTCATCGAGTCCGTTTAGTGAACTCATTCTCTAATGAGTACATGTATACAATCTCACGGTGTCAAACACTAATGGCTACGGGACCGACCATCGCCCTCTGACCGGATCAAGTAAAGTATATACTAATCTACACTGTAGTGTTGTTGTCTTGTCTCGACGCTCCCACGGCTAGAAACATTTTAGTATGCGTTTGTCAACTACCCAGACCCCATTATTATGATCTCATCATAATCATGGTAGTCCTATAACATCTTAAGGAATTTATCAGCATGTATTAACGATACGTAATAGTAAATAAAATATATACACATAACTGATAAAGAAAATCAGATAGCAAACTATCAATGCGAACAAGATTGTTTTATTCACATAGGTTCATGTACAATTACTGTAATTGCCTTCACGTCACTTATATCTAAAATGCCCATGCTTAGAACAGAAATTGTAGTATTTAAATTCCTTTTCACAAATGACATCCCGTGAGAATTTTGTAGATGAAGATATACCAATCCATATCTTGAATGGAATATCATTTTGAAGATTAAGATCAACACAAACTCGCGTTTTATATGTTCTAGTGCAGTGGGAGGTATTGACATCTATCTTAATGAGTTGACCCACAGGTTTGATAATGGATCTCAGCATTCACATGAAAAATTTGGTGGTAGCACAGGTTTGGAAATCCATGCTGGAATAATTTAGGTTCTTGATCGAGGTTGAATAAAGGAGTCCACATGAAAAATCGAAATAAGAATCCTTTGATATATAAGTACTCCTTCAACCATACGTTGTTAAAATCTTCATGAACATGAAATCGGAGTAGAAGATGCCTGTGATCCAGGGGACTAATAAAAAAATCTTCATTTATTGCATAATCGTTGCTATAAGTGTCTTTGATTTTAAAGATGGGAGGACGTTCATAAGCACATTTGGCGACAAGAAATAGGTTAAAAGGGAAAGCAGATATGTTGATTTCTTTAGGTGAAAAATATTTAGCAGGTTTCGCCATCAACAAGAGCGCTACGTTTTTTTTCTGGAACATTAATGAAAGTAAGATGAAGATTTTTAGAGCGGAAGTATAAAAGGATCTTGGGGAAGGAGAGGGAGAGACCTTCATGGAAGAAGGTCCCACTTCGGCCGCCATACGACGGAATGAAGGAGATCAAAGACGGCGGTTGTAGAAGTGAAACCCTAGATCTCCATTTTTCTCTTGTCCTCCATTTTCATTCATTAATGATGTTGTATTATGACACGTGAAAACATATATCGTTATGCTTTTTCTTTTGTGCAAACATTTTATGTTGATATTCTCTCTATTTCTTATAACTAGTTTATTTTTGCTCCTTTTCTTTTTTCCTAATTACCAGTAGCTTTAGATTATCATGAAATATGTTTTACTTAATTCTTCTAAAAACCAATCCTTTTTATATTTGAAATTCTAAATTTATCTATGATTGGTAGGAAATTCAAAGAAAACTAATTAATGAAGGCTAGCTACCTTATGGGTAGATTAGGAAATTCTTATTTATGACATTTTCGATTTTTGGAACAGTCATACCATGAAGTTTTAATAAGCGCATTTCTTAAATCTCTTCCAAAATTTCAAAATAATTTCAGATGCAAAATTCTCTCCTCATCATGCATCGATGTAACGAGTCGAAAAAGTCCTCGAATCCTAAATAGCTGGTAGCATCCAATGGAGCAGGGGCCCTCTAACAATGTTGGCATCCAATATGGTAAAAGACTTCGGAAGAAAATAAAGATATATACAATATATATATGGACTAGAAAAAGATAAATTTTATTATACTGTTCTTCATTCTTTGTTGCATGCACATTCCTTATTCCAATCATCTAATAACTATATATATATAATTTCTTATATAAGAGTATTAGACTTATATGTTAGAGCATCCCCTATTAAACTTACACTTTATTTTTTAAGGGCTATTTTTGCCGTTCACCAGATCTTTAGTATGTGTTTGAAAGAAGAAAAATATAAAAAGAAGTAAACAATCAATTAAGCTTGGCCACCAAGGAAACACCAAGGAGAAAAAGGGAAAGGGGTCCCCCTTTCCCTGTATATAACGGTAGCTTCTCCTCACCTAGAGATGCAAAACCAATGGCACTTCTCTCTCTCATTGCCATCTTCTCTTTCTTCATCTCTCCTGCCCTTTGCTCAACTAATGCTCTCTTCTCATCTTTAGGTGGCAGGCTCAGCACTGGAGAGAGCCTGGTCTATAATGACTACACCCTCAAGATGCAAGAAGATTGCAATCTTGTAATCTACGACAAAACAAAACCGACATGGGCTTCAAATACTTATCGCAAGGCCATAAACTGCTACCTCGTCATCGAGCCCAAAGGCGAGCTTATCATCCGCGGCATACACCTGGGCAGAGTCATCAGAGTTTGGAGCTCTAACAAGAAGTCTGAGCACCATTTCAACCATGCTCTAGTCCTCAAATACGATGGTATCGTTTCGCCTCTCGAAAGATATATTTTTTTTAATACAAGTAGGATTCCGTTGTCTTAAGGATCCTAACTATCGTGCTTAATTTGGTAAGTTGCCCGAAATTCTTTCCATGACGTATGTTGTGTTGAATTACTGAACGTCTTCAATCTAGGATGTTTCTTCCGATCGTCGGAGGGATGAATATATATTATATATTAATAGGGTTCCAACCTTCATAAGATAGGGTTCTAATTAAACGGATTGAATGTGATATAGTGTATAAAATGATTTAATATAAGCAAAGCCAATTTTATTGAAAATTTGAAAAAAGAAAAATTCCTATATATATGATCAATTGGTGAAAATTAATAAGAAACTGAAACAAATTGGCTAAATGGCAGAAAAATATCCATAGCAACACAACGTTTTTTCATTATTAGCTTTAATACAAGGCTACAACCACTTAATGATACTACCAGAGACTTTTGTTTTTTCTTTTTCAAACAAAGACAAAAAAAATAAGAGAAGTAACACAATGTTTTTCTTTTTATTATTTAATGGTAGAAATATTTAAACAACCTTTTTTTTTAATTTATGCACAATGACTAATACCTATTTATGCACAAACAGGTACCCTTCATGTCTACGGACCAAATCTTTGGGTGAACCCAAGTTTAACCACCACATTCTCCGACTCCTTAACGACCACCACTGCATCGACAACCGACTCAATCTTGTGGTCGGGAGATGTTGCGCCAATCGGTGTTACAATTGTCCGCGACAACATCAAATTGGAGCTATCAAAGTCTTGTGACTTGATCTTGACAAATACGGAAACTAATGCTGTCTTGTGGCATACAGACACAACAGATCACCTGGCGGATTGTTTCGTTAGTCTTGCCGGCAATGGAGAGTTGTTCATAAAGTATTTAGGTGGAGATAGCTTGTGGAGAAGCGGAGTGACGTCAAATTACTCGGACTATGTTCTTGCGCTGCAACCCGATAGCAAGCTAGTCATCTACGGTCCCGTCATTTGGTCTTCTGAAAATGCTAAAGTTATGGGAAATGATGAGAAAATTGTCATGGTGACCAATGAGTGATGTTACCACATATACTTATTTCTTTGATTTCTATTTGGGACGGATGAATATGAGTGATGTGTCTTTATTTTAGATGTATTTTAAATGTATGTTATTATCCACCGTTCCCACCACGATGCTATTTGTATCTAGCTACTGAAATAAGATATTGTTCAAGTATTAAAATCGATTAAATTTGAAGGGGGGAAATATGGCTACGGAACTTTCAATACTTTAGTTGGAAACAACCTGTTATTTGCATGTGCCATGCACGTGGAAACTTGACAATGCAAATGAAAAATGAGATATTATGGATGTATTTATCTAAAAATGCTTGCTTGCATCGTTTTTTTTTTGTCCGTGTTACTTTTTGTCTGTCTATGTGCATTGAAGATATTATAAGTGTATGTGCATTGAAGATATTACAATATGATAGTATTTCATTACAAAAACCTTACACTATAGTTGGCACGCACCTTAAAATAATGCTACTCATTTACTATATGAGAGTCGGAACAAATTCTACTCGAAAATGTGTATTAAAGTTGCATACATAATTAACTGGCTAGCGAGTTTTGAACTTGATGAGCAATGTTGGACAGAATTTTGCAAGAAGAGAATATTAAATTTTCGTTTTTTAAACATTCACAAACCAAAATGGTTAGAGAACAGCTTCTTGTTACTTATGTTTAGTTCACTCAACAAAAAAAAAAACGTGGCAATTGATTCTTTCTACATATCATATAATATTTGATTAACCACTCTTCTCTTTTCCTTGGCTTATTGAATAAAAATGTAAGTTACAAGATAATATGTATATATTAATTGATCTACTATTATACAAAATCCGACCCCTACCGACTTTCAAACATATAGAAATCAATCTACATAATAAATCAATTAATTTTACACACTTAAATAAAAGATAATAGGAAAATATTTTTCTTGGAGAATCTAGAAGTAACAAATCTTGACCAATATATAAATGATATGTGAAGCATCACCTTGGCTAATTTAAACTCCTAATTTATGAAACTAAGAGAAAAATGGATAATTAAAATAGATATAAATCATAATTTTTACAGCATAAAATGGGAAGGAAAAAAAGACAAATTCTTCGATAATTTGTTTTGTGAAATTTCTTGGATCCAATAACAAAACCGAACTAATTTTTTTCTTGGAATTGACCCGTAAGCCTTAACAAAGCATGTATCACACCACGCATAGACAACACACACAAGAACATTGCACAAACGCAAGACCCACAAAGCAGAACTAACGCGAAGAATTCATTAGGGCCTTTTTGTTTCATGGAAAATTGACGGCAGAAGTTGAAAAAGCGGGCCCACGCCTACATTTCCTTGCAAACATGATGTTTCCATTGTCGGTAGCAAAAAATTGGATTTTGTAGTTATTCACAGATGTAAAATTGCTATGCGTAGGCAAAATTGGGAAAAACATTTCATTGTTTTGTCAATGATCTTGGAGAGAAAGAAAAATAATTGTGTAAAAATGGACATGATATTCACTACATAGAAAATTGCACTCACTATCCCCATCTTGTAGCCAATAATTGTCCTTATTGATGATGTGAATTCCATCATCATGAAAAGTATTTCTGGAGAGAAATTGTCCTTTTTCTCTCTGCTTTTAATTTTAACAATTGTTTTTATTTTTTCCAATGCTATCTTTAATACTCTTCCTTTTTGCTTGCCATTTTAGATAAATGCACACCGATTAAGAAAAATATTATCACTTACTTAATATCGGCAAGTAATCAACTGCCACATCACCACTAAAAAAATCATATCATTTCTGTTCTCAACTATTAAGGAAAGCATTATCAATTTTTTAATATCAGCAATTAATTTTCTAGGATATTTTTGGTATTGTATCATTTATTGATATCTTTATCATTAATGATTTTCTCATCATTCCAAAAACGTCAAGTAAAATGAGACATTTTTTTCTATCCAAAATGACAAGTAAAATGGGACGGAGGGAGTAACAAACAAAGAAAGAAAACCCAAAGTGTGATTTTAAACTTACCAAACTAATTCTTTTTCCATTCAAACAAACAATAAAATTCAAAAAAAAAAAAAGAAAAGTAATGAAAAGCTTTTCTTGAAAGAAATGATTTTCATTATTTATATCAAACATGCCCTGAACAATGCTACTCTAAATTTCATCTGGAACTTTCTAGAACCAAATGAGAAATGAAAGGATAAAGTTTAGATATTGAAGTGGAATTATTCCAAAGAAAAACAAGAAAATATAACTGATGGAGCTTCTTTTCTGGTATTCTTCAGATGTTGTCTTCCGTCGATCTTCCGGTGGATCTTGGAGGTGATCTCCTGTTGCGTGTGGGTCTCAATGGGTTTTGAGGAGATTAGTGATTTGAGGAGTTTGGCGTCGAGTGCCCGCAAAGAAGTCCCGAGGTGGTTTGGTACCGAGGACCCTCCGACGATCAAGTTAGTACGAGATCTGAGCAGAGTAACGGCTAAGTGGAATAAATAATGGCTTACTTGACCCCTCTGTGATGGGGGTTTATATAGCAGCGGCAGCACGTAGCAGTAAGCGCGAGAATCTCGCCGGCAGTTACACTCCCGACGTCACGCCCGCGTAAAGAGCGGATCGCCCATTAATAGGGATCATGATGGCGTGGAACGTGTGACGTTGTTGGCGGAGAATCTGCGCATGGCGAGATTTGCGGAGCGGCGGTTACGCCTGTGAGTGGTAGAGTTGGTCGGTCGGAGGGACCGAGGAAGATGGCCTCGGCTGGAAAGCTCGAAGACGAGCAAGAGGGCCGAGAGGGCCGAGGAGTCTTGGTCATGTGGCAGCTCGGGGCAAGCTGAGGGGCCGAGGAGGCCAATTTGCAGGGGACTCCGAGGAGGGCCAGCTTGCGCTTGCAGGTCGGGTACAAGGGTGGCATGGTCGGCCTTTATGGGCCCTTTATTCTGGGTCTTGGGACATGTCATCTGCCACGTGTCCTGATCTTGAAGATCGCTAATATTGAGCATCATCATTAGCCCCCAACTCTTGTCCCGACCAGCTAGCGGGTCGGGTCAGGAGTGGACTGCCGGGCCGCATAGGGTAAGCTCCCTCCTAAGGTTTCGTCGGGACGTGTCCCCGGGCTGTCAGCTGTCTTTTCTGCCAGCGAATTAGGGCGAGATCTCTCCATTTAAGGAAGGTGCGCCAGTTCGTGCATCCTGCCACTGAAGCGACGGTCCACATGTCAAGCGTCGGTTGGCCGACGCGACATATGCAAACCTGTGGCGTGTGATGGGGCGCGGTCCAGTGTGGGAACGACAAGTGGAGCAATCGGTCGTCGAATTGAGTTCGATCACCTACCAAGTGTGCCAAGCTCTGCTAAGAAGGAGGCATCTCCATGGCCCCGAAGTCGAGGGGGGATTACTCAGACTTGGATAGACCTGATGTCTTTTGTTGGGGCTTCGGGTCCGCTGCATGTGATGGGCTCAGTGGCCTCATTATGAGGGCTACAAACCAGCAGCGTCTGTTGGGCAGGAGGATGCCTGCTGGGGATGACCGAGCAGGGAAGCTGCTCGGTTGATCTTGGCGAGGGCCTTGATCCCTGGCGTTGCGAGTAGGGAAGCTACCGGCCAGGGATAGCCGAGCAGGGAAGCCGCTCGGCTGCCTCTGGGAGGACTTTGATCCTTAGCGTTGGAGGAGTTGTAAGAAGCCTGCTAAGGATAACCGGGCAGTGAAGCTGCGCGATTTCCTCTTGGCAAGGGCTTTGATCCCTGGCATTGCGAGTAGGGAAGCTACCGGCCAGGATTGCCAAGCAGGAAAGCCGCTCGGCTGCCTCTAAGGAGGACTTTGATTCTTGTCTTTGTTGGGTAGGAAGCAACCCGCTGGGATGTGCCGAGCAGAAAGGGGCTCGGCGGCCTCGCGAAGGGGGTTCAGTCCTCGGGAGGTTTTACCCACCAAGTCCAGCTTTCTTGTGAAAGTGGTATATCGATTTGAGGAACCAAGGCCCAAACTCCTGGCGGCAAGAAAACGGGGAGCCTTTTCGTTAGGTTAGCGCTTAGACTTTATAGCTTGACTTTGATTTTCTTATAAGAACCAACGGACTTGCTTGGCAGCTAACTCAGTCTTCGGCTGGTATAGTACTATGAATACAAGGCTTTGGCTGGAAATCCAGGGGACTGATAGGCAGGAGGACGCCCGCCGGGGATGCGCCGAGCAGAAGGAACTCGGCGGCCTCGCGGTGAGGGCTTGAGATCCTCAGCGTCTGATGGGCAGGAGGACGCCCGCCGGGGATGCGCCGAGCAGAAAGAACTCAGCGGCCTTGCAGTGAGGGCTTAAGATCCTCAGCGTTTGATGGGCAGAAGGATGCCCATTAGGGATGCGCCGAGCAGGAAGGAACTCGGCGGCCTCGCGGTAAGGGCTTGAGATCCTTAGTGTCTGACGGGCAGGAGGATGCCTGCTGGGGATGCGCCGAGCAGGACAGAACTCGGCGGCCTCGCTGTGAGAGCTTGAGATCCTCAGCGTCTGATGTGCGGGAGGATGCCCGCTGGGGATGCACCGAGCGAGAAGGATCTCGGCGGCCTCAGGTGAGGGCTTCGATCCTTAGCATGAGAGGGGCCGTGAGAGGCCTGCTGAGGATGGCCGAACAGGGTAGCTGCTCGGTGCCTCTTGGCGAGGGCTTGGATCCTTGGTGTCGTGGGTAGGAACCTACCAGCCGGGGATGACCGAGCACGGTAGCTACTCGGTGCCTCTTAGCAGGCTTTGATCCTTAGCGTTGGAGAGGCTGTAAGAAACCCACTAAGGATGACCGGGCAGTGAAGCTGCGCGGTTGCTTCTTGGTGAGGGCTTTGATCTCTGGCGTCGTGGGTAGGCAACTATCATCCTGGGATGACCGAGCGGGGTTGCCGCCCGGATGCCTCTTGCGAGGGCTTCGATCCCTGGCGTCATTGGTAAGGAGCTACCAGCCGGAGATGACCGAGCAGGGTAGCTGCTTGGTTGCCTCTTGCGAGGGCTTTGATCTTTCAGGACGGGGACCGAGCAGGGTTACTGCCCAGTGCCTCTTGGCGAGGACTTTGATCCCGGTCGGTTGTGGTAGGAAGTTACCAGCCGGGGATAGCCGAGCAAGGAATCGACCGCCTCTGGGAGGACTTTGGTCCTTGGTGCGGGAGGGGCTGTAAGAAGCCTACCAAGGACTCTTGGCCTGGTAGGGTTACTGCCCGGTGCCTCTTGGCGAGGGCTTTTGTCCTGAAGGATATCCGAGCAAGGGATCCTCGGGCTCGACTATCTCTGGGAGGGCTTTCTTATCCCTGGCGTTGTGGTAGGGAAGCTACCCGCCATGGATAGTCGAGCGAGGGTCGGGCTCGACTGCCTCTGGAAGGACTTTCCGATCCCTGGCGTTGCGGTAGGGAAGCTACCCGTCAGGGATAACCGAGCAGGGTAGCTGCTGGGTTGTCTCTTGGCGAGGGCTTTCATCCCTGGCGTTGCGAGTAGGGAAGCTACCGGCCAGGGATAGCCGAGCAGAGAAGTTGCTCGGCTGCCTCTACGGAGGACTTTGATCCCTGGCGTTGCGATTAGGGAAGCTACCGGCGGGGTAACTGAGCAGGGTAGCTGCTCGGCTGATTCTTCATGAGGTTTCGCCCAACCATCCATTTGCAGGTATGGGGAACAGGAACGGTTGCGGTAAACGTGTGCGTAGTACGCACATCGATTGTGCGGGGAGGCGAAACGCCAGGGTCGCGTCGTTTCGATTCCTCCTGAGGAGGTTCAATGATCGTCTAGCGGACGAGTATCGGCCCATGAGATCTGTGGCCATGGGACGTAGCCTGCCGGTGGTCAGTCTTGCCGACGAGGGCAGAGTCTTCTGGAGGGGGGAGCGGCGATCTGGGGCCCTGGCCGTTTGGACTTTAGTCGGTCTATCGGCCAGCGAAGGCGTTGATGACGGTCGCCGGAGGAGGTTTATACGCGCCTCCGATGTGGGGGAGGCGGCGGCTGGTACCTGGGTCTTCAAGCTAATCGCACGCCATGTGGACGGAGATCGGAAGGCCAACTTTTGTTTTTGTGGAGTTTTGTGTCCCCACAGACGGCGCCAACTGATGGAGCTCCTTTTCCGGTCTCCTTCAGATGTTGTCTTCCGTCGATCTCCCGGTGGATCTTGGAGGTGATCTCCTGTTGCGTGTGGGTCTCAATGGGTTTTGAGGAGATTAGTGATTTGAGGAGTTTAGCGTCGAGTACCCGCAAAGAAGTCCCGAGGTGGTTTGGTACCGAGGACCCTCCGACGATCAAGTTAGTACGAGATATGAGCAGAGTAACGGCTAAGTGGAATAAATAATGGCTTACTTGACCCCTCTGTGATGGGGGTTTATATAGCGGCGGCAGCACGCAGCAGCAGGCGCGAGAATCTCGCCGACAGTTACGCTCCTGACGTCACGCCCGCATAAAGAGCGGATCGCCCATTAATGGGGATTGTGATGGCGTGGAACGTTGCTGACGGAGAATCTGCGCGTGGCGAGATTTGCGGAGCGGCGGTTACGCCTGTGAGTGGTGGAGTTGGTCGGTCGGAGGGACCGAGGCAGACGGCCTCGGCTGGGGAGCTCGGAGACGAGCAAGAGGGCCAAGAGGGCCGAGGAGTCTTGGTCCTGTGGCAGCTCGGGACGAGCTGAGGGGCCGAGAAGGCCAATTTGCAGGGGGCCCCGAGGAGGGCCAGCTTGCGCTTGCAGGTCAGGTACAAGGGTGGTCTGGTCGGTCTCTGTGGGCCATTTCTTCTGGTCTTGAGACATGTCATCTGCCGCGTGTCCTAATCTTGAAGATCGCTAATATTGAGTATCATCAATATCTAAGTGTCCCATCATTAAAAAAAAGGGAAAAATATCCAGAGCGTGTGTGTGAGTGAGTTAGACTATGAGAAATTAAAAAGGATTACAGGAGAGAGTAAGCAAGAAATATTTTTACAATATCAAAGTGGTGAAAGCATAAGAAAAAAATTCTTGGAGAAATTTTTGATGAAATTTCTTTATTAAAAGTAATAGAACATATAATTGTAGATTAGTTATAAGCTCCATCGGATTCGATCAAAGCTCTGATTCCTGTAACCAAAAGAGAAATAAAAGGTAAAAAATTGTCGTTAAATAGGAAAACAAAAAACTGAAAACAAAAAACATTTATCTCATGTGTGTTTTAGGGTTTTTTTGCCCGTTTGGTTGGTTGGGGGGTAGGGGGAGGGTTTTACTTCTAGCTCCCCCCACCCCCACCCCACCCCACCCCAAAAAAAAAATGGTGTATTTTATTAGTTTTGGGATAAAAATTAAATACTAAGTTTTAGGGGGCTGAAAAGCAATTAGTTATGTTTTGGGAGGCTAGAAATAAAAAACCCTATAAATTATTGTAGAAGAATTAGTAGGAGAAAGCTTTTATAGCAACTTGTTTCGTTCGTTTTAGAAAAGAATCTTAATGCACGTGTTAATTGGCCTTTGGTATTTCAAAAATAAAAAATAAAAAATTGCCAATTAATTTGTGCAAGCTTTAATTGTCTTTTATCTTTCAATTCGAATGCTTTCGTGGTTGCCCTTTGAAATTTCAAAATATACCATTGATAATGAGCCATGCATTTAGTTGTTGCCTTTCTTAAAGTTCTGGGGAAAAAAAAAACTGTTTATTGAACATGATACTAATTCCTTGATGTTTTGATGGCGTGTTGTGTTCTAATTAATAAACGAGAGACTACAATAAAATCAGTTACTCTCTTTAATTATATTCTTTGTTAATTTTAAAATAAATGTAAATGAAAACTATAAATGATATGTGTGCGAATTGAATATCCTACACAATATCATCACTCTATATCATAATTAAATTCACTATGTTATACTTTATTTATATATAAATAATATGTTATTGACAAAATATGAGAGTGGAGAAAAAATAAAAATAAGAAGACTACAAACATTTTCACTTTTAGGATACTTAATTATTCAGATAAAAAAATAAACATAAAAAGATTAGATTAAATAGGTTAGTAAATGTTGTATTTTATATATAATAAGTGGTAGTAAACAATAATAATGGCCAATGGATCAAGAAAGAAACAAAGAAGATAGGTTTCATTTCCGTGTTAATAATGATGACTAATTAATTTGCTTCATTACTATGCGTTATGTGCTTACATAAGTCACCTAATTTGGGCTACTCATATTCCACTATGGCATAAACCATTCACGCTTACTCTAGTCAATTTGTTGATATTAATACCCAGTTTATATTTTAAATATTTCTTCTACAACAAATAGAATTTAAACTATACTTCTTGTATTCTATTATATAATAATCAATTATTATTATTTTGGCTAATACCACTCTGTTTTTTAGTAATTCCACTGTTACAATCATAATAATAATAGCATTGAAATGAAAATTGTGACTAAAATAATTAGGCCTGAGCATATAAAAAGGACTTCATTGTATTTTATTAGATACATTAATTAGGTCAAACAAATGCAATTAAATATACATTAAAATAAGAAAAAACATGCTATTACTACTCTAATTTAAATTAAATTCACTCTTTACATACATAAGTTTTTTTTATTGCATTAGAGAACAAAATTTAAATTAAGGAGTGTACATATCAAAAGCGGACTACCAAAATTTTTGCTCAATTTTATTTAGTAGAGCACTTTAGATTCAGATTAGATTAGATAAGATAGATTTGGGAGAACTCCTAGGTTTGCATATATTTGTACATTGATATTTAATAATACAGTACCTTGCGCTAATTGGAACTTGAGAATCTTGAACATAGTATATTCCATGATATTAATCCATTTAATTATATCTCAAAGTTCTTATTTCTTATCAAATTTATTCAATTGTATTTTAATTTAGATATGTTACTAAACATACAAAGAACTTGTGATACAAAATTTTTTAATATATCAATTATGTATAATAAAGTTATAAGAGATTCAAGACATCAATAGCAATCAATTAGAAAAAAAAATATTTTTCCATGTCAATCAAATTAAATAGTGATTCCACGCTACTACAAAGATGGTTTGTTTCTACGGATAGGGAAAACCGTAGGGGCAATTTTTATTTGTCCCTACGGTTCTCACCGTAGAGGTATTCATACATAATAAATTATTTTTAAAATGACTTTTGTAGTTTCCCCTACGGTGCTGCAAGAGAAACCTCAACTGTGGACACCGTAGGAACAAAGTCTGGTATTTTTTTTAAAAATAAAAGAAAATTTCCCCCTTTCCGTTTCCCCCATGCCCTAATCCCTATAACTCCCCCATCCTACTCGTCCTCCTCCTCCCTCCTCCAAAGACTTCATCATTGCCACCACGCCCATCATCATCGTTACCACGCCCATCCAAAGCCTTCCTCTGACCTCATCCTCCACTAAAAGGCTCATCGATCGATCATCGCCGACCTCCAGCATCGCCTCCATCCTCCATCACCAACCTCTAGTGCCTCCTCCATCACGAACCCCCTCCTCCTCGATCCTTCTCCTCTAATGGCCAAGCCCCTTCTTCCTCCAGTGGCTGAGCCCCCTTCGATCCTCCTCCAATAGCTGAGGCAATTTTTTTAAAAAAATATTTGTTATTTTTAGATATTTTAATTAATTAGTATTGTAAGTTAATTTTAATTAGTAGATATTTAAGGGTATTTTTTTTATGTAATTTTTAATTTTTTTGTTAGGGTTAGGATTAGGTTTGGGTTCGGGGTTAAGGTATTTCAGCGAAAAAATAATAGGTAACAGTATTGTAGAGTAATTTAGCTATTGTTGTGAATGTTGTTTATATTCCCGGCCTTCGTGCCATGTATCTCATTGCATCCCAATTTGGGAAATTTTATAAATACAGAGAAGGTGTTGCCGAAATGTTCAAAAATGTTTTTTACCTATATCTTTTACCTACACAAACACCACACAACACACACACACATACAACACACACAAAGCACATTCACAATAAGCATCCTATACATAAGCAAAATCATAAATTGAAACTTAGATAATTTATTAAACTAAATTGAGCGCCGTAGTCTCCGTCTATCGGTTAATATACGTTCGATATTCATCATGACATAAAACTATACGAATCTTGTTAAATATCAGACGGTATCGTTCAGTGCTAACAACCGTCGTGTAGTCTATTTGATAAGAAAATTCAATCATATGATAACCGATAGATTTTTCCAGTATGCATAAGTTAGGAATGTATAAAGCAAACACCTACATTCTGTTTTTTCATTCGCTTCGAGTTATTTCGTCGGTACCTTTCCACTGATTCTCCATGTACAAAGATAGATTAGATATTCATTTCAATATTGTTTCACAGCATTAAAATGATTATCTATTCTATTACAGTGTACTCGGAGAAGAACGGGGAGGTGCTACCGAAATTTTCTCGAAACGGATGAAAACACAAGTGAATGAGTATCTGCTCTATACATTCTTAATGGGATAGAAACCTTACCCCCGACAACCATTACTCTTGACATCCAAAATAGAACCATTAATAACATTGCCGGAATGTTTTATTTTAAAATCCTAAAGATTTCTAGGGTCAATATAGAAAATAAATGAATCTGAAAATGTAAAACTAATAATGCACCAAAAAGGTCCAAATTCAACCCCCCACATAATACTTATAGTGGCATTTCCATAATTAAAAGAGTATCTAAAGACCTTTTCAGATACGTCGCGTCCAACTAACATCAAATCTCTATGAGAAGAAACAGACAACCGTAAGGGTCCTCCCCCACAACACGTGCCCCTAACCCTGCCGTATAGAAACCTCTATGCGACCAAGATATCTGCCGTTGATAAATTTCTAGTAGAAGAAAGCGAGAGATTTAGATTTGAGTTTTATAGAGAAGTAGAGGAGAGGCTCTGGGTTCTTGGAAGAAGAACCCATTCTCGATAGTGTAACGTTTTGGAATATTTTAGATAATTAATTATTTTATTTATTTATTTAAAAATGTTATTTTAAATTTTATTTTGATAAAAGACTTTATATAAGTGGCTAGGATAATTAAGTAAAAGAGTAATTAGTTATGTAACATTAGTTATAAGGAAGGGTTTTAGTGAAAGTATTAGTTTCTTTGTGTTATATTAGATTATGTGAGGGTTTTTTGGTTAATGAGTTAATCATAGGTTTAGCTTATAGTGAACCTCATCCACAACACACCTTGGCGTGAATCTCAAGCCCACACCTCCTACTTGCATGAATGCATATCACCTCTTCATGGTGAGACCTCCTACTATATCAATTCATATTTTCCCTATTTGGTTCAGTTATCACAGAATTTATATTGAAAAATACTTAGTTTAGCAATCTCTCCACCCCACATAAGAAAAGAAATAGAATAGAGAAGCTTGTATCCTTATGTTTTCTTGATTCAATCCCTCAAGTTAGGCTTCTTAAGATCTTGTGCACTTCTTGAAGAGTTAATTCAGTGGGTCCTTCCGTTGGTATGAATCCCAACCCTTCAGATTTAGATTTCAGTATTGTTAATATAGAGTTTATGATATCACTAATATCGTATTTTGTTAGATCTTATCTCTGTTTTGTATCTGCTATATTTTAGTTAATCTATAACAAAATCTAATAGTACAGTAGACTTAGATATTGAACCTATAGTATATAATTGAAACCCGGACCTATTCTAACACTTTTCGACCGGCGAAACTCCCCATATTCCCGGTGTCGCCGTCCATCCTTTTGAGTTGGCTTTTGAGTTTTTGTGGGCAGCTCTCTGTAGGTTATATATGGTGTTTGGTATACTTTGATTTTTCTAGATAAACTGTATATAAAATATGGAAGCTAATTTCTTGCTTTTGGTTATATTTTTAAAAATACGATACGGATATTTCGCGTCACATTTCATGTTTTCACAAATACAAACAGAGTGGGAGTAGCTCAGGTTAGCCTAGGTTTTTATATAACTTACTATATTTTCACGTATCGCGTTTCATACGTTAGTTCTTTTAGTTTTCACGATTTTGCCATATCGGATTTTAGCCGCTTTTATACGAAAGGCTTTTTGATGTTAAGTTTGACCGCGGGGATTTCGGAGGCAGTAAGGAAGGGAAAGGGATTGATGGAATCCAAATAGATCACAACTTGTTTCGGTGAGTAGACTAAATATCTACCGGGGGATATTGTATGGATGGCGTATAACGCCGGTAACTAGAAGTTTGGTTATAATTACTTTCCATTCATATTGTTTATATAATTAAACATAGCATTGTATATTGTGCATCCATACCCATAAATTGTTGTTTCTTAACACCTTTTAGGACACTTGCACTATTATCGATGAGTTATATTGCACTTGCACATACCTATATGTTATACCACACCTCATCGGTAGTTAACATGTCGCATGCACACTTAGAACTTGCTATATCACCTATGCTATATTGCACCTTGTTAGTATCATTAATAATCAATGTTACGCACTATGATTATTGCTTTGACACATATTATATATTACGTTCATTGTTACTACTTGTATCACAATACATGTTGGATTATGAGATTTCTTGTTTTGAGTTTTTATGCACTTTTGGTAATATTCGACGATCTTTTATGATTAATGTGATATGTCGACCATGAGTTGTTTTTATGATTTAGATTTATTCCGAACCGAGTGGGGGTTATACGGTTGCGTATTTATACGTTATCCAGACTGAGTAGGGAGGATATACAGTCGGATATATGGTGGACTCGGTCGAGACCGAGAGACAGGAAAGCCGCATTAGAGACTGAGAGCCTAGCGAGAATACTCAATACCGGAGATAGTTGTGAAATACGACGGATATCTCACCGATGTTGCTGATTGACAGGATCGTTCGGGGAATGATGCCTGTTAGAAACTGAAGATTTGTGTTGGTGTTGTACCAGAAAAATTAGTGGATCGTCTATGGAAATGATCTAGATTTTTAAATACTTGATGAGATTTCAGTGTTTTATACATTTATTATAGTACATATTCATACTTCCATATGCTATCATACATCATGCATACATGCTGTTTATTTTTGGCACTATTTGGTTATGCTTATAATCTCAACTGTTGGATGTTAATTTATTCACTGAGTTGACAACTCACTCCCGTTATGTCTTAGTTCATTGCAAAAGACGCGTGGACGCATAGCAGCAGTGCGGACACACTTATCAGCTTTTATCGCTTGTCTTGCTATGTGGGTTATATATGCAGTAACCGCCTATTTTTGGTATATATATTTTGGATCTAATATTACTCCATTAGACCCTGCATATTGTTGACTTAGAACGAAAGATACTTTTATATGTTTGGTTTCGATTGAGTGAGATCGACTTGTTATGTTAGTTTCTTTTTTCTTTACTTTATGCATGTGATTCTTCGCTTTTGAGTATCGTATTGTTATTGCGTAGGTTGTTTTCGCCGATTGGTGTTGATTTTGCTCCCATTTAGGGATGCCACTTATTCAAATAATTATGTAACTGTTTTTATTAAAAATTACAAAGGAGGTACTGTCGAAATTTTCCATACTGAAACCAGTTGTTTAAATTTCACTTCTTAAGACCATGCGACATGCTACCTCACCCTTTTTAATTTTTATTTTTAAAACTGTTGTAACACCCTAGTTCATTTATACCAGTTCTAGTTCAAGTATTTCTTATTTATGTTATTTTCCTGATTTATTGTGTTTTGGGTGAGAATAATGTTTTGACATCTGGACCCGCATGCTTGAAACCACTTGATTCATGTTTATAATTTATTCTGGCTTATCATATGGACTCGTGCACTTTCATTTATATATACTGCATACTTGCATTTTTACCGGGTATCTGCATTTTAATATAACATTTAAGTCACATAAAATATTTTAAAAATACATTGCATGGCCTGCATGATACCCATGACCATGTGATAGCATCCGCGCATCTTATTCTCGTCCCGTTTAGTGAAACAGACTTGTTTGGATTGTTACGCGCACGTACGTGCATCTGTTCTTAAGGGTATGCATTTTCGTTACTCGGGTATCCAACTTTAATTTTGGTCGACATGTATATTTTTCGTATTTTAAAACTGAATTTTAGACCCGACCCGGGCATATTTTGGACTATCTTTGTATTTACCAGAATATCAAATTTTATTTATATAATATTAATTTTAAAAACTGATACAAATTAAAATTTAGTTAACTAATAAAAGATTTTTTAAATTTAAATCTAAACTAATTTCCTAACAAACTAACAATCCCTTTCTCTCTCTCTCCTCTGCATATATATATATATATATATATTATTTAATTTTTTTTCTTTCCTTATTTAATACACAGCCTCTTCTTCTTCTTATTTCTTCTTTCTTTTTCTTGATTTTGTTTCTTGATTCCGGTGATCACCGCCGAAGCCGTGCTCGTCGCTGACGATCCGAGTGATCCAGTGAACGTATCTTGTCTGCGTGATCATCCTCTTGCCTTGCCTGGACCCGTCTCACGTGTCGTGTGTGGTTGCGACGATTTACCAACGTCGGACGTGCCGTGCGTATCCGTCGCGTGATTCGATCGAGGTAAGTTTATCTTACTACATGCTATGATATATACTACATCCATATTAATAATAATATTTCATGTTTAGTGTACTGTACATCCCCTGTTATTATTTTACTGTTTTACGACGTCCGTTTGCATCCGTATAATTTATTTCGTATCTAGTGCATGCAAATTTATCTTGTTACATGCTTGACTACAATATATTGCACCCATTTGAATAATAACATCACATAATGTTTAGTTATGCATCCCACATTACCATTTTACAGTTTTACTGTCTTCGGACATCCGTATGCATCCATATCAATATTTACATATCTAGTCGCATGCTAATTCATCTTGGTACATGTTATGTATCTTATTTTGCATCCATATGAATAAAAATATCACATGTTGATTGCACTGTACATCCATATTAAAGTTTTACCGTTTTCGGATACCCGTTTGCATCCATATCATTTAAAATATATATCGTCGTAATATTTCTTATTATTATATTTAATTAGTTTACAATCTGCATTTTATAATGTTATACAAAATATAGTTTGAAAATATTATAGTTTACACATGAAACGTCGTTGTAAAGCGGTTACGACAAATCAGAAATTTACTGTACAACTTACCTTATAAAATTCATTATAAATCATAAAAAAATTATTAGTATATTTTCTTTAGTTCATTACGAAGCTAACTCAGAATACTATAACTCTATGAAATATTTTCTTGCAAAATAAATTTTTTAAATAACGTAAAATGCAAATGAAAATATCTCTAAACTGCTATCCAGGAAAATTCCAGCAGCAAACTTTCAATTTCGAATGTTCATAAATTTTTGTAGGAACAATATGAGATACTTCAACTTATAAAAATGAAAAGCTTATTGAATTATCTTTGTTTTGGTATAATAAACGTCTCTTTTGGAGAACGTATGTTATTTTTAAGCTATTTTGCAAATCAGGGTGACGCTGAATTTCTGAACGGAATTTTCTTGTGCATGGTTAATCAATACCGCTTTTATAGTTATTAATCGGTTTGAATATGTTATCCATATTAATATTATTATATCAATATCTATTTAATAAATAATAGTGTCTGTGTTTTAATATTCAGCAAATTTTACCGATTTACAGTTTTATAGTATCCGTCTGTATCCGTATGATTTATTACATATCTAGTTGCACGCCGAGACCATATTATTTCATGTTATTGTTGTATTAGTGCACCATGCTTGATAATTGTGCATCCTACTTAGTCATGATGTAACCCCTGATAGATATTTGTGCATCCATATTTTTATCGTACATCCGTACTTTTACCCTGATTCCATACTTGCTACATCTTAGTGTTGGGCACCCATTTGTTACACTGTGTACTACTTGACAAGACCTGATACACCACTACTTGACATGAACTGATACACCGCTACTTGACATGTTACCTGATCCTGTTTTTAATGACGACAATCCTGACATGTTGTCCTGATGGACATATCTTGTTGTCTGTATAGACAAACCTGTTCCTGCTTGATCCTGTGTTGGCATTAGCTCCAGATTTATCAATACCTGACTTGAACACATAACTTAGGGGTATAGGGAAATAAATGATGAAACCTGACTTATAACTCAACAGTTCGACGCTTATACTGATCAGTTTTGGGGGCTAGGCCAGTCCCGGGATGATGTTGCTGACATCATTCGTCTGTATATGTTTCTTGTTTGTGCTTAGCGGCACGTCTCCGATTCAGCCCCGAGAGTCTGGACCGTGGTCCCGGGCATGCATTGGATACTATTGAGTTGTATCGACGATTCATTAAATTGATTTCAAAGACTTGAGAGTAATTAACCTAGTAGCTTAGTTCAGATTATTCACCGCACGTCACATATGCTTATACACTTCACTGTTACATATTCGTGCTACTGTTATATCTTTATTACTGTGCATACTCATGCCTGCATGACTTGTTACCCCCTGATTATATTATTATTGGTATTATGACACACTGACGTCTGGGTTTTGCATGGCCCAGATCCTCTACCTTTGTTGCAGGCTGATCAGGAGTACTTCCGCCGTTAGGCCGAACAGTGAGGATCCAGTTAGTATCCTGTTTTACTTTCCAGATTATTATTGTTTATTGGATCTATTGCTTCCGCAGTTATTTCTTGACTCGTTTATTCTGGTTAATGGACATGTACTAGATAGTTTATTTTATTTCTACTGTTCTTGATATCTTATAGACAGCCGTAATGTGACTGTGGAGGGATGTTTCCTAGCTATAGGTAGCATGGTTGGCTCTGTCATGTGCCGATCTTAGCGCACTCTGGGAAGCGGGGCTTGACAGGGTTTGTTTGGTATCAGAACCATAGGATTTAGGTTAATCGGGTTTGATTCTTTTATAGTTGGGTATTGGACCCAATACACGAATCAGAATACTCGTAACTAGGAGCATGTCCTGCCACATTGTTATCGTGATTCTTGAATCATGTCTTTCTCTTGACCCTTTGTCTTGACGATATGCAAACAACTTTGCATCTTGGCTTGAAATCTTCTTGATTCCTTATTGTTTATCCCGTCATATTCCTTCGATTCTGATACTAGGATTTGGGCGACTTGAGTGGAGTTATGTGATTGTAACTATGTACCGCGGCATGGTTACAATGCGGTACTCTATTTAAGTAACTTGGAGTCTTAGTCTTTATTCATTTCCTTGATCCATGGTCGAGAAATTTCATTGGTTCTCTCAGTTTCATTGCTTACCAGTTCATGTTTTGCAGATTTCTTGGAGATCGATACCGGCAGTTATGAAGTTGTTTTGGGAATGGAATTTCTCGGCACTTTCCACGCTTACATTGATTGTAGGGCAAAAAAAGTGATTTTCCAGATTCTCAAACATCCGGAGTTTGTTTTTGCTGGAGGTAGCAGTTCTGTCGGGTGAGTCGAGTTTAGGGCTAGGCCGACAAACAATGTTCTTTCATCAATGGAAGTTGATAAGGAGGAAGCGTCAGTTGTAGTTCGAGAGTTTATGGATGTGTTCGAGGATATCTCGGGTTTACCGCCAAAACTAGATATGGAGTTCGCGATCGATCTTGTTCCTAGTGCAACACCAATCTCAAACGCGGACTATCCAATGGCACCAGTGGAGTTGGAAGAAGTCAAGAAGCAGGTGTTCCCCTCCGAACGGTGGCCGTGACATGGGCTGTCTGGCCTGAGGTTCCGGGCAGATGCTAATTGGTGCTATCCGTCCACCTCTCCGAAGATGCCAAGTTGATTTATGGCACCATGTATCGAAGGTTTAGACGGATGTGGCCGATATAGCAGCCTTCGTCAGATTCCCCCTCGCTTGAGGGGGTTTTGATTGTGGGGACGCTCTTCCCTGCAGGCGCAAGCCCCTGCAGTTAATTACGCTACCGCATTGAGGTAACAACTTTCTCCTTCTCCAGATGGTCACTTCGTGTCGTGTGTGTTTGTTTTGTATTTTGTTGCCCGTGGATTGTATACGTAGACTGAGTTATGTCGTCGCCCATAGGGCGTGGAGTAGTCCAAATCCGTATTATCTTAGATTTGGGTTAGGGCTTTGGGTTTAAGGATATGTTAGCCTCATTTGAGCCTAAGATCGACTTAAACGTTTGTTAAGCATACGTTAGTCTAGTTTTTAGACTAAGATCGACTTAACGGGATCGTTTGGATCCGACAAGAGAGCAATAAAAGGGGGCTCTGTTGTTTAGTTTAGTGACGTTGCGGTCGGTAGGTAGTTTAAGGACATTGCGGTCCATGGGTAGTTTAGGGACATTGCGGTCCATGGATAGTTTAAGGACATTGCGGTCCATTGTTAGTTTTAAGACATTACGGTCAAGGTTAAGGACATCATAGTCCATGGGTTTAAGGACCCTACAGTCCGTTGTTAGTTTTAAGACATCTCGGTCAAGTTTAAGGACGTCATAGTCCATGGGTTTAAGGACCCCACAGTCCGTTGTTAGTTTTAAGACATCTCGGTCAAGGTTAAGGACGTCATAGTCCATGGGTTTAAGGACCCCAAAGTCCGTTATTAGTTTTAAGACATCTCGGTCAAGGTCAAGGACGTCATAGTCCATGGGTTGAAGGACCCCACAGTCCGTTGTTAGTTTTAAGACATCTCGGTCAAGGTTAAGGACCTCATAGTCCATGGGTTTAGGGACCCCACAGTCCGTTGTCAATGTATGGTCATCGGGACCCGTCACCTCTTTGAAGACGTTGAGGAATTACAACGCCATCAAAGGAGTGAAGAGATATACCCTTGGACCGGGGTGGATTGAATAGTCTTTGGCCCAATTTGGGATCAAGACCAATTAATTATGTTATGAGCCCATTAGCTCAGTTAAGTCTGAATTGAGGACTTATGGCCATCTTGGGTTAAGTCCAATCATGTTTGGAATATTGGCTTCCTGTTGGTCCATTGAAAGAGAGGCTTTGCCTCTGGCCATTTAGCCAATTGGGCTAACGTTAATTCAACAATGTTGGACACTAGGATCAAGTTATTGTTTTAACACTAGAAGACAGTTGGTGTTAAACACCAGCAACAGGGGGTCCAAATTAGTGTTAAACACTAGAACAAATCAGTATCAAACACAAGCAGCAGAGGCTTTGAATTAGTGTTGAACACTAAGAAATTCAGTGTTAAACACTGCAAATAAAATTCTTTGATTAGTGTTGAACACTAAGGCCAAACAGTGTTTTAACACTGGATTCAGGGGTTCCAATTTAGTGTTAAACACTAAGGCAAGAGGGGTCACGTGGTAGCACGTGAGGGCGCCCTCCCTTCATTTGTTCTGCTGAGAATATCGCATCTTTTGGAGCATCACGTGCCATCACGTGACGGGCATTTAAATGCTTGTATGTTAAAGCTTCTGCCAAAGGTCACGTGGGTCACGTGAGACACTGCCTTAAAGGCCCTTCTCTGTGGATCTTTTTTTTGGGGGGTCACGTGGTGACACGTGACCCTGCCTCTATGTATATTTTTTAGAAGATCTGTTAATCCTTTTCAAGAATTAAATTCTCCGTAGGGTTGAACCCTGACAATAATTTTAGAGGAATTAAATTCCTATTTCCTTTTGAAGATTTATATTCTGGGATAGAGTTGAACTCTGAATTTTCTGTAGGAATTAAATCCCTCATATATGTGAAGAACTGAATTCTATCATAGGGTTAAACCCTAATAAAAGCTTTAAGGAATTAAATTCCCACTCTCTTTTTAGAGAATTATCCTGAGGAATGAGATTCTGTCATAGGGTGAAACCCTAATTTCTTCTTTCTTAAGAGAATTAAATTCCTGTTATTTTAACAGAATTAAGTTCTTAACTAGGGTTAAACCCTGATTCTGTTCATTCTGAAGGAATTGAATTCCCATAGCATAGGGTTAAACCCTAATTTTATTTTAAAGGAATTAAATTCCTATAGTTCTGTGAGAATTAAATTCTCAAGCTTCCATTCCCTCTCTATGCTTTGGATCTGCATGGCAGGATCTCAACCCATTGAGAATTAAATTCTCAACTCAAGGGAAGATGTGCTCTTTACAGATCCTCTACCAAATAGAGAACTATGTTCTTCTGTTTTTACATCAGAGTTAAACTCTGTTGAGAATTAAATTCTCTTTTCCTTTCAAAAAGCCTTCCCTTTCTTACCTAGGGTTTTCTTTTGCAGAAGATCCAACTTTCTCCAAAGTATCAAGGCTCTCCTCTTTTTTATGTATCGATTCCTTTCTGCCTCTCTATCTCTCTCTGTCTCTCTGTGTGTCTCTTGGCTCCTATTTATAGGAGGAGCAGCCGAATCAATTAGTTTTGGTGAATCTTTCATTAAGAGATTTGATTTGTATTCACCATTCATTTTGGACCTTTGGATTATTAGGTGAATTTTATTCACTATTGGATTTTAAATCCAGAGATTTTCCTTTGTTATTTCGGTTAGATTCTAAGGGGAAATCTTTCCAAATTCGAGATTTTTCCATAGATAGATGATATTTAATCACCTTTAAATCTTTAATTCAATCGGTTTCTTTAGAAAGATTTGAGAGGTCTTTTCTCAGAATATAATTCTGTTAACAGATAGGCTTTGAAAGCCGGTCACGTGTGGCCATGTGACCCTTGGTCACGTGTGGGCACGTGACCCCCTTGGAACGAGCCCTCTTCTTTCTTCTTGCGCTCTGTCTTCTGGTCGCTGCTTAGCCGTCACGTGCCACCACGTAACCCCTGGTCACGTGTGAGCACGTGACCCTCGTCTGGAGCCTTTTTCTTGATTTAATCAGAGAACTGTTGTGTCTTTGCCGCTGCTTTTAAATGTCACGTGCCGACACGTGACCCTGGTCACGTTGGAGCACGTGACCCTTTCTGAAGCCTTTTCTTTAATGTAGTCGGGAAACTGGATCTGCCTTGCCGATGCTTTTAGATGTCACGTGCCAACACGTGATTGCTGGTCACGTGTGAGCACACGACCCTTTTCTGAAGCCTCTTTCGTAGGATTTCCTGATTTTAAATCAGGAAACAAATGCCCCCACAGCGTTGTTCTCAAGTGTCTGCACGTGAGTGCAATGCTGTCACCTTTTGTGACCGTTGGATTCCTCTAGGGATTTGGGGAGATGAAACGTTTCTATCACCTCTTATAAATACCCATTTCTCTTCAGAAGAGCCTTCACTTTGCTCATCTTCTTCCTTTGAGAACTTTTTCCCTTGAGAATTTAATTCTCGTTTCCAGAGCTTAGTTCTCTGTCTCAAACATTTTCCAGAGTTTAACTCTGTTGAAGGATCCTTTTTCCTCAGGTAATGATGTTGAACGGTCGAAGTACCTTTGTTTTTAAAAGAACTCTCTGGATTTTAAATCCACATTAGGGGTTTTACCTCTTTTAATACGAACCCATTTTTTTCGAATTTATCAGCGAAAATAGAGAACCATTTAATCTTCGAACAATAGATCTCCTAGGGTTCACTTGATGCTTTTAGGGAGATGATGAGATCCGTTACCTCTTTTTAAGGAATTTAATTCCGTTTGAAGAAAATGTTTCTGGGAATTTAATTCCCTTCTCTTAATAAGGAATTTAATTCGTATGAAGAACTCAGTTTCTTCACATGGAGGCTTCTTAGGGTTTTCTTGCCCTAAGCTGTCCTTCTGTAATCAATGCAACAGAAGCCTTGTAACAATTCTCATGACCTTTATTTCAGGTATTATGGATGCTCATATGTATGGCCTTGACGAAATCATTTCCTACGGGAACATTTGTGCACTGGGCCGCAGTCAGAACCAGGAGTTCACCAATGCTCAATGCGCCGAGATCATGAGCCGCTTTGTCAAGTACAACCATCGGCTACTCTCCCGTCGCTCTTCTCTTTTGAGACTCATCGTGCTGGCAATTTGGGAGGCGCTTCCTCTCTTTTGCGCCGGTGTACCGCTCAGGGCATTGGACGCTGCCGAGGACAAGATACATTCGGTGTATTTGATGAGCTTGATCTCAAAGAGGAGGCGAGATCACCTTATTGATCTCTTGCACCAGGCCTTTCAGCAGTCAGCCATACTTGCCGCCTATCGGAGGGTGGAGGACATTCGTGAGGACCCTGACGCTTGTGATCGTGAGAGAAAACATACTCGGGAGGTTCGAAATGCTTGGAGGATCTTGGACAAAGTTAAACTTGAGTTTCTCAATCCGTGCCCCGCGTCCGAAGTCTTACCATTGTAAACGTGTTCTCTTTATTTTGTATGACCTTCTTGAAGTATGAATGATAAGTTCTATTATGTCTTTGTATGTTTGCATGCCTTTCTGTGGGATTTTATCATTTCACTATTATTGTTGCTGATGCTTTTAATATGCATGGTGCTATTCCATTTTTAGTGCATGTCAAGTTTGGGGCTCACGTGTTCTGCACGTGGGGTCCTTTGACGGGACTGTTCAAAATTTTTTCATGCCACATTTTTAGTGCAGAATATCAAATACAGAAAAGGAGACTTGGAAATAGTTCCATCTCCTTGATTTTCGATGCCTTTCCTTTTTTGGGCCTTGGAAATAGCTTCATCGTGCAGGATTTTCCGGGCACAACATTTAATGCACCTCTTTATATCTGCGGCAATGGCTTTCCTTTTCTCCTCACAGAGAACTTTTAATCCTATTTTAACGCGATTTAATTTGAGAAGAACTAAGTTCATGGCCTGCAACCGTCCACACGCTCGTCGACAGCCATGGGAAGTGCCTATCGAGGAGATGATTCCTCGCTTTGCTGCCCGACTGGTAGATCCCCTTCTTACCGACGACGAATGCGACTCGGCGGCGTATGAACTCTCGATCCGCAGAGGGTCTCCCCTCCCAATGGGTTCCCTCTGGCTCCGGATGATTCTCGCCGCCGTGCTTGCTGACGTCCCTCCTCACCCGGCGGAGATGACCCTGGCGATGCTTGACGCTGCCGAAGAAAAGCTCGAGGGCTTTCACGAAGCGTGCCTAATTACTCAAGCTTTGAAAGATCGCTCGGTTCACCTTTTGAGCGAAATAAGGGCCCGTCGGGCTATTATGTCTGCTTTCGCGGATGAACATGGTGCCAATCGGTGGGGAGCGACTCCTCGCGAGAACCGGCGCTTTGACGTGTTGGAGAGAGCCGAAAGAGAGATGGAGAATTTTGTCCTTTGTTTCGTCAACCCTTGCGCTACCAATCCTTTGTTTGGCGACCTTTTCCCGCTAGTGTAGTGTTTTTAAATTAGTCTTTCTTTTGTATGCTTTATGCTGAACTTCCATGTAGGCTCGGTACTCGTATGTGTGTTTTCGCTTGCATAAATAAACTTTTGTGTTTTTCTTATAAGAGCTTTTCTTTAATTATCAACACTATCATCATGTCGCAGGCACATTAAAGCTTCGAATTTTATTTCTTTTTCGGGTGTTCATATGATTGCGAACACATGCTCGATAGGATAAACATTGGAAATTTTCTTGTTGCTTTTCATACCAGGTGATGTGAGCGCTGTTTAGATCGATTATTGCTGTCGACTGGAAGCCCATTTATATGGTCTTGAGCGTGTATGTCCTGTCTCCAAGGTTGCGGTCGCGAAAGTGAGCTTACATGGCCTGATAGGGAGACACGTGGCGAACATATTGTTGTGCGAGAAAAAGGGCTCGGCCGTAAATTCTCGGAGAGGGAGCTGGCTTCTAAGGCGCTGAGCGAGCATCAGGCGAGTCTTACTGCCAAGGCCAACAAAGTGTATGAACTCTGGCGGGTGCTTCAAGAGTCTATCAAAGAGGTGGTGGCTCTCGACAAAGCTGCCACGTTCACTCGTGAAAGGGTCGAGGCTCATAAAGCCACCGAGAAAGAGCTTGAAGCTCGGCTTGCTTCGTATCAGGCTCAGCAAGCTCAGGCGGAGGCTCGTCTTCTGGAGATCTTGCGTCATGAAGGCGTGGCTCAGCAACAAAACGATGAGCTGGTAAAATTACTATACCGCCCGCCGGCTTGAGGACTTGTATCTTTTCCCCTTTTTTTTGTACATACTCATGGATGAGAGTATCTTCTTTTTGTTTCTTTCATGAATTGTACTTTGTATCCATTTCGGTTTATAAATAAAAAATACATTTTTCTTTTCAACGGCGTGTCTCTTTTCATTGAATGCGTTTGCGGACAATTTATCTTGGTCTCCTTGCAGGACAGCGATGGCTCAGGATTCAGGGTTAAGATCTGCTTCCTAAGACTTTTGCATTTTATGAGCCACGAGGGTCTCATAAAGAGTTTTTCTCCCTACAGGTCGAGAGGATCCCATAGGTGTAAGTTCTTCTTAAGAATCGTGAGGATTCTTAAGCGGGTTTTCCCTTGAGAGTCGTAAGGATCTCACAAGAGAGTTTTTCTTCCTTACAGGTCGTAAGGACTTGCAAGTGCTGGATGTGGTCACCCTCATACGTGTTTCACGGGGTCAGAGGCTGCTCCAGGTATCGTAGTTTAAAGACGTCGCGGTCAAGGTTAAGGACCTCATAGTCCGTGGATTTAAGGACTCCATAGTCCGATGTTAGTTTTAAGACATCACGGTCAAGGTTAAGGACCTCATAGTCCGTGGATTTAGGGACTCCACAGTCCGATATTAGTTTTAAGACATCACGGTCAAGGTTAAGGACCTCATAGTCCATGAGTTTAAGGACCCCATTGTCCGTTGTTAGTTTTAAGACATCTCGGTCAAGGTTAAGGACCTCATAGTCCGTGGATTTAGGGACTCCACAGTCCGATGTTAGTTTTAAGACATCACGGTCAAGGTTAAGGACCTTATAGTCCATGAGTTTAAGGACCCCACAGTCCGTTGTTAGTTTTAAGACATCTCGGTCAAGGTTAAGTACCTCATAGTCCATGGGTTTAAGGACCCCACAGTCCGTTGTTAGTTTTAAGACATCTCGGTCAAGGTTAAGGACGCCATAGTCCATGGGTTTAAGGACCCCACAGTCCGTTGTTAGTTTTAAGACATCTCGGTCAAGGTTAAGGACGTCATAGTCCATAGGTTTAAGGACCCCACAGTCCGTTGTTAGTTTTAAGACATCTCGGTCAAGGTTAAGGACGTCATAGTCCATGGGTTGAAGGACCCCACAGTCCGCTGTTAGTTTTAAGACATCTCGGTCAAGGTTAAGGACCTCATAGTCCATGGGTTTAAGGACCCCACAGTCCGTTGTTAGTTTTAAGACATCTCGGTCAGGGTTAAGGACGTCATAGTCCATGGGTTTAAGGACCCCACAGTCCGTTGTTAGTTTTAAGACATCTCGGTCAAGGTTAAGGACCTCATAGTCCGTGGATTTAGGGACTCCACAGTCCGATGTTTGGTTGCAGGGACCCGTCACCTCTTTGAAGACGTTGAGGAATTACAGCGTCAGGCATCAAAGGAGTGAATAGATGTACCCTTAAACCAAAGTAGGCTCAGTACGAAATCAGGGTGGTTGATTGTTAGTTTTAAGACATTACGGTCGAGGTTAAGGACATCATAGTCCGTGGATTTTAGGGACTCCACAGTCCGGTGTTTGCTCTGGATGCTTCACATGGGTTCACTGCCGTGCTTGGCGAGGACCAGGCTCCGCTCTGGGCGTTTTCCACGGGGTCAAAGAGTGACGTTATCCGCGTTCCACGTAACCAGGAATTTTGCACTAGATGCTTCACACGGGTTCACTGCCGTGCTCGGCGAGGACTAGGCTCCACTCTGGATGCTTCACACGGGTTCACTGCCGTGCTCCGCGAGGACCAGGATCCGCTCTGGATGTTTTCCACGGGGTCAAAGAGTGACGTTATCCGCGTTCCACGTAACCAGGAATTTTTCACTAGATGCTTCACACGGGTTCACTGCCGTGCTCGGCGAGGACTAGGCTCCGCTCTGGATGCTTCACACGGGTTCACTGTCATGCTCTGCAAGGACCAGGATCCGCTCTGGACTTTTTCCACGGGGTCAAAGAGTGACGTTATCCGCGTTCCACGTAACCAGGAATTTTTCACTAGATGCTTCACACAGGTTTACTGCCGTGCTCGGCGAGGACTAGGCTCCGCTCTGGATGCTTCACACGGGTTCACTGCCATGCTCCGCGAGGACCAGGATCCGCTCTGGACGTTTTCCACGGGGTCAAAGAGTGACGTTATCCGCGTTCCACGTAACCAGGAATTTTACGCTAGATGCTTCACACGGGTTCACTGCCGTGCTCGGCGAGGACTAGGCTCCGCTCTGGACGCTTCACACGGGTTCACTGCCATGCTCCGCGAGGTCCAGGATCCGCTCTGGACGTTTTCCAAGGGGTCAAAAGTGACGTTATCAGCGTTCCACGTAACCAGGAATTTTGCTGATTGTATTCGCGTTTCACGGGACGGAGGTTTGACTGTTGGCGATAGGTATATCGCCGAGCCATGGAACTGGGAGTTGCCGCTGTTCTGTTTAGCTTAGAGTTGTGTTCGTTGTTACGAGACGAGTGCTGAGATGATCTCTAAGTCGTTCGCTGCCCGTCGAGATTTTGCTTCTTCTTATGATGAAACTTGGAGGAGAAGTATGATCCCTTTTTTGTTTACGCCCTTGGATTGTGTACAGAGTGTGATGGAACATCACCTGTAGGGCATAAATTGAAACCTTTTTTTTTATATTTTATTTCTTTTTCCGCGATGCTCTATCATTTCACCTTTTATATCGCGGAGGTCGCGATTGCCCCCATCATTTCGGCTATTTTTCGCGGTGCCCAATCATTTCGGCTATTTATTTATTTTTTTTACTCGCTGCTTTTTATTGCGAGTTGCCCCATCATTTCGGCTATTTTGCGTGCATACATTTTTACTTGCTGCTTTTTATTGCAAGTTGCCCAATCATTTCGGCTATTTCGTATGCATGTGTGGCTCGCTAGCTTTTTCGCTGCAAGCTTGGATTTTAGACACCGATTTCGGCATCAGCACTGCTACAACTGGGATGTTGCCAGGAGCGAATCATCATTTGCCTCTGTCGATGTTGAACAAAGTTGGCTTAGTAAACAGGGTTAAGGGTCCTGTCGACCAAGGCTTTTGACTTCATGAGCCGTAAGGGTCTCACAAAGGTATTTCTCCCTACAAGTCGTGAGGATCTTGCAGGTGTATTTTCTCCTTAGGGATCGTGAGGATTCCTAAGTATATGTTCCTCTGTAAGTCGTAAGGATCCTACAAGAGGGTTTTCTCCTTATAAGTCGAGAGGAATTATAAGGGTTGTTCACCATATGGACATGTCCCTAGTCACGGGTGCGACTTTGCTGGGGAAATGTTTATTCGCGCCCGTGGATTGTATACAAGGGTCAGTATTGAGCCACTTGTAGGGCAATATCAAAGGTTGTGGGGGATTTGCTTAAGAATAGGTTTAGGTTTCTGTAACTTAAGACTTTAAAGTCTTATGAGCCGTGAGGGTCCCATAAGAGAGTTCTCCTTATGAGTCATGAGGATCTCGTAAGTGTATTTTCTCCTTAGGAATCGTGGGGATCCCTAAGTGTGTCGCTCCCTTGTGAGTCGTAAGGATCCCACGCGGGTGGTTTCTCCTTACAAGGTCGAGAGGATCTTGTAAGTGTTTTTTAACGAGGTTGCGCCCTTTCGGGTTTTCACAAACACTCGCCGGTAGTCCTGCTGTTTTTACTCACGGAGCCCTTTCGGGTTTTCATCCGTGCCCACTTTGCTTATGTACATACCGTTTTTTATGCTTTTTCTCTCTTTTTTTTACGAGGTCGCGCCCTTTCGGGTTTTCATCCGTGCCCATTTTGCTTATGGACATACCGTTTTTTTTTCTTTCTCTCTCTTTTTTTATTCATCTCGTCAGCCTAAGGATGCTGCGGTAGTAGTTTAGGGACGTTTCGGTCCGTCGTTAGTTTAAAGACATTTCGGTCCGTCGTTAGTTTAAGGACGTTTCGGTCCATCGTTAGTTTAAGGACGTTTCGGTCCGTTATTAGTTTAAGGACATTTCGGTCCATCATTAGTTTAAGGACGTTTCGGTCCGTTATTAGTTTAAGGACATTTCGGTCCGTCGTGGAGAGGGCCAGCTACTACTCATAGAGTTTGGGCTTTAGGAAGATAGCGAGCGGACATAGTCGTCGTCATCTATCATTGACCTAGGCTCTGGCTCATTAAGCACAGTATTTCTTTAGGAAGCGGCCGTTTATTGGCCTGAAAGGCCTTTCACCATGTATGTCCATGAGTAGATAGGCTCCGTCCTAGTAGACCTTATCTATGATGTACGGGCCTTCATAGTTTGGCTCGAATTTTCCTCGCTTGACGCGATTGGGGATCATAGGCCTTTTGACCACTAACATGAGTTCGCCTTGGCGGAATGTTCTCGGTCGGGTCAATCTTTCGTATGAGCGCGTCTTCTTTGCTTTATAAGCTTCTAGATTTTGTTGCGCTATGAGCCGTGCTTCTTCAAGAGCATCAAGCTCCTCGAGCCGGAGGTTGGCATTTTCTTCGTTCGTCAGTTCATAGTGGACTGCCACTCGTAGAGAGTTTAAGTCCACGTTGCCCACCCCGGTGCTTACGGGGAGGCGGAAAACGGAATAAAAATCAAATTTTTATCAACTATAGGCAACATGGACTAGACAAAGAAGGACCTTTGCTAAACAAAAACAAGCTAAAGCTAACTAGAAACTAGCTAAGTATTAGAAAGGTTATATCTAGGGCTTTATGTCCTTCTCTCCTTGCTCCTTGGAGTAGTGGAAAGAGGTCACCTTTGTCGTCTTTTCACGTCGAAGAAAGATCCACCCGAAAGCCTCAACCTTTGGCTTCAACTCCAAGCTAGAAGTAACTAGGGTGCAAGAAGTGCTAATCCTTGAACCCTAGATGAGAGTAGAGATTATCAAGAAGGAGTTTTTCTCAAGCTCAAGTGTTTCTCAACACATGAGAGGGGAGAGCTTGAGGGAGAGGAAGAACAAGAGAAAGAAAGTAAATCATAGAATGAGAGAATAATAACCATTCTCACATATATGTGTGAATTATTATAAATTGATAATTAGCTAGATAATTGTCATGGTTAATCATGACATGACCATTATCATTTCATATTTAATGCTAATTGCAAGGATCAAAGAGCATCTTTTATATGAAATGATGATGGTCAACATGTTAACTAAGGTCAACAAGTCAAGATAGTCAAATGGTCAACAACCATAACCATGCACAATTATATTAAACTAATATCAATTAACCATAATACACACATAAGCATTAGGGTTAATAAAATGACAATAGTCATTAACCCTAATCAAAGTCCTCTCCCTCTGTCTCAAGCAACTGTGCATACGCACCCGTATTCGTGATCCGAGTAACACGAATACAATGAGAAAAAACCAATCCTAAATCTTATACTAGGATCCGGCTTAAACCAAAGCCCGCTAGTATAAGCTGTCCGGACAGCAAACGTGCACAAGTGCGCGGATGTGAACGAACCCTGTCGCAAAACCATGCGACCTCTACTCATTTTGCCTAAAGGCGAATAGCTCTCTGTGTGGGACTCTAAAGACTCGACACTACGCTGGCAGTGGGTTTAACCACAGACCGCAACCGGCACTAGCTGTACGTAACGGTCCCCAGGTAGATGTCGATAAGAAGACTGACGAGGTGAACCCCATCTGAACTCCTACTGAGCTTGTATGTCACAGTCTCCGTACAGTCCGGTCTGTTCGTCTGATACATCGCATGGCGGGCCTAGGGGGGCGGTGAACGTTAGTCCCCTAATAGCGGTACAAGTCGTGTCGGAGTGTAGCCCAGAACACCCTGAGATAACACTGGAAACCTACCAGTATATCTCGCTTGCCCTGGCCAGGGACTACTCGTGTAATGGCTCTCCTGGACACAGCGCGATGTCAACCCCCAATACCGGGAGAGACGAATCCTGTCTAACCGTCACTGCCTCCAAGTGCTTCGGGACTGCACCCAAAAACTACCTGTTTGCACGACTCCTTTGAGCCGTGGAAGGGTAGTAATCAAAGTGCAGTGGGAACACACTCGAGGCGAAGTGACAGTGTCAAGTCAGCGGACTAAGCTGTACTCATGTCACATGGGAACTGATAACTGACGATAGGTATAATACCAACCAACAGTTCCCGACGAGTCCTGTCCAGTGTACTCGTAACCTAACGAGCACCCGCATACTATCTCAAGTACGACGTACTGACGGCTGCGGGACAGACCGTCTCCCACGCTGGGATGAGAAGCGCATACGCTAGTCTACTCCGGAGTATCGATGCCCTGTCTCGATAGTCCAACGACTAGGGACTTGTATAAGGACGTGCTTATTGATTACCCAGCTCCCACGAGTGTGAGCGCCATCACAACGCTGGTAATCAAGCAATAATCCTAAGGGCTCTACTAATATGTATATCAACAATATGCTAAAAGAAACACATGCACATATTAAAGCAGAGACAAACCAAGTAGCATACTACCATTTCGAGCAAGATTGTATATACAACTGTGAATATCCTAAGCTTCCATCAAGTAATATACAAACTAGTATGATACAGTAATGGCTTTTAGGGAATATACACTAACAATCTCCCACTTGCACTAAGGCCATGTACTGGCGTATCGAAGACCTATCATCTCGATCAGCCGCTCGAACTGAGTCTGGGGTAGGGCCTTCGTGAGTGGATCTGCAGTGTTGTTCTCCATATTTACTCTCTTCACCTCGATCTCCTGGCGATCTATGATCTCCCTGATCAGGTGGTACCGCCTCAAAATGTGCCTGGACTTCTGATGGGACCTGGGTTCCTTCGCTAAAGCTATAGCGCCGTTGTTGTCGCAATACAGCGGTATTGGATCAACAATGGTAGGAACCACCTGAAGCTCCGTGAGGAACTTCTTCATCCAGACAGCTTCCTTTGCGACATCGCAAGCAGCTATGTACTCCGCTTCCATAGTTGAGTCAGCAACGGTCTCCTGCTTGGAACTCTTCCAGCAAACCGCCCCTCCATTGAGGGTAAAGACATAACCTGACATGGACTTGGAGTCATCCTTGTCACTCTGGAAGCTGGAGTCAGCAAAGGCCTCAAGCTGGAGGTCTTTTCCGCCAAACACCAAGAACATCTCCTTAGTCCTTCTTAGGTACTTGAGAATGTTCTTTACCGCTATCCAGTGTTTCTCTCCTGGGTTCGACTGATACCGGCTTACAACGCTCAATGCGTATGCTACATCTGGTCTGGTACACAACATCGCATACATTATAGAGCCTACCGCAGAAGTATAGGGTATAATAGACATGCGATCCCTCTCCAAATCAGTCTTGGGAGACATCTCTTTGGAGAGGGTGATCCCGTGACAAGCCGGTAGATTACCGCGCTTGGAATCTTCCATACTGAATCTTTTCAGTATGGTGTCGATGTACCTTGACTGTGAAAGTCCCAACATCCTCTTAGATCTATCACGATAGATCTGGATCCCCAGAATGTAGTTGGCATCGCCCAGGTCCTTCATGGAGAACCTCTGCGACAAGAATCCTTTGACTGACTGTAGCATAGGAATATCATTTCCTATTAGGAGAATATCATCCACGTACAAGACGAGGAATACTACAGTTCTCCCTACAATCTTACTGTAAATGCATGGTTCATCTGGGTTTTTGATAAAGTCGAATTCTTTGACAGTACCATCAAAGCAGATGTTCCAACTCCGCGATGCCTGCTTAAGTCCATAGATGGACTTTAGCAACTTGCACACTCTACCGCTGCTCCCACTCTGAATGAATCCCTCCGGCTGATCCATATAGACGCACTCTTCCAAATTTCCATTTAGGAAAGCCGTATTTACGTCCATCTGCCAGATTTCATAATCGTGGAAGGCAGCAATGGCAAGAAGGATCCGAATGGATTTCAGCATAGCCACTGGAGAAAAGGTCTCATCATAGTCCAAACCAGGTCTTTGACGAAAACCCTTTGCAACAAGTCTAGCTTTATAGGTCTCAACCTGTCTATCTACACCAATCTTCTTTCTGAAGATCCATTTGCAGCCTACGGGTTTTACCCCTTCTGGAGCAAAGTCCAAAGTCCAAACTTTGTTGGTGTACATGGACTCCATCTCGGCCCGCATTGCATCCAGCCATTTTACCGAGTTGCCGCTCTGGATGGCATGCTGGAAGCTAGTAGGCTCACCATAATCCATGGTGCAATCCTCTCTATCCCCGTCTATGAGAAAACCGTAGTATCTCTCGGGCGGATGAGACTGCCTACTACTCCTGCGGAGTGGCGCTGGGATGTCCGGTTCTCTTGAAACTTCTGGTTCTTCCAAGCTTTCAGTAATAGCTTGTGGTTCTGGAATTTCTTCCAGTTCTATTGCGCTCCCACTTATCTGATTTTCTAAAAATTCAGTTTCCAAGAAGTGGGCATGCTGAGAAACAAAAACCTTTTGTTCCTCTGCGGAATAGAAAAGATACCCCCTGGAGTTCTTTGGGTATCCCATAAACTTACACAGTACTGAGCGTTCCTCGAGCTTGTCCGCATGCCGCTTTTTTACAAAAGCTGGACATCCCCATGTCTTAAGGTACTTGAGACAAGGTTTCTTCCCACTCTACATCTGATATGGGGTGGTAGGCACAGTCTTGGTTGGAGCCTTGTTCAAGAGATATGCAGCTGTTTCTAGCGCATAACCCCAGAAGGATCGCGGCAACTCAGCCTTACTCATCATGGAACGAACCATATCCAATATGGTTCGATTCCGCCTTTCCGATACACCGTTGTGTTGTGGTGTGTATGGAGGAGTAAGCTGAGAGAGAATTCCATTCTCTTTTAAGTAGCCCAGAAACTCGGCACTCACGTATTCACCACCTCGATCAGATCTCAGTGCCTTGATACTTTTGCATGTTTGTTTTTCAACTTCATTCTTGTATTCTTGAAATTTCTCAAAGGCCTCGGATTTGTGCTTCATCAAGAAGACATGCCCATACCTAGAGAAATCATCTGTGAAAGTAATGAAGTATGAATAACCACTTCACGCATATGTAGACATTGGACCACACACATCACTGTGTATGAGTCCCAAGAGCTCGCTTGCTCTTTCTCTGTGTCTAGTGAACGGAGTCTTTGTCATCTTTCCCTTGAGACAAGATTCACAAGTGGCATAAGACTGATACTCAAACGGATTTAAGTATCCCTCTTTATGTAACTTTGTTAACTGTGTCTCATTAATGTGACCGAGTCTACAATGCCATAAGAATGCCTGATTTGTTTCCGGAGACTTTCTTTTAAGTGTGTTCTGGACACTAAAGATCTGAGCTTGATTCAATACGTATATACCGTTTTGTAATGTACCTGACCCAATCAGAACTTGATTCAGGTGGATGTTAACTACATCTCTTACAAAAGTAAAATCATATCCTTCCTTAGAAATTAAGGATACAGATATGATATTACAAGTCGCACCTGGTACATAAAAACAGTTACGCAGAATCAATATCTGCCCAGTTGTCAGTCCTAGATGATATTCCCCTACGGATTCAGCATACATGCTCATTCCGTTAGCAACCCTGAGAGTCATATCACCTTTCCTGATAACCCTACGGTTTCTCAGAGCCTGTAACGAGTTATAGATATGAAATCCTGATCCGGTATCCAATACCCAGGAAGTAGGGTTAACTGACATACAGTTCTCTATTACAAACACACCCGAAGCCGAAGCCACAACATGCTTCGAATTCTGGCTACTGGCTTTGCAAGCCCTGCAATCCTTCTGCCCATGTTCATTTCCGTAACAATAGGAACATCCCTCTTTTACTGCATCCATTCCTGAAACTTCTGCCTTTCTCTTTCTTTCTACTTCCCTGGTTTCCTTCAGGGTAGTAGGTAGAGACTGTTGAACTAAGTCAGCATCTGACCCGTTCTTCAACGTGGTCTTCAGGTCTGAGAGCTCAAAAGAGCTGGTCACTGTAAGGACGTTGCCCCCTACAGATGACCCGATAGCCAACCTCGCTGGAAGCAATTCGTTCGAGGTCTCATATCTTGAGATACGAGATTGCTCTCCATATAAAACTTTGTTATGGAGGAAGATAGAAGCTGAGTCCATCTTCTCGTGCTGCCTCTGGTATATACCATCTACTGAGGCTAACACGAGGCACTTGGCTTTCGCACAGTCTTCTTCCGATGTCCTACGGATATCAATATCCATGACAGGGAAAACTGGACCTGAGACGGCAGGGGTTGGATCAGTCAAGAGGTGTCCCAGCTTGTCCTGGGCAATGGACATCTGGACAGACCTTTGCCAGTCATAACAGTCAGATTCAGTCATTTTATTATCTAGATGTAACCTAGGTGCGGTCATTTGGTCGCTGCAATTAAGAGAGAGAGAAGAAAACACTTAGCATGATGCTCTTGCAAGTTTAGAATTGTTTTTAATTTATCTAAACAGGATGGCTCCCACTGTCTCTCGAATCCCTCCTCAAACCACAAAGGAAGAATTAGTCGGGATCTTTCTCACCGTACAATACTTGCTTAACCGTTCAGCCAGGCCAGTGTCGGTACTTCGAGGGAGGTTTTCCAACGCTTTCGCGAAGTTCCTTAATTTAAGAACCTCTTTTCCCTGAGGGCGTAGCCCCGCTAACACCTTTCTAGACACCTACTAGGTTTATAGCATTGATCGTTAAGTGAGAGTTTTCCCGAGGAGTAGCATATACTCACAGTAGGATCGGGATCCAAATATCATCGCGTGATAAAACCGAAGGAATCCTACCAGAATCATCACACTCCAAATGGTATGCAGCGCCAGCAAGTTTCAGTACTTATGAAACTCCCGATGTGGATTTTTGCCTCATGATCTTATGACCTTGACGAAGGTCAACAAATCATAAGTCACATGTCATGTTCTACCCGTCATTATCCAGGTTAATTTGAACCCACCCATACATACCCTTGACGAAGGTCAACAAGGTAGTACGACTGTCCCAAACCAACACATCCATCTATGCTACATATGAACTCCCAACAGCTACCAATCACTATGCCTTGACGAAGGTCAACAAACATAGCTTGAATACTATTGAATATCCATACAAAATGACGGAGGGCTACGAATGGTTTTGGCGAAACCGTGAACGTAGTGAACTTGATATAATCGATGGAACGGGATAGCTTTTAAAAGGAGTGGTTCAAGCTCCGTGTTTAAAGGTTTAGTTTTGAAAAGAACTGAGTGGTTTTCAAAGTGTTCCAATCGACTTTTACTTGGTTTATTTTCTTGCATTAGTTCTTTTAATGCGTCCCATCATTTAATCCTACCATTGCAGAAAACAACCAAAATATGACGTACGCTTATGCCATTCGCATTCGCCACGGGGCCCCGTCATCACCCGTTAGGTTACTTAACTAACGACAGAGCGGGGGCTGGGCTAGCGCAGCTGTAAAACATAAGCAACGCCTAAATAGTTATCATATATAAGTATATAGCAATAATAGACATTACAGATCACAGATGAATACATTGGATATACTAGGAATCCGCAATCCGTTTGAGCCTGCAACGAAAAGCGGATTACACGGTCGCGGTGAATAGCCAATACCCCACCCAAGACCCCTACGGGTGCGGCAAACTACCCGCCAAGTACCCGAAGCGAAGCAACCTCCCTCAACACCGTGAGTAGGCCACTCGGCACTTCGAGATACCCGGTAGTTTGTGCACCCCCTCCATGGGTCTATCCTAGGAGCAAAAACAGTAAAAAGAATTATACAATGACGGCTACAACCCCGACCCGGTTGTGCGGCCAAACAAATAATAATTACATCAATTTACATATTACAATGAATGAAAGAAAAAGAAACACTCATCTCACATCCACCCCGGCTATTCACACGCGACAATCCAACGCATTCATATACACATACCATCATCAAACACAGATCACAGATATGTATAACCCCGACTAATCGACATATAGCGATTAGCCGATGTTCAATACATATAAACATCACAGATATAACCTTTTAGTCAAAGTGTAGTGAAGTTCGATAAAAAATATGGATTTATAGGCCCCCAAAAACAAATTTCTATTCTGGAAAACCTGGGCACATATAAACCATCTTAAAAATCCCAAAACCAAGCCAGAAAACACTGCACCAAACTCGACCCAGAGCCGAGCCAAAACGGCCGCGGTTGCGCGGCAATAGCTTGCTATTGCCGCGGAACCGCGGCGCTTTGAGCGAATCACTGGATCGTGTTTGGTGGTTTTCTTCACAAAACCCTGAGATGATTTTTGGAGTATGATTTATTTTGTTTTGAACAGAAAAAATTTTAACAGAAAGTTAGTGTTTTGAAAACCCGGTTTTTCGATTTTTCCGATCAAACTTCCATACACTTTACTACCTAGCTAGTTTATGTTTAGTTAGGCTCTGATACCACTGTAAGTCCACGTTGCCCACCCCGGTGCTTACCGGGAGGCGGAAAACGGAATAAAAATCAAATTTTTATCAACTATAGGCAACATGGACTAGACAAAGAAGGATCTTTGCTAAACAAAAACAAGCTAAAGCTAACTAGAAACTAGCTAAGTGTTAGAAAGGTTATACCTAAGGCTTTATGTCCTTCTCTCCTTGCTCCTTGGAGTAGTGGAAAGAGGTCACCTTTGTCATCTTCTCACGTCGAAGAAAGATCCACCCGAAAGCCTCAACCTTTGGCTTCAACTCCAAGCTAGAAGTAACTAGGGTGCAAGAAGTGCTAATCCTTGAAACCTAGATGAGAGTAGAGATTATCAAGAAGGGATTTTTCTCAAGCTCAAGTGTTTCTCAACACATGAGAGGGGAGAGCTTGAGGGAGAGGAAGAACAAGAGAGAGAAAGTAAATCATAGAATGAGAGAATAATAACCATTCTCACATATATGTGTGAATTATTATAAATTGATAATTAGCTAGATAATTGTCATGGTTAATCATGACATGACCATTATCATTTCATATTTAATGCCAATTGCAAGGATCAAAGAGCATCTTTTATATGGAATGATGATGGTCAACATGTCAACTAAGGTCAACAAGTCAAGATAGTCAAATGGTCAACAACCATAACCATGCATAATTATATTAAACTAATATCAATTAACCATAATACACACATAAGCATTAGGGTTAATAAAATGACAATAGTCATTAACCCTAATCAAAGTCCTCTCCATCTGTCTCAAGCAACTGTGCATACGCACCCATATTCGTGATCCGAGAAACACGAATACAATGAGAAAAAACCAATCCCAAATCATATACTAGGATCCGGCTTAAACCAAAGCCCGCTAGTATAAGCTGTCCGGACAGCAAACGTGCACAAGTGCGCGGATGTGAACGAACCCTGTCGCAAAACCATGCGACCTCTACTCATTTTGCCTAAAGGCGAATAGCTCTCTGTATGGGACTCTAAAGACTCGACACTACGCTGGCAGTGGGTTTAACCACAGACCGCAAGCGGCACTAGCTGTACGTAACGGTCCCCAGGTAGATGTCGATAAGAAGACTGACGAGGTGAACCCCATCTGAACTCCTACTGAGCCTGTATGTGACAGTCTCCGTACAGTCCGGTCTGTTCGTCTGATACATCGCATGGCGGGCCTAGGGGGCGGTGAACGTCAGTCCCCTAATAGCGGTACAAGTCGTGTCGGAGTGTAGCCCAGAACACCCTGAGATAACACTAGAAACCTACCAGTATATCTCGCTTGCCCTGGCCAGGGACTACTCGTGTAATGGCTCTCCTGGACACAGCGCGATGTCAACCCCCAATACCGGGAGAGACGAATCCTATCTAACCGTCACTGCCTCCAAGTGCTTCAGGACTGCACCCAAAAACTACCTGTTTGCACGACTCCTTTGAGCCGTGGAAGGGTAGTAATCAAAGTGCAGTGGGAACACACTCGAGGCGAAGTGACAGTGTCAAGTCAGCGGACTAAGCTGTACTCATGTCACCTAGGAACTGATAACCGACGATAGGTATAATACCAACCAACAGTTCCCGACGAGTCCTGTCCAGTGTACTCGTAACCTAACGAGCACCCGCATACTATCTCAAGTACGACGTACTGACGGCTGCGGGACAGACCGTCTCCCACGCTGGGATGAGAAGCGCATACGCTAGTCTACTCCGGAGTATCGATGCCCTGTCTCGATAGTCCAACGACTAGGGACCTGTATAAGGATGTGCTTATGGATTACCCAGCTCCCACGAGTGTGAGCGCCATCACAACGCCGGTAATCAAGAAATAGTCCTAAGGGCTCTACTAATATGTATATCAGCAATATGCTAAAAGAAACACATGCACATATTAAAGCAGAGACAAACCAAGTAGCATACTACCATTTCGAGCAAGATTGTATATACAACTGTGAATATCCCGAGCTTCCATCAAGTAATATACAAACTAGTATGATACAGTAATGGCCTCTAGGGCATATACACTAATAGAGAGGGTAACTCTATCTCGAGGAGGAGCACTGCTTCCGTCCCAAATACCAACGCGTACGGCGTTGTGTTCGTGGCCGTCTTGAACGTAGTTCGATAGGCCCAAAGGGCCTCTTGTAGCCTCTCGTGCCAGTCTTTCTTATTTCGGGACACTGTCTTTTTCATGATTTTTGTCAAGGTCTTATTGAAGGCCTCGGCTAGACCATTAGCTCGCCGATTGTAAACTGAAGAATATCTACAGTCTATATTGTGATGCTGCGCGAAGCGGCTAATTTTATGGCTTCTGTAGGCTGGCCCGTTATCGGAGATAATCCGTCGTGGAGTTCCAAACCGATAGATGACGTGCGTTTTGAAGAAGTGGAGGATATTCTCCTTCTTCACTTCCCTCAGCGGTACTGCTTCTGCCCATTTGGAGAAGTAATCAGTTGTCTCCAGGATGAAACGGTGTCCCCGGGACGATGCTGGTTTGATGGGGCCGACTATGTCAGTCCCCCACATTTCGAATGGCCAGCTAGCCACCGTCGGATGTAGTGGATTTGGATGTTGGTGGATAAAGTCCCCATGTATCTGGCACGAGTGGCATTGCTTCGCATACTCGAGAGAGTCCTGGATCATCGTGGGCCAATAATAACCCATCCGTTTGATCTTCAATTTCATCTTCGGGCCTGCTTGGTGAGAACCGCAGAGTCCGTCGTGAACTTCCTGAATGACTCTTTCTTCTTCGTCAGGTCCTAAGCATCTTAGACACAGAGAATCAAACGATCTCTTGTATAGAGTATCGTTGACGAAAGCGAAAGATAGAGCTCGTTTCATGAGCTGATGTCTTAAGGACGCTTCTTCGGGCATTCGGTGGGACTTAAAGTAGTCTATGAAGACTTCCCTCCAGTCCTCGGCCTTCTCACGGTCTTTTATTTGTAGGGTCGTCTGCTCAGTCGCTCCCTTTTATTCGTATGATTCCGGAGATATTTCTGCCGGGGCGAGCACTCGACGGCTTTGTACCACGATTCTGACATCATCGAGGTTCTCGTCAGCCAGTTCTTTAGCGAGCTTAGCTAACGCGTCTGGTTTGCTATTTTCCGCGCGTGGTATACTTTCCAAAGTATAGGAGGGAATTTGGGTCAACAGTTGTTGCACCTTTTCGCCGTATTTCACCAATTCTGGTTTGCATGTCTGGTAGTCGCCGTTTACTTGACTAACGACCAGTTGGGAGTCCCCATATACGAGGAGATTTTCAATTCCCATGTCGATGGCGATCTCGAGGCTTGCTATTAGAGCTTCGTATTCGGCTTCATTGTTTGTCCTCGGCTCTGTTAAGGAGAAGGCGAAGCGCATAATCCCTCCTTGTGGAGTTACGAAGATGAGGCCTACCCCCGATTTGATCATTGGGATACCTTGTTTGCGCTTCTTTACGGAGGACGCTCCATCAAAATAGAGTTCCCATCGAGTACTACCGCCGCCGATCGCATCAAATGCATGCTCGTCCGGCAGATCGCAGTTCAGAGGAGAACCGGCAGGTAATGGATGCTCAGCAAGGAAGTCGGCAATGGCCTGGCCTTTCACTGCCTTAAGAGGTCGATACGTTATCGAGAACTCCATCAGGAGTAGAGCCCATTTAGCGAGTCGACCCGTCAATATAGCCTTTGACATCAAATATTTAAGAGGGTCCACCTTCGAGATGAGACGGACTTCGTGCGCCAACGCATAGTGCTTGAGCTTTGTAATCCCGAAGATCAACGCCAAGCAGTGTTTTTCAATGGGAGAGTAGTTGCTTTCTGCCCCGAGCAGAACTCGACTTAAGTAGTAGAGCGCTCTCTCTTTTCCTTGATCGTTCTCTTGTGCCCATAATGCGCCTAAGGAACCTTCGAGGGCGGTTGTATAAAGAATGAGGGGTTTTCCCTTGACCGGCGCAGCCAACACCGGAGGGTTCTGCAGGTACTGATTGATCTCGTCTAGTGCACCTTGGCATTTGTGATCCCAAACGAATGGAGTTCCCTTCTTCATCAGGTGGCTGTAAGGACGGCACTTGCCTGAAAGATTGGCGATAAATCGCCGGATGTATGCGAGCTTCCCTTGGAGAGACCGCAATTTTTTGAGGGTTCTTGGCGGAGGCATTTCCATGATCGCCTTGATCTTAGATGGATCTACTTCGATACCTCGGTGTCGGATGATGAATCCCAGAAATTTACCCGAGGAGACTCCGAACGCGCATTTGAGGGGATTCATCTTCAAATTATATTGCCGAAGGCATTGAAATACAGTCTCCAGATACTTTAAATGCTCTTCGTACGACATGCTCTTCACTACGAGGTCATCGATATAGCACTCGACGATGTCATGTATGAGATCGTCGAAGATCTTTGTCATGGCCCTTTGATAGGTAGCGCCGGCGTTCTTTAGACCAAAGGGCATAACCCTGTAGCAGAATATCCCCAAAGGGGTCCGGAAAGTGGTGTGCTTCTGGTCTTCGGGATGCATCTTTATCTGATTGTACCCTGATGAACCGTCCATAAAGGAGAAAACCTCATGAGTGGACGTGTTATCTATCATTAGCTCAGTTACCGGTACTGGGAAATCGTCCTTCGGGCAAGCTTTATTGAGATCCCTGAAATCCACGCATATGCGTACCGTCCCATTTTTCTTCATTACCGGGACGATGTTGGCGATCCAGTCGGGATATTGGACTTCTTGGATAAATCCAGAATCGATCAGCTTCTTGACTTCGGCGTTGATGCTCATCTCAAGCTCGAGCCGCATCCTTCTCGGTGCCTGCTTGACTGGCTTGATAGCTGGGGATATTGCTAATTTATGCACAGCGATCTCCGGATCTAATCCTGGCATCTCGGAATAGTTCCACACGAAGCAGTCTTTATGCTGTAGAAGCACGTTCTTTAACGCAGCCACCCTTTCTTCAGATAGCAGTTCGCTGACAAATGTCGGTCGTGGATCATCTGCTGATCCCAACTCAATCTTCTTGAGGTTATCTGCAGTAGTATGTATGCCATCTTCCAGTTCTTTCAGAGCTGGCGGAAATTCTGAGATCACCTCATCATTGCCGTTCTCAAAGCACCAGGGAAGGTCATCCATGTTCTTAGGCTCTTCTTTTAATATCGTAATCATGTAACAGGTGCGAATCCGCTTCCAGGACTGAGGTGGATCTGGTTCTGCTCTTGCGGCTTTGGGTTCGTGCTTTTGTGGCGGCGTTACCCTCCAGCCGTTGGATAAAGCGAATCTGCCCTGTTGGTACTGGTCCTCGACCCAGTTCTTGAAGGTGAAGCAGTCTTCGGTAGGATGTCCTATGGCTCGGTGATAAGAGCAATAGCTCAGATGAGAAGCCTTGTTAGCTTGCTCAGGGTGTCTAGACTCTGAAAGCGCGATCATTTGATGTTTTATAGCGAGCTCGAGTAACCTCTCCGTCTTGTCTCGAGGGAAGGAATACGCTCGACTCATCTTCTTCATGAGAGACAAATCCGGACCACGCAACGCCCGATCACACGATTCTCTAATCCTGCGTCGTTGTTGTCGGCTCTTCTTTCCGCTTCTTGATTTATTTCTGCCTCTCTGTCGGGCCTTTCGTACAACGGATTGACAGGGATGAGCATCTTTGTCTTTTGCAGCCTGTTGAAACAGACGTTGCGTCCTGGCCTTCTCGTAGATGGCCATCTCGCGGTTGTGGTCTTCCCGAGCTTTTTGACCCACTTTCCTGATAAGCTTGTCCATTCGTTCTTCAAACGACGGACTCGGCCCTTCAATCGCGGGATCTAGTTTTGATGAGGGGTTGGCATTTCCTTACAGGGCGTCCTCTTCTTTATCAAAGGTATATATGGTGTAGCTATTGTGGGCCCGTTCCCGTTTTCCGGCTCTCACGTATCCGAGCCCAAGTGTTTCCATTTTCCCGTTGGGCAATTTGCGTTGAGTCTCAGGGACATCCCAAATTCTGTTGTAGAACCGAGCTTGTCGAACAGTCTGTTTTAAGGGTACCCCTTGGCGCTTCAATAGCCTCTTTAGTCCATTTGCGTAGTATCTGGGCAAACGGATGGGTTTGAGCCTGTCGAGTGTAGCATCCGCGCCATGCCAGATCTCTTTCTCTATTTTTGACTCTGAGGATCGGTAGAATAGGATCACCTTCTCACCCCTTTGCCTGGGAGGGACATAAAACGTTTGCAGGTCCTGCACATTGTAAGCTTGAAGTGTGTCGAGATCCTTATAGTGTTCTCACGGCACCATGGTGATTTGCAAACTCTGATCATCGCTAGGGGGTGCTTGTATTGACAACCGATTAGAGAACACGGCATTAACCTCATCTTCCGAGTCACTTCCGAAGACCAACATAGGGGCGGACGTCCCCGGGTTGTTGCGTTGAGATGGCCCAGCATAAACTATCTCTTCTTCTTCTTCGGTATCGCTCCTGAAAACAGGGATGGCGGCGGTGGCTTTGTTCTCCGGTTTGCGACACCTTTCTGTATCCTCGAAATCTGGCAAAAATTACTTCGCATCTTCGTATTTGCGGACTTCGTTTATGGAAAATGGGTTCAGCTCACCTGTTATGGTATACTCGAAACCATCCTTAAAGTACTTCATACACTGATGTTGTGTAGAAGGGATGATGTTGTACTCGTGTAACCAAGGGCGACCGAGCAAGGCGTTGTAGCAGGTTTTGGCATCAATGACATGGAATTTGATGTCCGTGACGAGCAGTCCGAAGCGTAGTGTTAGTATTACAGATCCGAGAGTCCATGACTATTGTGAATCGAAACCGGAGATGGTAATTTTGTCACGAGCGAGGTGTTGCACACTCATGCAGATTTCCTTTAACACCCTAATGTTAAGGAGATTGACGGAGGATCCATTATCCACTAGGATCTTGCCTATCTTGATATCATGGCAGTATCCAGAGACATATAGGGGACGGTTGTGGTCGCACGTCCCGAGAAGGAGGTCTTCGTCCCCGAAAGTGATGTCGGCCGTATGCACTTCCTCCAGTTCATCCTTCATCCTTTCAGTGGCGAGGAAGGCTTGGAATTGCTCAGGTTCTTGTAATGCCTTAATCAGTGAATCTCGCGCTTCTTTTGATAATAGGAGGGCATCGAGAATGCTAAGTTGAGAAGGTAGCTTCCTTAGGTGCGCCAGGATGTTGTAGTCCACCTTACCCTTCCTGGGAGGGTCTTTGGTAGTCAGCTCTTTCATGACTTGGTCATCTAAAGTGATATCCTTAGTGACCTTTTCCTTTCCCTTATCTTTTCTATTTTCGGGCCCGAGATTCTTTTCCGGGAGCGTGCGATTACGCAGCTGGATGTTTTCGCAGGCCTTCGGTTCCTCCACTTTCCCTAAAACGGATTATTTAAAGAGAGGGCCCAGAGCCATTTCGTCATCAGAGTCGCTCCCAAAGGTGAGAACTTGTGACCCTCCGGCGTTAACCATGTAACAATTTCCAGTAGTTTTGTCGTGCCCGTCGGCAGTACTTCTTCGTTCCCGACGAGTCTTGCGTTTCATGCGCTTAAAATGTTGCCGATGAGCAACATATCCTTGCCACCATATCCTAATGGCGTCGCACTCCTCCGTGGGGTGTCAAAATTTTCCGATGATATGCGCAATAATCAGGGTGCCTCTCCGCCCCATTGAGCGTGTTTTCTTTCGAGGGGGGTAGCTTCATTCCCATTGACATGGCTTTGGCAAACCTTTTCCTCGTCTTGGATATCTTCTTGTCTGCCTCGGATGCCTTTCGATATGGCGGGAGTACTTCAACTCTTTCGTTCAGTCGCCTGCATTTTGCTCCTTCCGATGCGGCCATCTCACGCTCCTGATCCGCTTTACTCTTTAGACGAATCTCGTCCAGAAAGGCGTCGATCATTTCATCTGTTGGCCACACACGCTCTGGTTCAGGCTCTGTCCCCAGTTTCTTAGTGCCAGGAGTTTTTTCATCGTCGGTAAACGAGTGGGAGATTACTTTACAACTCGCCACATATCCCTCGGATTCATCCGACGAGCTCTCTCCATCATCTTCCTCTTGAAAGATGTGGTTGGGGAACTCTTGCAGCATGACAGGAGTTCGCGCCTTTTGATTGGACTATTCCATCGCGTCGATTTGCTTCTGCAAGTTCGTGCGCTAGTCTCCAGGCTTCACGGGCCTCTTGGATTTCTTCTTCTTTTTCTTCAAAGATTTTGACGGTTGGGCGTGAGTACTTGGGCCATCACCACCGCTTTTTGTAGTTGGGCGCGGCCTCAGCATTCCTTCAATGATCTGGGGTTCCAGCGGGTCTTTCCATTCGACTGCCGGGCACGCATGAAGGTCCTTCAGCATTCTTTTGGTTTTAGTTGACATCACGGCCTCCCATGGAGCTTCCTCAATAAAGGAACAGGTTGCCCCCGGTGTATCTACTTTCTTAGGAGCATGCGGCTGTGGTGGGTTCACCTTCCACTTTTCGGACAGTGCAAACTTCCCCTGGAGGTATTGATCTTCAATCCATCCTTTGAAGACGAAGCAATCCTCGATCGGATGACTTACCGTTTGATGGTAAGGGCAATAGTTAGGGTTATTCACCTCAGTGGGTTGTGGCGGTCGCCTTGGATATGGTAGGTTTATAAGTCTGTTGCGTACTGCCAGCTCGAATAACCGTTTCATCTTGTCTCGTGGGAACGAGTAGGGACGCTTCATCTTCTCATTATAATACCGGCGTCTTTCTTCCAATTAATCCGCTAGCTTCGGGGCGTTGGGTTGCTGCTGGGCATTCGCGACGAAGGTTGCCCTTCCTTTACCCTTGTCATTCCGAGGTTCCGACTTCGGGGGAGGTGGTTTATGACCCATCTGGTCCATCTGAGCCAACTTGTCGATTAAAGCCTGGAATGTGGTTGGCTTAAAGAACATCATAAACTGGGAGATAGTTGCGTGAGGGTCTAGGGTTCCCACGAACATGCCCACCGCGGGTGCTTCCTCAATGCGTTGCTCGCATTTCGACCACAAATTCCGCCAGCGTATAGCATATTGGACCCAAATTTCTCCTGGTTTTACCCTGGCATTAATCAATGCCGTTATTGGAGTGCGTTCGCTGGCGCTTGCGAATCGCTGAGTGAATAGCAACTCCATTTCAGCGAACGTCTTGATAGAATCGTTCGGGAGTTCTGAATACCATTCGAACGCTGTTTCTGATAAGCTACCCACGAATTGGCGAAGCAACAGTTTATCATCACCGCCGGTGTTACCGCAAAGGCCCCTGAACTGGGCGACATGTTGGTGGGGATTGCTGGTCCCCTTGTAAACATGGAACTTGGGAATTGTGTAACCTGGCGGGTACTTGATTTGGTCGTACCAGCTTGGATATGGCCGCCCCGTTTTTACGATTTGACCAGCTGCCTCAGTCGCATGATGAACCCGGATTTGCTGGGCTATATAGTCGACCAAATCAGCCTTAGAGATTGTCTCCTCTTTGGCCGTTGAGAGGGCCGGTGGTGGATTTGACGTTTCTCCCCTGTCGTCTTCAAGGACGATCGGGGGATCCTCAGGGGGTGGGTCCTGTTGGATCATCATTCCTATCATATCTTGGAAGAGAAGGCCCATACGCTGTATGTTGGCTGCTTGTTCAGCAGCCTCTTTGTCCTTCTTCTCCAATATTCGGCGAAGGAATTCGGCGTCGGTTTCTTCCTCCTGGCGTTCGTCCGAGGACATTTCTGGGTTTTCTTTTTGCCCGGTAAGTGCGGCCATAGCATTCATCATTTCCTGGAGCTTTTGCTATTGCTCCTGAGCTTTGGTCACCGACCGTGTAAGCGGTCTATGACCTGTAGACGCACGACTGTCTTCCTTTCCTGACGCCATGTATACGGTATGGACCATCATGCCCCCAGACTTAGGGCGTCTGGGCTTAGTTCCTTTAGCTGTCATTGCAGGCTGGGGGATTTTCTCTGGCTTCCTCCTTTTATGAGCAGTGGAAGTTGAGGGGGCCGATGAGGTGGGCACCCAGACAGCCTTTCGTAGTTTAACCTGGTGACTGGCTTCCTGTTGGATTTTCAGCTTCTTGTGCTGGCGGGAGAAGTTTGGATCGATCATCGAGTCTCGGGCCTGCCGCCAAACCTTATAGATCTTGGAAGACAGCCGTTGAGGGGATCGGGGCTGTTCTGGCTTTGTTTCTGCAACCTTTTTTAGTGGGGGAGGAGACCTCTTTAGCACCGCAGTAGGAGAATTCCCTCGCACCTTATTTAGCATCTCGAAGCTGTTCCCATATGGAACGGCAGCATTAACTTCCACCGTTGGGGTTGGTGGAGTTAGCCAGTGGCGACGTCGAGCGTGTCGAGCGGACGGTGTTGGTTCAGCGGTGAGGATGGCTTCGTCTTGCCCCCTGTATAGGTGGGGGGTCGCTGCTGGTGTTAGCCTGTCAAAGACCGATGTCCTTTGGGTAGCAGGAGCGGGAGCCGTCAATCTTGTAAAGACCGACTTTTTGGCCGGGGAAGCCGCCTTGGCGATTTCAGGAGCAGGACCGGTCACTTTCTTAGAAGCAGCCTTCTCTGGGATTGTAGGCCCCATTGTGGGTCCACAGGAGTCTTGGCCCAATCTAGAGAAGACCAAGGCGCTGGTGTTGGGCGACCCGTTGAGAGGGGCCACGGCAGGGGTAAGATGATTAAAGACCGACTTCTTAGGAGCTTCCTTTGTCAGCACCGGAGCGGTGAAGCTTGTCGGCGGGAGCATGGTCCCAAAGAACAATCCTGTGGTGGCTCGAGTGACATGTTCCACTGGCATTGTGAATAACGAAGCAGCTTGGGGTCCATAGGCTATACCTCCTGGCGAGGCAGAGCGTTGGTTGCAATTGCAGTCCGAGCAGTTGGAGCATTTCGCAGAAGTAGAAGCCATCGATTCTTTGCCTTCTGCAATAAGCAAGACGCCAAGTCTTAGTATCTTGAAACCCAAGGGCAACCATTAGCGAACCGCGATTGGTTCGTGAATCACGATACACGAAGTGTGGTTTGGAAAGAGGAAAAGGTCCCACTGGGCGTGCCAGAATCTGTTCCCCTCCGAACGGCGGCTGTGACATGGGCTGTCTGGCCTGAGGTTCGGGGCAGATGCTAATTGGTGCTATCCGTCCACCTCTCCGAAGATGCCAAGTTGATTTATGGCACCATGTATCGAAGGTTTAGACGGATGCGGCCGATGTAGCAGACTTCGTCAGATTCCCCCTCGCTAGAGGGGTTTTTGATTGTGGGGAAGCTCTTCCCTGCAGGCGCAAGCCCCTGCAGTTAATTACGCTACCGCATTGCGGTAACAACTTTCTCCTTCTCCAGATGGTTACTTCGTGTCGTGTGTGTTTGTTTTGTGTTTTGTTGCCCGTGGATTGTATACGGAGACCGAGTTATGTCGTCGCCCGTAGGGCGTGGACTAGTCCAAATCCGTATTATCTTAGATTTGGGTTGGGGGTTTGGGTTTAAGGATACGTTAGCGTCATTTGAACCTAAGATCGACTTAAACGTTTGTTAAGGATACGTTAGTCTAGTTTTTAGACTAAGATCGACTTAACGGGATCGTTTGGATCCGACAAGAGAGCAATAAAAGGGGGCTCTGTTGTTTAGTTTAGTGATGTTGCGGTCGGTAGGTAGTTTAAGGACATTGCGGTCCATGGGTAGTTTACGGACATTGCGGTCCATGGGTAGTTTAAGGACATTGCGGTCCATTGTTAGTTTTAAGACATTGCGGTCAAGGTTAAGGACGTCATAGTCCATGGGTTTAAGGACCCCACAGTCCGTTGTTAGTTTTAAGACATCTCGGTCAAGGTTAAGGACGTAATAGTCCATGGGTTTAAGGACCCCATAGTCCGTTGTTAGTTTTAAGACATCTCGGTCAAGGTTAAGGACGTCATAGTCCATGGGTTGAAGGACCCCACAGTCCGTTGTTAGTTTTAAGACATCTCGGTCAAGGTTAAGGACCTCATAGTCCATGGGTTTAGGGACCCTACAGTCCGTTGTCAATGTATGGTCATCGGGACCCGTCACCTCTTTGAAGACGTTGAGGAATTACAATGCCAAGTATCAAAGGAGTGAAGAGATGTACCCTTTGACCGGGGTGGATTGAATAGTCTTTGGCCCAATTTGGGATCAAAACCAATTAATTATGTTATGAGCCCATTAGCCCAGTTAAGTCTGAATTGAGGACTTATGGCCATCTTGGGCTAAGTCCAATCATGTTTTGAATATTGGCTTCCTGTTGGTCCATTGAAAGAGAGGCTTTGCCTCTGGCCATTTAGCCAATTAGGCTAACATTAATTCAACAATGTTAGACACTGGGATCAAGTTATTGTTTTAACACTAGAAGACAGTTGGTGTTAAACACCAGCAACAGGGTGTCCAAATTAGTGTTAAACACTAGAGCAAATCAGTGTCAAACACTAGCAGCAGAGGCTTCGAATTAGTGTTGAACACTAAGAAATTCAGTGTTAAACACTGCAAATAAAGTTCTTTGATTAGTGTTGAACACTAAGGCCAGACAATGTTTTAACACTGGATTCAGGGGTTCCAATTTAGTGTTAAACACTAAGGCAAGAGGGGTCACGTGGTAGCATGTGAGGGCGCCCTCCCTTCATTTGTTCTGCTGAGAATATCGCATCTTTTGGAGCATCACGTGCCATCACGTGACGGGCATTTAAATGCTTGTATGTTAAAGCTTCTGCCAAAGGTCACGTGGGTCACGTGAGGCACTGCCTTAAAGGCCCTTCTCTGTGGATCTTTTTTTTGGGGGTCACGTGGTGACACGTGACCCTGCCTCTATGTATGTTTTTTAGAAGATCTGTTAATCCCTTTCAAGAATTAAATTCTTCGTAGGGTTGAACCCTGACAATAATTTTAGAGGAATTAAATTCCTATTTCCTTTTGAAGATTTATATTCTGGGATAGAGTTGAACTCTGAATTTTCTGTAGGAATTAAATTCCTCATATATGTGAAGAACTGAATTCTATCATAGGGTTAAACCCTAATAAAAGCTTTAAGGAATTAAATTCCCACTCTCTTTTTAGAGAATTATCCTGAGTAATGAGATTCTGTCATAGGGTGAAACCCTAATTTCTTCTTTCTTAAGTGAATTAAATTCCTGTTATTTTAACAGAACTAAGTTCTTAACTAGGGTTAAACCCTGATTCTGTTCATTCTGAAGGAATTGAATTCCCATAGCATAGGGTTAAACCCTAATTTTATTTTAAAGGAATTAAATTCCTATAGTTCTGTGAGAATTAAATTCTCAAGCTTCCATTCCCTCTCTATGCTTTGGATCTGCATGGCAGGATCTCAACCCATTGAGAATTAAATTCTCAACTCAAGGGGAGATGTGCTCTTTACAGATCCTCCACCAAATAGAGAACTATGTTCTTCTGTTTTTACATCAGAGTTAAACTCTGTTGAGAATTAAATTCTCTTTTTCTTTCAAAAAGCCTTCTCTTTCTTACTTCGGGTTTTCTTTTGCAGAAGATCCAACTTTCTCCAAAGTATCAAGGCTCTCCTCTTTTTTATGTATCGATTCCTTTCTGCCTCTCTATCTCTCTCTGTCTCTCTGTGTGTCTCTTGGCTCCTATTTATAGGAGCAGCAGCCGAATCAATTAGTTTTGGTGAATCTTTCATTGAGAGATTTGATTTGTATTCACCATTCGTTTTGGACCTTTGGATTATTAGGTGAATTTTATTCACCATTGGATTTTAAATCCAGAGATTTTCCTTTGTTATTTCGGATTCTAAGGGGAAATCTTTCCAAATTCGAGATTTTTCCATAGATAGATGATATTTAATCACCTTTAAATCTTTAATTCAATCGGTTTCTTTGGAAAGATTTGGGAGGTCTTTTCTCAGAATTTAATTCTGTTAACAGATAGGCTTTGAAAGCCGGTCACGTATGGCCACGTGACCCTTGGTCACGTGTGGGCACGTGACCCTTGGTCACGTGTGGGAACGTGACCCCCTTGGAATGAGCCCTCTTCTTTCTTCTTGCGCTCTGTCTTCTGGTCGCTGCTTAGCCGTCACGTGCCACCACGTGACCCCTGGTCACGTGTGAGCACGTAACCCTCGTCTGGAGCCTTTTTCTTGATTTAATCAGAGAACTGTTGTGTCTTTGCCGCTTCTTTTAAATGTCACGTGCCGACACGTGACCCTGGTCACGTGGGAGCACGTGACCCTTTCTGAAGCCCTTTTCTTTAATGTAGTCGGGAAACTGGATCTGCCTTGCTGATGCTTTTAGATGTCACGTGCCAACACGTGATTGCTGGTCACGTGTGAGCACGTGGCCCTTTTCTGAAGCCTCTTTCGTAGGCTTTCCTGATTTTAAATCAGGAAACAGCAGGTTATCGAATTACTTGAGAAGGGTTGGATTCGCAGCAGCAATTCACCATAGGGAGCTCTAGTTCTTCTAGTCAAGAAGAAAGATGGCACAAGGAGGGTGTGCATCAACTATCGAGAATTAAACCGGGTTACTATTAAGAACAAGTTCCCGATCCCTCGCATTGGCGAATTGTTCGAGCAGCTAAGTGGCGCGAGGGTATTCTCGAAGCTGAATTTGCGATCCGGATATCATCAGGTCCGAGTAAAATCAGAGGATATTTGTTAGACTGCGTTCCGAGCTCGGTATGGAAATTACGAGTATTTAGTGATGCCATTCGGAGTTGTTGGATATGTATGCCCTAGAGGCCATTATTGTATAGTACTAGTTTGTATAATACATTTTGGAAGCATGGGATATATATGCGGGTTTACGACAGTCTTGCTCAATATAGTAGTATGCTACTTGGTTTGTTTCTATCTTAATATGTGTATTTGTTTCTTTTAACATATCACTAATACATATTGATGGAGCCCTTAGGATCTTTGCTTGACTACCGGTGTTGTGATGGCGATCACACTAGTGGGGGCTGGGTAGTCTATAAGCACATCCTTATACATGTCCCTAGTCGTAGGATTATCGAGACAGGGCATCGATACTCCAGAGTAGACTGGTGCATACGCTTCTCGTCCCAGCAGAGGAGATGGTCTGTCCCACAGCCATCAGTACGCCGTACTGGAGATAGTATGCAGGTGCTCGTTAGGTTATGAGTACACTGGATATGACTCGTCGGGAACTGTTGGTTGGTATTATACTTATCGTCAGTTAACAGTTTCCAGGTGACATGAGTACAGCTTAGTCCGTTGACTTGACACTGTCACTTCAACTCGAGTGTGTTCCCACTGTTCTTAGATTATTACCCTACCACGGCTCTACTGAGTCGTGCAAACAGGTAGTAGTTGGGTGCAGTCCCGAAGCACTTGGAGGCAGTGACGGTTAGACAGGATTCGTCTCTCCCAGTATTGAGAGTTGATATTGCGCTGTGTCTAGGAGAGCCATTACACAAAGTCCCTGGCCAGGGCAAGCGAGATTTACCGGTAGTGTTTCCAGTAGTTTCTCAGGATGTTCTGGGCTACACTCCGACACGACTTGTACCACTATTAGGGGTCTGACGTTTACCGCCCCCTAGGCCCGACATGCGATACTCGTAGACGAACAGATCGGACTGTACGGAGATTGTCACATTCAGGCTCAGTAAGAGTTCAGATGGGTTCACCTCATCGGTCTTCTTATCAGCATCTACCTGGGGACCATTATGTACAGGTAGTACCGCTTGCGGCCTTTGGTTAAACCCACTGCCAGCGTAGTGTCGAGTCTTTAGAGTCCTACACAGAGGGTTGTTCACCTTTGGGCGAAACGAGTAGAGGTCGTATGGTTTTACGACGGGGTTCGTTCACATATGTGTACTTGTGCACGTTTGGGGTTCGGACAGTTGGTACTATTGGACTTTAGTTTAAGCCGGATCCTAGTATTTTATTTTGGCTTGGTTCTGTCTCATTGCATTCATATTCTTCGGAACGCGGAAGCGGGTATGTATATACAGTTGACAGAGACAAATGAAGGAGACATCTCATTAGGGTTTTTGACCATGACTTGATTAAGATCTTAATGAGATGAAAGTAATTGATTAATAGTTTTAATTAGTGATAATTGTGTTATGCTTATTTGGATTCACCATTTGACTTATTGACCAAAGTTGACTAAGATATTTTTCTTAAGCAAAAGATTCTTTGCTTAGCATTAATGGTGACATGATAATGGTCAAATCAAATGAACCATCACAACTTTTTGCCAATTAAAATTATTATTCTTTTATGCTAATATGAGAGCTATCTCTTCATTCTATCATATTCATTCTCTCTCCTAGCTCTCTCTCCTTCATCCCCTCTCTCAAACCCTAACCTCTCTTGTGTTGAGAACCAAGGGAAATTGAGACCAAACCATAAAATCACTCTCTACTCACTCTAGGGTTCTTAGTCTAGCAAGCAAAGCACTCTAGTTACTTCATGGTTGAGGTAGGAGCTCAAGGTAGAGGCCTTCGGGTGGATCTTCTTCGATATAGAGAAGCCGGTGAGGAGGAGCCATCTAGATCATTCTAAGGAGCTCACAACAAGGAGAAGAAGGAGTTCAAGTTTAAGGTATAACTTTCTATCATAGTAGATAGAACTCTATTCTTTTGCTAGTTAGGTTTATGGTAAAGATCCGGGTTTTAGTGTTATTCTAGCGCCAAGTTTATATTCGTCGTAAAATTTTTGTTCCGCATTTGGCCACGGAAGTTGGCCGGGGCGCTAGTGTAATCCTTCGTGGTATCAGAGCCTGCCCATAAACCCTACTAGCTAATTTGCACAAGGTTAAAATCTCGATTGACAAATTTTTCCGAATCACGAATCTATGTTCATGAGCTTGCTGCCGATTTTCGAAGTTGTCCTAAAATTTTTCTGAGTATCTTAGAATTACATGCAGGCGAAACTATAGCTACAGAAAAAACTTGGGGGCCTAACTCCAAAACTCTGCCGCGGAAAGTGAGCAAAATGGCACATTTTGCGGTGCTTCCGCGGCTCTTTTTGGGCTACAGTACCCAATTTTTTTTTCTGGGCTCTATTTCATGAAAATATGATATTTGTGATATATAGTTTTGGCCCAGGATTATTTGAGTGCTGGATTTGCTTTTGGGGCCTATTTTGAAAAGTTTATTCGATCGAAATTTTAAATGTGTATTTTACAGTACATTCACTTTTTTATCTACGACCGGGAATGTCACTCGATCGGTAAAACTCATCTGATTGCTATATGTTCTTTTAGACGGGTTTTGCGAACGTGACATTCTCGTTGATGTTGTGTGCTTGTTCTGTGATTGTGGTTGGATAGTCGTGATGGATAGCAAGTGTTGCAATGTTTGTAGTACAGTTTAAATTCATTTGTATATTTGTTATTGCGGGATGAGCGTCGACATGTGGACTGCCGTCTTTGCCGGGTGGTATATTTTTTTGGGGCATGACTGGGTTGAGGTCGATGTCACCGTTTGTATATATTATTTTCTTTTTCTGTACTAGGATTACCCCACGGTGGAGTGCGCGAATAGCCGGGTTCTAGAAAAGCAGAAAGCCCGCATCTCATGGAGTTGAGACGGAGGGGGCTTCTTTCTTATGGCGTTAAGACGGAGGAGCTTCTTTCTCGTAGAGATGAGACGGAGGGGGCTTCATTCTAGAATTGGCGGGCTATTCGCCGCACTTGTAGGGGGTATAGGTTTTCATTGCACAGACTATCCACACGACAGGGAACGTCGGGATTTATTTGTGGCTCAAATGAAACCCGGGGCGAATGCTGTATATATTTATTTGTTGCTCAAATGAAACCTGTGTTTCTGTGATGTTGTTTACTATCATGCCTGGGACGAATGCTGTATATACTTATATATATCTACTAGTAGATGTTGTATATGTTTTGCACCCGCGCTCGTCCAGCCCCCGCTCTGTCGTTAGTTAAGTAACCTAACGGGTGATGACGGGGCCCAGTGGCGAATGCGGATGGCATATACGTACATCGTATTTTCGTTCTTTTCTGGTATGGTAGGTTACTTAGATGGCACAACATTAATTTTAATTAATGCAAGTAAAACAAACCTAAAAAGATGTTGTTGGAACTAAGTTTTGAAAATAGACATTACAGACGTTCTCTTTTGCTTTGCATAGTGGTATTCAGTTTAGAATATCCAGCACCTCATTCGACGAGGCAAGGGCCGAGATCCCTTTACCGGGAGTGACCCCCTTGAGTAAAAGTTTGCGTCAGCGTAATAACTTCACTATAGTCTATTATTCTTGCTTTGCATCGAGGTATTCAGTTTGGAATATCCTGCACCTCATTCGATGAGGAAAGAGCCGAGATCCCTTCAAAGGGAGTGACCTCTTTAGCAAAAGTTTTCGCCACTATATATTTTAAAAAGGTTATCAGGTTCCTTCAATGATATCAAGTTCATTACGTTAACAGGATTTCGCCAAAACCCAGCCGTAGCCCTCCGTCATTTCGGATTGGTATTGCTTAGTATTCGTGCTACGTATTTCGTGCTCAGCCGAGGCGTAGTGTACGGTAACTATGTAATATTTTTCTGTAGCATTTAATGCGATTGGTTGGGACAGTCGTGCGATCATTTTGGCTCAGTCAAGGACTCGTACGGGTGGGTCTAATGCAATCAAGATAATGATGGGTTGAACTTAACTAGGATCCTTTGATATGTTGGCTCAGTCAAGGTCATTTGGGTCCTAGGGGTAAAAACCACATCGGGAGTTTCAAACATACAGGAAACTTTCAGATTTAGCATACCTTCTGGAGTGTGGTGACTAGAGTGGATTCCATCTAGGTCATCACACAATGATAGTTGGATCCCGATCCCACTGATGAGTTGGATTACTCTCGGGAGATTATTTCACTTAACAATCAATGCTATAAACCAAGTAAGTGTCTAGAACGGTGTTAGCGTGGCTACGCCTCCAGGGAAAAGAGGTTATGTAATTAAGGAACTTCACGAAAGCGTTGGAAAACCTCCCTCCAAGTACCAACACTAGCCTAGCTGAAAGGTTAAGCAAGTATTTTGACGTGCGATTAATCCTGACCAGTTCTTCTTTTACGGTTTGAAGAAGAATTTGAGGAAACAGTGGGAGCCATCCTGATTAGATAAATTAATAAACCAATCTAATCTTGCAAGAGCGCATGCTGAGTGTTTCTTTTCTCTCTCTCCAGGTAGCAACCATTTCACGCCCTAATCAAGATAATAAAATGTATCGCTTGACTGATCCGAATTCTTATTCGGGGCTGGGGAACGTCAGTTCGGCTCTAACTTACGACAACAGTCATAAGTATGAGCAAGGGAAATAGGATTGTATAGATTCCAAAGAGACCCAGTTGAAGAAGAAGCATAGTTTTGCATCTACTTCAGGTGTTCTTGTAATGGAGAACTGCTTTTCGGTCAGCCCTACCTCTTGGGTACTTGATACCGGATCAGGATCTCATATCTGTAATTTATTATAGGGACTGAGAAAAAGTAGGAAAGTTGCACCTGTTGATATGTCCCTCAGAGTAGGGAACGGAGCACAAGTTAATGCTGCAGCCGTCGGTGAATATCACCTAGTGTTGCCAAATGGTAATACTATGATTTTGAACAATTGCTACTATGTACCTTCCATGGTTTGCAACATAATATCAGTGTCTTTACTCGATAAAGATGGATATAACTTTATTCTTGATAGAAATATCATGAACATTTACCTTGATAAGGTACTGGTTGCAGAAGGTACACTTTGTAATGGTATTTATGTTCTAAATCAGAATACAGTTCTCAATATACAAAAACACAAGCAAGAGGAAGAGTTCAGATACGAACGAATCCTACTTGTGGCATTGTAGACTTGGTCATATCGGAGAGAAAAGACTAAGTAAATTGCATAAAGATGGACTCTTGGATACGTTCGAGTTTTCATCTTATGAAACTTGTCAGTCTTGTCTCAAAAGAAAGATGACCAAATCTCCATTCACCGGATATGGAGAAAGAGCAACAGAGTTCTTGGGACTCATACACAGTGATGTATGTGGTCCAATGTCTATACATGCAAGAGGTGGGTTCTCATACTTCATCACATTCACTGATGATCTCTCTAGGTTTGGATATGTGTATCTGATGAAACACAAATCTGAAGCTTTTGAGAAATTCAGAGAATTCAGAAATGAAGTGGAGAACAAGATAGGCAAAAGTATCAAGATCCTCCGGTCTGATAGAGGAGGGGAGTACTTAAGCACGGAATTCCTAGATTACTTAAAAGAGAATGGTATCCTCGCTCAGCTTACTCCTCCGTACACGCCACAGCATAATGGTGTATCGGAGCGGAGAAACCGTACCCTGTTGGATATGGTTCGCTCCATGATGAGTAGTGATGAGTTACCTCTTTCATTTTAGGGACATCCGCTTCTGACAGCGGCATATCTATTGAATGATGTTCCGTCTAAATCAGTGCCTAAGACACCATTCGAAATATGGAATGGTAAAAGACCGTATCTTAAGCGCATTAAGATATGAGGTTGTTCAGCCTATGTAAAAGTACAAAATCCGGACAAACTTCAGGCACGTTCAGTTCTATGTAAATTTGTGGGATATCCTAAAAATTCTATAGGATATCTGTTATACTACACCGAGGAACAGAAGGTGTTTGTATCTCGCCACGCCACTTTTTTAGAGTGGCAATTTCTTACAAAATAAACTAGTAGGAGTTCAGTAGAATTGGAAGAAATTCAGCGACCACAAAATGAAACTGAAGATTTGACAGAACCTCAAGATTCAATAACCCCAGACGAACCTCAGCCACTCTGCAGATCTGGTAGGATTTCTCATCCACCCGAGAGATACTACGGTTTTCTCATAGACGGGGATTGAGAGGATTGCATCTTGGAAGAAGATGATCCTACCAGTTTCAGGCAGTCCATTATCAGTAGGGACTCTGATAAATGGTTGGATGCTATGCAATCCGAAATGGAGTCCATGTACACCAATAAAGTGTGGACCTTAGAAATTGCTCCACCTGGGGTAAAACCCGTTGGATGCAAATGGATCTACAAAAGGAAACTTGGTGTAGATGGGCAGGTGGAAACCTATAAGGCTAGACTCGTTGCAAAAAGGTTTTCGTCAAAGACCTGGTTTGGACTATGACAAAAAATTTTCTCCAGTGGCTATGCTCAAATCCATTCGAATCCTACTTTCCATTGCTGCCTTCCATGACTATGAGATCTGGCAGATGGATGTAAAAACGGCTTTTTTAAACGGCAATTTGGAAGAGAGCGTTTATATGGATCAGCCAGAATGTTTTGTAGACAGTGGGAGAAGCGAGAAGGTGTGCAAGTTGCTTAAATCCATTTATAGATTAAAACAGGCATCGCGGAGCTGGAACATCTGTTTTGATGAGGCAATCAAGGAATTTGATTTCATCAAGAACGAAGATGAACCTTGTATCTATAAGAAGATTGTAGGATGAACTGTCGTGTTCCTAGTCTTGTACGTGGACGACATTCTTTTGATTTGAAATGATGTTCCTATGCTATAATCGGTCAAGCTATTCTTGTCACAATGGTTCTCCATGAAGGACCTGGGTGATGCCACATGCATATTGGGGATCAAGATCTACAGAGATAGATCCAAGAGATTACTGGGACTTTCGCAGTACAGGTACATAGAGACCATACTAAATCTCTTTAGTATGGAAGATTCCAAACGCGGTAATATACCAGCATTACACGGAATCACCCTCTCCAAGAAGACGTCTCCCAAGACTGACGAGGAGAGGGTTCGCATGGGCATTATACCCTACGCTTCGGCGGTAGGATCTATAATGTATGCGATGCTATGTACAAGGCCAGATGTAGCTTACGCACTAAGCGTGGTGAGCCGGTATCAGTCAGACCCAGGTGAAAACCACTGGACGGCAGTGAAGAACATTCTCAAGTACGTGAGAAGGACTAAGGAGATGTTCCTAGTTCACGGTAATTAAGACCTTAGGGTCGAGTCCTATACCGATTCAAGCTTTCAGAGTGATAAGGCCGACAGCAAGTCTGTCTCGGATTTTATGTTTACCCTCAACGGAGGGACGGTATGCTGGAGGAGTTCCAAACAGGATATCGTCGCAGACTCGACGATGGAGGCTGAATACATTGCTGCAAGTGATGCCGCAAAAGAGGCGGTCTGAATGAAGAAGTTCATTAGTGAACTTCAGCTGGTTCCGTCCATTGTTGACCCAATACCTTTGTATTGAGATAACAATGGGGCTATAGCTTTAGCGAAGGAACCAAGGTCCCATCAGAAGTCCAGACACATCTTAAGGCGGTATTACCTGATCAGGGAGATCATTGATCGCCAGGAGATCGAGGTACGGAGAGTGGATACAAAAGACAACACGGCGGATCTATTTATAAAGGCCCTCCCTCAAACACAGTTCGAGCGGCTTTTTGAGCTATTGGGTATGCGGTATGCTAGCAGCTGGCCATAGAGCAGACGTTGGGTATGCAGTACACCAATTACTGGCCTTTAGTGCAAGTGGGAGATTGTTGGATATGTATGCCTTAGAGGCCATTATTGTATAGTACTAATTTGTATAATACATTTTGGAAGCTTGGGATATATATACGGGTTTACGACAGTATTGCTCAATATAGTAGTATGCTACTTGGTTTGTTTCTATCTTAATATGTGTATCTGTTTCTTTTAACATATCACTAATACATATTGATGGAGCCCTTAGGATCTTTGCTTGACTACCGGTGTTGTGATGGCGATCACACTAGTGGGGGCTGGGTAGTCTATAAGAACATCCTTATACAGGTCCCTAGTCGTAGGATTATCGAGACATGGCATCGATACTCCAGAGTAGACTGGTGCATACGCTTCTCGTCCCAGCAGGGGAGATGGTCTATCCCACAGCCATCAGTACATCGTACTGGAGATAGTATGCAGGCGCTCATTAGGTTACGAGTACACTGAACAGGACTCGTCGGGGACTGTTGGTTGGTATTATACCTATCGTCAGTTAACAGTTCCCAGGTGCCATGAGTACAACTTAGTCCGTTGACTTGACACTGTCACTTCGCCTCGAGTGTATTCCCAATGTTCTTAGATTACTACCCTACCACGGCTCTATTGAGTCGTGCAAACAGGTAGTAGTTAGGTGCAGTCCCGAAGCACTTGGAGGTAGTGATGGTTAGACAGGATTCGTCTCTCCCGGTATTGGGCGTTGATATTGCGCTGTGTCTAGGAGAGCCACTACACAAAGTCCCTGGCCAGGGAAAGGGAGATTTACTGGTAGTGTTTCCAGTAGTTTCTCAGGGTGTTTTGGGCTACACTCCGACATGACTTGTACCGCTATTAGGGGTCTGAAGTTTACCGCCCCCTTAGGCCCGACATGCGACACTCTTAGACGAACAGACCAGACTGTACGGAGATTGTCACATTCAGGCTCAGTAGGAGTTCAGATGGGTTCACTTCTTCGGTCTTCTTATCGGCATCTACCTGGGGATCGTTACGTACAGATAGTACCGCTTGCGGCCTGTGGTTAAACCCACTGCCAGCGTAGTGTCGAGTCTTTAGAGTCCCACACAGAGGGTTGTTCACCTTTGGGCGAAACGAGTAGAGATCGTATGGTTTTACGACGGGGTTCGTTCACATATGCGTAATTGTGCGCGTTTGGTGTTCGGACAGTTGATACTATTGTGCTTTGGTTTAAGCCGGATCCTAGTATTTGATTTTGGCTTGGTTCAGTCTCATTGCATTCGTGTTCTTCGGAACGCGGAAGCGGGTATGTATATATAGTTGACAGAGACAAATGAAGGAGACATCTCATTAGGGTTTTTGACTATTGACTTTATTAAGATCTTAATGAGATGAAGGTAATTGATTAATAGTTTTAATTAGTGATAATTGTGTTATGGTTATTTGGATTGACCATTTGACTTATTGACCAAAGTTGACTAAGATATTTTTCTTAAGCAAAAGATTCTTTGCGTAGCATTAATGGTGACATGATAATGGTCAAATCAAATGAACCATCACAACTTTTTGCTAATTAAAATTATTATTCTTTTATGCTAATATGAGAGCTATCTTTTCATTCTATCATATTCATTCTCTCTCCTAGCTCTCTCTCCTTCATCCTCTCTCTCAAACCTTAACCTCTCATGTGTTGAGAACCAAGGGAAATTGAGATTAAACCATAAAATCACTCTCTACCCACTCTAGGGTTCTTAGTCTAGAAAGCAAATCACTCTAGTTACTTCATGGTTGAGGTAGGAGCTCAAGGTAGAGGCCTTCGGGTGGATCTTCTTCGATATAGAGAAGCCGGTGAGGAGGAGCCATCTAGATCATTCCAAGGAGCTCACAACAAGGAGAAGAAGGAGTTCAAGTTTAAGGTATAACTTTCTATTATAGTAGATAGAACTCTATTCTTTTGCTAGTTAGGTTTATGGTAAAGATCCGGGTTTTAGTGTTAATCTAGCACCAAGTTTATGTTCGTTGTAAAATTTTTGTTCCGCATTTGGCCACGGAAATTGGCCGGGGCGCTAGTGTAACCCTTCAGGAGTCACGAATGCACCAACAATATTTATGGACTCGATGAACCGAATCTTTTCACCGTTCTTGGACCAGTTTATAGTGGTGTTCATTGATGATATTCTGGTCTACTCGAGGAGCATTGAAGAGCATGCGAAACACTTGAAGATCGCACTGCAGACTTTGAGGCAAGAAAGATTGTATGCAAAGATGAGCAAGTGAGAGTTTTTGCTTGAAGAAGTGAAGTTTTCGGGGCATGTATCTGGAGACGGAATCGCCGTTGATCCTGAGAAGATTGCAGCAGTTCAAGATTAGCCGATTCCGAAGAACGTAGCAGAGATCAGAAATTTTCTTGGACTTGCTGGATACTACAGAAGATTCGTGGAGAATTTTGCTCGTTTGGCTGAGCCTTTGACCAAGCTTATGCGAAGGGAAGTACTGTTCGTATGGACAGATAGATGTGAGTCAGCTTTTGAGGCGTTGAAGCAAAGGTTGATAACCGCTCCTATTTTGACCGTACCAGACGGTTCCGGAGGATTGGTGATTCATAGCGACGCATCTGGGAAATGTTTGGGATGTGTTCTGATGCAGCATGGAAAGGTTATAGCCTACGCATCGAGACAGCAGAAGACCCATGAGAAGAATTACCCAACTTATGATTTGGAGCTTGCAGCAGTGATTTTCGCTTTGAATATTTGGAGACACTACTTATTGGGAGAAAGGGTTGAAATATTCACCGATCACAAAAGCCTAAAGTATGTGTTCACGCAGAAAGAGCTTAACATGAGACATCATAGATGGTTAGAGCTGATTGCTGACTATGATCTTGATCTCAAGTACCATCTGGGGAAAGTTAATGTAGTGCCGGATGCGCTTAGTCGGTTGCCAGCAATTCGGATGTTGACCGCACAGAAGGAGCTTATCAAAGATTTTTGGAGATTCGAGTTGGAGATCATGCTACCGCATTCTTCGGGACAATTTATGCAGCTGTAAGTACAGTCGTCATTGATCGATAATATTAAAGCAGCGCAGTCGCACGACCCAAGATTGCAGAAGTTTCGAGAACAGGTAGAAGCGGGACTTCGAATAGACTTGTTGATTCATGAAGATGGTTCGTTGCGATATGGTAGCCGTTTGTGTGTGCTGAAAGGAGAAATTCTCGAAGAAGTTATGAAGGAGGCACACAGTTCCGCGTATTCCGTACATCCAGGAGGCACGAAGATGTTCCGCGATCTAAGAAAGCATTTCTGGTGGGAAGGTATGAAAAGGGAGATTGCTCGCTTTGTAGCGAAGTGCTTGGTGTGTCAACAAGTCAAGGCTGAATATCAAAGGGTAGCTGGTTTATTGCAACCACTTCCAATTCCTCAATGGGAGTGGGAACATATAACTATGGATTTCGTGACAGCTTTACCGCTGAGTTCAAAGGGCAACGATGCAGTTTGGGTGATTGTTGATCGATTGACCAAGGCAGCTCATTTCATACCATTTCGAGTTGGTCAGTCAATGGAAGCGTTGGCAGAACGGTACATGCAGGAGATTGTGAGATTGCATGGAGTACCTATGAGCATCGTTTCCGATCGTGATACCCGATTCTTATCATCTTCTGGAGAAGTTTACAGGAAAGTTTGGGGACGCGATTGAAGTTTAGCACATCTTATCATCCTCAGATAGATGGCCAGTCAGAGAGAACGATCCAAACTCTTGAAGACATGTTGAGAGCTTTCATGTTAGACTTCAAGGGTACGTGGGAGGATCTTCTACATTTGGTGGAGTTTTCGTACAATAACAGCTTTCAGGAGACTATTCAGATGGCTCTATTCGAAGCGTTGTATGGTTGCAAGTGTCGTTCACCTGTTTGTTGGGACGATGTTGGAGAACGAATATTGTTGGGACCGGATTTGATCATGCAAACAGTAGAGAAGGTTAATACTATCCGGAATCATATGAAGGCAGCACAAGATCGGCAGAAGAGTTGGGCCGACACATCGAGAAGACCTCTAGAGTTCGCTGTTGGTGATATGGTATTCTTGAAGATATCACCGACTAGAGGAGTGATTCGTTTTGGGAGTCGAGGCAAGCTTAGTCCTCGATTCGTGGGGCCTTTCAAGATTATGGAGCGTATTGGAGAAGTGTCTTATCGATTGATTTTACCACCATTTTGGTGAGTGTTCATAACGTGTTTCATGTATCTCAACTTCGTAAGTATGTTCGAGATGAAACACACGTGCTGGATCGTTCGGAGCTGACTGTAAGGGAGGATTTAACCTTTGAGGAATGACCGATGTCGATTGTTGATCGAAGAGAAAAGGTTCTTAAGAACAAGATTATCCCTCTCGTACTTGTTTCTTAGGGAAATCGCTCGCATGGAGAACGACTTGGGAACGAGAAGACGAGATTCAACAGAAATTTCCAGATCTCTTCTTGTAGTTTCCTGTTTGTTTATCTTTTCTTTTTTTGGGAATTTTGAGGACGAAATTCTTTTTGTAGTTGGGTATAATGTAACACCCTAGTTCATTTATATCAGTTCTAGTTCAAGTATTTCTTATTTATGATATTTTCCTGATTTATTGTGTTTTGGGGGAGAATAGTGTTTTGATATCTATATTGGCATTCGATCCGACCCGCATGCTTGAAACCAGTCTTGATTCATGTTTATAATTTATCCTGGCTTATTATATGGACTCGTGCACTTTCATTTATATATACTGCATACTAGCATTTTTACCGGGCATCTGCATTTTAATATAACATTTAAGTCACATAAAATATTTTAAAAATACATTGCATGGCCTGCATGATACCCCTGACCCTGTGGTAGTATCCGCGCATCTTGTTCTCGTCCCGTTTAGTGAAATAGACTTATTTGGATGGCTACGCGCATGTACGTGCATCTGTTCTTAGGGGTATGCATTTTCGTTACCCGGATATCCAACTGTCATGCCCCGCTTCCCAGTGTACGGCGAAGTGGACGCGACGAGGTCCGCTACGTATGTACTCAGAAGTACATACGCTAAGCGTAGCTAAGCAATATAAAATATTACACAAGAGACAAGAGTATAAAAAGAACAGCAACTTTTATTTATTAACATTCTTTGTACAATACATGAAAAGGAAATACAACTGAAATAAAGATGCCTAAACAGTGGCATAACAGGGAATGAAAAGTACTGAAAAGAAAAGTGTACAATGAAACTAACATGCTGGATCTTCGGCAAACTGCTCCAACTCTTCTACAGATGGCTCGATCTCCGCCGGGCCCAAACCACCTGACGACATTCAAAGAAGAAAGAAATAGAATGTCGTCAGCGAACAGGTCGCTCGGTAAGTCCCAAAGATAAGGGGGAAATAGACAGACATTAAGAAAGAGAGAGAGAGAGAGAGCCTTTACTGTTGTATTATAATATTATAATATTGTATTAACGTTGTTGTTTTTAGCCTGGTACAAAAGATGCCAGTGTATACGAGGGGAGTCCCACTTACACCGGGGACCTTGGTAACCTGTAGTACAAGGCTCCGTCGATAATACCACGGAACAACGGCATGGATGTAATTACGTCTTAAGTGACCACCTCGTGCCACCTTTAACATATTCCGTACCAGTCTACCCCTTAAACCCCGTAGTGTTATGATTGTATTGTAGTATTGTATTGTATAAGTTGGATGACTGATCAAAACCATGATATCAGTAAACATGTTGTAACTGCATAATCAGGTAAATGGAATAACGGAATAATGGATGTATATCCATGGTTTGATTCAGTCAAGTTGTAATGATTGTTAACAGGATTCTGGGATTCATGTATTCATATTGAGTTGGAATATTAAAGAATATAGAATGACTTGAATCATATTCAAGTCAGAAATAGTCAGACTCAAACCCGAGTCAGACTAAAAGAAATGGAATTTGATGTTTTTTAATTGTTAGGGTCCTTATTGTAAATTATAAAACTTGAGGGGGTTTTATATAAAAATACTTTTGTATAGTTTTCAAGATACACCCCAAGTATTTATTATTCGTCTTTATTGTTATAATGAGTGTAAATTTTATTTGTGTTATTCTAGTGAATATATCCTAATAAAAGTATTAAATTATAATATTGATTTATTTGAAATTCATGGTATTTTAATGTAAATTTTAATCTTGTAATTTTAGAAAAAAATGTGGAAACTTTATCTTATAATAAAATAGGTGTTTAAATGATAATTATATATATATATATATATAAGAATAATTTTAAATAAATATTTTATTTTTCCAAAAATCTCATTTTTCTTAAATGTCGTATTTCAAACCTTTCGAGACCGAATGCTCCTTGCGGAGATCTGAATCTCGCACTACTAGCCCGAGGGTGCACGATGAACCGTACTATCCCTAACGGGTTCCCCAAAGGTGGGTTGTAGCGGCGCTTTTCTTAGGTTTAATAAATACTATTCATTTAGAAAACCGGTTTTATAAATATAAGGTATTTATTTGTAAAAGGGTATAAATTTCGTATTTTAGTTTCTAGGGTTTCCTAAGCCAACTATCCTATTTCTAAGGTCTAAACGACAAGTCATTAGAAGTCTCAAATCGCCTCTTCACCGTCAATTGCGGCCAGATAAGTGCCAGGTAAGTGGGAAGGAACCACAGTAATGAGCCTACTTAAAAACCACTAGCCTAGACACACTTGCCTAGACACCACAAAGTCAGTTTAGATAAACGATCGATGTCCATGACATATCGTGCTTTCATTATAAAAGATTTTATTTAAAATTGTGTACAACTTAAAGCTTTCAAGAAAGGTTTATAAAGATAATGGTATTTTAGTGAAAAGTCCTGTATTTTCGTATTCTATGTTTTGAAGTTTATCAATTAGGGTTATATTTGTGTGTGTGTAGAGGTAGGTCATTACCTCGTGACTTATTTTAAGTTTTAATGAAGTTTTAGAGGTTAAATATGATATATTAAACTTGAAGGTATTTAAGCGCAAGAATACGGTATTTGAAAACGTTATCATTTTTTGTGTGAAAATTCATTCAAATTAATTTCTACAAGTTTATTGATCAAGATAAACATATTTAGGAATGAAGGAATTGATTAAACGAAGAAAAATAAACTTCATGGTATTTTTATGAAAAGAATACGGTTTTACAAGAAAGCTATCATTTCATGTGAGAAACTTTGTTTAAATTGGTTTTTATGTGATTAATAGTCATCATGAATATAGGTAGCTATTATGGATTAGGTGACAAATGGGATTTTGTAGAAAAACCGAATCGGAAATCGGTTTGTTCCGATTTCCGTCGGGGTTCGTAATTCCGTATTTTAAGAAATAGAAAAGAGGGAAGATTGGGACTTACGGGTTTTCAAACTCTTCTAAAGAGTAAAGAGGACTAGGGGGAAAGGCCGAGGTGTGGTTTCGTCGCCGGTTGCTTCAAAGCACGTCGCAGGAATTCCGTCAGGGCTTCGCCGTGAACTCGGTTTCAAAGCACACACTTCTTGGAAAACTTTTGAGAGAGTGGCTCAAGATTTTGGGGGGTGAGAGGGTAGTGTGTAGGGTTGGTATTTATAGGGTTAGGCTAGGGTTAGGGTAGATGAAAAGTTAAAAATAAAAATGTGATAAAATGTAATAAAAATGTATTAAAATTGGAGTAATTGGGGTTTTTAAAGATCTCTGGAAGTGGTATGAGACTGAAAATTTGCAGGTGCGTAGGGAATATGAAAATACACAACTTTCATGTTTTGACCCTTGCCGGAATCGGCCGAATCGGGGGTGACTCGGCCGTGACTCGGTCGGATCACTGAGTCGGCCGAGTCAAGGCCGAGTTGGCCGATTCCCGACCGAGTCCGGTGACCTGGATCCCTCCCGACGGTTCATTTAACTCCTGCAAGTGTTACATATTTGGGTGTAGTGGGGTTTTTGTGAGATATGCACGTGTAAACTCTTGGTATTCTAAAGGTTTTAAAAAAAATCAATATTAAAAATAATGTGGGGTATGTGATTCGAACTCTGAAGGCTTGGTTCAGCAGTGCAAGGTATTACCAATGAGCTACAAGCTCCTTCTTGTAATTATTGTGGTATTTAATTACTTAAACTGATAGCAGCAATAATAAATACTCCCAGTATACATTAAATTTAAAGTAAATTCTTGTACACTAAAAATGGAGTTATTATATTCTTGTAGCTTGTAATTAAAAACAAAATAATTACCTATATCTTGTGCTCATGCTAAAATACCCCTTTGTGGATTTTTGAAAAAATATTTGAAAAAAAAATTTTGCATAGGAAAATTAGGGTTGTTACACCAACTTTAATTTTGGTCGACATGTATATTTTTCGTATTTTAAAACTGAATTTTAGACCCGACCCGGGCATGTTTTGGACTATGTTTGTATTTACCAGAATATCAAAGTTTATTTATATAATATTAATTTTATAAACTGATACAAATTAAAATTTAGTTAACTAATAAAAGATTTTTTAAATTTAAATCTAAACTAATTTCCTAACAATCTAACAACCCCTTTCTCTCTCTCTCTCCTCTGCATATATATATTTATATATATTTTATTTATTTAAATTTTTTTCTTTTCTTATTTAATACACAGCCTCTTCTTCTTACTTCTTCTTCTTTCTTCTTTCTTTTTCTAGATCTTGTTTCTTGATTCCGGTGATCACTGCCAGAGCCGTGCTCGTCGCGATGATCCGAATGATCCAGTGAACGTACCTTGCCTGCGTGATCACCCTGTTGCCTTGCCTGGACCCGTCCCGCGTGTTGCGTGTGCGTTGTGACGATTTACCGACGTCGGACGTGCCGTGCGTATCCTTCGCGTGATTCGATCGAGGCAAGTTTATCTTGCTACATGCTATGATATATACTACATCCATATTAATAATAATATTTCATGTTTAGTGTATTGTACATCCCCTGTTATCATTTTACTGCTTTACGACGTCCGTTTGCATCCATATAATTTATTTCGTATCCAGTGCATGCAAATTTATCTTGTTACATGCTAGACTAAAATATATTGCACCCATTTGAATAATAACGTCACATAATATTTAGTTATGCACCCCACATTACCATTTTACAGTTTTACTGTCTTCGGACATCCGTATGCATCCATATCAATATTTACATATCTAGTCGCATGCTTATTCATCTTGCTACATGCAATGTATCTTATTTTGCATCCATATGAATAAAAATATCACATGTTGATTGCACTGTACATCCATATTAAAGTTTTACCGTTTTCAGATACCCGTTTGCATCCATATCATTTAAAATATATATCGTCGTAATATTTCTTCTTATTATCTTTAATTAGTTTATAATCTGCAATTTATAATGTTATATAAAATATAGTTTGAAAATATTATAGTTTACACATGAAACGTCGTTACAAAGCGGATACGACAAATCTGAAATTTACTGTACACCTTACCTTATAAAATTCATTATAAATAATAGAAAAATTATTAGTATACGTTCTTTATTTCCTTACGAATATAACTTAGAATACTATAACTCTATGAAATATTTGCTTGCAAAATAAATTGTTTAAATAACGTAAAATGCAAATGAAAATATGTTTAAACTGCTGTCCAGGGAAATTCCAGCAGCAAACTTTCAATTTCGAAATTTCATAGCTTTTTGTAGAAACATTCTGAGATATTTCAACTTATAAAAATGAAAACCTTATTGAATTATCTTTGTTTTGGTATAAGACACGTCCCTTTTGGAGAACGTTTGTTATTTTTAAGCTATTTTACAAATCAGGGTGACGCTGAATTTCTGAACGAAACTTTCTTGTGCATGGTTAATCAATACCGCTTTTATAGTTATTAATCATTTTGAATATGTTATCTATGTTAATATTATTATATCAATATCTATTTAATAAATAATAGTGCTTGTGTTTTAATATTCAGCAAATTTACTGATTTACAGTTTTATAGTATCCGTCTGTATCTGTACGGTTTATTACATATCTAGTTGCACGCCGAGACCATATTATTTCATGTTACTGTTGTATTAGTCACCATGGTTGATAATTGTGCATCCTACTTAGTCATGATGTAACCCCTGATAGATATTTGTGCATCCATACTTTTATCGTACATCGTACTTTTACCCTGATTCCATACTTGCTGCATCTTACTGTTGGGCACCCATTTGTTATACTGTGTACTACTTGACATGACCTGATAAACCACTACTTGACATGAACTGATACACCACTGCTTGACATGTTACCTGATCCTATTTCCAATACCGACAATCCTAACATGTTGTCCCGATGGACATATCTTGTTGTCTGTATAGACAAACCTGTTCCTGCTTGATCCTGTGTTGGCATTAGCTCCAGATTTATCAATACCTGACTTGAACACATAATTTGGGGGTATGGGGAATTCAATGATGAATCCTGACTTATAACTCAACAGTTCGACGCTTATACTGATAAGTTTTTGGGGGTAGGCCAGTCCCGGGATGATGTTATTGACATCATTCGTCTGTACATGTTTCCTGTTTGTGCTTAGCGGGACGTCTCGGATTCAGCCCCGAGAGTCTGGACCATGGTCCCGGGTATGCACGGGATACTATTGAGTTACATCGACGATTCATTAAATTGATTTCAAAGACTTGAGAGTAATTAACCCAGTAGCTTAGTTCAGATTATTCACTGCACGTCACATGTGCTTATACACTTCACTGTTACATATTTGTGTTACTGTTATACCCTTATTACTGTTCATACTCATGCCTGCATGACTTGTTACCCCCTGATTATATTATTATTGATATTATGACGCACTGACGTCTGGGTTTTGCATGGCCTAGATCCTCTACCTTTGTCGCAGGCTGATCAGGAGTACTTCCGCCGTTAGGCCGAACAGTGAGGATGCAGTTAGTATCCATTTTTAATTTCCAGATTATTATTGTTTATTTGATCTATTGCTTCCACATTTATTTCTTGACTCGTTTATTCTGGCTCATGGACTTGTACTAGATAGTTTATTTTATTTCTACTGTTCTTGATATCTTATAGACAGCCGTAATGTGACTGTGGAGGGATGTTTCTTAGCCACAGGTAGCATGGTCGGCTCTGTCATGTGCTGATCTTAGCGCACTCTGGGAAGCAGGGCGTGACAACTGTACTTTCTAAATTCCGCAAACAGGTTTTTGATCTTGGTTTTCAGGCTTACTCGTATTAGGTCGGCATATTTAAATGTCATACAATCTAAGTGCCGGTCACGCGCCAAATTCAGGTCATAATAAAGTTGGTATCAGAGCTTAGGATTAACCTTACGGAACCTAGAACGGACTTTGAAGTTAATAGGTTCAAAATTTCATTATTTAGATTGACCCTTAGTTTGATGGAGTAGATAACTTAGGATAAGTAAAGTACCGTACATATGTTCTGCGGCATATTTACGATACGATACCCAGCCTAAATAACCTTAGGATGCATATCTTGATTAATCCTTCCCTTGAATCTCTATTATTGTTGTTCCTGTTCGTACACTTTATCGACTCTCGTTTCTTGTTCCAGTTGCCATGGCCACGCGAGCTAGGCGAGCCGCAGCCAGGAATGCAGCTCGGATAGATCCTCCAATGATGGCGACTGACCCATAGCACATTCCGACGGCACAAGGACATGTTGATCCTCCAGATAGACTGACTAGACTAGAGAAGGGCATGTTGGGCTTACAGCAGATGGTGGGGCTGTTGGCTGAGGCCACTCGTGTTCAGAGACAGGATCAGGCATCGACGATAGTAGAGCCCGTTGCACAGCCCGTGCAGACTGTCACGCCTATAGTCTCGAGGTTTATGGAGGTATCACTTCTGGAGTTCATGAAGTTGAGGCTCCGGTGTTTATGGGGACAGACACAGCAGAGGATCCCCAGTCATTTCTTGATAGGATGGCTAAGATCGGTAGGTCCTTGAGATGTTCGGATACGAGGTCGGTGGAGTTGACCAGTTTTCGGTTGGAGGGACTTACACAGACATGGTGTGAGTCGATGGAGAGAGGGCAAGCAGCGGATCTTCCTCCGATATCATGGACAGAGTTTTCTGAGGTTTTCCTTGCTAGATTCCTTCCGCAGAGTGTGAGAGACGCCAGAGCCAATAGTTTTGAGGCGTTGCGGAAATCTGCGGATATGTCTGTGGCAGATTATGATTTGCAGTTCATCCAGTTGTCACGCTATGCTCCATATTTAGTTCCTACGGAAGAGCTCAGGGTGAAGGGATTTGTGAGGAGCCTGGATACACAGCTGTTCCTTGCTATGAGCTCCTTGCACTTCGATACTTATGCACAGGCCATAGACGTAGCGATGCGAGTGGAGGAGCATCTGAACGAGACGATGATTGTTCCTGAGTTGAAGAGCGCCAAACCTATTGGGTCAGTTACCAGGAGGTTTGGTAGAGATCGAGGCAGATTCATTCTAGGCCGCAGTGGTGATCGAGGATGGGCTCAGGGCCGGATGTATGGATCGTACGCCGTGGAGCAGAGGCCGTCGTCTACATGTTTCAATTATGGGATTTCGGGGCACTGGGCCAGAGAGTATAGATGCTATAGAAAGACCGTCGTTCCGCAGGCTGCTTTACTCCCTCCACCTTCTACTTCGATGGCATTACTTCTTCTACCAGCTGCTACTATGCGTCAGGCCGTTGCACTGCGAGGTCATGGTTTTGTCCGACGTACTCAAAGAGGACGAGGAGACTGAGGGAGAGTGTAAGTGCACGGCGGCACCCCGGCCGTCAATCCGACGGCCAAACACGGAAGCGGTGATAAACTTAAATTTTGCGGACTTAGCAAACCGGCACCACCGCGCACTAAACACCCGGATCGTAACCATTAACAAGTCTAAGCTAACTAGAAGATGGGTTAGAGATATATCAACTGATTCGAGTCCTCCGGTCTTCATCTCCACTCCGATCTCCTCGCGGGATCTCCGGTCGTCGCCTCTTCGCCGGAAGGGCACCACGAAGCCGGGTACTTTTACGGGCTCCCACCTCAATACCGAGGCAACTCGGACGCGAAGTTGGCTAACCGACGCGCCCAAGATTTGCTGTAGAACAGTGTAGAGTGCATGTCTCATTGAGGTTTGTTGCCTTTGGATGGAGGAATGAAGATTGAGCTTTGGAGGGAAATGAAGCTATCAATTTTTGTATGAAAAATGATATGAACAAATATATCTCCTCACAAAATGAACCACTCTCTCTCTCCCTCAAAATGATGGCCGGCCATATATGAGCTAGGAAATGGTGGAGGGCAAAGTAAATCATGAAGGGAGGTAAGTGTAGGAGAAATCAAGAGGTGACCACAAACAAACATGAACCATACTTCATTCACATCCAAATCAAATCCTTTCCAATCTCATTAATGCAAGAATGGTGCAACAAAAGAAAAGATGCTCTCATAATAAATCCTTTTGCAATAAAACCCCTCCACTAAAGTTATTTGCACAATTGCAAATAACCCCCTCCATCGGAAAAGTCCGGCCGGGAAAGAACAAAGGAAAACCGGCCGGAACGGAAAGCAAACTGGCAACTCCAGAAAACTGGTCCCGTAATAAATTACAGGAAAACCCCCATACTGTGCATACACACCCGCATCTGTATTCCGTCCGGATACAAATGCAATGAGACAAAATCTACACCGTACTATACTAGGATCCGGCTTAAACCAAAGCCGGCTAGTAATATCCGTCCGATCCTGATCCGTGCAATACCGCACGTATCTGATCGAACGCTGCCATATAACCATACGGCCATTAGTACAAAACTGTCCGATCCTGATCCGTGCAATACCGCACGTATCTGATCGGACCCTGCCATATCTCTATACGGCCTCTACAGCGTTTCACCCGAAAGCTTGAGTAACTGAAAGTGTGGTGGACTCTAAAGACTCGTCAATACTATGGCTGTGGATTTAACCACTAGCACGTCAGAGGTATAAGCCAATACGTGACGGGCCACCAGCTATTGACTAAAAGGGACGTCGATGAGTGAACTCATCCTGACACCCTACTGAGCCTGTCAGTGACAATATCCGTACAGTCCGGTCCGTTCGTCTATGAGCATCGCATGTCGGGCCTAGGGGGTTGGTAAAAGTCAGACCCCCAAAAGCGGTACAAGTCGTGTCGGAGTGTAGCCCAGAACACCCTGAGATACTACTAGAATACCTACCAGTAAATCTCCTGCCTTGGCCAAGGTCTTCGTGTAATGGCTCTCCTAGACACAGCGCGACCTCACCCCCAATACCGGGAGAGACGAACCCTTGAAGATCCGCTCACTGCCTCCATGTGGCTCGGGACTGTACCCAACTAAAACCTGTTTGCACGACTCCTTTGAGCCGTGGTAGGGTAGTAATCAAAGTACAGTGGGAACTCACACGAGACAAATGACGATCCCCAGGTCGATGAACTAACCTATACACATGTCACCTAGGAACTGCTATCTGACGTAAGGTATAAGACCAACTAGCATGTTCCCGGCGAGTCCTGTCCGGTGTACTCATAACCCAATGAGCACCTGTATACATCTTAGGTGAACCAACTGACACCAGTGGCTTGTGAGACCGGCCACCGCCCCTCGTCGGGGTCTCGACTGTATACACTAGTCTACTCTGGAGAATCGATGCCCTGTCTCGAAACTCCTACGACTAGGGACCTTTTAAGGATGCGCTTATAGACTCCAGCTCTCACTTATATGATCGCCCTCATACTGCTGGCAGTCAAGCAAGAATCCTAGGGGCTCTATCAACGTGCAATAGCGACATGTCAGGTCACCTAAAGCAGTACACGATGATAAAGGTAAACCAGATAGCGTACTATCATCTCGAGTAAGACTGTCTTCCCGGGATAGGTCCTCCCTCAATCATTGCAATCACGTGCCTGTGACCCAATAATTGACTCTGAGGGCACTATCTCCAACAATCTCCCACTTGCACTCAAGGCTAATTATTGCGATATCGCATACTCATAGCCCGTGTGATACCGAACACCCAACTCCTCTACTAGTCAGTCTCACAAAAACCGTTTGTGAAACTATTGCGTTCGAGGAATAGCCTCAGTGAGTGGATCCGCCTTGATGTTTCTTTCTATGTCTCTCTATATCTCAAGTTCGCGGAGAAAGCCATCTCCTGAAATGAGCAATACCTGTCTTAGTATGTCTGGATGTCTGATGGGACCTAGCTCATAAATGAACTCCAAATCCAAACTTCTTAGACTGTATCGTCAACTGAACTTAATCAGTATCCTGCGCCATGCCACCCTCAGTATTACATTGGACCACCTGTCCAAAATACTGCCCCTCGTCAGAAGGAAAACTATAACTCTGACGACCTCCTTGTCGTCCAGGTCACCTTGGAAGCCTGGAATGATAACTGTTTCCCGAATGGGGCTTTCGTTATCATATCCCTAGAACAGTCACTTATGTTCTAAAACTGCTTTCGACTGTTTCTCTAGGATTGGATCAATGTCAACTTATTGCATCTACTGCAAGAACAACATCTGGTGTGGTACTTGACATCTCATGATTGACTCAATTGCCTAAGCAAGTGATCTGCCAATCATGCGTATCCCTCTCCCCTTTAGTCTGTAAGACACCTTTAGAGAGGGTGACTCCATTACCTGCAGGTACACCACCATGCCAGGAGTCGTCCATTCTAAATACTCATAGAATGCTGTCAAGGTACCCAGATTAGGAAACCACCTAAATCTAGATCTAAAACCATAGATCTAGTAACCAGTATGTCTGATATAATGTCCAAGTCCTATGTGGAGAAACCACTGTGTGACGACCAAAGTATAACCGATCGTAGTATAGGAATATCACTTCCTACTACCTTCTCAACAGATCCATCCCCTATTCTGATGACGTCAAACCTATGACTGTCACATCAGAAATAGATGATCTATCTCCGCTACATCTGCTTTAGTCTATAAATAGACATAAGCCTGATATCCACCAATGCTTCCGCTGCTCCCACTGACTACGACAACCCTCTGGCAGAGTCATATAGACGTACACTTCTAAAACTAGTTTAGAAAGACGCTATACTCATCCTCCTGCCGGGTCTCGCAGCCTGGAACAACAACAATGACAAGTGTGGGTAAACAAGAACTTCCCTGTCACCGTCCTTAAGGCTACCGGAGTACCTCTCGGGTGCCTGAAGTTACCCACCTTATCTGCGGAGTGGCCAATGGGATGTCAAATCAGATTGAATCTTTAGGTTCCTTATCAAATCTTCAGTAATCGTTTGCGGTTCTAGAATCACTTCCAGTTCTACCATACTCCCACTACTGTTTTTGAAAAAAATCCATTTTTAATAAAACTGTGGCGAGTCTAGAACAATATTTCTATTGATCTGCCAGATGGTAGAAAATCAACCCTCGTCATAGCCTGGGTCAACCCACAAACAGCCATTACAGAAATGTGCCTTGAGTTGTCCAGTGTCTGGTTTTAATCATAAGCCAGACAACTCCCCGTACCTTAACAACGTTAAGATATGAACTGTTCTATATCCAATATAGAACCAGAGGCACTGATTTAATTTAACCAGATTCAAATCATGCAGCTGTCTCCAGTGCATGTTAACTAAATGGAGAGAGGCCGATCAGCGTTACTCAACTTAGGAATGCTTCCAATTATGAGTAACCTGAAAGAGAAGCAATTTCTCTTTATCATTACTATTAATTGAATACCATACACAAGTATCTACATCTTCGATCACTTTGAAGAATCCCGATACTTGCTACACTTGGTTCTCTACTCTATTCAAATACCTATAACTCCTCAAAACTTAGACCCTGTGTTTCTACGAAACACATGTCTAAGAACTAGAGAAGTTAAAAGTAAACAGAATATAGTATGAGGACCAATCCCTCTGTCCTAATGGACACTGGACAATATACAATACTCTGTATAAGTCCCCTGAGTCTTGCGACTCAATCACTGTGTGTCGTAGGTTGAAAACTGTACTTTTGGTTAAGAAGAATTACACCGCTGTTCAATGCTCCTTACCTAACCATCCACTGATATAGGTAAATGTCATCGACATAATATCAAAAGGTATATCTCACTCTATAAAAATAGACGTACAGATATATCAATTTGAAATTGGTGCACAACAGCGGATATTCAAAACCAAATATTTGCCGACCGGCAAACAACCCAGGTGGCATCCTCAAATATCACCAATTACAACGAATCCCGATATAATGAGGATGATCATCCAATTCCCAACAACTTACTCCCACTCATCATCTGTAAAACCATACAGATGTGAGAATCCAACCTGGTAAATACATACCCTGGAGCAAGTGTTTAATTGGGAAATCAGTTTTCTTTTAACAGTACACAGTGAACCTGAAACATTGAAATGTTTCGATGGGGTATCCTGATATTCCTAGTAATGCCTCTTCCATTATCCAGATTCACAACTATAACCGTATAATTCTATGCCACCTCTCCAAATCCCTTTATATGTCTTTAGTCATTACCTTCTGTACACCCCTTTAGGCCAATTGGTTTTCTTCCTTCCCTACCGTTCGGCACCAGCCTATGGTTTGGAAGAAGACTATCCAATAAGCATAAAGGGTGTACTGTCCTAATCCTAGGAGCACTCGCAACGCGAGAGAAGGTGAAGATAAAAGACAACTGAATGTACTTTATTTCTATTTCTCCTGGACCAGAATCCATCCCCGAACTGGAACAAGTTCCTTTCGAGTTCGTATATAACCATACGATGGAGTATCCAATAAACTGTGGATCTTCGTAGTGATACGGAGTGTCCTGGAGAAATACAAAGGTGATTTAGGATTGGCGAAGAAATACTTGGTTTGGTCGTGAATATCAGTCGCAATTTACTTTGCCCTCTTACTAATCCCTTTCTTTGTCTGAACTTAATACCTTCTGTACACCGTTTAGGCTAATTAGTTTTCTTCATTCCCTACCGGTCGGCACCAGCCTATGGTTTGGAAGAAGACTATCCAATTTGCGTAATAGGTGTACTACTCCTAAACCAAGGAGTACTCGCAGCCTGAGAGAAGGTGAAAAGAAAAGACAACTGAATAATCCTATCCGTTTTCTCCAGAACCGGAAACCATCCTCGAAGTCCTTCGAGTTCGTATATAACCATACGATGGTTTTGTCCAATGGAAGTGGACGTTCGTAGTAATACGGGGTGTCCTGGAGAAAAGGGTAAAAGTAGGAGTGGCAAAGAGGTCTGCAACTCTGACAATCCAAAAGCCAGTGTTAAGAAGGTTCGGTCAACTTGGTCACTGAGTCATAGTCTTAGGGTCGGGTCAATGGTCGCTGCCAAAGAGAGAGAGAAAAGAAACACTCAGCGTGCACTCTATCCTAGATCAGAATGGTTACCAATTTATCTAATCTGGAAACCTCCCACTGTACCTCAAATTCTCCTCCAAACCTGAAAGAAGAATTAGTCGGAGTCACCCGAGGAGTAAACTAACTCATCAGTGGGAATCGGGATCCAACTATCATTGCATGATAACGTGACGGAATCCGCTCACGGTATCACACTCCAGAAGGTATGCACATATCTGGCAAGTTTCAGTTCTTTTGAAACTCCCGATGTGATTTCTGCCCCATGCTCTTATGACCTTGGCGTGAGGTCAAAATATCATAAGTCACATGTCAAGTTCTTCCCATCATTATCCAGGTTAATTTGAACCCACCCGTACATACCCTTGACGTAGGCCAAAATAGTAGTACGACTGTCCCAAACCAACGCATCTATCTATGCTACAGATAAATACCCGGCAGCTACCAAACACTATGCCTTGGCGTGAGGTCAAAATACATAGCATGAATACTACCGAATATTTAACTGAAATGATGGAGGGCTACGAATGGTTTCTGGCGAAAACCTTTAACGTAATGAACTTGATATCGTTGAAGGAACGGATAGCTTTTTAGAAAATATAGTGACGAAAACCTTTACTAAAGAGGTCACTCCCGGTGAAGGGATCTCGGCTCTTTCCCTGTAGAATGGGGTGCAGGATATTCCAACTGAATACCACGGTGCAAAGCAAAAGTAATCGGCTATAGTGAAGTTAATGCCCTGACGCAAAATTCTGTCCAAGGGGTCACTCCCGGTGAAGGGATCTCGGCCCTTGCCTCGTCGACTGAGGAGCAGGATATTCCAAATGAATACCACGATGCAAAACAAAAGAGAACGTCCTTGCAATAACAGCTTTTTGAAAAGTGTTCCAACAACATCAGAATAGGTTTGTTTAACTTGCATTGATCCGAATCAACGCAGTCCCATCAATTGATCACACCAATAAAGAACGAAAATATACTGACGTACGTATATGCCATCCGCATTCGCCACTGGGTCCCGTCATCACCCGTTAGGTTAGCTTACTAACGGCAGAGCGGGGACTGGACTAGCGCGGATGAAAAACATATACAACATCTACTAATATATATACCAATATATTATATTTCGCTCAAGGCGTGAAAAGAAATGCAACATCACAGAAATATACAACATCACAGAACAATACAGATATCTGGGATCCCCGGGTTTCATAGAGCCACTACTGAAACCCGACGTTCCCCTGGTCGTGTGGATAGCTTGTGCAATGAAATCCTAGACCCCTACGGGCGCGGCAAGTCACCCGCCAAAACCTGAAGCGAGGCAGCCCCCTTCAGCTCCGTGAATGGACCACCCAGCACTCCACGGAATCCGGCAACTTGGGCACCCCTCCTGGGTCAACCTGTACCCCCTACGAGTGCGGCGAATAGTCCGCCAATTCTAGAGTGAAGCCCCCTCCGTCCCAATGCCATGAGATGCGGGCTTGTTGCCTTCCAGAACCCGGCTATCCGTGCACCCCACCGCGGGGTAATCCTAGTACAGAAAGTAAAATATACATACACCGGGTACATCGACCGCAACCAGGTCGTGCCCCAAAAGAATAATACAATCAGGCAGTGACGGCAGTCCACATGTCGGACGCTCGCCCTGCAATATCAAATGTACATAATACACCAACACTGTACTAGCATTGCATCCAGGCTATCCCCCACGACCGATCCGCAACATCACAGCAAAAACACAAAACACCAACGTGAAAGTCACGTTCGCAAATCCGTCTAACCGGGCTATAGCAGTTAGACCGGATTTACCGATCAAGTGACATTCACGGTCGCAGATATAATGTAAATACTGTGAAAAATGTGTTTAAAATTTTCCGATTGATCAAAAAATTAACAAGTGGGCCCCCAATCAAAACTGTAGCACTCACAGAAAATCTAGGCCCAATTTTAATATTCCAAAACCCCTAAAAATAGCCCATAAGCCCACTGGGGAAAAATGATGCATTGAAGACTCCAAAGTGCGGCGGAACCGCGGCCCAATGGGGGGTTTGGCCGCGGTTCCGCGCTCTGGTCGTGGACTGAATGCGTCGAATTTTCCCAGTTGTCTTAGAACTCCCTGCACATCATTCTGAGACCTCCAGAAAAATTTTTAGACTTCAAAAAATTTCAACAGAAACTGATGTGAAGGAAAAATACGGTTTTTGGAATTTTGGTCGATCGGAACTGAAAAACACATCGAACGAAGCTAGACGAAGTTAATGGCGAGGCACTGATACCACTGTAAGTGCACGGCGGCGCCCCGGCCGTCAATCCGACGGCCAAACACGGAAGCGGTGATAAACTTAAATTTTGCGGACTTAGCAAACCGGCACCACCGCGCACTAAACACCCGGATCGTAACCATTAACAAGTCTAAGCTAACTAGAAGATGGGTTAGAGATATACCAACTGATCCGAGTCCTCCGGTCTTCATCTCCACTCCGATCTCCTCGCGGGATCTCCGGTCGTCGCCTCTTCGCCGGAAGGGCACCACGAAGCCGGGTACTTTTACGGGCTCCCACCTCAATACCGAGGCAACTCGGGCGCGAAGTTGGCTAACCGACGCGCCCAAGATTTGCTGTAGAACAGTGTAGAGTGTATGTCTCATTGAGGTTTGTTGCCTTTGGATGGAGGAATGAAGATTGAGCTTTGGAGGGAAATGAAGCTATCAATTTTTGCATGAAAAATGATATGAACAAATATATCTCCTCACAAAATGAACCACTCTCTCTCTCCCTCAAAATGATGGCCGGCCATATATGAGCTAGGAAATGGTGGAGGGCAAAGTAAATCATGAAGGGAGGTAAGTGTAGGAGAAATCAAGAGGTGACCACAAACAAACATGAACCATACTTCATTCACATCCAAATCAAATCCTTTCCAATCTCATTAATGCAAGAATGGTGCAACAAAAGAAAAGATGCTCTCATAATAAATCCTTTTGCAATAAAACCCCTCCACTAAAATTATTTGCACAATTGCAAATAACCCCCTCCATCGGAAAAGTCCGGCCGGGAAAGAACAAAGGAAAACCGGCCGGAACGGAAAGCAAACTGGTCCCTCCAGAAAACTGGTCCCGTAATAAATTACAGGAAAACCCCCATACTGTGCATACACACCCGCATCTGTATTCCGTCCGGATACAAATGCAATGAGACAAAATCTACACCGTACTATACTAGGATCCGGCTTAAACCAAAGCCGGCTAGTAATATCCGTCCGATCCTGATCCGTGCAATACCGCACGTATCTGATCGAACGCTGCCATATAACCATACGGCCATTAGTACAAAACTGTCCGATCCTGATCCGTGCAATACCGCACGTATCTGATCGGACCCTGCCATATCTCCATACGGCCTCTACAGCGTTTCGCCCGAAAGCTTGAGTAACTTAAAGTGTGGTGGACTCTAAAGACTCGTCAATACTATGGCTGTGGATTTAACCACTAGCACGTCAGAGGTATAAGCCAATACGTGACGGGCCACCAGCTATTGACTAAAAGGGACGTCGATGAGTGAACTCATCCTGACACCCTACTGAGCCTGTCAGTGACAATATCCATACAGTCCGGTCTGTTCGTCTATGAGCATCGCATGTCGGGCCTAGGGGGTTGGTAAAAGTCAGACCCCCAAAAGCGGTACAAGTCGTGTCGGAGTGTAGCCAGAACACCCTGAGATACTACTGGAATACCTACCAGTAAATCTCCTGCCTTGGTCAAGGTCTTCGTGTAATGGCTCTCCTAGACACAGCGCGACCTCACCCCCAATACCGGGAGAGACGAACCCCTGAAGATCCGCTCACTGCCTCCATGTGGCTCGGGACTGTACCCAATTAAAACCTGTTTGCACGACTCCTTTGAGCCGTGGTAGGGTAGTAATCAAAGTACAGTGGGAACTCACACGAGACAAATGACGATCCCCAGGTCGATGAACTAACCTATACACATGTCACCTGGGAACTGCTATCTGACGTAAGGTATAAGACCAACTAGCATGTTCCCGGCGAGTCCTGTCCGGTGTACTCATAACCCAATGAGCACCTGTATACATCTTAGGTGAACCAACTGACACCAGTGGCTTGTGAGACTGGCCACCGCCCTTCGCCGGGGTCTCGACTGTATACACCAGTCTACTCTGGAGAATCGATGCCCTGTCTTGAAACTCCTACGACTAGGGACCTTTTAAGGATGCGCTTATAGACTCCAGCTCTCACTTATATGATCGCCCTCATACTGCTGGCAGTCAAGCAAGAATCCTAGGGGCTCTATCAACGTGCAATAGCGACATGTCAGGTCACCTAAAGCAGTACACGATGATAAAGGTAAACCAGATAGCGTACTATCATCTCGAGTAAGACTGTCTTCCCGGGATAGGTCCTCCCTCAATCATTGCAATCACGTGCCTGCGACCCAATAATTGACTCTGAGGGCACTATCTCCAACAGAGAGGACTTTAGGATGCTGGTAGGGGTCAGGCTCGGGTTTCCTCTTTGACTCCCCAGGATGCCCATGCATCCAATGCAGTTGTGATAGGTACTCTTTCCATATGTTTCTTAGATGCGCATATTTTATTTGATCCTGGTTCTATGCACTCATACGTGTCAGCACACTTTGCACTTTCTCTGGGGAGAGATTCGTCGTTGTTAGAGTTACCGCTTGTTATGATTACTCCGGTGGGGGATTCTTTTGTAGCCCGACACATATTTAGGTCATGTTCCATACGTAATGGTGATAGAAATTCGTTAGTCGATTTGATTCTTCTCGATATGCTAGATTTTGACATACTTCTCGGTATGAATTGGCTGGCTGCTTGTCATGCTTACGTTGATTGCCGGGAAAAAGTGGTCAGATTCTGTTTTCCTGGTGAGCCGATTTTTGTTGTGCAGGGAGACTGCAATGTTACTCTTGCCAACCTGATTTCTTCCCTTAGTGCTGGACGGCTCTTGAGGAAGGGGTGTCGTAGTTTCTTATTGTTTATTCAGGATCTGGGAGCCGTTGAGGTTTCATTGGACCAAGTCCCTATTGTGCGAGAGTTTCCTGATGTGTTTTTTGCTGAGTTACCAGGATTTCCACCAGAACGCGATATTGAGTTCTGTATTGACTTGATTCCTGGTGTGGGGCCTATTTCTATACCGCCCTATCAGATGGCCTCGACGGAGCTGAAGGAGCTCAAGAGTCATTTGCAGGAATTGCTTGATAGAGGGCTCGTTCATCCAAGTGTATCGCCTTGGGGAGCTCCGGTCTTGTTCGTTAAGAAGAAGGACGACATCATGAGATGGTGTATCGACTACAGGCAGCTGAATCGAGTTACGGTGCAAAATAGGTATCCATTACCTCGTATTGACGATTTGTTCGATCAGCTGTAGGGAGCCAGCTATTTCTTGAAGATTGATTTGCGGTCCGGGTATCATCAATTGCGAGTTCGGAATGATGACATTCCGAAGACTGCCTTTCGGATGCGCTATGGGCATTATGAATTCCTGGTGATGTCGTTCGGACTCACCAATGCATCGGCAACGTTCATGGATCTGTTGAACCGGATCTTCAAGCTATTCCTCGATCAGTTTATCATTGTTTTTATAGATGATATTTTGATCTACTCTAGGAGTCGAGAGGAACACGAGCAGCACTTGAGGGTTGCATTGCAGACTTTGAGAGAGTATCAGTTGTTTGCCAAATTCTCGAAATGGGATTTCTGGCTTGACAAGGTGGAATTCTTAGGTTATAATGTTACGAGAGATGGGATGCAGGTTAATCCGAAGAAGATTGAGGTGGTACAGTATTGGCCTAGACTCGTGTCAGTGACGGAGATTCATAGCTTTTTGGGTTTGGCGGGCTATTATCGTCGCTTTATATAGGACTTCTCTCGAATTGCAGCACTTATGACCAGGTTGACCCGAAAGGGAGTTTCGTTTCTTTGGACTGAGGAGTGTAAGCATAGTTTCCTGCAGTTGAAGACTCGGCTGACTACTGCACCCATTCTATCTTTCCCTTCAAGCTCAGGCGGATTTGCGGTATATTATAATGCGTCTTGTATTGGCTTAGGTTGTGTCTTGATACAGCACGGAAAAGTTATTGCTTATACTTCTCGGCAGCTGAAGAAACATGAGCATAATTACCCTGCACACGATTTGGAGATGGCCACGGTGGTCTTTGCACTGAAGATTTAGAGAAACTATTTATATGGAGAATCATGCCAGATCTTTACAGACTATAAGACTCTGAAGTACTTCCAGCAGCGGGATTTGAATTTAAGATAGCGTCGCTGGATGGAGTTAGTCAAAGATTATTACTGTGAGATTCTTTATCATCCAGGTAAGGAAAATGTGGTAGCGGACGTGTTGAGTAGGAGACCTAGGGTAAGCTTATCGTATTTGAGTTTGGTTCAGAGGCAGTCGGATGCTGATAGGCAGATTTTGTGCGATAGTGGTGTACAATTTGAGTTTACCTCTATAGGTGGAAAATTTGCTCACATTCGTGCTCGTCCACTTTTGCTTGGTCATATCAGGGAGACACAGTCCGAGGATGTACGACTTTCGAATATTTTAGAGCGAGTCCGGTAGCTTGGGAGTACCGAGTTTACGATTGACTGCAAGGGAGACTATGGTTTGGGAACCGGTTGTGTGTACCCGACGATGATGGACCGACGCGTATGATATTAGAGGAGGCACATCATTCTTTCTATAGCATTCATCCAGGGTCTAACAAGATGTACCACGATTTACGAGATGTGTACTGGTGGGAAGGGATGAAGTGTGATGTGTTTGACTTCATTTTGAAATGCCTGACTTGTCAGCAAGTCAAAGCCGAACATTAAAGGCCGGCTGGAGAGTTGCAGCCTCTACCCATCCGGAGTGGAAATAGGAACATATCTCCATTTGTGGGTCCACCTAGGTCTCGCAGAGGGTATGACTCCATCTGGGTGATTGTGGATCGATTGACGAAGCCAGCTCACTTTCTTCTAGTGAAGACTACTTATGGGTATGTACAGTATGCCCAGATCTACATTGATGAGATTGTGTGGTTGCATAGAGTTCCGACCTGCATTGTTTCTAATAGAGGCACACAGTTCATCAGTCGCCTCTGGCAGAAGCTTCAGGATGCTTTGGGCATTCGCTTGAGTTTCAGTACTGCTTTCTACCCACAGACCGATGGCCAGTCAGAGCGTACGATTCAGACTCTTAAGGATATGCTTTGAGCGTGCGTACTCGATTTTGATGGCAGTTAGGATCGTCACTTACTGTTGATTGAATTCTCCTATAACAACATCTTTCAGGAGACGATTCGGATGGCACCATTCGAGGCATTATATGGGAGGAAGTGTCGGTCACCAGTCTGCTGGATTGAGATGAATGAGAGCAGCCTCTTAAGGCTTCAGTTGGTTCAGGAGACTATGGAGAAAGTACAGATGATTCAGGATCGGATGAGAGCAGCTCAGAGCAGATAGAAGTCTTATGCCGATCGTCGTCGTCGTAGACTCGAGTTCGATGTGGGAGATCATGTGTTCCTCCGTGTCTTTCCGATGAAGGGTGTGATGCGTTTCAAGAAAAAGGAGAAGCTCAATCCCAGATATGTCGGATCTTATGAGATTCTTGAGAGGGTGGGTGTTGTATCATATCGTTTAGCACTTCCGCCAAATTATCCCGATGTGCATCCTGTGTTCCATATGTCTATACTTCGCAAGTACCTTCACGATCCTTCTCACGCTATCCAGCATCAGACTATACAGCTTGAACGTGATTTATCTAACAATGAGCAGCTGGTAGCTATTCTAGACCGGCAGGTGAAGAAACTGAGATCAAGGGTACTTCCGTCTGTAAAGGTTCTTTGGCGAGAACCAAATAGCGTATAAGTCACTTGGGAGGCCGAGGATGCGATACAGAAGAAATTCCCATATCTTTTTGAAGGTACGTGTGCTTAAGTTTTAAATTTGGGGACCGAATTTTCTTAAGGGGGATATTGTAACGTTTTGGAATATTTTAGATAATTAATTATTTTATTTATATATTTAAAAAATGTTATTTTAAATTTTATTTTGAAAAAAGACTTTACATAAGCGGCTAGGATAATTAAGTAAAAGAGTAATTAGTTATGTAACATTAGTTGTAAGAAAAGATTTTAGTGAAAATATTACTTTCTTTGTGTTATATTAGATTGTGTGAGGATTTTTAGGTTAATGTGTTAATCATAGATTTAGGTTATGGTGAACCTCACCCACAACACATCTTGGCATGAATCTCAAGCCCACACCTCCTACTTGCATGAATGCATATCACCTCTTCATGGTGACATCTCCTACTCTTATCAATTCATTTTTTTTCCTATTTGGTTCAGATATCACACAATTTATATTGAAGAATACTTAGTTTAGCAATCTCTTCACCCTACTTAAGAAAAGAAATAGAATAGAGAAGTTTGTGTCCTTAGTTTTTTTTATTCAATCCCTCAAGCTAGGCTTCTTAAGATCTTGTGCACTTCTTGAGGAGTTAATTCAGTGGGTCCTTCTGTTAGTATGAATCCCAACCCTTCAGATTTTAGATTTCAGCATTGTTAATATAAAGTTTATGGTATCACTAATATCGTATTTTGTTAGATCTTATCTCTGTTTTGTATCTGCTATATTTTAGCTAATCTATAACAAAATCTAATAGTACAGTAGACTTATATATTGGACCTAGAGTATATAATTGAAACCCGGACCCATTCTAACACTTTTCGACAAGTGAAACTCCCCATATTCCCGGTGTCGCCGGCCATCCTTTTGAGTTGGCTTTTGAGTTTTTGTGGGTAGCTCTCTATAGGTTATATATGGTATTTGGTATACTTTGATTTTTCTAGATAAACTGTATATAAAATCTGGAAGCTAATTGCTTTTTTTTGGTTATATTTTTAAAAATACGATACGGATATTTCGTATCACGTTTCATGTTTTCACAAATATAAATAGAGTGGGAGTAGCTCAGGTTAGCCTAGGTTTTTATATAACTCACGATATTTTCACATATCACGTTTCGTACGTTAGTTCTTTTAGTTTCAATGATTTCGCCATATCGGATTTTAGCCGCTTTTATACGAAAGTCTTTTCGATGTTAAGTTAGACCGTGGGGATTTCGGAGGCAGCAAAGAAGGGAAAGGGATTGATAGAATCCGAATAGATCACAACTTGTTTCGGAGAGTAGACTAACTATCTACCGGGGGACATTGTATGGATGGCGTATAACGCCCGTAACTAGAAGTTTGGTTATAATTGCTTTCCATTCATATTGTTTATATAATTAAACAAAGCATTGCATATTGTGCATCCATACCCGTAAATTGTTCTTGCCTAATACTTTTTAGGACACTTGCACTATCATCGATGCGTTATGTTGCACTTGCACATATCTATATGTTACACCACACCTCATCGGTAATTAATATGTCACATGCACACTTAGGACTTGCTATGTCACCTATACTCTATTGCACCTTGTTAGTATCATTAATAATCAATATTATGCACCATGATTATTGCTTTGACACATACTATATATCATGTTCATTGTTACTACTTGTATCACAATACATGTTGGATTATGAGATTTCTTGTTTTGAGTTTTTATACACTATTGGTAATATTCGACAATCTTTTGTAATTAATGTGATATGTTCACCATGAGTTGTTTTTATGATTTGGATTTATTCCAAACCGAGTGGGGGGGCTATTAAGTTGAGGATTTATACGTTATCCAGACTAAATGGGAGGATATACAGTCGGATACATGGTGGACCCGGTCGAGATCAAGGGACAGGAAAGCCACATTAGAGACGGGGAGCCTAGCGAGAATACTCGATACCGGAGATAATTGTGAAATACGGCGGATATTTCACAGATTTTGTTGATTGACAGGATCGTTCGGGAAACGATGTCTGCTAGAAACTGATGATTTGTGTCGGTGTTGGACATGAAAAAATTAGTGGATCGTCCATGGAAATGATCGAGATTTTTAAATACTTGATGAAATTTCATTGTTTTATACATTTATTATAGTACATAATCATGCTTCTATATGCTATCATACATCATGCTTACCTGCTGTTTATTTTTGGCACTATTTCGTTATGCTTACAATCTCAACTATTGGATATTAGTTTATTCACTGAGTTGGCAACTCACCCCCGTTGTGCCTTAGTTCCTTGCAGAAGGCGCGTGAACGCATAGCAGCAGTGCGGACACACTTATCAGCTTTTTTCGCTTATCTTGCAAGATGGGTTACATATGCAGTAACCACCTATTTTTGGTATATGTATTTTGGATTTAGTATTACTCCATCAGAACCTGTATATTGTTGACTTAGAACGAAACATACTTGTATATGTTTTGTTTCGATTGAGTGAGATCGACTTGTTATGTTAGTTTCTTTTTTCTTTACTTTATGCATGTGATTCTTCGCTTTTAAGCATCGTATTGTTATTACGTGAGTTGTTTTCGCCGATTGGCGTTGATTTTGCTCCTACTTAGAGATGCCACTTATTTAAATAATTATGTAACTGCTTATTAAAAATTACAAAGAAGGTGCTGTCGAAATTTTCCATACTAAAACCAATTGTTTAAATTTCACTTCTTAAAACCATTCGACATGCTACCTCACCCTTTTTATTTTTTATTTTTTAAAATGTACTTTCTAAATTCTGCAAACAGGTTTTTGATCTTGGTTTACTGGTTTATTCGGATTGGGTCGGTATCTTTAGATGTCCTACAATCTAAGTGTCGGTCACACGCAAAATTCAGGTCGTGACAGATAGCTATGAAAATTATCAGGGAACTCCCCGAGTTATGAGCATTTTCTCTCGGACCCTGATAATCTTCATAGCCATCGTGAATCGTCCTTTCTTAGCATTACTTTATATAGTCAACATCAAAAACCAACTTCCCCTTCCCTTTCACTTCATACCTCGACCTTTCTAACCCTACGGTCTCCGATTCAAGCACTGATTTCATAACTACACTATTGTAACACCCTACTATATTTATACTATATATTTTGGCGTATTTTAGATCTTGTGGTAAAATTCTTTACCATGCTTGTTTTTGGGTTCCGAATGATGCGATTAGTAGCTGTGGTTATTATCCGACCTGACCTGCATGTTTGAAACCCAACACAGTTTGAAATTATATCAAATATTTTTTAGTACAGTGTATCCATGTGAATCGAGTGTTAAATATATACATAATATATTTTAAGCTCTATATATCTCTATATAATACAATATAAAATAAATAATAATCTTTTCTTATCTAGTCTTGCATGGCAAATTACCCCATATCTGGTGGTTGCGTCTATATATCATGTTCATTGGTCTCCGTCGAAAGACCGGGAAGACAAACATCTTGTCTGAATTTGGGGGCAGATGCTATTTGGTTATATCCGTCCACCTCTCCGAAGATACCAAGTTGATTTATGGTACCATGTATCGAAGGTTTAGACGGATGCGGCTGTTGTAGCAGACTTCGTCAGATTTTCCCTCATTTGATGGGTTTTTGATTGTGGGGACGCTCTTCCCTGCAGGCGCAAGCCCCTGCAGTTAATTACGCTACCGTATCGCGGTAACCACTTTCTCCTTCTCCAGATGGTCACTTCATGTCGTGTATGTTTGTTTTATTTTGGGTTGCCCGTGGATTGTATACGGAGACTAATTTATGTTGTCGCCCGTAGGGCGTGGATTAGTCCAAATCCGTATTTTCTTAGATTTGGGTTTTGGGTTGGGTTTAAGGATCGTTAATCTCATTTGAGACTAAGATCAACTTAAACGTTTGTTAAGGATACGTTAGTCTAGCTTTTAGACTAAGAGCAACTTAACGTTTGTTAAGGACACATTAGTCTTAGACAAAGATCAACTTAACAGGATCATTTAGATCCAACAAAAGAGCATTTGAACTCTATTGTTTTAGTTTAGGGACTTTGCGGTCCAATTTAAAGACGTCATAGTCTATAAAGTTTAAGGACATCGTAGTCCATGAGTTTAAGGACCCCAGAGTCCGTAAAGTTTAAGGACATCATAATCCACAGTTTAAAGACGTCATAGTCTGTAAAATTTAAGGATATCGTAGTCCATGAGTTTATGGACCCCACAGTCCGTGGAATATCTGGTTGTCGGGACCCGTCACCTCTCTGAAGACGTTGAAGGATTACAACGATAAATATCAGAGGAGAGAAGAGATATACTCTTGAACCAATATTGGTAAGGAGATCTGTAGTCCAATTTGAGACTAAGATCAAAGATTTATGAGCATATGGGCTCAGTTAATCTGAATTAGAGATCTGTGGCCAACTTGGGCTCGGCCCATTCATTTAGAATGTAAGACATTTAATTAGGCTCAGTCTTTTTTCATTTAATAATGCTGAGCATTGGTCCTGACAACTTTTGTCTTTTATTGAATGCTGAGCACTCATTATGGCTCTGGTCTTTACCATTAAAGAACAATTTATGTTCTCTCAGCGCACACGTGAGGAGAACGTGGTGCGTTTGGCACTGAGCGCCAGTTAATGAGCGCAGAGCGCTTCTGTTTAGGTAGTGCACACGTGAGGAGCACGTGGTCCGCATGGCGCTGAGCATCGGTCAATGAGCGCAGAGCGCTTCTGTTTAAGTAGCACACACGTGAGGAGCACGTGGTGCGCTTGGCGCTGAGCGCCAGTCAATGAGCGCAATCTTATGAAATAACGCACACGTGAGGAGCACGTGGCGCGCTTTGCGCTGTACACCAGACTTTGGAGCGCTAAGGTGTTTCTTTAAACTTGGAGCGCTAAGGCTCTGCGGCGCTGTGCGTGAGATTTGGAGCGCTGAGGTGCTGCTTTAAACTTGGAGCGCTAAGGCTCTTTTTAGGCAGTTTTTCGTTCTGAGAATTAAATTTTCTCTTATAAAAGACTTTGTCTCATGGATCTAAGAATAAAGTTCTTATTTTATAGGAGATGTTTCAACCTCTTATGTTCTTGGTGAAAGGCTTTGCCTTTATGGATTTATGATCCTAAGAGAATTGAATTATTCTCCCCCTTTTTATAATGAGATGTTATAATCTCTTTTGTGAAAGACCATTTGTCTTAAAGATCTATGATCTGGCAAAAGAATTAAGTTCTTTTTCTGATGAGATGCTTTGATCTCTATATTTTATCTTGAAGAAATTCATCTTCTGCTGAGAGCTTGCTCTTCTCTCTGAAATTTCTCAAAGTTTATGGGGGGGTTCCTCTCTATTTTTTTTTTTTTGGAAAGAAGGATTATAGGTCGTTGGGACCCAACACCTCTCCGACGATATTGAGAGATTACAGCGCCATATATCGAAAGTGTGGAGGGATGTACCCTTTGAACCATGTCCCACTGATTAGGGGGAAAGAAAATGCTGGAACTTAAGCTTCTCGCTGCTGAAAAAGACTTCTTTGCGTTCTTGCACGTGCGTCGCACGTGTTGGGCGCACATGTTTGCATGTAGAGCACATGGAGCTTGCGCATAAGCGCATTATGAGTGGAGCAAGCTCCTATGGAGAACTAATCTCCATTGAGAATTGAATTCTCTCATGTGCGTTGCACGTGTTTGGCCCACGTGCGTTGCACGTGGCGTGCATGTGGCTGGCGTACGTGCATTGCACGTGGCGCTTGCGCATATGCGCATTATGGGGGAGCAAGCTTCTATGGAGAACTAATCTCCATTGAGAATTGAATTCTCCCACGTGCGTTGCTCGTGTTAGGCTCACGTGGGTTGCACGTGGCGCGCATGTGGCAGGCGGACGTGCATTGCACGTGGACCACATAGCGTTTGCGCATATGCGCATTATGGAGGGAGCAAGCTCCTATGGAGAACTAATCTCCTCTGAGAATTGAATTCTCTTCATTTTCTAAGAGCTATTCCCTCTTATTTATGTTAGTTATATGTATGCCCTAGAGGCCATTACTGTATATATGATGTATATTGTAGTGGATGCTGGGATATATATAGGGAGGACTTTCTTGCTCGACATGATAGTATGCTATCTGGTTACTCTTTGCCTTAACGTGTATACTGATAGTCTCTCTGTTACATGTTGGTAAAGACCTTAGGATGTGTACTTGACTACCTGGACTATGATGCGGATCATACTAGTGGGGACATGGTAGTCTATAAGTACATCCTTCAAGGTCCCTAGTCGTGGGTGTATCGAGATCGGGCATCGATATACCAGAGTAGACTAGCGTATACCTTCTCGACCCATACAGATGGGCGATGGATGATCCCATATCCATTGGTGTTTGACATCAGAGATGATATACGGGTGCTCAGTAGGGACTGGGTACACTGGACGGACTCGCCGAGAACTCCCAGATGGTATTATACTTTACGTCAGATGGCAGTTCTCTGGTGACACTGTTACAGAGTAGTCTGTTGACCCGAGATCGTCATAGAGTCTTGTGTGATTCCCACTGTGCTTTGATTTCCACCTTACCACGTCCAAGAGGGCGTGCAAAACGGTGGCTTTTGGGTACAGTCCCGAATCACATGGAGGCAATGAGCGATAGGAGGGGATTCGTCTCTCCCGGTATAGGGAGTTGATGTTGCGCTGTGTTCGATTGGCTATAACCGGAAATCCCTGGCCAGGGTTGTTGAGATATACTGGTAAGTGTTACCAGTAGTTTCTCGAACTGTTATAGACCTCATATCGACACGACTTATCGAGCTATTGGGGTCTGACGTTTACCACCCTTAGGCGAGATATGCGACATATCAGACGACGAGACCGGACTGTACGGTAAGTGTTACTGGTTGGATTCACTGGAGTGTGAGCGGGCTTGCTCGTCGATCTTCTGATCGCTCAATACCCGGGTGGCCGTTACGTTTAGCAGACTACTTGCGGCTTGTGGGTGTTTGATATGATCATCACCTGCTGCCGGTGTATTGACGAGTCTTTAGAGTCCTACACAGAGGTTTCCTGGCTCAAGCGAAACGAAATAGGAGCGCATATGAGATATGTGCGGGACCGAGAATAATGCGTGTATGTGATACCGTATTCTATTCTCGGGATGAATGTATCGAATGGTTGTATGCGATATAACCTAGTTATCGATTCAAGCATTGATTCGATAAGTCGATACATTGGATACTAGTCGGTTATGTGTGACATGACCGGATCATTGAATCAATTGTTGGTTTAATGATTTAATGTATAATTATATATTTGATATATTACTTTGCATTAACTAGTATTGGTTCACTTTAAATGGATTTTCTCACTTGCTTTGCACAAGTTGTATATGTGATATACTTTTGTGCACTTGATTGTATCATGTTTGATGATACATGCTTACTTGGTTAAGTGTAAGGAATTAAACCATGGTTAAACTAATGATTAGGGTTTTCTTTATCCATTACTTATTTATTCATTTATTTATTTTCTTATTCTTTTTGGAAATGATAAGAAAAGAATGGTGGCTTTATTTGCAGTTTAGTTGAAGCATCATGAAACTTTGACCTAGTCCACCATTCTTGTCTCTTGCTTAACCCTAACCATCATATCTAACCATGGTCTATTCTCTACACTAAACTAAGGTTAGTATTATGATAAGTATTCATTTTTCCTTTTTATTTTAATAACTTATCATAATTCTATCATCTTCTTCACTTGAAGAAAGCTTGCTTCAACAATGGCAACTTGAGCAAATGAGTGAGAAATCCAATTCTAAAGTGAACCCACTTCCTATTTCTTCATCCTCTACCTCTTGCCAAGTAGTAGAGTGTGTTTACTTCACAAGTTTTATGACTTGGTGAAGTGGGAGCTTGATCTTGTGATGCCTCGACGTAGATCATCTTCGGCATCGTCGTCGACGACCTAGCCCGATTTTTCTCCGATGAAGCCGACACTAGAGCCCAAGATCCGATTTGTACAGCGAGGAGACTTCATCGCGGAGCCATGGAGGTGGAGAACCGGATCTACAAAGGTTGTATTTCCGTTCTCTTAGTAAAGTAGTTTACTAGTTGCATCTTTCGCCTAAAATTCTAGCCAACGATCCGTATTAGGGTTTCTCGGCACCCCTAAAATTAGAAATTGGCATGGTTGATGCCTTGTGAGACCTCATTTGCGTGCCTAGAAACCCTACAGTGGTATCAGAGCCTAGCTAGAGCCTTAGGCGAAGTCTAGACGACGTTTGAAACCCGATCGAACCGAAACCCTAGAATTTTCTTGCTCTCTGGACTTTTTTCAAAAACTGGGTTTTTTCCAGATTAAAAATGCTTAAAAAATTCCGCAGGCAAAACTAAGAATTACGATGCAAAATTTTTCGAGTGAAGCTGCTACAGTGCGGCGGAACCGCGGCAGAAGCTTGGCTTCTGCGGCGGTTCCGCGGTCAATAAATGTTATCACTGTTTAATTTTTGCACAGTAATTCATGTTTTCAGGTGTTGAGTTTTCTGGGAATTTTTAATATTTATTCAAGAGTTGAATTTTCTGGGGTTGTTTTGGGGATTCGATGAATCGATCGGATTATTTAACTTTGTCTATTTGGCTTTCCGGATAATTTTTGAATATGTTAAAAAGTTCGACCGGATATAAATACCCAATTTTTCCCCTGTTGGGAAATTTCCAAGTGTTGTATTTTTCCGTGGTTTAAAGACGTTCTAAGTAGTGCAAGTAACGCGATGGACCCTCTAGAAGACAACAAACCTTAACTCGATTATGTGACCGTCTTGAACTGCCCTTTGAACCTTAGGGTTTGGGGCAGTACGGCGTGCCACATGTGAGGCGTTGGCTTGACCCTTCTACGGCTGGACCGTTGGTACTGAGGCACGAACTGAATGCTTTTAGACTTGTTTCATGTGTTGATCTGTATCGGGAAAACTTGGGTGTTTGAATGTTCGATCGGAAAGTTTAAGATTTTCTAATTATCTGGAATGTGATACAATAATTGAAATTCACAAAGAGTTATGAGATAACTGAATGAATGTTATAAATCTAGCGGTTTAGTCTCACTTGATCGGTTTCCACGGAATTTTGATGTGATCAAAAGTCCGTCGCAATCACGTAGCGTACGCGGATATTCGCCGGTAAACTTAATAGACAGCTTCACCCCTTAGCCCCGACCAAGTGACTGTAGGAGAACCCCGTCGCTGAAAGCATCCGTTCGGGTGCTCGCGGCAGCGGTGTTCCGCCTTGGTGCACTTCGTCGACGGTATCGGGGGTGCGGCCGCCTACTGAAGTTTGCGACGAGCATTCGATCAGGATGTCGGGAATCTTGTTGAATTGCCCGACTTGATATTGAAAAGTGTTTTCGATAACGAGAATAAAATGCGGGGTTTATAATTATTAGGCATGTGATGTCTAAGTAATTCATTTGATTAGGCATGTGATGTCTATGCAGATTGCGGATTCCAACTGTTGTAGTTTTACACTTTCTTTTCTGTGACCGTAAGTGTAATATGTGTTATCGCCGGTTTCGTTGCTATATGTCAACGACAATTGGGATGCGCATATTTACTTACGTTGATGACATGTGATGTTATGTGTTGCTGGATATGTTATATTGGATCGTCGTGTTTGAATAGCCGGGGTTTTTATGTGAGATGAGTGTTTTTCATTTTCATTCATGTAAAAAACTTGTATGTAATATTCTTTTATTGGGGCGCTTCCAGGTTGTGGAAGTTGTCACCGTTGATGTATATTATTTACTTTTCCGCACTAGGATAGACCCAAGGAGGAGGGCACAAGTAACCGGGTTCTGGAGTCCAGTGGGAGACCAGCTCGAGGAGTCGAGTCCGGGTCTCCTAACTCTAGAATTGGTAGGGTTGCTTGCCGCTCTCGTAGGGGTCTAGGGGTGTGGGTTTGGCTATTCATCGCGACCGTGGAATCCGTGTTTTATACTGGCTCGTATTGAAAACACGGACGTCCTAGTATATCCAATATTTCATATGTTTCTTCTGCTGCGATATCTGTGATGTGATCATGTGATGTTCTGTGATAGGTACTGTATATAGTATATATGATATATTATATAGACGTTACTTATGTTTTACACCCGTGCTAGCCCTGCCCCGCTCTGTCGTTAGTTACCTAACCTAACGGTGCATGAGGGGACATCGAGGCGAATGCGGATGGCATAAGTGTACGTCGTATTTATCTGTGATGTTTAGGTACTTAAATGATGGGACTTCATTAATGAGATTAATGAAAGAAAAGAAACCTAAGATGTTGCAGAATCGAATTTCAAAAATAAAAACAAGTAGCTACAGTTCTTGCTTTGCATAGCGGTATATATGATATATCCTGCACCTTATTCGATAAGGAAAGGACCGAGATCCCTTCACCGGGAGTGACTCCTTTAGCAATAACTGGCAGATGCTACACACTCGGTTTGTCTTTTGATTGCTTTTAAGAGTTTTTGCTTTGCACAGTGATATATATGATATATCCCGCACCTCATTCGACGAGGAAAGGACCGACGATCCCTTCACCGGGAGTGACTCCTTTAGCAAAACTAGAAAATCCTCAAAAGCACTCCAAATCATTTGATTCTACAACGATATCAAGTTCATTACGCAATAGGTTTTCAGAAAAACCTGTCGTAGCCCTCCGTCATTTCAGATAAGTAGTAGTTAGTATTCGTGCTACGTTTGTTGGCCTGCGTCAAGGCGTAGTGTGCGGTAGCTAACTATTATTTATCTGCTTATGCATATGATGCAGATTGGATTAGGGTAGTCGTGCGACTTTGTTGGCCTGCGTCAAGGGTCGTGCGGGTAGGTTTAATTCAATCAGGAAATGACGGGTTGAACTTGACTAGCGCACTATGGTTTGTTGGCCTGCGTCAATGTCATAGGACGCTAGGGGCAAAATTATCGGGAATTTCAAGTGTTGAGATTTGCAATGAGATTGCATACCTTCTATGAGATAGTTGGATCCCGATACCCGCTGCGAGTAAGAGTTACTCCTGGGAGAGTTTTACACATTACAATTAGCTGATCAAGTAGGTGTCTAGAAAGGTGTTAACGAGGTTACGCCTCTGGGAAAACGAGGTTTACATTAATTAGGTTCGTGCGAAAGCACGGGGGACCTCCCTCAAAGTACCGACACTGGCCTGGCTGAAAGATTGGCGAACTTGTAGTGTGTAATTAATCCCAGCTAGTCTTTCCTTTTAGGGTTTGAAGGAAGATTTGATAAAAAGCAGTGGGAGCCATCCTGATTAGATAAAATAAAAACCAATCTATTCTTGCAAGAGCGCACGCTGAGTGTTTTCTTCTCTCTCCCTCCTGGTAGCGACCATATCACACCTTAATCAAGATAATAATACGGATATTGACCGAACCCGCTTGTTATACTGAGCTGGGGAACGTTGGTCCCGCTCCAACTTATAATTGTTATAAGACAGAGCAGGAAATAGGGGAATACCAGAATTCCCGTGCCGCCCAAACGAAGAGAGTGCATGATGATGCATCATCTTCGGGTATGTTCATTACAAAGAACTGTTTCTCAGTATCCTCCGCATCCTGAGTATATGATACCGGATCAGGATCCCAGATATGTAATCTGTTACATAGGGCTACAAAATGGTAGAAAAACTGAGAACGGGTGATAAGTTTCATGAGGCAGAAAACAGGGCAAGAGTTGCAGCCAAGTCTGTTGGTCACTGTCACCCTGTATTATCGATATATTGATTCTGAACGAATGTTATTAGATACCGAACCTGATATACAAAATCATATCAGTCTCTTTATTAGTAAAGAAAGGATATAATTTTGTATTGTTGGATAATGTTTTGAACATTTCCTATATCAAAAGTTGATCGGTTCAGGCACGTTATCTAAAAGCATTGATGTTCTAAATCAAACTACAGTTCTTAGTATACAGAACACACACAAGAGGAAGAGTTCAGAAATGAACGGATCCTTCTTGAGGTATTGTAGACTAGGTCATATCAATGCGACACGACTAGCTGAAGTTACATGTAGATGCATATTTAAATCAGTTTGAATTTACATCTTCTGAAACTTGCCAGTCATGTCACAAAGATATAATGACACCAGCTCTGTTTATTGGAAACAGAGAAAGAGTTAGTGAACTCTTGGGATGATACATGTTGATGTATAAAGGTCCCCTGTCTACACATGCCAAGACCGGTTCTTTGTACTTCATTACATTCTCTGATGATCTCTCAAGATTCAGACATATGTTCCTGTTGAAACACAAGTCCGAACCTTTTGAGATATTCACAGAATATAAGTTAGAAGTAGAAAACCAAAATACGGGTAAAAGTATTATGTCCTTTGATGTGATCAAGGAGGAGAATACTTGAGCACGGAAATCCTAGACTATTCTAAAGGAGAATGAGATTCTCTCTCAGCATTACTCCTCCGTATACACCATAGCATGATGGTATATCGGGGCGGAGCAATTGCACCCTATGTGATATGGTGTGCTTTATGATGAGTACTACTGAGTTTCTTATTTCCTTTTGGGAGTTATGCACTTGAGAAGTTGCATACCTATTGAATAGGGTTCGAATCAAATCAGTTGCCTACTATTTCATATATGATATGGAAAGGAAAGAGCCCATATCTTAAGTTAGTTAAGATTTGGGGGTTGTCCGGCCTATGTCTAAAAGCAAAATTCGGACAAGCTCGAGGCAAGGTCTGTTATGTAGAACTGGAATGGTTTCAGCTATACAAACTACAACATTTGATTTGGTAGAACCAAAGGATTCAATAGTAACCAACGAACCTCAGCCTCTCCGCCGATCTAGTAGGGTTCCTCACCCACCTGAGAGATACTTCGGTTTCTCTATGACAGTGGGAGTGAGGATTGCATCATGAGATGATGACCCAACTAATTTCGAGCTGGCCATCAGGAGTGGGACTCTGTAAGAATGGCTGGATGCTTAGTGATCTGAGATGGAATCCTTATACACCAACAAAGTATGGACTTTGGTTGCTATATATGAAGGGTTAAATCCCCATCAGGAGCAAGTATATCTTGAGAAGATTACTTGGTGTACATGGAAAAGTTGAGACTTTCAAAGCTAGACTTGTTAAAGGTTTTCGTTATCAACCAGGCGTGGATAATGATGAAACCTTTTCCAGTGCCTATGCTTAAGTCCATCCAGATCCTACTTGCCATGGCTACATACCATGACTACGATATCTGGTGGTTGGGTGTCTTGACTGCTTTTCTAAATGATAATTTGGAAGAGAGGGTCTATAAGTACACAGCCAGAGGGCTTCGTAGACAGTGGGAGCAGCGGAAACGTGTGCAAGATGTTTTATGTGATGAAGCAGGCATCGTGGAGTTGGAACATCTGTTTTTGATGAGTTAGTTAAATAGTTTGACATCATCAAAATGGTAGATGAACCTTGTATATACAAAAAGGTAGTAGGGAGTATGGTAGTGATCCTCGTAGAGTACGTGGATAACATACTCTTGATAGGGAAGAAGTTTCCTATGCTACGCTCGGTCAATCTCCGCTTATCACAATGATTCTCCACATAGGATCAAAATGATACCTACGAAATCCTGGATTTTGGATCTATGAAATAGATCTAAATGGATGTTAGGATATTCACTAGTTGTAGTGAGATGGTATCAATTGATCCTGGGGAGAATCACTGGAAGTGTTCCAGGGTGATAAAGACGACTGAATGTCAGTCACAGGCAATGTCTTTTCCCTCAGTAAAGGGACGGTATGTTGGAAGAGTTCCAAGCTAAATACCGTGACATACTAGAAGATAAAGGCTGGATACATCGCTACTTAAGATGCTACCAAAGAGGCTGTCTGGGTGTATATTAGTTCATGAGATGAACTTAGTTCCTCTCATTGTGTGACAATAGAGTTGTGGCTTATGCCAGGAATTTCCGTCCCATCAGTGACCCAGACATATTCTAAGGCAGTATCACCTGATCATGGAGATAGTTGATCTCCAGGGTGATCGAGGTTAGGAGAGCGAACTCAGAGGACAACACGGCGGATCCACTCACGAAGGCCTATTCCCAGAGAGAGACTTTTATGGGATGGTTGAGAATGAGATACTACAACCACTGCTACAGATGGTCCTAATGCAAGTGGGAGATTGTTAGTTATATGTATGCCCTAGAGGTCATTACTGTACATATGATGTATATTGTAGTGGATGCTGGGACATATATAGGGAGGACTTTCTTTCTCGATATGATAGTATGCTATCTGGTTACTCTATGCCTTAACGTGTATACTGATAGTCTCTCTGTTACATGTTGGTAAAGCCGTTAGGATGTGTACTTGACTACCTGGACTATGATGCGGATCATACTAGTGGGGACATGGTAGTCTATAAGTACATCCTTCAAGGTCCCTAGTCGTGGGTGTATCGAGATGGGGCATCGATATACCAGAGTAGACTAGCGTATACCTTCTCGACCCATACAGATGGGCGATGGATGATCCCATATCCATTGGTGTTTGACATCAGAGATGATATACGGGTGCTCAGTAGGGACTGGGTACACTGGACGGACTCGCCGAGAACTCCCAGATGGTATTATACCTTACGTCAGATGGCAGTTCTCTGGTGACACTGGTACAGAGTAGTCTGTTGACCCGAGATCGTCATAGAGTCTTGTGTGATTCCCACTGTGCTTTGATTTCCACCTTACCACGTCCAAGAGGGCGTGCAAAACGGTGGCTTTTGGGTACAGTCCCGAATCACATGGAGGCAATGAGCGATAGGAGGGGATTCGTCTCTTCCGGTATAGGGAGTTGATGTTGCGCTGTGTTCGATTGGCTATAACCGGAAATCCCTGGCCAGGGTTGTTGAGATATACTGGTAAGTGTTACCAGTAGTTTCTCGAACTGTTATAGACCTCATATCGACACGACTTATCGAGCTATTGGGGTCTGACGTTTACCACACTTAGGCGAGATATGCGACATATCAGACGACGAGACCGGACTGTACGGTAAGTGTTACTGGTTGGATTCACTGGAGTGTGAGCGGGCTTGCTCGTCGATCTTCTGATCGCTCAATACCCGGGTGGCCGTTACGTTTAGCAGACCGCTTGCGGCTTGTGGGTATTTGATATGATCATCACCTGCTGCTGGCGTATTGACGAGTCTTTAGAGTCCTACACAGAGGTTTCCTGGCTCAAGCGAAACGAAATAGGAGCGCATATGAGATATGTGCGGGACCGAGAATAATGCGTGTATGTGATACCATATTCTATTCTCGGGATGAATGTATCGAATGGTTGTATGCGATATAACCTAGTTATCGATTCAAGCGTTGATTCGATAAGTCGATACATTGGATACTAGTCGGTTATGTGTGACATGACCGGATCATTGAATCAATTGTTTGTTTAATGATTTAATGTATAATTATATATTTGATATATTACTTTGCATTAACTAGTATCGGTTCACTTTAAATGGATTTTCTCACTTGCTTTGCACAAGTTGTATATGTGATATACTTTTGTGCACTTGATTGTATCATGTTTGATGATACATGCTTACTTGGTTAAGTGTAAGGAATTAAACCATGGTTAAACTAATGATTAGGGTTTTCTTTATCCATTACTTATTTATTCATTTATTTATTTTCTTATTCTTTTTGGAAATGATAAGAAAAGAATGGTGGCTTTATTTGTAGTTTAGTTGAAGCTTCATGAAACTTTGACCTAGTCCACCATTCTTGTCTCTTGCTTAACCCTAACCATCATATCTAACCATGGTCTATTCTCTACACTAAACTAAGGTTAGTATTATGATAAGTATTCATTTTTCCTTTTCATTTTAATAACTTATCATAATTCTATCATCTTCTTCACTTGAAGAAAGCTTGCTTCAACAATGGCAACTTGAGCAAATGAGTGAGAAATCCAATTCTAAAGTGAACCCACTTCCTATTTCTTCATCCTCTACCTCTTGCCAAGTAGTAGAGTGTGTTTTTATTCACAAGTTTCATTACTTGGTGAAGTGGAAGCTTGATCTTGTGATGCCTCGACGTAGATCATCTTCGGCATCGTCGTCGACGACCTAGCCCGATTTTTCTCCGATGAAACCGACGTTAGAGCCCAAGATCCGATTTGTACAGCGAGGAGACTTCATCGCGGAGCCATGGAGGTGGAGAATCGGATCTACAAAGGTTGTATTTCCGTTCTCTTAGTAAAGTAGTTTACTAGTTGCATCTTTCGCCTAAAATTCTAGCCAACGATCCGTATTAGGGTTTCTCGGCACCCCTAAAATTAGAAATTGGCATGGTTGATGCCTTGTGAGACCTCATTAGCATGCCTAGGAACCCTACAATTTATATGGGAGTGGTAGAGAAGGATCTCTGTTTTTCCCGATGTGGGACTAAAAATGCATCCCTATGTAGTAGAGCATTACTTTAGATTACACGTGCGTAGCACATTTGCTCATAACTTTTGATCTCGGATTAATTATGAGGCCCATAATATATCAAATCAAAGAATTTTTCGAGACACTTTCGATACCCTCAGAATTTAGCTGTTTCTAATTTGGGAGTTTGTCAAAATATAGCCCCGAAAATACTGGTTGGCATTCTCTTTCTTAGATTATACGTGCATAGCACATTTGCTCATAACTTTTGATCCCGGATGAATTATGAGGCCCATAATATATCAAATCGAAGGTTTTTACAATATGTTTTCGATAACATCAGAATATATCTTTTTCTCATTCGGGAGTTTATCAAAATACAGCCCGAAAAATACCGATTTACATTTTCTTAAGCGTATCGCTGCCATTGATACCTTGGGCTCTTTTGCGCAGAAATTTTTGGCGTGAACAAATGCCCCCCACTACTTTACCAATGTAGGTATGTATGTGGGTTAAGTAGTGCAGAGTAATACATAGCGTATGACCGTTTTCGGGCTGGTATATAACTTTTAGAATCTTGGTCTGAGAAGATACCGAGCGGACACAAGCGTCGTCATGTATCATTGACTCAAATCTCAAATCTTAAGGGATATAGTTCCAAACCCTGAGGCCCATGAGCTGCACCTTTCTGTTTCTTTATGTGTTGATCTGGCACAAAGTAGTTTATGTACTCATTTCGGAGCTTATAGTTTATTCACTCATCCCGGAGTCTCTAGTTTATGAACTCATTTCGGAGCTTACAGTTTACCTCACTTAGGCTTGTAGGCAAACTTGTCCTAACGTTACAGTTAACCCCTGCTTTTTATGACAGAGGTCCGTTAGGGTCTGTGGTACTAGGGTTTTGTCCGTCGTACTGTCGCGTTGGCTGATGTATTCCTCGATAGATAAATTTGCTGTTCGAGTAGCCTTGCGACTGTAGTGTCTCTAATCCCTTCGGGGGCTGGACAAGACGTCTTCAAGCAATCTTCCTATGTAGTTTGACCGTCAGAAGAGCAAGCTTTAGGAATTTTGCCATGTCGCTTTTTATTTGAGGTGAGGCTCAGTTTGGGGAGCCCCGATGAGTCATAACCACTCCGCGCTGGTGTGGGATGATCTCCGATAGTCTTTCAGGTTTTATTTGAGTTGCCGTCAAGACCCTGAAGTTAGGAATTTGGTCTTTGCTTCATTTGCTGGCATTGCGTCTACTGTATCGAGATGAATGTCGCAGTTGTCTCTAGGTTGCTTGTGAACCGTCGAGGCTTTGAACTAGGGATTTTTCTATGGCTCCGTTGTTTTGACCCTGGGGTCAGTTGTTGACGTTGTATCTGCATCCTGCTGGAGTTGAGAAGAAACGCCGTTGTTGACACCGCGTTTGCTGTAACGAGCCGAATGTTGAGGTGGAGCTAGGATTTTGTCGTCACTCCGCTTTGCTGACGTTGCGTCTGCTGTAACGAGACGAATGTCGAGATGGTCTCTAGGTTGCCAGTGAACCGTTGAGATTTTTTCACGACCCGCAGGGTACGGAACGTGACTGGCACTTAAGTTTACGAAACGTCCGTAAAATAAGTAAGCCAAAGCCCAGAAAACCAAAACCAAATAAGCAAAAGAGTGAAGAGAACCCAATCAATTGAAAACGAGTTTATCAAATAAGTCATATAAAACCTTTTTAAAAACAATATCAATTTTTCCGAAAATTTCGGCAGAGTCTCCTTTGTAAATACTGGCCCCCAAAATGGGTACAACAAGAATATATATGAATCCAACAAATAAGGAATCCTCAAGCGGGAGCTAGCTCTTCGCCACAAGGCGGTCACAAATCCCACGCAATATAAAGCAACAACATGCGAAATAATCATAAGAAAGCAAGAGAAAAACAGCATGTCGACTCAAGTGAGCTCGACCCCAAAATACAGCATAAAAAGTCCACAAATCTCACAGTCTCATCTCTAGGTCAATATACAACAATACTGGTAGATACAGTAGATGGAGTACACTAGATACAAAGAATATACAAGGTGGTACAAAAATAATAATATAACCCACCTAAGAGCAAAACCTCGAGTCCAGGCAAAGGAGGCAAAAGAAACAAGTGCGCCCGTCGCTACTGTACAGACGGAGCGGACCTGCAAAAGGCTGTGGCACAACGGGGGTGAGTTGCCAACTCGTGAGTAATAAATAACATCTACACAGGCTATCGAAAGCATGCACACAAGTATCCCAGCATCTAAAATACAGGTAAGGCAGGACATAATAGCAGGTATGTATTCAATATGAATATACTAGCAGGTATGAGTGCAATGCGAATCAACTCATGATCTGAATGTGTAAGTATAAGAATCATGTTTTTCCCTCAGGAACCTCCTTTGAAATACCAGCACAATACCAATAGAATCAACAAGAACCTTTGTCCAGCAACGACACCTCAAAACTATCACAAATCTCAAGTATCCATGTCATAGTATCTCTGGCCTCAGCCATCCGGCTGACCCATCTCAAAATCAATATCTCATCATCTCGCGGCCACGGTCAGTATCCTCTGGATATCCGCCGTCCCAAACAGTCACCGGTAGGTAATCCGTCCCCTGCCAGGCTCATCGTCAGCAACACGAGCTTCTTGCCCCGGGGTACCTTACCGGGCCCACCATGTACCCGAGACGGTTCATCCAACTTCTCGAAACGGGTCTCGAAAACCACAGCAAACTCATGGTGGATGACACTTACATCACTAGAAAACCGCAATTTACATATTTTAAAAATATAATAAGTTTAGAAATTTTTCGGCTTTCCCCCGAAATCCAGAAATATCATAAAATCTCAAGAAATCCTCATAAGTGCATATGTCAATGATAATGAATGCATATGGTATCATTAATCAAGTTGCGATGTGTGATTAATAGATTAGGCATGAACAAATAATATGATGAAGTACATGCACATGAGTAGCAATCCTACGATTTCATTTTAAGGAATTAAAACAATAGCGCAAGTTTAAGTATCAATTATAGTAAAAGGTTTCAATTTAAAGATTATCTAGTGTGGTGGCATGGCAATTACCAGGGTGTGTGTGTAAGCATGAATAGTGCTCGTGCTGCATATAAAAACCCTGGCAATGGTGCAGGTGTCCTATAAAATGGGTTCGTATATGTATGTCAATATAAGGCATGAATGTAGCAAATAATCATACGAGTATTACACCCTTAATTACTAACATTACTAAGAATCTTTTTAAGCTACTAAAACTATCGGGCGACTTGCGCCACCCAACGATAGTCCCCCGTAGATGTTACATCTACTCACCGGAATCCCTAGCTAGTCACGTCCAATCACCGCTTTCCCCTTTCGTGCCGCGTCTGACGTCTCCGCGACCGAACCTGGAATTTACATCAATACCAAACATAAGGTTACATATCAAGAACGACGCAAAACCCAAACGAAAATACTAACGTTCACAAGCTAGGTACAACGTGCACAAGGTGCGCGGAACACACGCGAAAATCGCAAAAACTAACTAAAACGTCGATTGGTCGTCCGGAAAAACTAAAACCCGAACACTCAAAAATCTGCACTCACACATCCTAAAAGTCATAGGATACGCTAAAAATGTCATCAAGACATTGCAAATACATCACCACAAAAATTTAATAAAAACTAGTAAGCACAAAAGACTTCCAAAATCGTGCAAACTTCGCGGATTTACGATAAAGTGCCCACAACTTCGCGTAAACACCCAAGTTAACCATAGATAGCCACTACACAAATTTTAAACCACTAGCAATGCTTAAAAACCTAATTTCCATAAACAAAACCTCTCTTGATTTTTCATAATAAGCACTTTCAATCCAAAACTAAACATGACAATACCAAATTAACACTAATTTGAAGCCCACACCAATAAAGTAACCTCATTAACTTAGATTAGCAAACAACTAGATAGCAAAATAGATTTAATTAACTAAATAATGGTTTCTAAAAACCCTAGTTTAATTTCAACCATGAACTTTTTAAAATCTAGAATGAAACTAACACTAAATTTAACACTAAACAAATTTCAAGATTCTACTTTAGCACACTTAAGCTACAATTTAACCATTTGATTAGAAATTATACCTCAAAAGATCAGTCCTAAGCTTGCTCAAGCCTCCCAAGACACCTCCTTTCTCCTTGATTTGAACCAAATTAGGTTGGAGAAGAGATAGAATATGGTTTTGTGTTGAATTTGTGAAGGGAATTGTGGATTTTGTTGAATTTTTGAGATGAAAATGAAGCAAAAGAGAAGAAGAAATGGGGAAAATATTTGGGGCTGTTGGTGCAGGATTTTCTGTTGAGAGGAGAGGGATGGGGGATGTGAAGGGATGGTGTAAAAGTCTAAGTCAAAGCCCCCCCCCAAAATACCATAACACCCCCACCCATTACTACATTTTAAACCCTTTTTAAACAATTTAAAAGGAGTTGAAGAATACAATTTGGAGGGGGGGGGGGGAAATGTGCTGCAGTAGGAGGTGGGGCCGGCCAAGGGAGTGAGGGAAGGGTGAATGGGGTTTTACAAAAGAAATTTTATGCAAAAAGACCCCCTACAAGTCCAAAATTGCAAGTTTTAGTTTAAATTCCATAAATTTCGTTTTCCATAATAAAAATTAGTTAAAACTTAAAATAAATTACTAAAAATTTATGTTACAACTAGATTTTAAAGATTAAAATTAGCCCAAAGAAATTTGTATTTATCGCTAATTTAATGTATTTTCTTACCTGCTTAAAATAATATTAAAAAATTGAAAATTTAGGGAAAATTTTTAAACGACCAGAATTTCATAATTAACTCATTTGCTACTAAAAACTAGCAATTAGCTATCCGAATTAGGTATAATTAGTCCTAAACTGCAAAATTACAAAAAGGACGGTTTACGGAAAAATACCACATTTTCACCGATTTTCGGGGAAAACACCAAAACGACATTTCATGGCGCTACAATCTTCCCCCCTTAAAGAAATTCGGTCCCCGAATTTAAAAAATATAACTACGCGTACCTTCAAAGAGATGGGGATATTTCTTTCTTATCTCGCCCTCGGTCTCCCAGGTAACCTCCTCGCTGCTCGGGCTACGCCAAAGGACCTTGACGGTTGGTATAATCTTCGATCTCAACTTCTTCACCTGCCGATCCAGGATGACCACCGGCTGCTCTGCAAAAGAAAGGTTGCGCTCTAGCTGGACTGTCGGGTGCTGAATCGCATGCGAAGGGTCGTGAAGGTACTTGCGGAGCATCGAAACATGGAAGACGGGGTGAACATCGGGAAAGCTGGGTGGAAGGGCCAAACGATATGCAACAGCGCCGACACGCTCGAGGATCTCGAAGGGACCTACGAATCTAGGGCTAAGCTTCCCCTTTTGCCCAAAACGCATCACGCCCTTCATCGGAGAGACTCTCAGAAAAACATGGTCGCCAACTGCGAACTCTAATCTGCGACGGCGCCTGTCCGCATACGATTTCTGCCTGCTCTGAGCCGCTCTCATCCGGTCTCGGATCAACTGTATCTTCGCTGTCGTCTCCTCAACAAGCTGCGGCCCCAAAATACTGCTCTCACTGAGCTCTGTCCAACAGACGGGCGATCTGCATCTCCTTCCATACAATGCTTCGAAAGGTGCCATCTGAATAGTATCCTGGAAGCTGTTGTTGTAGGAGAACTCCACTAGAGGTAAATGAGGATCCCAGCTACCGCCGAAGTCTAAAACGCACGCTCTGAGCATGTCCTTGAGAGTCTGAATGGTCCGCTCTGACTGTCCGTCGGTCTGCGGATGAAACGCTGTGCTGAAGCTCAAACGAGTGCCCAAAGCCTCCTGAAGTCTCTGCCAAAGTCGGCTGGTGAACTGGGTGCCTCGATCTGACACGATACAAGTCGGTACGCCATGCAACCGCACGATTTCGTCGATGTAAAGCTGGGCATACTGAGCAAAGCTGAAAGTCGTCTTCACTGGCAGGAAGTGAGCCGCTTTCGTCAATCGATCTACGATCACCCAGATGGAGTCATACCCTCGACTGGTCCTGGGTAGACCCACAACGAAATCCATCAAAATCTGCTCCCATTTCTACTCCGGAATGGGTAACAGCTGTAGCTCTCCTGCAGGCCTCTGGTGCTCGGCCTTGACTTGCTGGCAAGTCAGGCATCTCGATACAAACTCCGCAATGTCCCTCTTCATCCCGTCCCACCAGTAGGTCACTCTCATATCATGGTACATCTTGGTGGAACCGGGGTGGACACTATACACTGATCGGTGTGCCTCCTCAAGAATGTCGCGCTGCAATCCATCAGCATCTGGTACGCACAGTCTAGATCCATATCGTAAAATCCCCTGATCGTCAATCACGAACTCAGAAAATCTGCCCTGTCCCATCTGTGCCATGATCTCTGAGCAACGGTCGTCACTGCGCTGTGCCTCATATATACGGTCAAGCAACTGTGGGCGTGCACGAACATGCGCGAGCTGTCCCCCTGTCTGAGTGAACTCGAACTCAACTCGGCTGTCGCATAACATCTGCCAATCTGCTGATGACTGCCTCTGCACTGCGCGCAAACACGATAGACTACCCCCGGGCCTCCTGCTCAAAGCATCTGCCACCACATTCGCCTTGCCTGGGTGATATAGGATCTCGCAGTCGTAGTCTTTCACCAACTCCATCCAACGACGCTGTCTGAGGTTCAGGTCTCGCTGCTGAAATATGTATTTTAAGCTCTTGTGGTCTGTGAATATTTGGTACGACTCGCCATATAGGTAATGTCGCCAAATCTTCAATGCAAAGACCACTGCAGCCATCTCCAAATCATGAGTAGGGTAGTTCTGTTCATGTTTCTTCAATTGCCGCGAAGCATACGCGATCACCCTGCCATGCTGCATCAATACGCATCCTAACCCTACTTGTGAAGCGTCACAATAGACCACAAATCTGCCTGATCCCGACGGCAAAGATAATACCGGCACCGTAGTCAAACAACTCCGTAGCTGCTGAAAACTGCGCTCGCACTCCTCTGCCTAAACAAAAGGAACTCCCTTCCGGGTGAAACCGGTCAAAGGTGCAGCTATACGGGAGAAGTCCTGAACAAAACGCCTGTAGTAGCCCGCCAGGCCTAGAAAACTACGGATCTCAGTAACCGATGTAGGTCGGGGCCACTGCTGAACAGCCTCAATCTTCTTCGGGTCCACACATATGCCGTCTCTCGTAACCACGTGACCCAAGAATCCAACGACGTCCATCCAGAATGCACACTTGGAGAACTTTGCGAACAGCTGGTGCTCCCTCAGAGTCTGTAACGTAATCTGCAAGTGCTGCTCGTGCTCCTCTCTGCTCCGGGAGTACACTAAGATATCGTCGATAAACACGATGATGAACAAGTCAAGATACGACCTGAATGTACGGTTCATCAAATCCATGAATGCTGCTGGGGCGTTGGTGAGTCCGAACGACATCACCAAAAACTCGTAGTGGCCGTAGCGCGTGCGGAAAGCTGTCCTCGGTATATCCTCCTATCGAACTCGCAGCTGATGGTATCCTGATCGCAAGTCGATCCTCGAAAAATACCCAGCACCCTGAAGCTGGTCGAACAAATCATCAATGCGTGGCAACGGATATCTGTTCCGAACGGTAACTTTGTTCAGCTGGCGGTAGTCGATGCATAAGCGCAAACTTCCATCCTTCTTCTTGACAAACAGGACCGGAGCACCCCACGGAGAAACACTAGGTCGAATAAGCCCCTTATCTAACAAATCCTGCAACTGATCCTTCAGCTCTCGAAGCTCTGCCGGGGCTATCCGATAAGGCGGTATAGAAATAGGCCCCGAGCCGGGAATTAAATCAATGCAGAACTCAATATCGCGCTCAGGCGGTAGCCCAGGTAGCTCATCAGGGAAAACATCAGGGAACTCACAAACAACCGGGACCCGGTCCAACGGAACCTCTGCAGCTCGAGTATCACAAATATACGCTAAGAATCCCTGACATCCCTTCCGCAAGAGCTGACCAGCGCGAAGAGAAGAAATCAAGCTGGGAAGGGTGACGCTGCGGTCTCCCTGAATAACAAGGACTGGCTCTCCCGGAAAGCTAAATATGACTGCCTTCTCACGGCAGTCCACCGAAGCATAACAAGTGGCTAGCCAATCCATGCCCAGAAGCACATCAAAGTCCAACGTATCGAGGAGAATCAAATCAACCGATGAATCCCTCTCTCCGATACGAACGGAACACAAACGAAAAACAAAACGAGCGACAAAGGACTCGCCTACGGGAGTAACATTAACAAGCGGATGATCTAACGACGACGACTCATGGCCCAAAATCGGTGCAAAGTGTGTAGATACCTATGAATGTGTGGAACCTGGGTCGAATAATACCCGTGCGTCGAAAGAACAAACTGGCAAGGTACCTGTCACAACGGCATTGGATGCCTGCGCATCCTGCGGTGTTAAAGCAAATACTCGGGCCTGTCCTCCACTGATAGCGGGCTGACCTCGACCTCGGCCTCTGCCTCCTCGTCCTCTCTGAACAGGACCGCCGTGTCCACGGCCTCTGGGTGCACCTAGCTGGCGTGGAGCATCGCCTGTGGTAGGAAGTAGGGCTCTCTGAGGAGGGGGTGGTAATGGTGGTAGGGTCACATGCGAAACTGTCGCTGCTCCCTGTCGTCTCGCCGGACAGTCTCTGACAAGATGGTGCGGACTCCCGCACCCAAAACACCCTGGCGACGGCTGCTGTCCCTGGGGATAAGAACCATATAACTGTCCCCGTCCAAATCCTCTGCCAGGCCTCTCTCTCGGAAAGAATCTGGCACGCTGCCTCTGAGACGGTACATCGGTGCGAATCCTCTTCGGCCCAGAAACGGCCGAAGTCTATGATATGCATGCCTCCATCCGTAATGCCGTATCCATAGCAGCTGAATAAGTGTCGTAGTGCTGGGCGCCAATGGCAAGATATAGCTGGGCATCAAGTCCCTGTACGAACCTCTTCACCATCTTCTCTTCGGTATCCACCAAATACGGAGCATATCGGGATAACTGTGTAAACTGGATGTCATACTCAGACACCGTCATCCCAGGTGTCTTGACTAAGGCCTCGAAGCTACGAGCTCTGGCGTCACGAACGCTCTCTGGGAGGAAACGAGCTAGAAAGACCGCTGTAAACTCGGCCCAAGTCATAGGCGGTAGACCTGCAGCTCGACCTTTCAAGACTGACTCCCACCATGTCTGCGCGAGACCCTCTAGTCGGAAACTCACGAGCTCTACCCATCGATCATCCGAACATCTCAGCGAACGGCAGATCCTTGCTAAACTGTCAAGGAACGTCTGTGGGTCCTCCGCTGCCTCGGTGCCGGTGAATACTGGAGGTCTCAGCCTCATGAAATCCTGTAGCGAAACCGGAATGGCCACGGTGGTAGTAGTAGGAGCAGGTATCATGGTCGTTTGTGATGTAGTAGGTACGTCATCCGGCCTCGGTGTACGACTGGCTGCAACTAGGGATCCTACCATCTGACGTAGCTCCTGCATGCCCCCCATCATCTGTCGCAACTCCTCCATACTAGTCTCGAGCCTATCCATACGGCCTGGGGAAGGTGGATCGGTCTGTCCCTGCGGCATAGGCATACCCCCTGCTCAGTCCTAGTCTCGGACGAGCCAGCTCGAATCTCGTCTCGGGCGGCAGCCCTCTGTGCTCTCGTAGTCTTCGGCGGCATAGTGGCTGTTACAGGAAAACGGATAGTAAGAACAGTGCAATAGCTAGGATCATAGGATACACGGAATTGAAGAAGGAATTTTCAAGCAAGTATATCCTAAAGTCACTTAGGCGGAGTACCGTATCGCAAGTATGCCGCGGACATACACACGCTACGTTACCCTACTTAAGTCACTTACTCCATCTACCAAGGGTCATCCTACACTCAAAAAGGTAAAACCTATCGCTCTGATACCAACTTTGTCACGACCCGCAGGGTACGGAACGTGACTGGCACTTAAGTTTATGAAAAGTCTCAAGACGTCCGTAAAATAAGTAAGCCAAAGCCCAGAAAACCAAAACCAAATAAGCAAAAGAGTGAAAAGAACCCAATCAATTGAAAACGAGTTTATCAAATAAATCATATAAAACCTTTTTAAAAACAATATCAATTTTTCCGAAAATTTCGGCAGAGTCTCCTTTGTAAATACTGGCCCCCAAAATGGGTACAACAAGAATATATATGAATCCAACAAATAAGGCATCCCCAAGCGGGAGCTAGCTCTTAGCCACAAGGCGGTCACAAATCCCACGCAATATAAAGCAACAACATGCGAAATAATCATAAGGAAGCATGAGAAAAACAGCATGTCGACTCAAGTGAGCTCGACCCCAAAATACAGCATAAAAAGTCCACAAATCTCACAGTCTCATTTCTAGGTCAATATACAACAATACTGGTAGATACAGTAGATGGAGTACACTAGATACAAAGAATATACAAGGTGGTACAAAAATAATAATATAACCCACCTAAGAGCAAAACCTCGAGTCCAGGCAAAGGAGGCAAAAGAAACAAGTGCGCCCGTCGCTACTGTACTGACGGAGCGGACCTGCAAAAGGCTGTGGCACAACGGGGGTGAGTTGCCAACTCGTGAGTAATAAATAACATCTACACAGGCTATCGAAAGCATGCACACAAGTATCCCAGCATCTAAAATACAGGTAAGGCAGGACATAATAGCAGGTATGTATTCAATATGAATATACTAGCAGGTATGAGTGCAATGCGAATCAACTCATGATCTGAATGTGTAAGTATAAGAATCATGTTTTTCCCTTAGGAACCTCCTTTGAAATACCAGCACAATACCAATAGAATCAACAAGAACCTGTGTCCAGCAACGACACCTCAAAACTATCACAAATCTCATGTATCCATGTCATAGTATCTCTGGCCTCAGCCATCCGGCTGACCCATCTCAAAATCAATATCTCATCATCTCGCGGCCACGGTCGGTATCCTCTGGATATCCGCCGTCCCAAACAGTCACCGGTAGGTAATCCGTCCCCTGCCAGGCTCATCGTCAGCAACACGAGCTTCTTGCCCCGGGGTACCTTACCGGGCCCACCATGTACCCGAGACGGTTCATCCAACTCCTTGAAACGGGTCTCGAAAACCACAGCAAACTCATGGTGGATGACACTTACATCACTAGCAATTTACATATTTTAAAAATATAATAAGTTTAGAAATTTTGCGGCTTTCCCCCGAAATCCAGAAATATCATAAAATCTCAAGAAATCCTCATAAGTGCATATGTCAATGATAATGAATGCATATGGTATCATTAATCAAGTTGCGATGTGTGATTAATAGATTAGGCATGAACAAATAATATGATGAAGTACATGCACATGAGTAGCAATCCTACGATTTCATTTTAAGGAATTAAAGCAATAGCGCAAGTTTAAGTATCAATTATAGTAAAAGGTTTCAATTTAAAGGTTATCTAGTGTGGTGGCATGGTAATTACCAGGGTGTGTGTGTAAGCATGAATAGTGCTCGTGCTGCATATAAAAACCCTGGCAATGGTGCAGGTGTCCTATAAAATGGGTTCGTATATGTATGTCAATATAAGGCATGAATGTAGCAAATAATCATACGAGTATTACACCCCTAATTACTAACATTACTAAGAATCTTTTTAAGCTACTAAAACTATCGGGCGACTTGCGCCATCCAACGATAGTCCCCCGTAGATGTTACATCTACTCACCGGAATCCCTAGCTAGTCACGTCCAATCACCGCTTTCCCCTTTCGTGCCGCGTCTGACGTCTCCGCGACCGAACCTGGAATTTACATCAATACCAAACATAAGGTTACATATCAAGATCGACGCAAAACCCAAACGAAAATACTAACGTTCACAAGCTAGGTACAACGTGCACAAGGTGCGCGGAACACACGCGAAAATCACAAAAACTAACTAAAACGTCGATTGGTCGTCCGGAAAAACTAAAAGCCGAACACTCAAAAATCCGCACTCACACATCCTAAAAGTCATTGGATACGCTAAAAATGTCATCAAGACATTGCAAATACATCACCACAAAAATTTAATAAAAACTAGTAAGCACAAAAGACTTCCAAAATCGTGCAAACTTCGCGGATTTACGATAAAGTGCACACAACTTCGCGCAAACACCCAAGTTAACCATAGATAGCCACTACACAAATTTTAAACCACTAGCAATGCTTAAAAACCTAATTTTCATAAACAAAACCTCTCTTGATTTTTCATAATAAGCACTTTCAATCCAAAACTAAACATGACAATACCAAATTAACACTAATTTGAAGCCCACACCAATAAAGTAACCTCATTAACTTAGATTAGCAAACAACTAGATAGAAAAATAGATTTAATTAACTAAATAATGGTTTCTAAAAACCCTAGTTTAATTTCAACCATGAACTTTTTAAAATCTAGAATGAAACTAACACTAAATTTAACACTAAACAAATTTTAAGGTTCTAGTTTAGCACACTTAAGCTACAATTTAACCATTTGATTAGAAATTATACCTCAAAAGATCAATCCTAAGCTTGCTCAAGCCTCCCAAGACACCTCCTTTCTCCTTGATTTGAACCAAATTAGGTTGGAGAAGAGATGGAATATGGTTTTGTGTTGAATTTGTGAAGGAAATTGTGGATTTTGTTGAATTTTTGAGATGAAAATGAAGCAAAAGAGAAGAAGAAATGGGGAAAATATTTGGGGCTGTTGGTGCAGGATTTTGTGCTGAGAGGAGAGGGATGGGGGATGTGAAGGGATGGTGTAAAATTCTAAGTCAAAGCCCCCCCAAAATACCATAATACCCCCACCCATTACTACATTTTAAACCCTTTTTAAACAATTTAAAAGGAGTTGAAGAATACAATTTGGAGGGGGGGGGGGGAAATGTGCTGCAGTAGGAGGTGGGGCCGGCCAAGGGAGTGAGGGAAGGGTGAATGGGGTTTTACAAAAGAAATTTTATGCAAAAAACCCCCTACAAGTCCAAAATTGCAAGTTTTAGCTTAAATTCCATAAATTTCGTTTTCCATAATAAAAATTAGTTAAAACTTAAAATAAATTACTAAAAATTTATGTTACAACTAGATTTTAATTAACATGATTTTAAAGATTAAAATTAGCCCAAAGAAATTTGTATTTATCGCTAATTTAATGTATTTTCTTACCGGCTTAAAATAATATTAAAAAATTGAAAATTTAGGGAAAATTTTTAAACGACCAGAATTTCATAATTAACTCATTTGCTACTAAAAACTAGCAATTACCTATCCAAATTAGGTATAATTAGTCCTAAACTGCAAAATTACAAAAAGGACGGTTTACGGAAAAATACCACATTTTCACCGATTTTCGGGGAAAACACCAAAACGACATTTCAAGGCGCTACAGATTTGGAACTAGGGATTTTGCCGTGGCTCCGCTTTGCTGACGTTGCATCTGCTGTAACGAGACGAATGTCGAGGTGGTCTCTACGTTGTCTGTGAACCGTCGAGATTTGGAACTAGGGATTTTGCCATGGCTCCGCTTCGCTGACGTTGCGTCTGCTGTAACGAGATGAATGTCGTTGTTGGCCTTCTGGGATGCAGATGTTGTTGTTGAGATCTGACTTTCCTTTTTGACAGGATCTGGTGGGGGACATTTGGTTCCCTTTTCGTTTATGCCCATGCATTATATACAGGTGTCAGTATGGACTCGCCTGTAGGGCAAAAAGTTTCATTTCATTTTTTTATTTCTTTCCACGATGCTCTATCATTTCAGTTTTTTATATCGCAAAAGTCTCGATTGCCCAATCATTTCGGCTATTTTTCGCGGTGCCCAATTATTTCGGCTATTTTTTCTTTTTACTCGCTGTTTTTTTATTGCGAGTTGCCCAACCATTTCGGCTATTTTGTATGCATATATTTTTTACTTGCTGATTTTGTTGCAAGTTACCCCATCATTTCGGCTATTTTATATGCATTTTTTGCTCGCTGAATTTTATCGCGAGTATGGAACTTGGAATCTGGTGCCAGTATCAGCATCAGCATCAGCATCGCTACAGCTGGAATATTGATAGGAGCGAATCATCATTTGCCGTGAAAGGACTTGGAATTTGATACCGATTTAGGCCTCAGCATCGCTACCACTAGGACATTGCCAGAAGCGAATCATCATTTGCCTTTGTCGGTTCGAACAAAAATGGCTTAGCAAACAGGGTTAAGATCCTGTCAACTAAGGCTTTTGACTTCATGAGCCGTAAGGGTCTCATAAAGGTATTTCTTCCTACGAGTCATGAGGATCTCATAGGTGTATGTTCTCCTTAAAAGTCGTGAGGACTTTTAAGTGGTGTTCTCTCTTATAAGTCGTAAGGATCTCATAAAAGCATTTTCTCCTTATAAGTCGAGAGGACTTACAAGTGTTTGTTCACCAAATGAGGACATCCCTTGTCGTTGGTGGGACTTGATGGGGGAGACGTTTATTTGTGCCCGTGGATTGTATATAAGTGTCAATATTGAACCGTTTGTAGGGCACTCTGGGAAAGGTGATGGCTTAAGAACAGGTTCAGATCCCTGTAGCGTAAGGCTTTTGAATTTTATGAGCCATGAGGGTCTCATAAGAGGGTTCTCCTTACGAGTCATGAGGATCTCGTAAGTGTAATTCTCATTAGGAATCGTGGGGATCGCTAAGTGTGTCTCTCCTTTGTGAGTCGTAAGGGTCTCACGCAGGAAGTTTTCTCCTAACAAGGTCGAAAGGACCTTACAAGTGTCTTTTAACAAGATTGCGCCCTTTCGGGTATTCACAAACTTGCCGGTAGCCCTGCTATTTTTACTCACGGAGCCCTTTCGGGTTTTCATTCGTGCCCATTTTGCTTGTGGACGTACCGCCTCTTTTTACGAGTCTGCGCCCTTTCGGGTTTTCGCAAACTCGCCGGTAGCCCTGCTGTTTTTACTCACGGAGCCCTTTCGGGTTTTCATCCATGCCTATTTTTCTTGTGGACGTACCGTTTTTTAAGATCAGATACCAATCTTAGCATCAGTATCGCTGCGACTGGAATGTTGCCAGGAGCGAGTCATTATTTGCCTTGAAAGGACTTGGAATTTGATACCAATTTAGGCATCAGCATCGCTACTACTGGATAATTGCCAGGAACGAATCATCATTTGCCTCTATCGATTCGAACAAAGATGGCTTAGCAAACAGGGTTAGGATCCTGTCGACTAAGGCTTTTGACTTCATGAGCCGTCAGGGTCTCATAAAGCTGTTTCTCCTTATGAGTCGTAAGGATCTCGTAAGTGCGTTTCTCCTCAGGAATCATGGGGATCCCTAAGTGTGTTGCTCCCTTGTGAGTTGTAAGGATCTCACGCAGGTATTTTCTCCTTACAAGGTCGAGAGGACCTTGCCAGTGTGCATGCATTTTTATGAGTCTGTACCCTTTCGGGTTTTCACAAACATCGCCAGTAGCCCTGTTGTTTTTACTCACGGAGCCCTTTCGGGTTTTCATCCGTGCCCATTTTGCTTGCGGACGTAACGTTTTTTTGTTTTTTTACGAGTCTGCGCCCTTTCGGGTTTTCACAAATATCTCCGGTAGTCCTGTTGTTTTTACTCACTGCGCCCTTTCGGGTTTTCATCTGTGCCCATTTTGCTTGTGGACATACCGTTTTTTTTGTTCAAGTGGGATATTACACTTGACTGCAGGACTCATTTGTAAGCCCCCTGATATCCTTTCTATTGTTTTGAGAAGAAATGACCATCTTACGTAGAGATTCTTCCTCTAGTGAGAAATATGCCCCCTGTGCATACCTCGGAGGGAGCAAGTACCCACGCCGTCGCTATTTTGGTGACAGGTTGTTTCAAAGTCGCTTATTTTTTTTGTTGAGCGTCGGAGACAAATACTACCTTACCTCCGCTTTTCATTCATCTTCATCAGATGATGAAGGGTCTTGACTTAGCTGATCCAATCGAGTCATTTTATCCATGAGCTCTTGGAAGGCCGTCGGCTTGAAGAGGGCCATATACGAGGACGCCTTTGAATTTGGGTCAAGGATGGCTATGAGCATTCCCATGGCTGCAATTTTCTTGTATTTGACCAGAGATTTTGCCATCGGGTAACACATTGAACCCAAGTCTCATTTGGTCTAACCCTTTCGTGGACCAATGCCGTCACGGTAGTGCGTTTATTCACACTAGCGAATCTCTGACAGGATGTCATCTCCATTTCGTTGAACGTATTCATGGAGTCGTTCGGGAGTTCCGCATACCATTCGAAGGAAATGCCCGCCAGACAGCAGATGAACTGTCAGAGGAGAAGTATATCAGTATCTCCACACATGGGTTCAAATCGCGCAATGTGCCGGCGAGAATTCTCAGTTCCTTTGTACATATGGAACTTTGGAAGTGTGTACTCTGGCGGGTACTGTATTTGATTGTGTCATGTCGGATACGGTCGACCAACCTTGATTGATCTATTTGCGGCTTCACTGGCGTAGTGAGCTTCGATTTGCCGAGCGATATATTCATTCAGCTTCGCTTTTAGGAATCATTTCCTCCTCAGCCATTGATGAGCTTTGTAGAGGATTTAAAATGTCATCCTTATCTTTAAGACCGACTACCGAAAGTTCATCTGCCAATGGTTCCGATTGAACCATCAGAAGGGCCATCTGGTTCATTTTAGTGGATATTTTTGCCGCTTCTGCATCTCCCTTTTTCAGAGCGTGCTTTAGGAAATCAATATCTGACTCCTTCTCTATTTTTTCTCCAGGTGCATCTTCGGGATTTGTCTTAGACGATGGATTAGCGAGTGGTGCCGCCTGAGCAAGCATCTCCTACAGCTTTTCACGTTGCAGTTGAACTATTGTTAAGGACCGAGTTTGAGCTCGGTGACTAGTAGAAGCTCGAATTTCTTCTTTGGAATTCACCACATAGACTATGTGAACAACCATGCCCCCAGGCTTGGGGTGTTTGGAGTTTTTGGCCTTAGGAGTTTGCTTCGAGCACTTGAGCTTTATTGGGCCTCTCTTTTTTGTGAAAAGCCGCTTTGGTTTTGGGAGGAACCGCTGTATCAGGCTCCGTCTTGGGGTGAGTCCCCTTCTCCTGCTTCCACACCTTATATATAGATGAGGAAAGTTGTCTAAGGGAGCGAACTGGTCTCTGCTCTCGTGGGATCTCTATGGGCTGCGGAGATTTCTTCAATATTGCAGTAAGAGAATTTTTTCTGACCCTCCGCAACAGTTTGAAGCTGTTCCCAGTAGGAACAACAACATTCACCACTAGGGTTGAAACAGGACCATGTGGAGAACTGCCTCCAGCTCATTTTGTATGATGCCGATATCGACATTGACCGTTTCTTACGGCCGGAATTTGATTAGCCTCAGGATTTTGCCGAGCCTGCCACCTGTTTCGTTTAAGAGCTTGAATATTCTGCCCCCTGTGTCGACCTTGGTTCTTGGCAGGTGCCAGTTTTTTGAGGAATGATTCCATCAGCAAAGTTGCATCTTGGGGAACCAGCCTGTGGAAGACAGTCTTCCTCTGGGTTTCCTCCATCGGCGTTGAGGCACCGAGGGTGGGAGGTGGGAGTATCGACCCAAAAAGAGGCCCATTGATTTCTTGAAGAGCCAGATTGCAGAGATTTGAGGCTGCAAGTGGCCCGTACTTGACTCCACCAGATATGACAGAGCCTGAGTTGCTAGGGTAGAAGCAAACACCATTCTTCATAGAGATGAAATACCGGCTTCAGTATCCCATCACCTAAGGGCAACCACAAACATACATACCGCGATTATTTGATCGTGGAAAAACACGACAAATGAAGTGTGGAGTGGAAAGAGGAAAAGGTCCCACCAGGCGTGCCAGAATCTGTTCTCCGCCGAAAGACCGGGAAGACAAACGTCTTGCCTGAATTTGGGGGTAGATGCTATTTGGTTTTATCCGTCCACCTCTCGAAGATGCCAAGTTGATTTATGGCACCATGTATCGAAGGTTTAGATGGATGCGGTTGTTGTAGCAGACTTCGTCAGATTCCCCCTCATTTGAGGGGTTTTTGATTGTGGGGACGCTCTTCCCTACAGGCGCAAGCCCCTGCAGTTAATTTCGCTACCGCATCGCGGTAACCACTTTCTCCTTTTCTAGATGGTCACTTCGTGTCGTGTATGTTTGTTTTATTTTTTGTTGCCCGTGGATTGTATACGGAGACTAATTTATGTTGTCGCCCGTAGGGCGTGGATTAGTCCAAATCCGTAATTTCTTAGATTTAGGTTTTGGGTTGGGTTTATGGATCGTTAATCTCATTTGAAACTAAGATCAACTTAAACGTTTATTAAGGATACGTTAGTCTAGTTTTTAGACTAAGATCAACTTAATATTTGTTAAGGACACGTTAGTCTAATTTTAGAATAAGATCAACATAACAGGATCATTTAGATCCAACAAAAGAGCGTTTGGACTCTATTGTTTTAATTTAGGTACTTTGAGGTCCAATTTAAAGACGTCATAGTCTGTAAAGTTTAGGACATCGTAGTCCATCAGTTTAAGGACCCCACAGTCCGTAAAGTTTAAGGACATCATAGTCCACAGTTTAAAGACGTCAAAGTCTGTGAAGTTTAAGGACATCGTAGTCCATGAGTTTAAGGACTACACAGTCCGTGGAATGTATGGTTGTCGGGACCCGTCACCTCTCTGAAGACGTTGAAGGATTACAACGACAAATATCAGAGAAGCGAAGAGACTGTTAGTGTATATGGCTTAGGGGCCATTATTGTATCATACTAGCTTGTATATTACTTAATGGAAGCTTGGGATATTCACAGTTGTATTAACAGTCTTACTCAACATAGTAGTATGCTACTTGGTTTATATCTATCTTAATATGTGTATATGTTTCTTTTAACATATCGCGAATACATATTGATAGATCCCATAAGATCTTGATTGACTACCAGCGTTGTGATGGCAGTCACACTAGTGTGGGCTGGGTAATCTACAAGCACATCCTTTTTCAGGTCCCTAGTCGTAGGATTATCAAGACAGGGCATCGATACTCCGGAGTAGACTAGTGTGTACGCTTTTCATCCCAGTTGGGGAGATGGTCTGTCCTAAAGCCATCAGTACGTTGTATTGGAGATAGTATACAGGTGCTCATTAGGTTACGGGTACACTGGACAGGACTCGCAGGGAATTGTTGGTTGGTATTATACCCGTCGTCAGTTAACAGTTCCCAGGTGACATGAGTACAGCACAGTACGCAGACTTGACACTACTGCTTCGTCTCGAGTGTGTTCCCACCGTTCTTAGATTGCTACCCTACCACGGCTCAAAGGAGTTGTGCAAACAGGTAGCAGTTGGGTGCAGTCCCGAAGCACTTGGAGGCAGTGGCAGTTAGAAAGGATTCGTCTCTCCCGGTATTAGGAGTGATATCGCGCTGTGTTTGGAGAGCCATTACGCAAAGTCCCTGGCCAGGGCAAACGAGATTTACTGGTAGGTTTTCCAGTAGCTTCTCAAGGTGTGATAGGCTTCACTCCGACACGACTTATATAGCTTTTAGGGGACTGACGCTTGCCGCCCCTAGGCCCGATATGCGATAGTCTTAGACGAACAGACCAGACTGTACGTAGATTGTCAAATCAGGCTCAGTAGGAGTTCGGATGGGTTTCCTCATCGGCCTTCTTATCAACATCTACCTAGGGACCGTTGCGTACAGCTAGTACCGCTTGCGGCCTGTGGTTAAACCCACTACCAGCGTAGTGTCGAGTCTTTAGAGTCCCACACAGAGAGTTTCCCTGCTTCAGGCGAAACGATATATAAGTCGTATGGTTTTACGACAGGGTTCGGACACATACGTGTATTTATGCACGTACGATGTTCTGACAGTTTTTACTAGCGGGATTTAGTTTAAGCTAGATTCTAGTATTGGATTATTGGATTTATACAGTCTCATATTTTCCGTGTTTTACAGATGGGAGGGGCATTCTCGTAATTACTCGAGAAGTTTCTAGAAGAAAGGTGACTCATTATGTTTTAATTCATTTATGAATTAAGCTTAATAAGGTGGAGGAGATGATATGTAATTTGCATTAATTATATCATGAGTCATGAGGTGATTCACCTCAAAGTAATTAATGAAGCATGGCTGCTAATTTTATATATTATTACTTATATATTTTCATGTTTCATTATTTATCCAAATGACTCAAGATTTATATTCATTCTCACAAACACATTCTCTTTCCTCAAGCTCTCTCTCTTCAAAGACCTAACCCTAATTCTCTCATGTGTTTAGATCCCAAGGGTTAGCAAGACTAATAGATCCTTAATGCTCTTCTATATCCTCTAGGTTAATTTGATTAGCAATCATAGCCACCTAGTTACCTCAAGTGAGAGGTTAATGCTTAGAGAAGGAGCTCTCCGGTGGATCTTCTATTACATCGAGGAGGCCGACGAGGAAGTGAACTACAAGAACAAGAAGGACTAGAATCTTGAGGTATAATCATCTATCATAGTAGTTAATCACTTATAGATAGTTGTTAGTTAGGGTTTAGCAAAGATCCGTAAAAATAGTCGATGTTAACCTATACAAAATGATTGTTTTACTTATTCCGCTTCATCGCATCATGTGGGGTGTCTAACGTCGACTTACAGTGGTATCAGAGCCTAGATAAACCATAACTAACATGTTAGCAAAGTCGTTAGAAATTCGATCAGAAAACGAACCCGAAAAAACATCATTTTCACATAGTTTCTGCCGTTTTTAAAACAGGGTCTAAAAATTTTTCAGGGACCCTTAAAAATACAAGAAGGGTTTTTAAAGAACTGTGAAGAAATTTGGGACCGTGAATCGGCCATACCACCGTGGAACCGCCGCTGATCCAAGCGATCTGCCGCGGATCCGCGGCCGAGTTGACTCCAAGTCAATCCAAATTTGCTCAGTTATTCTTTTGTGTTGATATTGTGTTTTCTGAGATGTTTTGTTTCTGCTCAGATTTTATGTGCACAGAGAATTGGTTGGAGTAGATTCATTAGTGTTGCTTGATCGAAATTCTAAGTTGTTTGGCTAACTTGATTATATCCGTGTTGTGTTTAATATGTTCGTAAACCTCCCCTGACTGCTAGTATGTCGGTTAGCAGGGGGTTGCACATTTCTGTAATGGTTTTTACTGGTTTGTGATTATGAACTTGTTGGATTGTTGTGAATGGATAGCCGGGGATGTGAGACGAGTGTTTCTTTCATTCAAATGTAAACTGTAATTTGTTGTATTATTCTTTTGCGGGGCACATTCGGGTTGAGGCTGTAGCCACCGTTGTATTATTTCATTTACTGTTTTCTGCTCCTAGGATAGACCCAAGGTGTGGTGCACAAACTATCGGGTACTTTGAAGTGTTTAGTGGCCTACTCACGTCGTTGAGGGAGACCGCTTCACTTCGGGTACTAGACGGGTAGTTTGCCGTGCCCGTAGGGGTATAAGGTGGGGTTTTGGCTATTCATTGCGACTGTGTAATCCGTCTTTCTTTGCAGGCTCAAAAGGAATGCGGATTCGTAGAAAATCCAATATGTTCATCTGTGATCTGGAATGCCTATTATTGCGTATGACGAATGTACAATATCTATATATGATATTTAGTAGGCGTCACTTATGTTTTGTACCCACACTAGCCCAGCCCACGCTCTGTCGTTAGTTAAGTAACCTAATGGGTGAATGACGGGGCCCAGTGGCGAATGCGGATGGCATAAGAGGATGTTGTTTTTTCGTTGTTTTCTGCAATGATAGGTTAATTGATGGGACGCATTATATTAATGCAAAGAAAATAAACCAAAGTTAAATCATTGGAACATTTTAAAAGAAACCACTCGGTTATTTTAAAACAGAAGATATTTTTTTAATTGCAGAGCTTAAACTACTCCTTTTAAAAGCTATCAGGTTCCTTCGATCATATCACGTTCACTACGTTCACGGTTTCGCCAAAACCATTCGTAGCCCTCCGTCATTTCATTTGGGTATTCAGTAGTATTCAAGCTATGTATTTTGACCAACGCCAAGGTATAGTGTTTGGTAGCTGCTGGGTATTCATTTGTTGCATAGATAGATGAGTTGGTTTGGGACAGTCGTGCTATCATTTGGCCAACGTCAGGGGTATGTACGGATGGGTTCAAATTAACAAGATAATGATGGGTAGAACTTGACATATGACTTATGGCATTTTGACCAACGCCAAGGTCATAAGAGCATGGGGCAAAAATCGACATCGGGAATTTCTAAAGAAACTAAAATTTGCTAAGAGTTGCATACCATTTGGAGTGTGATAATTTTGGTAGGATTCCTTCAGCTTTATCACACGATGATATTTGGATCCCGACCCTACTGTGAGTATCCGCTACTCATCAGGAGATTCGTCACTTAACGATCAATGGTATAAACCAAGTAGGTGTCGAGAAAGGTGTCAGCAGGGCTACGCCCCCCACAGAAAAGAGGTTATTTAATTAAGTAACTTCGCGAAAGAGTCGTAAAACCTCCCTCGAAGTACCGACACCGGCCTGGCTGAACGGTTAAGCAAGTATTGTACGGTGAGAATAGTCCTGACTAGTTCTTCCTTTATGGTTTGAGGAGGGATTCGAGAAACAGTAGGAGCCATCCTGTTTAGATAAACTAAAAACCACTCTAAACTTGCAAGAGCTTCATGCTAAAGTGTTCCCTCTCTCTCTCATTGCAGCGACCCAGAACATGACAGGCCTTAAGTTACTATTAGATAAAAATATTTTGACAGGGCCAAACTATAATGATTGGTTCCGAAATGTTAAGATGGTTATTACCTATGACAAATTGGGGTATGTCCTTACTACAAAGGCCCCTGCCGTCCCAGGTCCTGAATCCAGTGTCGCGGATAAGGAAATCCGCAAGACCTGGAAGTTAGACTGCGCGAAGGCCAAATGCATCGTGCTTGCCACTATGAATAATGAACATCAGAGGAGACACGAGAATATGGATCTAGAATCTATATTTCTCCACACCAAGGATCTGGATGGAGAGCAATCTTTTATAGCTAAATACGAGACATCGAAGAACTTATTTCAGTCAAGGATGGCCGTCGAATCATCTGTAGGGGAACATGTCCTTAAGATGATTGGCTATATTGAAGAGCTCGCAGACCTCGAGACAACATTAGAGAACGAGCTGTATACAGACTTGATTCTCCAGTCCCTTCCCTCCACCTACGCCCAGTTTATCTTGAATTTCAAAATTCAAGGTAAAGAAGTTGAACATTCAGAATTCCTTAACATGTTAAGGAGTGCAGAGGGCACCTTGCAGAAGGCAAGGGAAACACCCACTATGTTTGTTCGCAGTGCTTCCTCTTCCGGGTTCAAGGTAAGGGCCAAAGGAAGGAAGAAGAAGGCCGCTACCAAACCAAGAGGTGGTGTTGGTAAGGTGGGAGTCAAGGGAAAGGCAAAGGTTGTGGTGCCAGTAGTGGCAAAGGACAAGTGGTTCCACTGTCGTAGGAAATGCCATTTGAAGAAAGATTGCAAAGCTTGGATTGCCAAGAACCAGGACCCGAAGCTTGTTATGGCTTTGGCCTCGGGTGTGTTTATTATTGAGAACTGTTTGTCAATTAACTCTACTTTCTGTTAGTTATATGTATGCCCTAGAGGCCATTACTATACATAGGATGCATATTGTAGTGGATGCTTGGACATATATAGGGAGGACTTTCTTGCTCGACATGATAGTATACTATCTGGTTGCTCTTTATCTTAACGTGTACACTGATTGTCTCTCTGTTACATGTTGGTAAAGCCCTTAGGATGTGTACTTGACTACCTGGACTATGATACGGATCATACTAGTGGGGACATGGTAGTCCATAAGTACATCCTTCAAGGTCCCTAGTCGTGGGTGTATCGAAACGGGGCATCGATATACCAGAGTAGACTAGCGTATACCTTCTCGACCCATACAGATGGGCGATGGATGATCCCATATCCATTGGTGTTTGACATCAGAGATGATATACGGGTGCTCAGTGGAGACTGGGTACACTGGATGGACTCGCCGAGAACTCCCAGATGGTATTATACCTCACGTCAGATGGCAGTTCTCTGGTGACACTGGTACAGGTTAGTCTGTAGACCCGAGATCGTCATAGAGTCTTGTGTGATTCCCACTGTGCTTTGATTTCCACCTTACCACGTCCAAGAGGGCGTGCAAAATGTTGGTTTTTGGCTACAGTCCCGAATCACATGGAGGCAATGAGCGATAGGAGGGGATTCGTTTCTCCCGGTATAGGGAGTTGATGTTGCACTGTGTTCGATTGGCTATAACCGGAAATCCCTGGCCAGGGTTGCTGAGATTTACTGGTAAGTGTTACCAGTAGTTTCTCGAACTGTTATAGACCTCATATCGACACGACTTATCGAGCTACCGGGGTCTGAAGTTTACCACCCCTAGGCGAGATATGCGACATATCAGACGATTAGACCGGACTGTACGGTAAGTTTTACTGGTTGGATTCACAGGAGTGTGAGCGGGCTTGCTCGTCGATCTTCTGATCGCTCAATACCCGGGTGGCCGTTACGTTTAGCAGATTGCTTGCGGCTTGTGGGTGTTTGATATGATCATCACCTGCTGCCGGCGTATTGACGAGTCTTTAGAGTCCTACACAGAGGTTTCCTGGCTCAAGCGAAACGAAATAGGAGCGCATATGAGATATGTGCGGGACCGAGAATAATGCGTGTATGTGATACCGTGTTCTATTCTCGCGATGAATGTATCGATTGGTTGTATTCGATATAACCTAGTTATCGAATCGAGGATTGATTCGATAAGTCGGTACATTGGATATTAGTCGGTCATATGCGATATGACCAGATCGTTAAATCAAGTGTCGATTTAATGATTTAATGTATAATTATATATTTGATATATTACTTTGCATTAACTAGTATTGGTTCACTTAAGATGGATTTTCTCACTTGATATGCACATTGTATATATGATATAGTTTTGTGCACTAGTTTGTATCATGTTTGATGATACATGCAAACTTGGGTGTGTGTATGCTATACACCATGTTTAGATAAATGGTTAAGGTTTTATTTACTTTATTTATTTTGGTTAAAAGAAAAAGGAAACTAAATGGTTGCTTTTGTTTTTATACAAGAAGCTTCTTGATTCTTCATGCAACTTTGACTAAGTGACCATTTTGTCTCCATCTCTTAACCTAACCATTTAACTAAACCTTAGTCAATTCTCTATACTCAACCATGGTTGCATTATGATAAGAATGAATGGGATTTTCTTTTTAAGATAATTCTTTTTATTCTTTCATCTTCATCATCTTCTTCAAGCTTCATGAAAGCTTGCTAGCTTCAATGGTGAAATGAGAAAAAAGGAGTGAGAAATCCAATTCTAAAGTGAACTCACTTCCTATTTCTTCATCCTCTACCACTTGCCATGTAGTATAGGGTGTTTTCTTCACAAGTTTCATGGCTTGGTGAAGTTGGAGCTTGATCTTGTGTTGCCTCGACGTAGATCATCTTCGGCATCGAAGTCGATGACCTAGCTCGATCATTGCTTCGACGAAACCATCGCCAGAGTCCGAGATTCGATGATCGCAGCGGAGGGACGTCAACACGGAGCTATGGAGGTGGAGAACCGGATCTACAAAGGTTGTATTTTCCGTTCACTCTTAGTTAAGTTGTTAACTTATATTGTTTCGCCTATACCTCTAGTTACGATCTTGCTTAGGGTTACTTGGCACATAGATAAATTTTGAATTGGCCATGTTTGATCACTTGTAGAACCTCATGGGTGTGCCTAGGAACCTACAGTGGTATCAGAGCTACTAGGCATTGGATATCGACCTATGGGGGGTTCTCACTGTGTGACAGTGTGGTGAAACATAGGCTCTTACCCCCAGGGTGTCCCGAGACCGGAAGGTGTTCCGGCAGGTTGTAGTCCTCGCGAGGGGGGATGCGTAAAAAGTAGCAGCTGAGGGACCCGTTGGTGCCACGGCGACCCCATTGGATGGGGTGGCTGCCTGACCTACAGTGGTATCAAAGCCTAGCTAGAGCCTTAGGCGACGCGTTAACGAAGTTAAAACCCCGATCGAACCCAAATACGACGAAATACACCCCTCTCTGGTCCATTTTTAAAATCTGGGTTTTTCCAGGATTAAAAATACCTGAAAAATTCATCAGGATAAAATAAGAATTATGGTGAAAAACGAGCCCCCAATTCATCAAGATGGCCGCGGAACCGTGGCGTTTACCCACCTTTGGCGGCGGTTCCGCGGCAATTTAAGGGTATTAGGGACGGTTTTTTACACAGTAATTCTTTTCTCCGTGTTTACTATTTTATGGGTATTTTTAATTTGACTCAAATGTTGAGCATTCTGGGGCTTATTTTGTAATCGTCGATTCGATCGGGAATTTTAAATTCGTTATTATTTTTCCGGGTAAATTTTAGAACACGTTAAAAAGTTTGACCGGATATAAATACCAACTTTTTCCCCTGTCGGGAAATTTCCATGTGTTGGATCTTTCCGTAGTTTGAGAACGTTCGAAGTAGTGTAAGTAACACGATGGTCCCTTTAGAAGAAAACAAACCTTAACTCGATTATGTGACCGTCTTGAACTGCCCTTTGAACCTTCGGGTTTGGGGCAGTACGGCGTGCCACATGTGAGGCGTTGGCTTGACCCTTCTACGGCTGGACCGTTGGTACTGAGGCATGAACTGGATGTTTTTAAACTTATTTCATGTGTTGAGCTGTTTCGGGAAAACTTGGGTGTTTGAATGTTCGATCGGAAAGTTTAACATTTTCTGTTTATCTGGAATGTGATACAATATTTGGAATCCACAAGTAGTTATGAGATAACTGATTTGACTGTTATAAACATAGCACTTTAGTCTCAAATGATCGGTTGCCACAGAATTTTGATACGATCAAAAGTCCGTCGCAATCACGTAGCGTACGCGGATTCTCGCCGGGTAAACTTAATAGACAGCTACACCCCTTAGCCCCGACCAAGTGACTGTAGGAGAACCCCGTCGCCGAAAGCATCCGTTCGGGTGCTCGCGGCAGCGGTGTTCCGCCTTGGTGCACTTCGTCGACGGCATCGGGGGTGCGGCTGCCTACTAAAGTTTGTGACGAGTATTCGATCAGGATGTCGGGAATCCTGTTGAATTGCCCGACTTGATATTGAAAAAAGTTTCCGATAATGAGACTAAAATGCGGGGTTTATAATTGTTAGGCATGCGATGTCTAAGTAATTCATTTGATTAGGCATGCGATGTCTAAGAAGGTTGCGGATTCCAACTGTTGTAGTTTTACACTTTCTTTTCTGTGACCGTAAGTGTAATATGTGATATCGTCGGTTTCATTGCTATATGTCAACGACAATTGGGATGCGCATATTTACTTATGTTGATGACATGTGATGTTATGTGTTGCTGGATATGTTATATTGGATCGTCGTGTTTAAATAGCCGGGTTTTTTTTATGTGAGATGAGTGTTTTTCATTTTCATTCATGTAAAAAACTTGTATGTAATATTCTTTTATTGGGGCACTTCCAGGTTGCGGAAGATGTCACCATTTGTATATTATTTACTTTTCCGCACTAGGATACACCCAAGGAGGAGGGCACAAGTAACCGGGTTCTGGAGTCCAGTAGGAGACCAACTCGAGGAGTCGAGTCCGGGTCTCCTAACTCTAGAATTGGTAGGCTTGCTTGCCGCTCTCGTAGGGGTCTAGGGGTATGGGTTTGGCTATTCATCGCGACCGTGGAATCCGTGTTTTATACTGGCTCGTATTGAAAACACGGACATCCTAGTATATCCAATGTTTCATATGTTTCTTCTGCTGCGATATCTGTGATGTGATCATTTGATGTTGTGATAGATACTGTATATAGTATATATGATATATTATATAGACGTTACTTATGTTTTACGCCCGCGCTAGCCCTGCCCCGCTCTGCCGTTAGTTACTTAACCTAACGGTGCACGAGGGGACATCGAGGTGAATGCGGATGGCATAAGTGTACGTCGTATTTATCTGTGATGTTTAGGTGACCTAAATGATGGGACTTCATTAATATGATTAATGAAACAAAAGAAACCTAAGATGTTGTGGAATCGAATTTCAAAATTAAAAAACAGGTAGCTACAGTTCTTGCTTTGCATCGCGGTGTTCCTTGTAGAACATCCTGCACCTTATTCGATAAGGAAAGGACCGAGATCCCTTCACCGGGAGTGACTCCTTTAGCAATAACTGGAAGATGCTACAACTCTCGGTTTGTCTTTTGATTGCTTCTATAGTTTTTGCTTTGAACAGTGGTATATATGATATATCCTACACCTTATTCGATGGGGAAAGGGCCGACGATCCCTTCACCGGGAGTGACCCCTTTAGCAAAACTAGAAAGGCCTCAAAAACACTCTATTTTAAAATCATTTGATTCTACAACGATATTAAGTTCATTACGCAATAGGTTTTCAGAAAAACCTGTCGTAGCCCTCCGTCATTTCAGATAAGTACTAATTAGTATTCGTGCTGCGGTAGTTTGGCATTCGTCAAGGCGTAGTGTACGGTAGCTAACTAGTATTTATCTGCTTATGCATATGATGCAGATTGGATTAGGGTATTCGTACGGCGTTGTTTGGCATTCGTCAAGGGTCATGCGGGTGGGCTTAATTCAATCAAGAAATGTACGGGTTGAACATGACTAGTGGACTATGGGTTGTTTGGCATTCGTCATGGTCATAGAACACTAGGGGTAAAATATTATTGGGAATTTCAAGTGTTGAAATTTGCAATGAGATTGCATACCTTCTATGAGATAGTTGGATCCCGATACCCACTGCGAGTAATTGTTACTCCTGGGAGAGTTTTATTACAACTAGCCGATCAAGTAGGTGTCTAGAAAGGTGTCAACGGGGTTACGCATCTGGGAAAACAAGGTTTGCTTTAATTAGGTTCGTGCGAAAGCACGGGGGACCTCCCTCAAAGTACCGACACTGGCCTGGCTGAAAGATTGGCGAACTTGTAGCGTGTAATTAATCCCGGCTAGTCTTTCCTTTTAGGGTTTGAAGGAAGATTTGATAAAAACAGTGGGAGCCATCCTGATTAGATAAAATAATAACCAATCTATTCTTGCAAGAGCGCACGCTGAGTGTTTTCTTCTCTCTCTCTCCTGGTAGCGACCATATCATGCCTTAATCAAGATAATAATACGGAATATTGACCGAACCCGCTTGTTATACTGAGCCGGGGAACGTTGGTCCCGCTCCAACTTATAATTGTTATAAGACAGAGCAGGAAATTGGGGAATGCCAGAATTCCTATGCCGCCTAAACGAAGAAAGTGCATATGATGCATCTTCTTCGGGTGTGTTCATTACAAAGAACTGTTTCTCAGTATCCTTTACATCCTGAGTATGTGATACCGGATCAGGATCCCGCATATGTAATCTGTTACATGGGCTACAGATAGGTAAAGAACTGAGAACGGGTGATAAGTTTCATGAGACAGAAAACGGGGCAAGTGTTGCAGCCAAGTCTGTTGGTCACTGTCACCCTGTATGACCAGTACATTGATTCTGAACGAATGTTATTAGATACCGAACCTGATATACAAAATCATATCAGTCTCTTTATTAGTAAAGAAATGATAAAATTTTGTATTGTTGGATAATGTTTTGAACATTTCCTATATCAAAAGTTGATAGGTTCAGGCACGTTATCTAAAAGCATTGACGTTCTAAATCAAACTGCAGTTTCTAGTATACAGAACACACACAAGAGGAAGAGTTCAGAAATGAACGAATTCTTTTGAGGCATTGTAGACTAGTTCATATCAATGCGACCCGACTGGCTGAAGTTACATTTTAGATGCATATTTAAATCAGTTTGACTTTACATCTTGTGAAACTTGCCAGTCATGTCACAAAGATTAGATGACCATAGCTCTGTTTACTGGAAACAGAGAAAGAGTTAATGAACTCTTGGGATGATACATGTTGATGTATGAAGGTCCTCTGTCTACACATGCCAATACCGGTTCTTTGTACTTCATTACATTCTCTGATTATCTCTTTAGATTCAGACATATGTTCCTGTTGAAACACAAGTCCGAACCTTTTGAGATATTCACAGAATATAAGTTAGAAGTAGAGAACCAAAACGGGTATAAGTATTATGTCCTTTGATGTGATCAAGGAGGAGAATACTTGAGCACGAAATTCCTGGATTATTCTAAAAGAGAATGAGATTCTCTCTCAGCATTACTCCTCCGTATACACCATAGCACGATGGTATATCGGGGCGGAGCAATCACACCATATATGATAAGGTGTGCTTTATGATGAGTACTACTGAGTTACCTATTTCCTTTTAGGGAGTTATGCACTTATGAAGTTGCATACCTATTGAATAGGGTTCCGATCAAATCAGATGCCTACCATTTCACATGAGATATGGAAAGGGAAGAGCCCATCTCTTAAGTAAGTTAAGATTTAGAATTGTCCGGCCTATGTGAAAAGCAAAATCCGGACAAGATCGAGGCAAGGTCAGTTTTGTAGAACTGGAAAGGTTCCAGCTATACAAACTACAGCAGATGATTTGGTAGAACCAAAGAATTCAGTAGATTCCAACGAACCTCAGCCTCTCCGCCGATCTAGTAGGGTTCCTCACCCACCTGAGAGATACTCCGGTTTCTCTATGACAGTGGGAGCGAGGATTGCATCATAAGATGATGACCCAACTAGTTTCGAGCTGGCCATCAGGAGTGAGACTCTGTAAGAATGGCTGGATGCTTAGCGATCTAAGATGGAATCCTTATACACCAACAAAGTATGGACTTTGGTTGCTATATCTGAAGGGTTAAATCCCCATTAGGAGCAAGTATATCTTGAGAAGATTACTTGGTGTAGATGGAAAAGTTGAGACTTTCAAAGCTAGACTTGTTAAAGGTTTTCGTCATCGACCAGGCGTGGATAATGATGAAACCTTTTTCCAGTGGCTATGCTTAAGTCCATCCAGATCCTACCTGCCACGGCTACATACCATGACTACGATATCTGGCGGTTGGGTGTCATGACTGCTTTTCTAAAATGATGTTTTAGAAGAGAGCGTCTGTAAGTACACAGCCAGAGGGCTTCGTAAACAGTGGGAGCAGCGGAAACGTGTGCAAGTTTCTTTACAGAATAAAGCAGGTATCGCGGAGTTGGAACGTCTGTTTTGATGTGGTAGTCGAAGTGTTTGACTTCATCAAAATGGTAGATGAACCTTGTATGTACAAAAAGGTAGTAGAGAGTAAGGTGGTCATCCTCGTATTGTACGTGGACAACATACTCTTAATAGGAAAAGAGTTTCTTATGCTACGAATGGTCAATCTCCTCTTGTCACAAGGATTCTCCAAATAGGATAAAGGTGATACCTCCTCGATCCTGGGGAGAATCACTGGAAAAGTTCCAGGGTGATAAAGACGACTGAATATCAGTCACAGGCATTGTCTTTACCCTCTGTAGAGGGACGGTATGTTGGAAGAGTTCCAAGCTAGATACCGTGGCAAACTAGACGATAAAGGCTGGATACATCGCTACTTAAGATACAACCAAAGAGGCAGTCTGGGTGTATAATGGTTCATAAGATGAACTTAGTTCCTCCCATTGTGTGACAATGGAGTTGTGGCTTATGCCAAGGAACGTCCGTCCCATCAGTGATCCAGACATATTCTAAGGCAGTATCACCTGATCATGGAGATGGTTGATCTCCAGGGGATCGAGGTTAGGTGAGTAGACTCAGAGGACAACACGGCGGATCCACTCACAAAGGCATTTTCCCAGAGGGAGACTTTTATGGGATGGTTGAGTATGAGATACTTCAACCACTGCTATCAGATGGCCTTAGTGCAAGTGGGAGATTGTTAGTTATATGTATGCCCTAGAGGCCATTACTATACATAGGATGTATATTGTAGTGGATGCTTGGACATATATAGGGAGGACTTTCTTGCTCGACATGATAGTATGCTATCTGGTTGCTCTTTATCTTAACGTGTACACTGATTGTCTCTCTGTTACATGTTGGTAAAGCCCTTAGGATGTGTACTTGACTACCTGGACTATGATACAGATCATACTAGTGGGGACATGGTAGTCCATAAGTACATCCTTCAAGGTCCCTAGTCGTGGGTGTATCGAGGCGGGGCATCGATATACCAGAGTAGACCAGCGTATACCTTCTCGACCCATACAGATGGGCGATGGATGATCCCATATCCATTGGTGTTTGACATCAGAGATGATATACGGGTGCTCAGTGGAGACTGGGTACACTGGACGGACTCGCCGAGAACTCCCAGATGGTATTATACCTCACGTCAGATGGCAGTTCTCTGGTGACACTGGTACAGTTTAGTCTGTAGACCCGAGATCGTCATAGAGTCTTGTGTGATTCCCACTGTGCTTTAATTTCCACATTACAACGTCCAAGAGGGCGTGCAAAACGATGGTTTTTGGGTACAGTCCCGAATCATATGGAAGCAATGAGCGATAGGAGGGGATTCGTCTCTCCCGGTATAGGGAGTTGATGTTGCACTGTGTTCAATTGGCTATAACCGGAAATCCCTGGCCAGGGTTGCTGAGATTTACTGGTAAGTGTTACCAGTAGTTTCTCGAACTGTTATAGACCTCATATCGACACGACTTATCGAGCTACTAGGGTCTGACGTTTACCACCCCTAGACGAGATATGCGATATATCAGACGATCAGACCGGACTGTACGGTAAGTGTTACTGGTTGGATTCACAGGAGTGTGAGCGGGCTTGCTCGTCGATCTTCTGATCGCTCAATACCCGGGTGGCCGTTACGTTTAGCAGACCGCTTGTGGCTTGTAGGTGTTTGATATGATCATCACCTGCTGCCGGCGTATTGACGAGTCTTTAGAGTCCTACACAGAGGTTTCCTGGCTCAAGCGAACGAAATAGGAGCACATATGAGATATGTGCGGGACCGAGAATAATGCGTGTATGTGATACCGTATTCTATTCTCGCGATGAATGTATCGATTGGTTGTATGCGATATAACCTAGTTATCGAATCGAGGATTGATTCGATAAGTCGGTACATTGGATATTAGTCGGTCATATGCGATATGACCGGATCGTTAAATCAAGTGTTGATTTAATGATTTAATGTATAATTATATATTTGATATATTACTTTGCATTAACTAGTATTGGTTCACTTAAGATGGATTTTCTCACTTGATGTGCACATTGTATATATGATATAGTTTTGTGCACTAGTTTGTATCATGTTTGATGATACATGCAAACTTGGGTGTGTGTATGCTATACACCATGTTTAGATAAATGGTTAAGGTTTTATTTACTTTATTTATTTTAGTTAAAAGAAAAAGGAAACTAAATGGTTGTTTTTGTTTTTATACAAGAAGCTTCTTGATGCTTCATGCAACTTTGACTAAGTGACCATTTTGTCTCCATCTCTTAACCTAACCATTTAACTAAACCCCAGTCAATTCTCTACAGTCAACCATGGTTGCATTATGATAAGAATGAATGGGATTTTCTTTTTAGGATAATTTTTTTTATTCTTTCATCTTCATCATCTTCATCAAGCTTCATGAAAGCTTGCTAGTTTCAATGGTGAAATGAGGAAAAAGAGTGAGAAATCCAATTCTAAAGTAAACCCGCTTCCTATTTCTTCATCCTCTACCACTTGCCATGTAGTATAGGGTGTTTTCTTCATAAGTTTCATGGCTTGGTGAAGTTGGAGCTTGATCTTGTGTTGCCTCGACATAGATCATCTTCGGCATCGAAGTCGACGACCTAGCCCGATCATTTCTTCGACGAAACCATCGCCAGAGTCCGGGATTCGATGATCGCAGCGGAGGGACATCAACACGGAGCTATGGAGGTGGAGAACCGGATTTACAAAGATTGTATTTTCCGTTCACTCTTAGTTAAGTTGTTAACTTATATTGTTTCGCCTATACCTCTAGTTACGATCTTGCTTAGGGTTACTTAGCACATAGATAAATTTTGAATTGGCCATGTTTGATCACTTGTAGAACCTCAAGGGTGTGCCTAGGAACCCTACACTTCCTGGGTACTAGATACCGGAGCAGGATCTCATATCTGTAATTCATTACATGCTTTGAGAAACCGTAGAGTTATTAGAGTAGGCGATTTGTCTCTCAGAGTTGCGAACGGAATGAGCATGGACGCCGAATCCGTAGGAGAATATCGCCTAGGTTTGACTAGTGGGCAGATATTGATTCTACGTAACTGTTTGTATGTACCTAGTTTGACTTGTAATATCATATCAGTGTCCTCACTTTCGAGAGAGGGATATGATTTTACATTCGTAAGCGATGTAGTAAACATCCACCTAAATCAAGTTCTGATTGGGTCCGGTACATTAGATGATGGTATATACGTATTAAATCAAGCTCAGGTTTTCAATGTCCAGAACACACTTAAAAGAATGTCTCCGGAAATAAATCCGGCTTTCTTATGGCATTGTAGACTGGGCCACATCAATGAAACACGGTTGACTAAGTTACATAGAGAAGGATATTTGAATCCGTTCGAATATCAATCTTATGCTACTTGTGAATCTTGTCTCAATGGAAAGATGATAAAGACTCCATTCACTGGACATAGAGTAAGAGCGAGCGAACTCTTAGGACTCATACACAGCGATGTATGTGGTCTAATGTCTACACATGCAAAAGGAGAGTTTTCATATTTCATTACTTTTACGGATGATTACTCTAGGTATGGATTCATTTTCTTAATAAAACATAAATCCGAGGCCTTTGAGAAATTCCAAGAATATAAGAATGAAGTAGAAAACCAAACCGACAAAAGTATCAAGACACTGAGATCTGATCGAGGTGGTGAATACTTAAGTGCCGAGTTCCTGGGTTACCTAAGAAAGAAAGGAATTCTCTCTCAGCTCACTCCTCCATACACTCCACAACATAACAGTATATCGGAAAGACGGAACCGAACCCTATTTGATATGTTACGTTCCATGATGAGTAATGCTGAGTTACCGTGCTCTTTCTGGGGTTATGTGCTAGAATCAGCTGCATATCTTTTGAACAGGGTTCCTACCAAGACTGTGCCTACCACACCATATCAGATGTGGAGTGGGAAGAAACCCTATCTTCAATATCTGAGGATATGGGGATATCCAGCTTTTGTTAAAAAGCAGCATGCAGACAAACTCGAGGCACACTCAGTACAGTGTAAGTTTGTAGGATATCCAAAGAACTCCAAGGGGTATTTTTCTATTACGCAGAGGAACAAATAGTTTTTGTTTCTCGTAATGCCCATTTTCTAGAACAACAGTTTTTAGAAAAGGAAACAAATGGGAGCAAAATAGAACTGGAAGAAATTCCAGAACCACAAACTACTACTGAAAGTTTGGTAGAACCAGAAGTTCAAGAAGAACAGGACATTCCCGCACCCTTCCGCAGGAGTAGTAGGCCGTCTCATCCACCTAAGAGATACTACGGTTTTCTCATAGACGGGGATATAGAGGATTGCGTCATTGATAATGATGAACCTACTAGCTTCCAGCAGGCCATCCAGAGCGGCGACTCAGTAAGATGGCTGGATGCAATGCGGACCGAGATGGAATCCATGTACACCAATAAAGTATGAACTTTGGATTTGCTCCAGATGGGGTAAAACCCATAGGATGCAAGCGGATCTTCAAGAAAAAGATTGGTGTAGATGGACAGGTGGAAACCTATAAGGCTAGACTTGTTGCAAAGGGTTTTCGTCAAAGACCTGGTTTGGACTATGACAAAACTTTTTCTCCAGTGGCTATGCTCAAATCCATTCGGATCCTTCTTGCCATTGCACCTTCCATGATTATGAGATCTGGCAGATGGATGTAAAGACGACTTTTCTAAATGGTAATTTAGAAGAATACGTCTATATGGATCAGCCAGAAGGTTTCAATCAGAGTGGGAGCAGCGGAAAAGTGTGCAAGTTGCTTAAGTCCATTTATGGACTAAAGCAGGCATCACGGAGTAGGAACATCTATTTTGATGAAACGGTCAAAGAATATGACTTTACTAAAGATCTAGATGAACCATGTATATATAGTAAAATTGTAGCACGAACTGTCGTATTCCTCGTCTTGTACGTGGATGACATTCTCTTGATAGGAAATGACATTCCTATGCTACAATCTGTCAAAGGATTCTTGTCACACAGGTTCTTTATGAAAGACCTGGATGATGCCTCTTACATTCTGGGGATCTGGATCTATCGTGATAGATCTAAGAGGATGTTGGTACTTTCACAGTCCAGGTATATCAACACTATACTGAAAAGATTCAGTATGGAAGATTCTAAGCGCGGTAATTTACCGGCTTGTTACGGAATCACCCTCTCCATAGAGATGTCTCCCAAGACTGATTTGGAAAGGGATCGCATGTCAGTTATACCCTACGCTTCTGCAGTAGGCTCTATAATGTATGCGATGTTGTGCACCAGACCAGATGTAGCTTACGTACTGAGCGTGGTAAGCCGGTATCAGTCAGACCCAGGGGAGAAGCACTGGATAGCAGTAAAGAACATTCTCAAGTACCTGAGAAGGACTAAGGATATGTTCTTTGTTTACGGCGGAAAAGACCTCCAGATTGAGACTTTTGCTGACTCCAGCTTCCAAAGTGACAAGGATGACTCCAAGTCCATGTCAGGTTATGTCTTTACTCTCAATGGAGGGACGGTGTGCTGGAAAAGTTCCAAGCAGGACACCATTGCTGACTCGATGATGGAAGCGGAGTATATCGCTGCTTGCGATGCCGCAAAAGAAGCAGTCTAGATGAAGAAGTTCCTAACAGAACTTCAGGTGGTTCCTATCATTGCTGATCCAATACCGCTGTATTGTGACAACAACGGCGCTATAGCTTTAGCGAAGGAACCCAAGTCCCATCAGAAGTCCAGACACATCTTAAGGCGGTATCACCTGATCAGGGAGATCATAGATCGCCAGGAGATCGAGGTCCGGAGAGTTGCTATAGAGGAGAACACTGCAGATCCATTCACAAAGGCCTTACCTTAGACACAGTTCGAGAGGCTATTCGAGATGACAGGTCTTCGATATGCCATTATATGGCCCTAGTGCAAGTGGGAGATTGTTAGTGTATATGCCTTAGGGGCCATTATTGTATCATACTAGCTTGTATATTACTTAATGGAAGCTTGGGATATTCACAGTTGTATTAACAGTCTTGCTCAACATAGTAGTATGCTACTTGGTTTATATCTATCTTAATATGTGTATATGTTTCTTTTAACATATCACGAATACATATTGATAGAGCCCATAGGATCTTGCTTGACTACCAGCGTTGTGATGACAGTCATACTAGTGGGGGCTGGGTAGTCTACAAGCACATCCTTTTTCAGGTTCCAAGTCATAGGATTATCGAGATAGGGCATCGATACTCCGGAGTAGACTAATGTGTACGCTTCTCATCCCAGTTGGGGAGATGGTCTGTCCCACAGCCATCAGTATGTTGTACTGGAGATAGTATACAGATGCTCGTTGGGTTACGGATACACCGGACAGGACTCATAGGGAACTGTTGGTTGGTATTATACCCGTCGTCAGTTAACAGTTCCCAGGTGACATGAGTACAGCATAGTCCGCAGACTTGACACTGCTGCTTCGTCTCGAGTGTGTTCCCACTGTTCTTAGATTGCAACCCTACCATGGCTCAAAGGAGTCGTGCAAACAGGTAGCAGTTGGGTGCAGTCCCGAAGCACTTGGAGGCAGTGGCAGTTAGAAAGGATTCGTCTCTCCCGGTATTAGGAGTTGATATCGCGCTGTGTTTGGAGAGCCATTACGCAAAGTCTCTGGCCAGGGCAAACGAGATTTACTGGTAGGTTTTCCAGTAGCTTCTCAAGGTGTGATGGGCTTCACTCCAACACGACTTATACAGCTTTTAGGGGACTGACGCTTGCCGCCCCCTAGGCCCGATATGCGATAGTCTTAGACGAATAGACCGGACTGTGCGGAGATTGTCACATCAGGCTCAGTAGGAGTTCGGATGGGTTTCCTCATCGGCCTTCTTATCGACATCTACCTGGGGACCATTACGTACAGCTAGCACCGCTTACGGCCTGTGGTTAAACCTACTGCCAGCGTAGTGTCGAATCTTTAGAGTCCCACATAGAGAGTTTTCCTGCTTCAGGCGAAATGATATAGAGGTCGTATGGTTTTATGACAGGTTTCGGACACATACGTATATTTATGCACGTACGATGTTCGGACAGTTTTTACTAGCGGGCTTTAGTTTAAGCCAGATTCTAGTATTGGATTATTGGATTTATACAGTCTCAGATTTTCCGTGTTTTACGAATGGAAGGGGCATTCTCGTAATTACTCGAGAACCTTCAAGAAGAAAGGTGACTCATTATGTTTTAATTCATTTATGAATTAAGCTTAATGAGGTGGAGGAGATGATGTGAAATTTTCATTAATTACATCATGAGTCATGAGGTGATTCACCTCAAAGTAATTAATGAAACATGGTTGATAATTTTATATATTATTACTTAGATATTTTCATACTTCATTATTTATCCAAATGACTCAAGATTTATATTCATTCTCACAAACACACTCTCTCTCCTCAAGCTCTCTTTCTTCAAAGAGCTAACCCTAATCCTCTCATGTGTTGAGATCCCAAGGGTTATCAAGACTAATAGATCCTTAATCCTCTTCTATATCCTCTAGGTTACTTTGATTAGCAATCACAGCCACCTAGTTACCTCAAGTGAGAGGTTAAAGCTTGGAGAAGGAGCTCTCGGGTGGATCTTCTATCACATCGAGGAGGCCGATGAGGAGGTGAACTACATGAACAAGAAGGACTAGAATCTTGAGGTATAATCATATATCATAGTAGTTAATCACTTCTAGATAGTTGTTAGTTAGGGGTTCGCAAAGATCCGTAAAGTTAGTCGATGTTAACCTAAACAAAATGATTGTTTTACCTATTCCGCCTCCCTGCATCATGTGGGGTGTCTAACGTCGACTTACAGAGATATACCCTTGAACCAATATTGGTTGGGAGATCTGTAGTCCAATTTGGGACTAAGATCAAAAATTTATGAGCATATAAGCTGAGTTAATCTGAATTAGAGATCTGTGGCCAACTTGGGCTCGGCCTATTCATTTAGAATGTTAGAATTTAATTAGGCTTAGTCTTTTTTCATTTAACAATGCTGAGTATTGGTCCTGACAACTTTTGTCTTTTATTGAATGCTGAGCACTCATTATGGCTCTGGTCTTTACCATTAAAGAACAATTTATATTTTATCAGCGCACACGTGAGGAGCACGTGGTGCGTTTGGCGCTGAGCGCCAGTCAATAAGCGCAGAGCGCTTCTGTTTAGGTAGCACACACGTGAGGAGCATATGGTCCGCATGGCGTTGAGCGTCAGTCAATGAGTGCAGAGCGCTTCTGTTTAAGTAGCACACACGTGAGGAGCATGTGGTGCGCTTGGCACTAAGCGCCAGTCAATGAGCGCAAAGCGCTTCTGTTAAGTAGCGCTCACGTGAGGAGCATGTGGTGCGCTTGGCGCTGAGCGCCAGTCAATGAGCGCAAATCGCTTCTTATGAAATAGCACACACGTGAGGAGCACGTAGCGCGCTTTGCGCTGTGCACCAGACTTTGGAGCGCTGAGGTGCTTCTTTAAACTTGGAGCGCTAAGGCTCTGCCGCGCTGTGCGCCAGATTTGGAGCGCTGAGGCGCTGCTTTAAACTTGGAGCGCTAAGGCTCTTTTAAGGCAGTTTTACGCTCTGAGAATTAAATTTTCTCTTCTAAGAGACTTTGTCTCATGGATCTAAGAACAAAGTTCTTATTTTATAGGAGATGTTTCAATCTTATTTGTTCTTGGTGAAAGGCTTTTGCCTTTATGGATCTATGATCCTAAGAGAATTGAATTATTCTCTCCCCCTTTTATAATGAGATGTTATAATCTCTTTTGTGAAAGACCATTTGTCTTAAAGATCTATGATCTAGCAAAAGAATTAAGTTCTTTTTCTGATGAAATACTTTGATCTCTATATTTTACCTTGAAGAAATTCTTCTTCTGCTGAGAGCTTGCTCTTCTCTCTGAAATTTCTCAAAGTTTATGGGAGAGGGGATTCCTATCTATTTCTTCTTTTCTTAGTTTGGAAAGAAGGATCATTGGTGTTGGGACCCACCACCTCTCCGACGACACTGAGAGATTACAACGCCATATATCAAAAGTGTGGAGGGATGTACCCTTTGAACCATGTCCCACTCATAAGGGGGAAGAACATGCTGGAACTTAAGCTTCTCGCTGCTGAAAAAGGCTTCTTTGCATTCTCGCACGTGTGTCGCATGTGTTGGGCGCATATGTTTACACGTAGCGCACATGGAGCTTGTGCATATGCGCATTATGAGGGGAGCAAGCTCCTATGGAGAACTAATCTCCTTTGAGAATTGAATTCTCTCATGTGCGTTGCACGTGTTTGGCTCACGTGCGTTGCACGTGGCGAGCGTACGTGCATTGCACGTGGTGCACATGGCGCTTGCGCATATGCACATTATGGGGGGAGCAAGCTCCTATGGAGAACTAATCTTCTTTGAGAATTGAATTCTCCCACGTGCGTTGCACGTGTTTGGCTCACGTGTGTTGCATGTGGCGCACATGTGGCATGCGCACGTGCATTGCACGTGGTGCACATGGCGTTTGCGCATATGCACATTATGGGAGGAGCAAGCTCCTATGGAGAACTAATCTCCTTTGAGAATTGAATTCTCTTCCTTTTCTAAGAGGTATCCCGTCTTATTAATATGGGAGTAGTAGAGAAGAGATCTCTCTTTTTCCCGATGTGGGACTAAAAATGCATCCCCCATATAGTAGAGCATTACTTTAGATTATACGTGCGCAGCACATTTGCTCATAACTTTTGATCCCGGATAAATTTTGAGGCCCATAATATATCAAATCGAAGGATTTTTCGAGACACTTTCGATACTATCGGAATTTAGATGTTTCTAATTCGGGAGTTTGTCAAAATACAGCCCGAAAAATACTCGTTCGCATTCTCTTCCTTAGATTACACGTGCATAGCACATTTGCTCATAACTTTTGATCCCGGATGAATTATGAGGCCCATAATATATCAAATCGAAGGTCTTTCCAAGACGTTTTCGATATCATCAGAATTTATCTATTTCTCATTCAGGAGTTTGTCAAAATATAGCCTGGAAAATAATGGTTTATATTTTCTTAAGCGTATTGCGGCCATTGATACCTTGGGCTCTTTTGCATAGAAATTTTTGGCGGGAACATTCATATCTTAAGGGTTATACAGGCTAGTAATTGAATCGCTACGTATATTTACGTAGATTTTATTTGGGGGTATATGTTTTCAATTATAGACATTTGTATTATGATTAAAATCCTTACGTATATTTTTTTATATTTAAAAACTATAATTTTAGAGAGATACGGATACTATTCGGAGTAATCTGGTATTATCTGCAAAATCCTACAATATATATATTTTATATAACTATATATATATGTAAGTTATATATATATATATATATATATATAAATTATATAAATAAATTAATTTATTATCTCTCTCTCTCTCTCTGTACCCACCTCTCTCTCTCTCTATATATATATATAATATAAAATTTTAAAAAATAAACTACCCCTCTCTTCCCTCGTTTTCTTTCCTCTCTTGCGTCCCCGCTCACACCGAACCCTAATCGTCCCCTCTCGTCGCCGTCCCTCTCTCGTCGTCGTCAACCCCATCTCCTCGTCATCACCTCTTCCTCATTAGCACCTCCATCTCCTTTCTTCGAGTTCTTGACTGAAGCTCGACCCCGATACCAGAACCCATCACCCCCTCCCTCTCCATCGACCTCGCCGTCTGAACGCGACCATCACGTTACCTTCCCTCCTTATTAGCAACCCTAGAGCACCCATACCGCACCGCACCTTCATCTCCTTCTCCTTCTCAATCCCTGATCACCTTCAACCACCTCACCGGCCACGACGTCTCGCCGTCGGCCTCTACGTTACCTCATCGCCACCATCTCTTCTGTCCTCGCCACCAAAGAACCCCAGAACCCAGCAACCCCATTTCTTTCTTCTTTTTCTTCCTTCTTTTCTTCTCTTTTCCAATTAGTTCGCTGGAGTTGCCCACGTCGCCGACGATCAAGATGACCCAGTCACCATCGTCGTCTAACACAGTCACCATGTCACGTAGTTGCTCAGTCAGGTCAAGTCCTACGTACGTGAGTTTTGCATCGTGACGTTATTCGGTGTCGGAATGTGATATACATATACTCGTCGTAAGATTCGATCAGGCAATTTCTAAACTCGCAACATGCTATTTTGTTATATCAATATTTATATGATTAACTATAATACATATGTTTTATTATTCAGCAAATATTATAGATTTACAGTTTTATATTATCAGTCTGTATCCGTACCGATAATGGCTTATCTAGTTGCATGCCGGATCATCACAATATTTTTATAACACTATATCAGTTTAGTTTTTGATCTAGATCGCCATATACCTGGTAACAGATGTACAACAGTTATTACAAATGGATACATATACATTCCGGCGTTAGTTATGATTACCGTGTTTAGATATTGGTCACAGTTTTCCTTTGGTATCCATTTTGGTTAATATATATTGCATGACATGTTCACGACATATTACCAGACCTGTTACTTGGATCATCCACTAATGCCGACAATCCTGACTTATTATTCTGATGGACGTGACTTGTTTTCTACATAGACAAGACCCATACCAGCTTGATCTTGTGTTGGCATTAGATTTATATCATCAATATTTGACTTGAACACAAAACCTGGGGGAAAAAGGGAAATCAATAATGAAACCTAACTTGTAACTCAACAATTCGATACTTCCAGATACTGATCAGTCGATACGGGCTTTGGCCGGCCCCGGAATGATGCTGCTGACATCATTCGTCTGTAAATGATAGATGTTTTTACTGTTTAGCGGCACGTCTCAGATGCAGCCCCGAGAGTCTTGAGCCTGGTCCCGGGCATGTACGGGGTACTATTGAGTTACATCGATAATTCTATTTAATTGATTTCAAAAACATGTAGAATAGATAACCTAGAAGCACAGACTTTAGGATACACATCACATACGTATACCTCACTGTTTTATGCCTGTGTTTATTATTTATACTCATGTTTAATCATAACATCCTATCCTAATTATTACTATTAATTTGATATTAAGACGCACTCACGTCTGGGTTTTGCATGGCCCAGTTCCTCTGACATTATCATAGGTAGATCAGGATTATTTTAGCAAGCAAGCTGAGCAATGAGGAATTAGATGTTTAGTTTTAGAGATGCTTAGTTTATTTATTTCCGTAGTTTTATTTTTATCAAATTGATCCTATAAGGGACGTGATTCAGATATTATTTTATTGGATCTTGATTCGTTTCCACTATATGCATTTCTGGACTTTTATCTATTGTGGCAGATGAACATGTGTTAGTTAAATTTTATTTACTGTTCTTGATATCTGCTTGACAGCCGTAATGTGACTATGGAGGGATTATTCCTAACTATAGGTAAGATAGTTGGCTCTGTCACATGCTGTATTTACATATTTTGGGAAGCGGGGTGTGACATGATTTGTTTGGTATCAGAGACATAGGATTTAGGGCTAGTTAGGTTTAGTTCTTTTGTAATTAGGTATTAAACCCAATACACCGACCAGGAAATCCCGAATTAGGAACATGTCCTACCACATTACTACATTTCCAGTATTGAATCCATAGTTATCAATATCTTGTTTCTTGAATCATGTTTACCGTTACTAATCCCCTTCAGTGTCTTGGCTTCAGAATCATGGTGGATAGAGATTTGCGGTCATACTAGAGGAGTGTAGATAACCCCATATTACTTGGAGTTGTACGTGGTATGATTGAAAACTAGAAGTGTCAAACAGAGCTAAATCAACGGTAGGCCGAGTCTTTCCAAAAGGGTCTGAGGACGGCCAGAAGTCTGTTGTCACAGTAGCACCCTGGCCAACACACCGTGAGGGCACCGTAGCGGACTTTAAGAATCTCGGTCTGTCCATATTTACAGGATTGGAGGAACCATTTCCAGTGGAGCAGTGGCTAGTTGATACAGAGAACTAGGTCGATACCGCTCAGATTCCATATGAGAAAAGGGTGGATGTAGTATGAATCCAATTGGTAGATTACGCTCCCGAGTGGTAGCTCGTAGAGGAGACCCGTCTAACCAAGCCGATCAGTTGGGCAACTTTTTCGTGAAATTTCTTGGAGAAGTTCTTTCCCCAGTCTACTCGGGAGGAAATGGAAGAGAATTCATTAGCTTGAACCAGAATGGCAGATCCGTTGATACACATGCAGATGAGTTGAATCGGCTCAGTCGATTTGTGAGGCCTTTAGTTGCCAATGAGGCAGATAGGGCAAGAAGGATTATGCGTATATTGGATGTGGAGATTTTTTCAGACACACATCATATCTTTGGGACTGACCACCTTCTTCCAAGTTCTCAAGGCAGTTGGAGAGCTGCAGAGTTTATCGGTAAAACTAAAGGATAATCTACAGCAAGAGATTATAGGGCGGAAGCCGACGTTTACGCCCAATAGAGCTTCTATACATAGAAGCATTCCGGTAAACAAATGAGGCACTGTACCTATGAAGAAGTGTTTTGTATCCGATCAGAAAAGGAGTGCGATTTGTGACTTTTTCCATCTACCCGGACACACGCAGAAGGATTGTCGAAGGAGGCTCGGACTTTGTTTAGTTTGTGGATCGGCTGACTATATCATCAGTGATTGCCTTTCAAAACTAAGATCGAGATACGATATTCATAAACCATAACAGAAGCAAAGCTATGGGTAGAAACTGATCACTCAGAGGCCTAATCAAGCATGGGTCTTCACCTTGACGGCCGACGAGGCCAAGGCGTTAGGTGATGTTGTTTCAGATATTCTATTTGTTTATAATTTTTCCGCATTGGCATTATTCGATACAGGTGCATCCTATTGCTTCATGTCGTCCAAGTTTACTAGTGCACACTCTATTCCACACACGGTCCTGTCTAGTTGCCGAGACATACACACTGGAAATGGGAGAATTATATCTAGCAGTGAGTGCAAGGGTTTCTCGATTGTTATTTGCAGACGGGAGTTATTCGCGGATTTCTTGGTGATTGATACTGGCAGCTACGATGTTGTCTTGGGAATGGATTTTCTTAGCATTTTCCACGCTCACATTAATTGTAGGGCAAAGAAAGTGATTTTCCAGATTCCTGGACATTCGGAATTCATATTTTTAGGAGGTAGCAGATCTGTCGGGCCAATCAAATTTAGGGCTAGGCTGACTAATACCGTTCTTTCGTCGATGGAAGTAAACAAGGAAGAAGCACCAGTAGTAGTTTGGGATTTTATGGATATGTTCGAAGACATCTCGGGTTTACCGCCAAAACGAGATGTGGAGTTCATGATTGATCTTATTTCTGGAGTAGCACCGATTTCAAAGGCTTATTATCCAATGACGCTGATGGAAATGGAAGAGATAAGAAACAAGTTGCTAAATTACTGAAGAAGGGTTGGATTCGCAGCAGCGGTTCATCATGGAGAGCTTCAGTTCTTCTAGTCAAGAAGAAGAATGGCACGCGGAGGATATGCACCGACTATCGAGAATTAAATAGGGTGACTATTAAGAATAAGTACCCAATCCTTAGCATAGGCGAATTATTCGATCAACTTAGTGGCGCAAGGGTATTCTCGAAATTGGATTTGCGATCTGGGTATCATTAAGTTCGGGTGAAATCAGAAGACATTTGCAAGACGGCGTTCCGAACTTGATATGGGCATTATGAGTACTTAGTGATGCCATTTGGAGCTACTAATGCACCAGCAATATTTATGAACTTGATGAACTGAATCTTTTCACTATACCTGGATCAGTTCGTAGTGGTGTTTAATGATGATATTCTGGTATATTCGAGGAGCAAAGAAGAGCATGAAGAACACTTGAGAATCACACTGCAAACGTTGAGACAAGAAAAGTTATATGCTAAGATGAGAAAGTGTGAGTTTTGGCTCGAAAAAGTGAAGTTCTTGGGCCATGTTGTATCCGGAGATTGAAATGCCGTTGACCCTGAAAAAATTGCAGTCGTTCATGATTGGCCAATTCCAAATAATGTAGGAGAGATCATAAGTTTTCTTGGGCTTGCTGGATACTATAGAATGTTTGTGGAGAACATCGCTCGAATAGCAGAACCATTGACCAAGATAACACGAAAAGTGGTACCATTCATATGGACTGAGAAGTGCGCGTCAATTTTTGAAGCGTTGAAGCAGAGGTTGACCATCGCTCCTATCTTGATAGTGGCAGATGGTTCCGGAGGGCTAATTATTCACAGCGAAGCATCTGGAAAAGGCTTGGGATGTGTTCTAATGCAGCACAGAAAGGTCATAGCATATGCTTCGAGACAATTGTAAACTCATGAGAAGAACTACCCAACTCATGATCTGGAGTTAGCAGCAGTGATTTTCGTTCTGAAGATTTAGAGTACCCGTGAGCATCGTTTCTGATCGTGATACTCGATTTTTATAACACTTTTGGAGGAGTCTACAGGAAAGTTTGGAAACTCACTTGAAATTTAGCACGACCTATCATCCTCAAACAGATGGCCAGTCTGAAAGAATGATCCAAACTCTTAAAGATATGTTGAGAGCATGTATGTTAGACTTCGAGGGTTCATGGGAGGATCATTTTCACTTAGTGGAGTTTTCATAAAATATAAGTTTTTAGACGACTATACAGATGGCTCCATTCGAAATATTATACGATCGTAAGTGTCGCTCACCTGTCTGTTGGGACGATATTGGAGAAAGAAAATTATTAGGACCAGATATTATTATGCAAACGGTGGTGAAAGTTAACATGATCTGAAATCATATGAAGGTGGCACATGATCGACAGAAAAGTTAGGCCGATACTGGTAGAAGACCTTTGGAGCTTGCTATTGGTGATCTGGCGTTCTTGAAGATATCACCAACTAGAGGAGTAATCTAATTTGGCAGTCGAGGTAAGCTTAGTTGTCACGTCCCTTTTTCCAAAAGAGTGGTAATGACATGTGACGAGGTCCGTAACATATTTATTCCAAAAAGATCATTTTTTGAAGTAAATACGCTAAGCATATATAAGCAACATAAAATAGCAAGAATAAACAAAAGAATGAAATCCAATTTTGATTTATTACATTCAAGATTCACAATTGACAAAATATCTGAATACAAGATAAGATAACATGATAAGCCTTAACAAGGAGACATACATAAATAAGCTGAAATGAAATGAAAAGCTGAATGAAACCAGACGTCCGGTTGTGATGCGAACTAGATGTACTCCTCTTCGACCGCTTCTATCTTCTCTGTTTCAATACCACCTGATGAACATTCCAAGAAAGAAAGAGAGATGGGTGGAATGCCCGTCAGCGAACTAACGCTCGGTAAGTCCCCAAAAGGATGGCGTGATGTATATAAATGAAATGCAAGGTGTAATGTGCTATATGGTATAATATGGATATAAATCATGAACATGTAAACAAGTATAGTAGCGTGCATGATAATATGTATACCAACTATATTAGCATGGCAAACAAGTGGAGTGTAGGTATAGTGAACATGAAGATAGTGTACGTGTCTTAAAAGGTCTCTAAAAGGGTAAAAATAACTAACATGAGTTCAAGGTGTGAGTAGCAACCAAATCTCAAGAGTGTTCTCGAACCCAACAGGCTATAATCTAAGGGTAAGAAACCATGAACCCTCATGATAGTCAGTAACGGGACTTCGAACGTTGTCGAAATATTCCAAACTCAACATGCTATAATTCAGGAGTAAGGAAACACGGGCCCTCATGATTGTTATTATTTGTGATTGCTTGTATTCGTGATTATTAGCATGGAACTCTTGAGATTTCATGGGACTCACAACTCAAACTACCCCAATACCCCATGTATATTAGTCTATAGTAAAAATTACAAGTCTTGCCTGAATCCATAAATACATCAAGTTTTCAAGACTGAGTTCATGTTAAGATCAAGTATTCATGTCGCGTTTCAAGTATTCATGTCAAGTTGTATTCATGGTTCGGATCAAGTCAAGTCTACCATTTAATTGGATTATGTCAAACATATAATATCTAATTATGTTTTCATGTACATACAACAATTTAAAGATTAAGATAAACAAGATATACATGTTCGAATAGCATGAAATAAGTCAAGTATATTATTTAAGTAACGACCATAAACATCGCTGTTAAGAAATGTTGTGTATGACTAATAAAAGTCAATCAATTTTGGAATATAAACAGAATTATAGATCTAAGTGTTGTGCATGCATGAGTTCCAGTCGCGCCTAAATACGATTACCGGTTTTGAAGATATACCCATTTTCGTTTTATCGCGCGGAATAGATCAGAATCTGTCTAACACCGTCGCATATTTTTAAAACACAATTTGACTTAATTTCCATTATAAAATTGTAGGTCTTTCGATGTACTTATCCAAAACACTAAGATTCGCATGATTTGGATTTTTGAAGCTCAAGTTATGATCATTTTAACATCAGCGTTTAAAACAAAAATTCAGATTTCTGGATAGCAACTATATGTTATATTGTAAAGCATATATATGGTTGTTTCATGCGTTTCTAAATAATCTAATATATAGGAAATTATAGCACTGTCAATTTTGCATCTACAGATCTAAATTTTGTCACAAAACGGATATCGGGAGTTCGAGTTATATCCTATTTAAAAACAATGTGCGAATCATGACAGATTCTATCCAGATTCTTCGTTTAATATTGTAACGCAGTTTTTTATAATTTATGTCGATTTTCAGTAAAAACATAACACTAAGAAAATCTATATCTTTCGATATAGCTATTCAAATATCTAAAAACACTTAATTTGGATCAACGAATATAGATTTATGGTCTCTTGAAAAAGACCCTTAATGATAGTTTTCTGGTTTTAAAAATAGTGAATAAAAAACCACGTAACTCCTAAACCGTTATTCGGTTTGATATGAAATTTTTACTGTAGATTAGAAATTCTATCTATTATTTTATCCTAATATTCTAAGAATTTATAGAATTGGAAATTAATTTATAAAAATTATTTTAAAGATAAAGGTTTTGTAAGATCGTATTTGAAAATGATAAATCTATTGTATTTATTTATAACTTTGTTTTCTTGTCTTCAAAAATAAATATAAGTAACTAAAATTTGAGTGATAAATAACATAAATTAACATATGTGAAGCAAATATATGAGCCGGTCATGATTAACCGTCTAAAACAATAATACGTAATATGTTATCAACCATTGTATGCAAGATTTTATAACTAAACATATATGCTTTATTTCAACAATTTTTTAATTTAACAAAAAAATTTATCATAGGACTAACTAGTTATCTCAAGATTTGGCATGATAGAGGCATGGTAAGGGAATGGATTTCAAGTAGAGAAAAGAAGGAGGAGAGGAGACTTACGGGTTGTGTGAGTCGGTATAACAACCGGTTCACCGATTTGATTCTAGCGGCAAAAAAAGTCTATATGACCTAGGCTCGAGCAACCAAGACAAGAATCAAGTTAGTTTCTAAAAGTATTCTCTATGCAGATTTTGAGAGGAAAGAAAAGAAATGTAAAGCGATATTTACGAAATTTGTGAATGGTATAATACTTCGATCTTGAATTCCTAGGGACGAACTGAGCTCCGGTGGCGCCAAAACTTTGAAAGCTCTGAGAATGCAGATTTAAAATAATTTTTTTGAAGGAGGATGATGAATAATGAAGGAAAGAACATATAAAACAATATTAATATGGTTATTATAATAATCCATAATCATAACCATACTAATTATTATATACATTCATTTTATTAGTTAAAAAGAAGATGAAATGAAAGGTCTCATTTGTAGGTTATGAGAGAGTTAAAAAAAATAGATAAAACTAATTGCAAGAATGGGGATTTGAACATGTAACTTATGGAAATAAAAATGCAAGAACTAAACCAATGAGCTATAAGATTGTTCATGCACATATTTAATTAGAATTAAATATATGCTGTTGCTTGAAAAGAAAGTGGGCTTTTGAACTCATAGTTTTATAAAAGAAAATGATAATGAGATTGGATTTGGGTTATGGGTTGGGTTAGGTCTTGCGTTTAATTTGAAATACGTTAAGATTTAGTTTAAAGAAATGGGTTTGGGAAAAATAGATGGATTAATAAAATAATATATTTAATAGAAAACAAAATATACAGAAAAATACAAAGAATAAATAAATATAATATTTTACTAAAAAAAGAAAAACACAAAAATATAGTAATATTGGGGCCGTTATATCCTACCCTATTTAAAACAATTTCGTTCTCGAGAAGGATGTTGCAACAAAGCAAAAAAATAAGATTAGAATGATGTCGTCGCGTTTCGTCATTGCACTCCGTCAGTCGGTACTCTAAGTAATTCGCTATAAGATAACCAGGAAGATAAGAAAATGCTGTCAGGATAATTCAAGAGTTGTTTACAAGAAACTCACAAGCAAATACTCAAATAGAAGAAAAGTAATTAGGGATTGAATTCAAGAATGATACAAAGATAAGGATGAAAATCGAATTTAAAAATTAAGGAAGGGTATAAGTTAATAAAGAAGATAGAATTCGATAATCAAGAATAAAGATACACAGTAGAATATAGCTAAATCAAGAGAAAATAGAATTAAAGGCAGAATTCTAAACAATTTAAGTATAGTACCGCATTGTAATTAGGCTGCAATTCATAGTTACAATCATATAACTTCATTTAAGTCACTCAAATTCTATTATTAGAGTCAATGGAAGAAACAATAAGGAATTAAGAAGATTAACAAAATAATATCAACCGGAGAGGAATTGTTCGCAGTTTCGTTTCCTTTACGTCGAGACACGATTATCGAGGAAAAAAAGAAAAGGATTCTAAGGGATGAAATCATGGTGCAGTCGTTACAGTCTACCCTCCTTAAAAGAATTTCGTCCCTGAAATTCCTACAAGAAGTACGTCGCAACAAGGTACTGGAAATCTAAGGATGATGTCGTTTTCAAACTCCGTCGATCGATACTCTAACCAATTGAGTTAATAGGCTTATAAGATACAAGTATAAATGGTGAACAAGAGTTAAGAATTCAAAAATCGAGATATGGTATTCAAGGAAGTCGAATGTGGAGTTCAAGATGGATTAAAGGAATATGGTAGAAATCAAAAGAAAAGTCGAATATAATAATTAGATTTCATAATGCTTGTATTATATTGCTTACGATGTTCATGCAGAACTGACCTGCATGGGCCACCAATAAAACCAGTCACGTCCCACTTCCCAAAAGAGTGGTAACGACACGTGACGAGGCCGCGACGTATTTATTCCGAAAATGTCATTTTTCGAAGTAAAAACGCTAAGCGTCTATAAGCAACATAAAGTAGGAAGAATAAACAAAAGAATGAAATCCAACTTCGATTTATTACATTCAAAATTCACAATTGACAAAATATCTGATTACAAGATACGATTGTTAGAGTTCCTTTGCATGACTACTAGGGTTTAAAGATTCATCGAGCATACAATTTTAAAATTCTAGCGTGCTAATGAACCAGAACCAAGGATCTAACTAGAGAATTAGGGTATTATAAACATGTAAACAACTTTACACTAAGTGAATGAGGAATACAACCTTTGTAGACCAGTCCTTCACTTCTGAAGCTCCGTATAGTAGTCCCTTCGCTCCAAGTAGTGGTCTTCCGGACTCTTGTTAGGCTCCATAAGGCGAAATGAACAAGCTTGCTTGAAGTCTTCAAGGTTGAAGATGATCTACGTCGAGAAGACTCTAGCTCAAGCTACCTCTTCACTAATTGATAATTAGTGAAGCAAACAAGCTAAACTAAATGGCTAATCTAGTGTAGATTGATGAAATAGGAATTTTGCTCGCTTTGGAATTATTTTTTTTACTATATTTCTTCACCTCAAGAAAACCTAGAGAGCTTTCTTGAGATGAAGAAGATGGTGAAGTGGTGAATGAATGAGTGTAATATGGCAACCATGGGTGAGATAATATCATATATTACCCTTGTAGAGACTTAACCTTGGCTAAAGATAATGGTTGTGTTAATAAATATCTAAGATAAAACAAAATTAGTGGACTAAGTCAAGCTTTCTACATGCTTCCAAAAGCATCTTAGCCATGACAATTTTCTACTTAATTTTGTATTTACCTTAATTAAATAAATACCCTAATTATTTTTAGCATGGTATGAGTCTCATACACCCATATAGAATGTATCATCAAGCATGACATAAAGATAAATCAATAATATATATCACATATATATTAAATGTATAAGTGAGAAAAAGAAATTCTTAAGTGAGCAAATAGTAGTTAATGTATATTAATATATCAAATATATTATCACACATTAAATTATTAAATCAACACTTGATTTAATAATCCGGCTATATCATATATAACCGACTAATATCAATTATATGAACTTATCGAATCAACACTTGATTCAATAACCCGGCAAGATCGAATACAACCGATCGATATCATATATCGCGAGATTAGAATATGGTATCGCATACACGTATTAATCTCGGTCCCGCACACATCACATATGTGCCCTACTTTGTTTCGCTTGAGTCAGGAAACCTCTGTATAGGACTCTAAAGACTCGTCAATACGCTAGCAGCAGGTAGTGATCATATCATTTACCCACAAACCGTAAGCGGCACTAGCTGTACGTAACAGTTCCCAGGTATTGAGCGATCAGAAGATCAACAAGCATGCTTACTCATACTCCCGTGAATCTAATAAGTAACACTACCGTACAGTCCAGTCTATTCGTCTGATATGTCGCATATCTAGCCTGGAGTTGGTATACATCAGACCCTAATAACTTGATAAGCCATGCCGATGTGAGGCCCATAACGGGTCGAGAAACTACTGATAACATTTACCAGTAAATCTCAGCAATCCTGGCCAGGGATTTCCTGTTATAGCTAATCGAGCACAGCGCAACATCAACACCCAATACCAAGGGAGACGAAATCCCCTCCTATCGCTCATTGACTCCATGTGACTCGGGACTGTACCCAAAAACCACCTGTTTGCAGGACTCAGTAGAGCCATGGTAGGTTGGAAATCAAAGCAGAGTGGGAGACACACAAGACTCTATGACGATCTCGGATCTACAGACTAACATATACCACTGTCACCAGAGAACTGCTATCTGAAGTGAGGTATAATACCATCTAGGAGTTCTCGGCGAGTTCTGTTCAGTGTACCCAGTCTCCATTGAGCACCCGTATAAAATATTTGATATCAAACACCAATGGATGTGGGATCATCCATCGCCCATCATATGGGTCAAGAAACGTATATGCTAGACTACTCTGGAATATCGTTGCCCCGTCTCAATACTCCTACGACAAGGAACAATTAAAGGATGTACTTACGGACTACCCAGGCCCCACTAGTATGATCTCCATCATAATCCTGGAAGTTAAGCACACATCCTAAGGGCTTTATCAACATGTAACAGAGAGACAATATTACTATACCGTTTCCCCCCAATAATAGAAGAGCAAGGCTCTGTTCAAAATTTGAAAAGAGGTAGTGCCTCACGTGCCTTGCACGAGGGCGCCAGTGCTAAGAGTTAAAAAACTCTGAGGCAGCGCCTCACGTGCATTGCACAAGGACGCTAACGCCAAGAGTTAAAAACTCTGAGGCAGCACCTCTCGTGCCTTGCACGAGGGCGCCAGTGCCAAGAGTTAAAAAACTCTGAAGCATCGCCTCACGTGCATTGCATGAGGGCGCCAACGCCAAGAGTTAAAAACTGTCACGATTCGAAAGAGCACGTGACTGGCCCTTGAACCATATGAAGTCTATAGGACCCCATCTGATCCAAGTAAGCCAAAAGCCCAGAAATCTAAAACCATTTAAAGAGTAAATAAGGAAAACTGGTTTTAAGAAGTAAAGAAATCATGTTTCGAAAATCAAAGTTTTTAAATAACTAAGCCGAATATGCATTTTTAAAATGTGTAACCTTTCCTGAAAATTTCGGAAGAGTTTCCTTTGTAAAAACTGGCCCCGAACGGGGTACAACAAGAATAATATATATGAAATGATAAAAGGCATCCTCAAGCGGGAGCTAGCTCTTCGTCAATCGACGGTCACAACCACGAAAGCAATAATAATATACAACGCCCAAGGGCGAGGATCAAAACCCAAAAAGAAACTCAAACAGCCAGAAAATCGTAATACTACAAGCGCAACTCTAAGGTCGAAATAATACAACACTGTTTTCTAAGTCTGAAACAATATACAAGTTTTGGTTGATGGAATTTCTAGATATAATGAATAATACAGGAACAATGGCGGTTCTGATACAAAAGAACCCACCTACTGACGCAAGTCACCCATATGGAAGCAGTGTGCCAGAAATGCCGCTATGGAATCTGTATGGCAAAAACCTGCAAGGACTGTGGCACAACGGGGGTGAGTTGCCAACTCGTGAATAGAAAATATTTACAAGCAGAGATCAAATGTATGACCCATCCTAGGTCAATACGATCAGATATATAAACCTCAATATGAATAAATCTGAAGCATGCTAAACTGGCAATGTAATCTCTATACATGAGTGTTGTGCCAAGTGCTCATGCCAGTGCCTCAGATAATAGCATAACATAAATGTGAGGTATAAATAATGAAATCAATTTGCATGTACGTGGATCCCGTCCACTCGTCACCCAATGACAAATAACCATCATGCATGTAAATATCATAAAGCATATGCATGGAAGAATATGAGGATATAAACCATCTGTGTCCTTCGCGACACGTCAAAATCATGGAACCGGAGTGCCCAGCATCGACACTTGAAAATATCATGAAAACTGTGCCCAGCATCGGCACGTAAATCCTCATATATCGGGCTCCGTTAGTCCGGATCGGCCCACGGGCTCTGTCTGCGGTATCGGCCCTCGGCCCCGGCAGTACGCCCATATCCATCTATCAACTCTGGTCAGTATCCTCCGGATAACCGCCAGGTCCAACCAATCACCGGTAGGTACTCGCCACCCTGCCAGGCTCATCGTCTACTCCACGAAAAACATTTCTTGCCCCGGGGAACCATACCAGGTCTACCATGTACCCGCAATCGGCCTCATCCACCTCCTCTAATCGGGTTTCACATGTCGCTCTCAGCACCGAGAAAACACATGGTGGACGCACTGAAATATCATATCAAGGGTAACCGGGTTTTAAAACAATTACATATTCTCCTTTTGAAACACCCACGGTTCCCAAAAACCAGAAATATCATGGAAACAACATATCTCAATGCGTATAATCAGAAAGCATGATGTATGCGACATGTAAAGAAATGTAAGCAACATACACTGAATGCAACAGTACTACAGTGTAGTGACATGGCAATTATCGATGATGAAGTATGTGAGCCGGCAAACAAGTGTATGTGGAACATACGCATTATCGATAATGGTGCTGGTTTCCTAGCAGCATGACTGAAATATATCAACAATACAAGCGATGCAATACAAATAGCATGAATATGCGGAATCAAATAATCAACGCAACAGTAAAGAACCTGCCTCAATAAATATATCATGCAACCTTGCATTTTGAAATAAGACGAATCAGGGCTTTTGGTAAAATAAGGGCTACGGTGTTTTAAGAAAAGATGCGTCGCTTGAAAATATCCGTAGAATCCATTTTTGCCTATCTTTAAAATATCCCCGATTCGTTAATTTTGAAATAGGTATGACTCGGATCAAGTCTAATGCCTACTATGAGAACTACGGACCCAACTATCAAGTCAATCGGGAGGGGCATGAAAACCACCTAAATCTGAGTCGATATACATATATATATAGTCGGTGATCTCGCCTCAATAGTATCACGTACGATACAGTATATCATATAACATCCTCGAGTCATGAGTGCGGATCTAACATCAATATAAAGCTCGTACGGTAAATCATCGAACGGCATCCCAATAGCTGGATACGGGTCAATATCACATTCATCCCATCACATATCAGGTATCACTACCATCATATCACATCTCAAATACAAACTCTGTCATATCACCAAATCTCACGGCCTCAATCAAATCTCATCGACTCATCTCAATCCCATGTATGAACACATGTCCCATACCCATGTGTAGATATACACACCTCTATATGCGCACAGATAAATGAAAGAATGTATGCAAGTATATGCGTACGTGTATGTGTGGGTGCAACCACTACTCTAGGGTTCCGCACTATACTAAACCAATACATCCTTATCATCAATAATACCATTATTACCATTAATAATCCTAAACAACATATAGTAAAATATGTGTGTATACATATTCGTATACATCACCACGGACTGCGGGGGTGCTATACGCCATCCACCCGACTTCTCTCTGTAGATATAAATCTACTCACCTTGCTTCTCATGTGTTGATGACGATGTCGCCATCTTCATCTTCTTTGCCCCAACATCACGTAGGGTACCTACAAGTATATCACAACGCAAAAGCACATGAAAATCACATCGGAAACCAAAATAGCACACGCTACTCGAATAAGTAAAAACCTACCGTCTCGCATGTAAACACATTCAATATCCACTTATCGTTGATGTCCAGACGCCACCCGACAGAAACGAATCACCAAATACCAAAATCCATGCTAAAATAAGTCATAAATCATACGCCAACTCAAGCAAATCAACCCAGATTTTACCCTAACAGGAATTTGACAAAACTAGACATACCCAGGGTCAAGACTACTGGAAATAGGGCCATGCACCAAAATCGAGACAATTCCCTCCTGCTCTGGCCGCAATTTGTGGCCAGAAGGAATTAATTTGCGGCCCAAATAAAGAATTAGGGGCTAGGGCTTGGTGTGGTGGTTCCATGGTGCCTGCACATCTCACTGTCAACTCAGTTTTATTTTAGGGGTCTCGGGGTGATAGCAGATTCCTAAATACGATCACAAATTCACAGTTTTTCTTCGACATCGTCTCATAAATCCGTATTATGTGTTCTAGCTTCAGGTTTGGTCCAATAACACATCACCACAGGGGTTCTAAGGTCACCACAAGTCTCAATTTCACTTTGATTTCAGGTCTAACCCTAAACCCTAACTTGATGTTTCATAAATCCATCAAACGACACCATATCGACATGAAACTAGAATGGATGCACAAGAAAATGAAATACTACTCTAATAGGTCCAGAATTTACCTCTTTTGGCAACTTAAGAAAATTCTTGAGTTGCTCAAAGTCCTCAAGATCAGCTCTTGCTTAGTCCATTGTGTAGCTATTGAGCTTGTGAGCAACTTTTGTGAAATAGGGATAGGGTTTTGGTTAGGTTTTAATGGTGGATCTAAGTTGAAGAGGGAGGAGGAAGAAGAGGGAAAGGGCAGGAGCAGCAGCAGCCCTATGAAAGGGGAGAGGAAATGAGGTGGAAAATGATGGAGGAAAGGGTCAAAAGTCAAAAGCAACCTACTCTCTCTCTCTCTCTCATCATCACTTACTTTTTCTTTCTTTTCCCCTTTTTTTCTTCTCACTCCAATAGTGAACCCAAATGAACAATCATGGCAATAGAAATGTAACACAAGTGTAACAAGTGTGGAAAATGATATGTGCACATTTTTGCACAAAAATGCAAAAAATCCGATTAGCGATTTTTAATCGCGATTAGCACTATATTAGCATATAACTAATCTTAAAAACTTTAAAATGGCATAATTCCATAAAATACCCTATTTTCGAATTTTCTATAATTTTTCCCCATTTATTTGTATTTAATTATACCAGAATATTAAAATATTCATTAAAATAATATTAAATTATAAAAATTCCCAAAAATAAAATTTTATTATTTTGAAACGTTACAATCTACCCCCTTAAAGAAATTCGGTCCCCGAATTTAAATTTCAAACCCCCAAATACTAAAACATTTCGATACAAATTCCAAGCCGTCGGGGCTCCGAAATCAGCAATACATAAAACGTATCATAGCGCAATACATGCGCATGAGTACTGAGCAGATAACTCAAAAACAACCTACTATATCTCTCTCTCTCTCATCATCACTTACTTTTTCTTTGTTTTCCCCTTTTTTTTCTTCTCACTCCAATAGTGAATCTAAATGAACAACCATGGCAATAGAAATGTAACACAAGTGTAGAAAATGATATGTGCACATTTTTGCACAAAAATGCCAAAAATCCGATTAGCGATTTTTAATCGCGATTAGCACTATATTAGCATATAACTAATCTTAAAAACTTTAAAATGACATAATTCCATAAAATACCCTATTTTAGAATTTTCCATAATTTTTCCCCATTTATTTGTATTTAATTATACCGGAATATTAAAATATTCATTAAAATAATATTAAATTATAAAAATTCCCAAAAATAATATTGTATTATTTTGAAACGTTACAAAAACTATGAGGTAGCGTCTCATTTGCCCCGCACAAGGGCGCTGGCACCAGAACTAAATGTTCTCTGCCGTTGGATCAAATATCCAACGGAGATGATAAATTATCAAAACACAGAATTAAATTCTGTTGAGAAAATGTTCCTCAAATCATTCTGAACGAGAAAGATTACTCTCTATAAAACAGAGCACCATTGGATTAAAAATCCAATGGTGAAAATCACCAAGCTACAGAATAAGCTTTGTAGGGGAAAATATTTTCCCAATCTTTCTAAACAAGAAAGATTACGCTCTGTAAAACAGAGCACCGTTGGATTAAAAATCCAATGGTGATTAAAAATCACCAAATTACAGAATAAGCTCTGTATGGGAAAATATTTTCCCAGTCATGTTAAAAACAAGAATAATGTTTTCTGTAAAACAGAATTCCTCGGATCAAAGATCCAACGGTGGATAAAATCCCCAAATCAATTAAGAAATCTTTCAATGAGAGATTTTCTTAACTGAATCAACAAATCTGCCTCCACTATATAAAAACTCCAAGACTTCAAGTCTTGTACAGAGGAACCCCCCCATAAATTTCAAAGTTCAAAAAGAAGAGCAAGAAAAAAGAGTTTTAAGAAAGAAGAAAGAAGAAGAACTTTCTTCAAGCTAAATAGAGATTATAGTATCTCATCTGCATACCCAAGGGTTTAACCCTTATAAAAGAACATAGTTCTTTTCCTGGATCTAAGATCTATGAGACAAGCCTTCTATAAATGAGAATTTAATTCTCATGAGGATGAATTTGTTCTTGGGGATTGAAGATCCAGGGGAGAACAAAGAGTTGAACTCATCAGAAAAATATACAAAGAAAGAGACAGCGCCAAGCGCTTCACGTGCCCCTCACGTGGGCGTTGCTCAAATAAAGTGTGCTCTGCACTCAATATTTGGCTCTCAGTGCCAAGTGCCCCTTATGCCCCTCACATGGGCGCTGCTCAAATAAGGAGTGCTCTGCACTTAGTAGTTGACGCTCAGCGTCAAGCGCCCCCACGCGCCCCTCATGTGGGCATTGCTAAAATAAAGAGTGCTCTGCATTCAGTGGTTGGCGCTCAGCACCAAGCATCTCACGTGCCCCTCACGTGGGTGCTGTCTAACATAAAGCGCTATGTAAATAGAGCCCAGCACCATAAAGAGTGTTTAACACTCCACAAAAAAACAAAAAAATAGGGTGAGCATCAGAGCCCATATCAGTGCTCAACACTGTTGCATAGAAAAAGGGACTAAGCCCAAACAAGTGTTTAACACTTTATTCAAAAACTGAGTGGGCTGAATCCAAGATGACCAAAAGTCCCTAATTCAGATCAAGCGGGCCCATGTGCTCACTTTTTTTTTTCAAATTGGTCTTAGTCCCAAACCCAAATACAGATCTCCCAATTGACAATTGGTTCAAGGGTACATCTCCCCACACCTCTGACATATGTCGTTGTAATTCTTCAACGTCTTCAGAGAGGTGGCGGGTCCCGACAACTAACAATTCCACGGACCGTAATGTCCTTAAACTAGCCATGGACCGTAATGTCCTTAAACTAGCTGTGGATTGCAACGTCCTTAAACTAAACCCTCATACCAAAAATGGTGATCTACGGACCGTAACTTCCCTAAACTAAAACGATAGAGCCCAAATGCTCTTTCGTTGGATAAAAAATGATCACAAAACCCTGTTAAGTAGATCTTAGTCCAACATCAGATTAACGTATCCTTAACAAATATTTAAGTCCATCTTAATCTCAAACAAGGTTAACGATCCTTAAATCAAACCAAACCCAAATCTAAGAAAATACTGATTTGAACTAATCCACGCCCTACGGGCGACAACACAAATTAGTCTCCGTATACAATCTATGGGCAACCAAAAATAAAACAAACACACACGACACGAAGTGAACTTCTGGAGCCGGAGTAAATGGTTATCGCTACGCGGTAACGTAATTAACTGCAGGGGCTTGCGCCTTCAAGGAAGAGCGTCCCCACAATAAAAAAAACCCCTCGCAAACGAGAGGGAATCTGACGAAGTCTGCTACAACGGCCACATCTGTCCATACCTCCGATACACGGTGCCATAAATCAACTCAGCATATTCGGAGGGTTGGACGGATAAATCCAAATAGCATCTGCCCCCAAATTCAGGCAAAACGATCTACGCAGTTTCGTCCCTGTTTTCGGCGGTAAACAGATTCTGGAACGCCCAGTGGGACCTTTTCCTCTTTCCACTCAACACTTCATGTGTCGTGTTTGTGAACAAATTGCGGTTTAATATGGTTACCCCTGGATTCAAGGTACTAAGATTTGGTGCCTTTCTCCTATGCAGAAAAGGAGATATCAATGGCCTCCAGCTTCACTAACTGCAACAGCAACTCTCGCTCCGTCCCGACTGGAGGAGTGACTTACGAGACCCAAGCGGTCTCCATCTTTGCAATGCTAATAGATCAGGTGACTCAGGTCACCACTGGATTGTTCTTCTGGACCATGCTCCCGCCAATGAGCTTCAATGCTTCAGTGACATCACATGAGGCTCCGAAGAAGACGGTCTTCGATCGACTTGCAACCACTGCGGCCCCTCTAAATGGGTTGTCCAATTCTAATGCCTCAGTCTTTAACAGGCTGAGCCATAGCTCAACTGGGCCCGCAAAGAGGCTCGCAATACCTGAAGGTGTTATCCCGATGCGGATAGCCATTCCAGTTCTGGAAGACGAAGTTGTCAAGGGGGTTTCTCCTGCTAAAGGATCGGTCTTCGCAAGACTGACCATTCCAACTCCTGTTGCAGGAGAGGTTGTTAAAAATGCTTTGCCTGCCAGAAAGTCTGCCTTCGACAGATTGACCGTTCCCTCTCAGCGGATGTCAGTCTTTGATAGGCTGACACCGACAGCAGCCTCTCATCAAAGCAGGGGGCATAACGAGGTCGCTTCCATAACAGAGGTGGTCCCATCTGCACAACATGCTCGACATCGCCACTGGCGTCGAGTGAGGAAAGCAGGCGGCAGTTCCCCCTCTGGACTTACCCTACCAGCTCCGATGGCGAAAATTAACGCTGCTGTTCCAACTGGGAACAGCTTCGATCCGCTCAGGAGGGTGTGAAAGAACTCTCCAACCGATGTACTAAAGAAGTCTCATCCGCCCGTTGAAAATACAACACAGGCAAAACCAGAACAGCCTCCTCAGCGATTGTCATCCAAGATCCACAGAGTCTGACGGAAAGTCCAAGACTCTGTAATTGACAAAGATTACTCTCACTGGCTGAAGAAAACGAATACTCGGAAAGAAGAGGACCATCCAATCGCTATACCACGAAAGGTATCATCTGCATCTGTTCCTGTCGCAACGGCCCCTTCAACCTTGACCTCCTACAAAAAGGGAAGTCCTGAGAATCTCCTACCACTAGCGGCAAATATCGAAGGCGGTGGACCCAAACTGTTACGACCCGAAATGGCACGTGACTGGCACTTGAATCATATGAAGTCTATAGGACCCCATCTAATTCAAGTAAGCCAAAATCCCAGAAATCTAAACCATTAAAAGAAGAAAGTGAAGGAAAACTTGTTTAAAAGTTTGCGTATAAATCACTTTGAAAGTTGTAGTAAACAATTTTAAAACATCAAGTCTTTTCCAAAAATTTCGGCAGAGTCTCCTTTGTAAATACTGACCCCAAACGAGTACAACATGAATAATATACATAAATGAATAAAGACATCCCCAAGCAGGAGCTAGCTCTTCGACACTTGGCGAACACAACCACACAAGCAATATAATATACAACGCTGAAGGGCGAGTATCAAAACTCAAAAGAAAACCAATATCCATCAGAAAACCATAATAATACCAGCGCGACTCTAAGAACGAAAGAATAAACACTAGTCTTCTAAATCTATAAATTTATACAAGTCTGGTTGATGGAGTTACTAGATACAACTGAAATAAATAAATGTACAATGGTGGTTACGATACGAGTGAACCCACCTACCCAAGCAATCATCCGGAAAGGAGCAGTTTGCCAGCAAAGCCGCTGAGGAAAATCTGTACGGCAAAACCTGCAAGAAACTGTGGCACAACGGGGGTGAGTTGCCAACTCGTGAATAGAAAACATCACCGAGTTGAAATCGCAAGTATGACTCTATCCTAGGTCATACCATATTAATATCCTCAAAATAAAATATCCTGAAGCATAAAATAATGGCAAGGGTAAACATCTATACATAAATGTAATACCAAGTGCTCGTGTCAGTGCTTCAGGTAACAACATATCATATATATGATGTATGAATGCATGAAAACGGAATACATCTAAATGAGAAAACTATTTTTTTATCTCAGTGAGATTTCTGTATATAAAAAAAATCGAGTATCATCAATGAAATCAATAGAGAATTAGTGTCAAGCATCGACACAAAATATATATCTCAATATCTCAGGCTCCGGCTATCCGGATTGGCCTATATCATCAAATCTCAATATCTCAGGCTCCGGCTATCCGGACTGACCTGTATCATCAAATCTAAAGACCACGTCGGTATCCTCCATATATCCGCCGCGTCACAATAACCGGTCGGTAGTGCTCCCTTGCCGGGCTCAACGCCATCATCTGCGACCATCTTGCCTCGGGGTACCGCACCGGGTCTACCATGCGCTCACAGATGGTTCCTCCTCCTCCTCGAATCGGGTGTATGATATCGCTCAAGAGCCGAGAAAACTCATGGTGGACATATCTCACATCATAACATGAGAAAACCGTAATTTCTATCTTTTGAAAATGATAATGAGTTTATAAAATCCGAATCCCATAATCACAAGTCAGTAAAGAGTGAATACCATAATATTGCATGATAATGAATATATGAATGCATCGGATATCAAACAAAGAATGCAATAATTAAACTAGTATATAAAAGAAAGTGCACTAGTGCTATGTCGAAACTATCAGCTAGCAAATTATACTAATGAAATAGTATTTTCTAATGTGTACGTGACATGGAAATTACCGATGATGATGTATGTGAGCCGGCAAGCAGGTGTACGTGGAGCATACGCATCATCGGTAATAGTGCTGGTGTCCTGACAACATGATTTTTATAATAACTAATGAAAACACAAATAAGCATGCAATGCGATGAGAATAGCAAGAATATACGGAAAATGAATTGTAAACGCAATAATAAAGAATATATATATATATATATATATATATATATATATATATATATATATATATATATATATATATATATATATATGAGTCATACAGTTTTGGCATTTTAAATAACACGAATCGTGGTGTTTAGAAAATAGGGGCTGCAGTGTTTTTAAGAAAATGTACGTCCTTTGAAATATCCGTAGTATCCCTTGGCCTATCTTTAAAATACTCACGATTCGTTAGTTTTGGAAATAAGTATGACTCGAGCCAGTTTATATCAGATTTTTGCATTTTTATACCGCCCAATTTTTATCATATTGCTTATCGGTAGGTACTCTTGAGCCGTGTTTGCTAGTCGATTGCAGGATACAGGTTCTCGGCTCTAAACGATGAAATTCATAGAAAAGCACGACAAAATCCGGATTCCTGCCAACCAAAGATAAAACACGGGTCTTCGCTCTCTATCCGTATGTTGCCACACACCAGTTTAAGAGACAAAATGACAAATCGATTGTCACCTTCATGCACAAAGCACAATGGCAACACCAAGTCCAAGAAATCTACGCGAAGCTCAAGAAAATCATGACAAAAAGATCCACATCCAATCACCCTTGATTCTGGAAGAAATGTGGAAAGATTATCAGAAAAAACATGTACCAGACTAAAGGGAATAGAAGACCAGGGCAGCACACAAAAGACGACAGTCCAACTCCCCCATAGGGCGGCGGAACCGCGGCCAATAGGGGGTCTAGGCCGCGGTTCCGCGGCCGTACGGCCTCCTCACATGATGAAACTTCAGGGGTATTTTGGTCTTTTCATGTAGAGGCAGAATTTTGCCCTAGATTTCCAGTTCACTGCCTATAAATAGCCCAGAACCTTGTGAAGCCAAGTGTGCTTAATTTTGTATTTTAGGTTTTAGAATACTTGTTGTTCTTCTTCCTCTTCTTATCTCTTCTCCATTGAAAAACTTGTAGTGAGCTTTTGTGAGTGAAGACTGATGAATAAAGAAGTTCTTATTGTTATTATAGTTGTCTTGCTCTTGTCATGTTAATTGCTTGTAATCTTTAATTGATAATTTAGTTTTTGTTATTTATTGTTGTTTTTTTCTTTTCTCTTTTCCTTTATCCTTAAACAACCATGATGCTTACGCTTGATCCTTGCCAAGGTGAGGTCGCAAATAGCTAGTTGTTATCTTCTAATCTCTTTCTTTCTATCTTCCTTCTTTGTTTTATTTTTCGTTCTTCTTGTAATGGGTGAGTAATTTCCATACTTGTTAGGGTAGGATAAGGGAAGTTTGAGAGAAGGAAATCTCTCTCACTCTTTCCTTGCCCAACATCTTAAATCGACTCCCGTTAATTGAACCACAATCCGCTCCCTACGGCACCCTATCCTACATGATAGCGGTGATTCCGTAGTGAGACCGGTTGTGGTTGAATTAACCGGAGGTTATGGCTAAGAGCCAAGAACGGACGGACAAGCTCCAAAAGGAAGAACTTAAGCGTTGGAAAGCCTAGCTTATACTCGCAAGTTCCTTCCTAGTCGTGCTAATCCCCGTTGTTGCCGATTACCGTAACACCGATATTAAGAGTGGCAAAGAAAGAAGTGAGCGACTCCTAACTCAAACTAACCTAATCCTAACCCTAACAAGCTCTCTTTACATATCATTTTAACACTTTGTTGATCACAAACAAATCTGGAAAATTGGACTTAACTCGTTAAAGCACATAGAAAAAGATTCCCATCTCCCTGCGGACGACCCGTACTCAACCGGCTAGCTACACGCGAAACCGTTTTGATTGCGGTAATTAACTAAACTTGAACACGCAAAACCTCTAACAATCAAATGGCGCCGTTGCCGGGGAGACGTTAGTTTATTTCTTTGTGTAATTTCGGGTTAACTTGTGAATATAAATCTAACCGAAAAACAAAACAAAAAAAAATATACATTGTAAAAAAAACATCTTGTTATTTTTGATTAGTTTTTGTGCAAGTGTGCAGGAACAAAAGACGGTCGAGTTCAGTGCCAAAGACGTGGGAAGTTAGACCCACATCTCGCGGCTACACTGTGACAGATCAAAATGAAGCAAACGGTCTACTGTAAAATTCTGGAGAAGATCCAGTGAGCAAATCCAGATTCAGGAAATCCATACAAGCAGAGGACACCCAAAGAAGCCCCGAACAGAAAACTGAAGCCCCAATTCCTCATTACTGCCGCGGAACCGCGGCATAAGCAAGCTTAGGCCGCGGAACCGCGGCATAAGCAAGCTTAGGCCGCGGAACCGCGGCCGTTTACAGGATTCAGAGTGCCAAAATGTTTGTAAGTCCTCCTGATCTCTCCCCCACTCCTCTGAACTCCACTGAACTGTGTTTTCTGCAGCATTCTTTGCGCAAATTCTCTTCCCCCTTCCAATAAACTGTTCTTGTGCAGGATTCTTTGCGCCGCGCTAAAAAATAAAAATTGTTTGCAGTTGATTTGTTACCGCTTTGCATTCATTAATACGGACTTAAGGGGCTTGAAACCTATTCAGATTGGGTAGGGATTTCATCACCCTTCCCAGGACCCCAGAAATCAAAAAAAGCATATGCATTGACCATTGTTAATTAAAAAATACTAGACTCGGCCTTAAGGACTTCGCGCTCAATAGGACAGAGGACTACTTACAGGCATCGGCCGTTTATCCTATCCTGACTTTTGCGGTGTCTAGGCAAGTGTGTCGAAGGAAAGTGGTTACTTAATTAGGATCACTACTTACGTAGTGGGGAGCCTCCCACTTACCTGGCACTTACCTGGCCGCGATTGTTGGAGAAGAGGCGGTTTGTGGTCCTGTTTCTAGCCCTTTGGAACAGTTAGGAGCTGTCTAGCTGACCTAAGTGACCCTAGATCTAGGTGTGATTGTGCATATCTTGTTTGTGATTGCTTGAAGCCGTAAATCCGTACATATTTCTGTAAAGCTCTTTCAAAAGAAAAAAAAGGAAAAAATCAAAAACTTTTATAAAAACTTGCCCTTTGTCGCCAAAATCCATTTTTTTCACCCACCACCCATCGCACTCCTCCATTGACGTTTTCTTACCCTCACCTTCTCCGCTTTGACTATACTAAACTCGTTTAGTGTATGTCCTCTTGGACTCGGGACACTAGCGCCCGCCTAGTCTGCGTTACGTTAGTCGCTACCGACTACGCGATCGACTCCGACGTCGAAACTCCGTTCACGCCTCTTTCGCCCTTACCTTTGCCGGCCAACTCCGACGTTGACCGGAATTCTGTTCATACATCATCACCTTCACGTTCACCAACCTCTTCTTCCGCGATGTCAGGATTTAATCCAAACATCCCTACAACTCCCCCGGGATTGATTCGACCTCCTATGGATACGAATAACCCACCACCGCCGCCTGTTGTAGAGCCGCAACGAATCGCGCTCCAGGATCGTTTCTATCCCACCCGTTCTGCACTTCCCACCTGTCTTTCTCTTCTACTGGCCAATGGGGATAATTTTGAAATTAAGCCCCATTTCATCAACATGCTCCCGAAATTTCATGGGCTTGAATCTGAAGATGCCTATATCTTCATCAATAAATTTCAAAACGTTTGTGCCATGATGAAAACCACCCAGCTGTCGGACGATGCTATACGGCTATGGGTCATTCCGTTCACTTTATGCGATCTTGCTGAAAAATGGCTGTATAGCACCGCTTCCCACTCCATAACCATTTGGGACGAGTTTGTTAAAGCGTTCTCAAAAAATTCTATCCGAATCATAAAACTGCAAGGATCCGTAACGAAATCAACCAATTCTCTCAGCTTCCTTCTGAACCCTTCTGGAAGTGCTTTGACCGGTATAAATACCTTCTTGTTCCGTGCCCTCACTATGGTATCGAGAAATGGCAACTTTGTCAAACCTTATACAAGGGCCTGAACCCAGCAACGAAGCAGTTGTTAGAAACCATTTGTCAGGGCCACTTCCTATCAAAATCTGACGGGAAGCGTGGAAATTCTTCGACGACCTTGTGGAGCAAACACTACAATGGGAGAGTACCAGACCGACTTCTTCTTCTTCTACCTCCACTTCTACCGGTCAGTCTAGGGTAGGAATTCACCAACTCGATGTCTCTATTGCGATGAAAGCTGAAATGGCTGCAATAACGAGAAAGCTTGAAGCGATAGAGAGCAAATTTTATTCTCCTGCTCCTGCCCCTGTTCTTCCCCTTCGTACCATTTGCGCTTGTTGTTCCGATCCTTCTCACTTAACCGAAGAGTGTTCTTACAATCCACCATCTCAAGGACAGGATCAGGTTAATGCTGCATTTCAGCAAAGACCGAGGAATGATCCATACTCTTCCACCTACAATCCCGGTTGGAGGAACCACCCTAATTTCGCCTGGAATCAGAATTAGCATCAATTCCAAGGCAACAATTTCCAAAGTCCCCCTCCGCCGCAACAACAAGCACAACAACAAACTCAACATCAATTTCAGCAGCCCTTCCAAGCCCAACCTTTTCAAAATTAGACGAACAACTTTGCACCCAACAATTCTTTTCCCCAAAACAACTTTGTTCCGTCAAACAACGATAAGGTTTCCTCGCTCGAACGAAGTCTGGAGGCGTTCGTTAAACAATCGACACAATCCACCGCAAACATCCAGTCTTCCATTCAGTCCTTAGTGCAACACACTGCCGCTCACGGGCAAAGCATCAAGACCATCGAGGCCCAGATTGCACAGCTGAATGCGGCCTTAAGCGAGCGAGAGAAGGGGAAGCTCCCGTCCCAGCCACTCCCAAATCCCGGTCACCCACATAATGTACATGTTGCTCTTGAACAACAGAACCATAATGTGAGTGCCGTGACCACATTGAGATCGGGAAGGATGCTGCAAAACAACATCAGCACACGGATCAACAATGACACCCCGACCACTTCTTCTTCTTATTCTCCTGCTTCTTCCTCTTCTGAGCCTATTCTCCGCTCTTCAACAGGCTCTCTTTCTTCTTCTTCTGCTCTGAACGGATCCACTTCTCACTCCACGAAAACACCTATTCTGGGATCCGTTCCAACTCCACAATCTCCTCCTCCAGCATTGGACTCAACCAATTTTTAAAACGTTCCATTTCCAAACCGGTTGAAGTCCAATAAACAAAATCCACAAATGGAGAAGATTCTGGAGTTATTTAAGCAGGTTAACATTAACATTCCTCTTTTAGATGCTGTCCAACAAGTCCCGTCCTACGCGAAAATCTTAAAGGACTTGTGCACGAAAAAGAGGAGGTCTCAGGTACCCAAGAAAGTTTTCTTGGCTAGTGCTGTGAGTGATGCTCTTACCCAATCTTTACCACTAAAACGGAAGGACCCTGGCTGTCCTACGATTTCTATTACCATTGGGGATAAGAACATCAACCGTGCACTATTAGATCTTGGTGCCAGTGTTAACCTGCTTCCGTACTCAGTATACGAGCAATTAGGCGTAGGAGAGCTGAAACCCACGCACTGCACTCTCCAAATGGCCGACCGACCGATCAACCATCCTAGGGGTGAGCTAGAGGATGTGTTAATCAAAGTCGGGGACTTCATATTCCCCTTTGACTTCATTGTATTAGACACACAGCCTGTAGCTAACCCCCGGAATCAAATTCCGGTGATACTCGGTCGCCCATTCCTTGCAATCTCAAATGCTGTGATCAATTGTCGCAATGGTTCGATAAACCTATCTTTTGGAAATATGACGATTGAACTCAACATTTTTAGGTTGGGGAATCAGCCCTCCGAACCTAATGCTCATATACTAGACGTCTGCTCGATCCAGGAGATCACCCCAGAAGAGTGTGAATTCGAGGAGTTTCTGTTTGATCACGATAACCTTGACGCCACTAGTACGTTCCTCTTCGAACCTGCTGCTGTTTCTGCGCCCGACAACGACTACGAGTGTTTCACGTTCTCGAACGATCTTAGCCGCTCACAACCCGAGTTTGAATCCTTCGAATTTCCGGATGAGTTACCTGAACCATCCAACTTGGTCGCTTACACTCGTTTTGAACCTTTGCTGGAATCTTTTGAGTTCGAGACCTTTGTACCAATCTTGCCTTCAATCGTTTCACCTCCAACGCTAGAACTCAAGCCTTTGCCGTCTCACCTTAAGTATGCTTACTTAGATGAGAATGAGACCCTCACTGTCATCATCTCGGCTTCTCTAGCTCCAGAGTAAGAGAAAGCCCTTCTTGCGGTCTTGCACAGCAATAGGCAAGCTTTTGGCTGGTCCATGGCGGACATCAAGGGGATTAGTCCCCTGATCGTTGAACATCACATTCATCTGATGGATGATGCCAAACCAGCCAGGGATCCACAAAGACGTCTCAACCCAGTCATGAAAGAGGCTGTGAAGAAGGAGATCGTAAAATGTCTGGATAGTGGTATCATTTACCCTATCTCTGATAGCCAGTGGGTTAGCCCCATTCATGTTGTCCCCAAGAAGTCAGGCATCACGGTCATAACCAACGAGGAGAATGAGTTAATCCCTACTCGCACCCAAACGGGGTGGCGAGTATGCATTGATTACAGAAAACTCAATGCCGCAACGCGGAAGGACCATTTTCCACTACCTTTCATTGACCAAATGCTTGAACGATTGGCCGGACACGAGTACTACTGCTTTCTTGATGGCTACTCCGGCTATAATCAAATTCCCATCGCCGAAAAAGACCAGGACAAGACCACATTCACTTGTCATTTCGGCATGTTCGCATATCGTCGCATGCCCTTTGGGTTATGCAATGTGCCCGCTACCTTCCAGCGGTGTATGATGGGAATCTTCTCAGACATAGTGGAAAAATTTCTGGAGATCTTCATGAACGATTTCTCCATTTTCGGCGATTCCTTCAACGAGTGTTTGCTGCATCTTGACGCTGTCCTTACCCGATGTAAGGACAAGAACCTCACTTTGAATTGGGAGAAATGCCACTTCATGGTGCGCGAAGGTATTGTCTTAGGACATATCATTTCATAAAATGGCATAGAGGTTGACAGAGCAAAGATTGAAGTCATTTCCAATCTCCCTCCTCCCAGATGCGTCAGAGATATCCGAGCCTTCCTTGGCCATGCCGGTTTTTATAGACGGTTCATCAAGGACTTTAGCAAGATTGCTAGGCCCTTGACTCTTTTGCTGGCCAAGGACACGCCATTCGACTTCAACTTGAGCTGTGTGACTGCGTTCGAGTCATTAAAAAGCTCACTCACTTCTGCTCCCGTTCTTTCTTCACCTGACTGGACGCACCCATTCGAGATTATGTGCGATGCATACGACTTTGCCATTGGTGCTGTCCTTGGACAACACATCAACAAGATGCCGCACGTAATCTATTATGCGAGCCGAACCCTGAACAACGCCCAACTCAATTATACAACCACTGAGAAGGAATTCTTGGCTGTTGTATTTGCTTTAGAGAAGTTCAGGTCCTACCTCATCGGCTCTCCATTCATTGTCTACACAGACCATTCTTCTCTGCGCCATCTTTTTGCGAAGAAAGATGCAAAATCTCGGCTAATACGTTGGATCCTCTTGCTTCAAGAGTTTGACCTTGTCATTAAGGACAAACGAGGATGTGAAAACGTAGTTGCCGACCATCTCTTACGACTTCCTTCTTCGCCTTCGCTTCAAATTTCGATCAACGACGTTTTCCCGGATGAACCGCTCTTGACCGTATCTTGCGAACCCTAGTTCGCAGATATTGTGAATTATTTGGCCACAGGGCTACTACCGACTGAATGGTCAAGTCAGGACAGACTTCGCTTCTTATCCCAAGTAAAACACTTTTACCGGGACGAACCCTATCTGTTCAAGTACTGTCCCGACCAGATTATTCGTCGGTGTGTCCCTGACGAGGAATTCAAGAGTGTGCTGTCATTTTGCCACGATCAAGCAAGTGGCGGGCATTTTGGCCCCAGAAAGACAACTGAGAAGATCTTGCAATGTGGTTTCTACTGGCCACAACTCTTCAAAGACGCTCATGACTATTGCAAGACTTGCTCCCGGTGCCAACACTTGGGCCGGATATCCCGGAGGAACGAGATGCCGCTCCAACCAATCTTGGTTGTGGAGATTTTCGACGTTTGGGGAATAGATTTCATGGGGCCGTTTCCCAGCTCTTTCGGGAACTTGTACATCCTTCTCGCTGTTGATTACGTCTCTAAGTGGGTCGAGGCTGTGCCCAGCCGGACTAACGACAACAAGGTTGTCGTTAGGTTTCTTAAAGAAAACATTTTCTCCCGGTTTGGGCACCCCCGAGCGATCATTAGCGACAATGGAACTCATTTCTGCAACAAGACTTTCGAGGCCTTGATGCGGAAATATTCTATTAATCATAAGCTATCCACGCCCTACCACCCCCAAACCTGTGGGCAGACCGAAGTTTCAAATCGGCAAATCAAGTAGATACTGGAGAAGACGGTTTCCAAGAATCGTAAGGATTGGTTGCTGAAACTCACTGATGCCCTTTAGGCATTTCGAACCGCTTATAAGTCCGATCTTAGCATGTCTCCCTATCGACTTGTGTACGGAAAATCTTGCCACCTACCTGTCGAAATAGAGCATCGCGCATTTTGGACGATAAAGGAGCTGAATCTGTCTCTTGAAGATGCGGGCAGCCATCGGAAGCTGCAGTTGAACGAATTAAGCGAGCTTAGGGATGAGGCTTACGATAACGCGGTTGTCGTTAAGAACCGAACGAAGGTGTTTCACGATAAACACCTTTTGTGCAAAACTTTCGTACCTGGTCAACAGGTACTGCTTTACGACACCAGACTACACTTCCATCCAGGAAAGCTCAGATCTCGCTGGAAAGGGCCGTATTTTGTGCGGAATGTGTATCCGCATGGCGCTGTGGATTTGGAGAATACAAAGGACTGTTCATTTTTCAAAGTGAATGGACACCGACTGAAACCGTACCTTAGCGCCGAACCAACAGAGGAGCTCCTGGTCTTACAGGAGCCGGTTTACCCTGCATAATCTTCCTCTGCCTACCACCAAACTTCGGTTATCACCAAGAACAGTGGTCACTGTTCCAAATAAGTTTGGGGTATGTATATACCTTTTTGTATTTATTTATGGATATTCTTCTCCTTTTTCTTTACTCTTTAAAAACATTAAAAAAAACAAAAATTTTGTATATATCTAACCGACAATTTTGACCCTTCAAATGATCTCTTCATGCGATGACAGTGAGGACACTGTCCAGTTTAAGTTTGGGGGTACGCTCGGTACGCATTTCTAACCTTCGCATTCATATGTATATTTTGCATCTGCATATTAAAATCCATAAAAATCAGAAAATTTTCTAAAAACATAAAAACTTTTTGTCAAGTTAGCTAGTGGGAGGACTCTGATTCAACATTTCGACGGTTTTGTTTGATAAAATAAGAATAACTAAATCTTATTTCTGTATTTTGAAAACCTGAAAGATAACTCTCCTTTGAAGTTAACTATAGCTGATATACGTCTTTACATCACACTACACGTGTCGTAAGTTTTTTGAAATTAGATGATAAGTCTTTTATGTCTAAAAACTTTTAAATGGATAAATGATTTTCTGAGGATCAAATAGGTTTGTTCTGAAATAAATAATATCAAGAATAGTTTATGAAGTGAAGTGAATATGAAGGAATGTTATTGATGCCTTAATTGGAACTAAGTCTGAAAAATAACCCATCTGGAACTTGATTGGAATGATTACACACCAAACCCACTAAACACGTCTTTTTATCCAAAAAAATAATTGAACTGCCGGTTATATCTCCGTTCGTATTAAATCATCATGATTTTCACGCCAAATTGTCTTTTGTTTTTGGACCTAGGTAACTTGAGTAATTAAGTCCGCTGGGGTGTCTCTATACCTAATGCCCTAAAGCCAACTGGTTTGGGTGCATTGGCCTAAAGCTCGCTAAGAAGCCTAGAAAGTCCAGATTAAAACAAAGTCAAGCAAGTGTTCTCTCCGAGTTAAAATTCCTAACGGTTCTTTGTGCGAGAATAATCTTGACAAAAGACAGGTTTTTATAAAAAATATTTTTAGCGGAGATATGAAGGTTTTATTCTATGATAAAGACTATTGAACATTCACAGAGGTGTGTGTGAAATGAAAACAAGAAAAAGGTGGAGTGAAAAATAAAACCTAGTTTCCTGTTAAGAAAGATAGAAATTCTGAAGTTGAAACCTTACTGGAAAACGAAACTTGAAAAATGCTTAACTCTTTATAAAACTTATGTGATCCTTTTAAAATTTTTATCCGGGCTTTTATTGTGTGATGACTTTAATCGATCCTTCTGGAACTTAACGACACTATTTACACTGCACGTAAAGACATATAAAATCTTAAGTTAAATAAGAAGCGAGATATGAAAAATAAAGGTTCGATAGTCTAGACTTAGGATAATAAAATTGTTATTTTCTGAAACAAAACTTTAGGGTTTGAATCATAGTTATTTTGGAAAACTAGCTTGACCGGATTTTGTGGATAGTATCCGCTGAAAACCTTCAAGAGACAACACTCCTCCTACTAGGGACACCTAGAGGTTTAACGGCTTGTTGCACATGCTCAGTGCAATCGCGTTCCCTGCGAAAGTGAGGTTAGGAATTTTTTGTGAATAAATTGGCTTGCTCGGGACGAGCAAATGATAAGTTTGGGGGTATTTGTTCATATCAGATTTTTGCATTTTTATACCGCACAATTTTTATCATATTGCTTATCGGTAGGTACTCTTGAGCCGTGTTTGCTAGTCAATTGCAGGATACAGGTTCTCGGCTCTAAACGATGGAATTCATAGAAAAGCACGACAAAATCCGGATTCTTGCCAACCACAGATAAAACACGGGTCTCCGCTCTCTATCCGTATGTTGCCACACACCAGTTTAAGAGACAAAATGACAAATCGATTGTCACCTTCATGCACAAAGCACAATGGCAACCCCAAGTCCAAGAAATCTACGCGGAGCTCAAGAAAATCATGACAAAAAGATCCACATCCAATCACCCTTGATTCTGGAAGAAATGTGGAAAGATTATCAGAAAAAACATGTACCAGACTAAAGGGAATAGAAGACCAGGGCAGCACACAAAAGACGACAGCCCAACTCCCCCATAGGGCGGCGGAACCGCGGCCAATAGGGGGTCTAGGCCGCGGTTCCGCGGCCGTACGGCCTCCTCATATGATGAAACTTCAGGGGTATTCTGGTCTTTTCATGTAGAGGCAGAATTTTGCCCTAGATTTCCAGTTCACTGCCTATAAATAGCCCAGAACCTTGTGAAGCCAAGTGTGCTTAATTTTGTATTTTAGGTTTTAGAATACTTGTTGTTCTTCTTCATCTTCTCATCTCTTCTCCATTGAAAAACTTGTAGTGAGCTTTTGTGAGTGAAGAATAATGAATAAAGAAGTTCTTGTTGTTATTATAGTTGTCTTGCTCTTGTCATGTTAATTGCTTGTAATCTTTAATTGATAATTTTGTTGTTATTTATTGTTGTTTCTTTCTTTTCTCCTTTCCTTTATCCTTAAACAACCATGATGCTTACGCATGATCCTTGCGAAGGTGATGTCTCAAATAGCTAGTTGTTATCTTCTAATCTCTTTCTTTCTATCTTCCTCCTTTGTTTTATTTTTCGTTCTTCTTGTAATGGGTGAGTAATTTCCATACTTGTTAGGGTAGGATAAGGGAAGTTTGAGAGAAGGAAATCTCTCTCACTCTTTCCTTGCCCAACATCTTAAATCGACTCCCGTTAATTGAACCACAATCCGCTCCCTAAGGCACCCTATCCTACATGATAGCGGTGATTCCGTAGTGAGACCGGTTGTGGTTGAATTAACCGGAGGTTATGGCTAAGAGCCAAGAACGGACGGACAAGCACCAAAAGGAAGAACTTAAGCGTTGGAAAGCCTAGCTTATACTCGCAAGTTCCTTCCTAGTCGTGCTAATCCCCGTTGTTGCCGATTACCGTAACACCGATATTAAGAGTGGCAACGAAAGAAGTGAGCAACTCCTAACTCAAACTAACCTAATCCTAACCCTAACAATCTCTCTTTACAAATCATTTTAACACTTTGTTAATCACAAACAAATCTGGAATATTGGACTTAACTCGTTAAAGCACATAGAAAAAGATTCACATCTCCCTGCGGACGACCCGTACTCAACCGGCTAGCTACAAGCGAAACCGTTTTGATTGCGGTAATTAACTAAACTTGAACACGCAAAACCTCTAACAATCAGAGCCCAATCTAACATCTACGAAGTAAACTACAGGCTAAACTAACAGACTAGTCGAAAGGGTAAGGAAAACCACCTAAGTCTGAGTCAATATTTATACCTAGTAGTCGGTGATCCCGCCTCAATAGTATCATGTACGATACAATATATAATATGACATCCTCGAGTTAAGAGTGCGGATCTATCATCATAATTACATCTCGTATGGTAAATCCATCGTACGACATTCCAAATCTGGGTATGGGTCGAATATCACATTTATCTCATTATTCATCTGGTATCCTTATCATCATATCCTGAATTAGGGGTACCGATCTAAAGTATAGTACATTCCGATACCATCAACATATATATATATATATATATATATATATATATATATATATATGCGTGTGTATGAAAACCCATCGCCTAAAGATCCGCTATAATATCATGTTGTATCTCATAATACGAATCAAGTCACATCACCGATCTCGTAGCATCATGCCCAATCACATCGACTCATCTCCAAGTAGCATATACTATCCTCATCATCCATGTATATGTCTACATATACATATACATATATATATATATATACATACTCACATAATATATGTGTGTGTATATATATCCACATATACGCACAAGAAAGTAAAATGTATGCGTGTGTGTGCGTGTACCTTATTCTATGGTTTCGCAACTAAAACTAGCTAACGACACTATCATCCAATTACACTAAAATTTAACCCATGATCTCCTAAAACCTTCTTGATAATCAAAAACGTTTCACATAACACATAGTATCGTATATATACATGATATAATATATGCCACCGTACGAACTGCGGGGGTGCTATTCGCCATCCACCCGACTTCCCCCGTAGATATATATCTACTCACCTTGATCCTTGTTTGCCGAAATCGATGTCACTGTTCTCTTCCTCGTCATCTGAAGTCCATGCGGAGGTAACTGCAATTCAATGAATATCGTATCGTAAACTAGAATCAAATACGAGAAATCCGGTACGGCATACGAAGGGTACATAGGTTAGAACCTACGAACTTCGCATGCAAGAAAAACCAAACAAATCCTTGATGTCGATGTAAAAATGTCAAACCATCGAGTTAAAACCTAAATACCAAAGCCAAGGTTAAAACGAAGTTGCAAAATAAGGCAGCAAGTCAAGAAAACACCTCAAGATTTTACCCTAGGTGAAATTAGCCAATTTTGCATATGTGGAGGGTCTAATTTACTGAAGATAAAGCCCTTGACCAAACATGAACCAAATTGGGAGTACCCAGGCAGCAAATTATGGCCATAAGGGATATATTTGTGGCCAAGCTGAAGGGATTGTGGCTCGGGTCTCTATGGTAGCTTTCAGGTTGCCTGCACGATTCACAGTAATCGCAAAAAAAAAAATTCAGGTTCCCCGGGTCATAGCAGATTTCAAATTCCCATTACAATTTCCATAAAATACGATATCGGGGATTTTTAAGTTTTAATCTTGGGTTTAAGTCTATGGTTTCAGTCCATGAAATTAACACTACAGAGGTTTAAGGTCACTATTAAACCTCAATTGTACCTTTAGATTCAAATCAAACCCTAAACTCAACTTGGAATTTTCAAACCTTACTAAACCTCACTAAAACACTTCTAAACATGTATGGATGCTAAAGGGAATGAATTACTAAACTAGTGGTGAAGGAATTAGCTCATTTGGCAACTCAAGAATTTTCTTGAGTTGCCCCAGGTCTTCAAAATCCAATTTTTCTTGGTTCCCCATGCTTGTAGTGAGCTTGTGCATAATTTTAATGAAAGGGACATGATGTTTTGGTGTAGGATTGAGGGTGTTTGTGAGGATGTAGAGGAGGTGGAGAAGAGGGCATCCATGAAGGAGGAAGAGGGAAAAATGGTGAAAGGAAAAATGAAGGAGGGAAAATGGCCATGGTCAACTTGACCCTTCACCTCTCCCTCTTCTTTGTCATGTCCATACTTCTTTCTTTATTCATTTTCTTTTCTTTTTATTTTATTTCCTTTTTCTTATCTTTTCATTTGTAAAACAAATGGAAAAAAACCCAAAATGAAATCATGCGCAAAAGAATTCATGGTAGAATAAAATGTAACAAGTTTTGTTGCATGTCATGATTCATAATCATGCTTAATGCAAGATTAGTGGAAATTAATCATATTTAGAAATAAACTTGTACATAATAAATTATATAATAATTCACAAAATGTCTAAATTTCATAATTTCATTAAAAATCAACATTCAAGGTGATTTTCTAATATTTATCCAATCTATTGGTATATGATCATACCATATCATTAAAACTAATTTCCACACATTAAAATATTCGTAATATTTATTATTTAATTATATAAATTCCCAAAAATAATATTTTATTTTTTCTGAAATGTTACACAAACGCCCCAAGTGTGGGGGCATGGTTGTGCATACCGTCTATATGACATCCGGAAAAGAGGATAGTCGTGCTTCCGTGAGTTATCGACCACTCACGCGGTCTGTGACAAAAACTCAGGAGCAATAACAAAAGCTCCAGGAGATGTTGACAAGGATGGCCGCACTTACTGGGCAGAAAGAAAGCCCGGAAGTATCATCGGAACAATCCCAGGAGTAGGAGACCGACGCCGAATTCCTACAGAGGGTGCTTGAAAAGAAAGATAAAGAGGGGCTAATATAAAACAAATGGCGCTTCTATTCCAAGACATGGTTAGGATGATGATCCAGCCGGATCCTCCTACTGAAGACCCTCCAGTAATCATTGAAGACGATAGAGGGGTGACATCGAACCCTCCTCTGGCTTTGTTAGCAGCCAAGGAGGAGACGATTTCCAAAGCTTCCCTTGACGACTGTATAGCTCAACAAATACGAGCTCATCAGGCGAACGAACTGGCAGGACAAGTTGTCAGAACTGGGCGACCTTATCCAAGATGGTACGACCAAATTAAGTACCTGCCAGGATATATGATCCCCAAATTCTATGTGTATAAGGGGACGTGCAATCCACACCAAAACGTTGCTCAATTTAGAGCTTTATGCGGCAATACTAGAGACGATGACAAACTATTGCTTCGCCAATTTATCGGCAGATTGGCGGAGACGGCATTTGAATGGTACTCGGAGCTTCCGAATGATTCCATCTATTGGGATACCTACAACGGCAGCAAGGTTTCGGATGGCATCTCCCATGCCAATTTTAAATTTTGCGATTATAAATAACCCTAAACCTAGGATCTTAAACTAGAGAATCAAACCAAACAACCAAGTAAACAACTTTACTTCTAAGAGTTAGGGATTACAACCTTTGTAGTCCGTTCATTCGCTTCATAAACTTCGTGTTGAGGTCCATTCGCTGCGATCATCAAGAACACAGACTCTAGAGAGGCTCCATGAGGTGAATGAGGCATCTTGCTTGAAGTCTTTCTTTTCTAAGATGATCTACCTTGAAGCAACACTAACCCAAGCTCACACTTCTCTAATTAGGTATTAGTGATGTGGACACCCTAATCTAAGTGGCTAGAATAGATGAGGATGATGAAGTAGGAATTTTGCTCTCTTTTGTTTTCTTTAACTCACTTTAAATCATCACAAACCAAAAGCTAGAAAAGCTTTTCAAAGAGTAAGAAGAAGAAGAAAATCCTTTTATGATGAATAATTAATTATTGTTGTGCTTATAATTGCAACCTAGGGTTAAGCATGACATGCTTAACCCTTATAGAGACTTTACCATGGGTTAAGCTTTGGGTTGGGTTAATAAATATCTAGCAAAAAATATCAAGGAAAGTGGACAAAGTCAAAGCTTCATGAAGTATCCTCAAAGCTCATCCAAAATCTAATCCATAACCTTAACCCTAATCCAAACCCTAACATGGTTAAATATCAAAACCTTTGTTGCATTTGTAACCCTAACATGTTACAATATTATATATCACATATATAATATATAATGTAAGAAAATAAAATAATACAATTAACATATATCGAATATACATCAATGTATTATCCAAGTGATAAAAGGAATCAATAAAGAGAGCTTATATTAGTTAATGTAACGTAATACATCACATATATAATTATACATTAAATTATCTAATCAACACTTGATCTGATAATCCGGCCATATAGCATATAACCGACTAATATAACAAGTAACCTTTCATCGAATCAACATTTGATCTGATGACCCGGCTATATCACATAAACCCGGCCGATATCACATATCGCGAGAATCAAATACGGTATCACATACACATATTATTCTCGGTCCCGCACATATCACATATATGCTCCTACTTCGTTTTGCCTGAGCCAGGAAACCTCTGTGTAGGACTCTAAAGAATCATCAATACGCCGGCAGTAGGTGATGATCATATCAAACACCCACAAGTTGCAAGCGGTCAGCTAAACGTAACAGCCATCCGGGTATTGAGCGAACAGAAGATCAACAAGCAAGCCTATACATTCTCCTATGAATCCAACCAGTAACACTCCGGTACAGTCCGGTCTCTTCGTCTGATATGTCGTATATCCAGTCTAGTGGTGGTAAACGTCAGACCCCAGTAACCAATAAATCGTGTTGATGTGAGGCTCATAACGGGTTGAGAAACTACTGATAACACTTACCAGTAGGTCTCCATATCAGCCCTGGCCAGGGACTTCCAGTTATAGCCAATCGAACACAGCGCAACATCAACTCCCAATACCGGGAGAGACAAAACCCCTTCTATCGCTCATTGCCTCCATGCGATTCGGGACTGTACCCAAAAGCCATCATTTTTCACGCTCTCGTGAACGTGGTAAGGTGGAAATCAAAGCATAGTGGGAATCACATAAGACTCTATGACGATTTCGGGTCTACAGACTAATCTGTACCAGTGTCACCAGAGAACTACTATATGACGATAGGTATAATACCATCTAGGAGTTCTCGGCGAGTCCGTTCAGTGTACCCAGTCTCTACTGAGCACCCATATACCTTCTCTGATGTCAAACACCAATGGATATATGATCATCCATCACTCATCATATGGGTCGAGAAGCGTATACGCTAATCTACTCTGGAGTATCGATGCCCTGTCTCGATACTCTCTCGACCAGGAACAGTTATAGGATGTACTCTTAGACTACCCTGGCCCCACTAGTATGATATGCATCATAATCCTAGTAGTTAAGTACATATCCTAAGGGCTTTATCAACATGTGAGAGCAAGACAGTAAACCAATACAAGTGAACATGTTAAGACAAAGTGAAACCAAATAGCATACTATCATGTCGAGCAAGAAAGTCCTATCTATATATATCCAAGGATCCACTATAATATACATCATATGTACAACAATGGCCTCTAGGGCATATATATAACTAACAGTCTCCCACTTGCACTAAGGCCAGCTGTTGTAGTTTCTCTTACCCGACATCCTGAAGAGTCTCTCAAATTGTAATTGGGGTATGGCCTTCATGAGTGGATCCGCAGTGTTGTCCTTCATGTCAACTCTCCTAAACTCGATCTCACGGCGATCAACTATCTCCCGGATCAGGTGATACCGCCTCAGAATATGTCTGGATCTCTGATAGGATCTGGGTTCCTTGGCCAAAGCCACAGCTCTATTGTTATCATAATACAAAGGTATTGGATGCTCAATGGACGAAACCACTCCAAGTTCAGTTATGAACATCTTCATCCAGACAGCCTCTTTGGCAGCATCGTTGGCAGCGATGTATTCAGCCTCCATCGTCGAGTTTGCCATGGTTTCTTGCTTGGAACTCTTCCAATAAACCGCCGCTCCATTTAGGGTAAAGACAAATCCCGAGTGCGACTTAGAGTTATCCTTATCACTTTGGAAGCTTGAATCGGTAAAGGACTCCACCTGGAGTTCTCCGTTACCATACACCAAGAACATCTCTTTAGTCTTTCTCAAGTACTTGAGAATGTTCTTCACAGCTATCCAATGAATTTCTCCTGGATCTGCTTGATACCTACTCACTACACTCAGTCAGTACGCTACATCGGGTCTGGTACATAGCATCGCATACATGATAGAGCCTACTGCCGAAGCATAGGGTATCCCTTGCATGCGAGCTCTCTCCAAATTAGTCTTGGGAGACATCTCTTTGGAGAGAGTGAGTCCAGAGATCATGGGTAAATACCCACGCTTGGATTCTTCCATACTAAACCTTTTTAGTATGGTGTCAATGTACCTGAATTGGGACAATCCCAGTATCCTTTTAGATCTATCTCTATAGATCTTAATCCCCAAAATACAGGAGCCATCACCTGGATCTTTCATTGAGAATCTATGTGATAAGAAGAGCTTGACAGAGTGCAGCATAGGAACATCATTTCTTATCAAGAGTATGTCATCCACGTACAATACGAGGAAGACAACCTTACTCTCTGCAACCTTCTTGTACATACAAGGTTCATCTACATTCTTGATGAAGTCAAACTCTTTGACTACCACATCAAAGCAGATGTTCCAACTCTGCGATGCTTGCTTTAACCCGTAGATGGATTTAAGCAGCTTGCACACCTTTTCGCTGCTCCCACTATCTATGAAGCCCTCTGGCTGAGTCATGTACACGCACTCCGCTAAATCACCATTTAGAAAAGCGGTCTTAACATCCATTTGCCAGATTTCGTAGTCATAGTATGCAGCAAGTAAGATCCGGATGGACTTAAGCATAGCCACTGGAGAAAAGGTTTCGTCATAATCCACACCTGGTCGTTGACGAAAACCGTTTGCAACAAGTCTAGCTTTGAAAGTCTCAACTTTTCCATCTACACCAAATTTCTTCTTAAAGATCCATTTGCTCCCAATGGGTTTTACCCCTTCAGGAGCAACTTCCAAAGTCCATACTTTGTTGGTGTACATGGATTCCATCTCAGATCGCATTGCATCCAGCCACTTCACAGAGTCCCCACTCGTGATGGCCTGCTCGAACCTAGTCAGGTCATCCTCGGCAAGTAGAGTGACCTCAGCCAGCTAACTTACTAATCAGTTTTCTCGGCCTTCATCTTCCATAATGCAATCCTCGCTCCCACTATCAATGAGAAACCGTAGTATCTCTCAGTTGGATGAGGAACAATACTAGATCGGCGGAGCGGCTGAGGTTCGTCGGGAACTACCGAATCCTCTGGTTCCACTAAATTTTCAGTTGCAGTTTGTACTGCTGGAACTTCTTCCAGCTCTACCTCTTCACCACTAATTTCTTTAGCAAGAAATTCCTTTTCTAAAAAGGTGGCATGTTGAGCAACAAACACTTTTTGTTGTTCACTGTAGTAGAATATATATCCATTCGAATGTTTAGGATATCCAACAAACTTACAAAGAACTGATCATGCCTCGAGTTTGTCCGGATTTTGCCTTTTGACATAGGCCGGACAACCCCATATCTTAACTTGTTTAAGACATGGTCTCTTTCCACTCCATATTTCATATGGTGTGGTAGGTACAGATTTTGATGGAACCTGATAAATATGTATGCTGTTGCTTGAAGCGCATAACCCTAAAAGGAAATAGGTAACTCAGCAGTGCTCATCATAGAGCACACCATATCTAATAGGGTGTGATTCCTCCGTTTCGATACACCGTTGTGCTGTGGTGTATATGGTGGAGTAAGCTGAGAGAGAATCCCATTCTCTTTTAGATAGTCCAGAAACTCATTGCTCAAATATTCTCCTCCTCGATTAGATCGAAGGATTTTAATACTTTTACCCGTTTGGTTCTCGACTTCGTGCATATATTCTCTGAATTTCTCAAAAACTTCAGGCTTATGTTTCAACAGGAACACATGTCCGTATCTTGAGAGATCGTCGGTGAATGTAATGAAGTATGAGAAACCATTCCTGGCATGTATAGACAAGGGACCACATACATCACTATGTATCAGTCCTAAGAGTTCCGTAACACTTTCTCCGTGTCCACTAAACGGAGTTTTGTTCATCTTACCTTTGAGATATGACTGGAAAGTTGTAACGCTTTAGATTTCGATTAGTGTTAGTTTAGACGGTAATGCGGGTTTTTGGTAAAAAGTATACCAAATTTGAGTTCCTCACATTTTATAACATTTAATAAATAATTTATTATTATTTGTTATGGCATGCACACACATGTGCATATTTATGTGAGGGTGTGTTTGTGTTATCTAGATTAGTGACCATGACAATTTAACCCTAATCTAATCCTTTGTTTAAACTTTAACACTAATCCAAGATATTTGTTTGTGTGAGAGAGATATTTTCTTTAGGGTTTTGTTTGGAGAAGAGGTGGCATGGGGAGTCATGGCCTTGCATTAATGAGGAGTTAATGCAAGGGTGCACTCACCCTCTTGCACTCACCCCTTTCTCTCTTTTCTTCACACTCTCTCTCTTATTCTCTCCCACTCTATCTCTTTCTCATATTTCTTCACCTCCCTCATTTTCTCAACTGGAAACTTCACCAATTCTTCACTAATCCATTACAAACTTCACAAAATCTAACCAAAATCACTTTTTTGACTTGATTTGCCTCTTGGATGCCTTGGAGCTTGGAAATCTAGGATCCTTGAGTTTGTGGAAGTAGGTAATGATCTCTATCTGTTCATTATGCTGTTATAGTGTTGTGTAGTCTTAAAGTTTTAGTTTTGATCGTTTAAAGTTAAGTTTCGTGCAAATATCGTATTTTTAGTGTCAATATATGATATATGTGATCTGCTGTGAACCTGAGAGTACACTAGAAAACCAAACAATGTAGTTGTGTTGTACCTGAGACCATAGGACATCACCTGGAGCACGAACCCCTGGTGCTCGGACTCGGCCTGTGACGAGAAGGCGATTTCCGGCGACCCCGGATTTATGTTGGAGTTAGTTTGGGTTTTTGTGGGTATGTGTCTGCTGTGGTTTAGGTGTGTTTGGTCTTTTTTGAGTTTTAGGTTTTCTCTGTATACAAAATCTGGGTTCACATAGCTAGATTCTTGTGTTACGACTACGCGCGATACGTTATACGACACGGATCGTGCACTTTTTGTGGTTTTGCTCTTGGGTTGGTTTCGTAGTGTCGCTACGCATGTTAGCCACAATACGAACACTTGAGAGTATGTTTTGAGTTGATGCGTCGGTCAAACGTAGTTTGTACGTGTTTTGGGTCTATTGCTAATATACACTTGTTATATTGTTATATGCTTTCAAGATCGCAGGCGGGGACTTCGGGCGCTGCGAAGAAGGGAAAGCAAGTTGTTGGCTTTAGTTAGCCAGGATGGTTGGTGAGTAGATTTAACATCTACAGGGAAATCGCCAGCATGGTGTTATGCGTCTGGGCTAGATCCAATGACATGACTATTAGTTAGAAGTATACGGATATTGATTGTGTATGTATACCTTTGTTGCTTATCTCATTTCCTTGTGTATGGACTTAGTATTAATGAGACACAGCACCATTCTTGACGGTTCATGTTTCACGAGCACTAATTGTATGCTACACACACACCGTCAATAATTGCCATGACACGCACAACACCTATACATATGTGATATTGTATTGTTAAGGGACATTGAGACATGATACACATACCTATGTGGTAGTGTTTTGTCGTTGACGTGGGGTTATTGATTCTTATGCGTTGGCGTATATGATAGTAGTATACCATACCATGCCTATATGCTAGTTACCTATGTACCTATATGGTATCGTACCATTAGTGACTGGTATATACACACATGAGACATAGCTATATATACAACTTGCATACCTACTTACACATATACCTGGGGGGTATTACATCATTATTGATAGGTAGATACACATATCTTGCTATGCCAACATGGTTACGCATACCTGGCTATAGCTACATATTCACCATTATTTTATGTTGTATGGATTTGGAGAAATTAGGAACCACGTGATATATATATTAACTTGTTGCAGTTAAATAGTGGTTTTTCCTTTATATGCTCATATTACTGTTTCATGTTGTATATATTACATTCATAGATTTCATATGATGTTCTCTGATATTTTTACTCCTAAGTATATCAAACAGTGGAATGGGACGCTGTTATATATGCCTATACATATATATTAGTGGAATGGGACGCTAATATATATGTATTGATTCATACATTTATACTTATTCATTACTTGATGTTTTCTGGATTTGAGGACCGTGGTTGTTTTATGAAATTATGCATTATTTGAAAAACCTGGTGTGTCTTGATATGATATTTCAGCGTCCACCATGAGATTTCTCGGTTCTGAGATTTGTGATATTTACCCGATGCGAGGAGTGAGTGGGCCGTGTACGGGTACATGGTGGAGCCCGGTACGGTTCCCCTCGGCAAGATAATCGCAGATGATAGGCGATGAGCCTGGAAGGTGGGCAAGTACCTACCGGTGACAGTATTTCTGACTCGGCGGTTATCGTGGGGATACCGACGAGAGTCATGTACGTATGGATACGTCGAATTTCGAGTATTAGAGCTAGGCACTCGAGTTTTCGGTATAGCATATGATACGTACCTATCATGAGGGCCAGTCGTGGTGACAGCACGTGATAGATCAGTATTTATGTATCGATGCTAGACACTTGTTTCTTGATATTTTTGGGTGTCGATATTGGACACTCACTTTATATGAAACTTACTCGATACTCGATACTGGATATATGAGATTTACTTGATACTGTACATTCATGTTATATGAGATTTATTTGATATTGTACATTCAGGATATATGAGACTTACAGGATATGAGGGCCATTTTGGGGGCTGATTTGAGGAAATTTGGGATTTAGATTGTCTTGATGGACTTTGGTCCTACCACAAGGTCAGGATTCTGTGGGAATGACATGTTTTATCCCATACTCCGCATTTATTTTATTTTCATTGCTTCATGTATTCGTAGTACCTGATAGAGTACCTTTCATGACTGTTGCATTTACATACTGCTAGTTTATATTCATTACTTCATGTATTAGTAGTACCTGATAGAGTACCTTACATGACTGTTGCATATATATTGCCATTTATTACTTCATGTATTAGTAGTACCTTATTGAGTACCTTACATGACCGTTGCATACATAATGGCTTTTATTGCTACCAGCTTACATGCATTAGATTCGCATTGTACGTGTATACTTACGATTACCCGCATATGTTATTTACTATTCATGAGTTGGAAACTCACCCCCGTTGTGCCACAGTGTTTTGCAGGTAGTCCCTCAGGGCAGTCGTGGTAGGCTTTTCATCTTTCATATCATTTTTTGCAGCGGATACCTCTATGGCTGACTGTGTACAGTTTTACTATATGTGTGTTTTCCGGTTATCCGATGTTGCTTATTGTATATTCGTTGTATCATGTACTCTCCATCTACCATTATCATGTATGACTTAGAGATTTAATGTGAGGACGATATTGTATATTTTGGTGACTTGGATGTCTTTTATACAGTTTTACTTATACCATCTTTTATTTCTTCGCTAAGGCGTTGTATATCTGTTGTGGTGATTGTTTTCCGCCGTTGGGCGTGTATTTGCTCCTGTTTGGGGATGCTTTATTTATATCTTTGTTGTACCCATTTTTGGGGCTAGTTTTTACAAAGGAGGTGCTGCCAAAATTTTAAAGGAAATAAAGTTGGGACTTTGAAGAATTTGGGTTGAGATTTCAAAGGTTTTGATAATGCTATTATCACTTACTACTTTTGATGGTTTAGATTGCTGAGTTTTCGGCTTACTTAAATTCCGTTACGCCTGTAGACGTTGCGTAGTTTATGGGCCGTCATGTGCTGATTTTGGATTGTGACAAAGTTGGTATCAAAGCGCTAGGTTTTACCTTTCGGAGTGTAGGATGACCTTGGTATGATGGAGTAGGTAGCTTAAGCAGAGTAACGTAGTGTGTGTATGTCCGCGGCATACTCACGACACGGTACTCCGCCTAAAGTGACCTAAGTACTAATTGCTTGAAATTCCTTTCTTGATGATACTTATCCTTGTGATTTGATTTCTGTGTTCTTATCGAATCCTTTTCCATTTATAGCCTTTGCCGCCGATGACTATGGGGACTCAGAGTGATGCAGCGAGGGACGAGGTCAGAGTTGACTCGTGTGGGATGAGGACTGACTAGGATGGTACGCCTGTTGTACCGGAGCAGATGGATCTGCCTTCGATAGATCGTATCGCTAGGCTTGAGGCAGAGATGCAGGACTTGCGCTAGACGATAAGGTCTTTGGTTGAGGCCAGTAGAGCACGGCGACAGGAGGTTGCTACCCCTGTTACCCAGTTGTTCCTTGCGGTCAGTACACAGCATTTCGTCACTTATACGGCACCAGTGGATGCAGCCCTAGTTGACGAGACACGTCTTCCAGAGACTTTGGGAGTTCAAGGATTGATGAGTGCTACTACAGGTGTGTCAGCCCCGAGACAGAGGTTCAGTCACCGAGACAGATTTCATGATCTTCGCGGGAGTAGCAGATGCTTAGGACGAGGACAGTCATTCAGCTCTCATCCCTAGGAGGGTCAGCAGTCATCGCGTGAATGTTTCTAGTGCGGGAGCCTTCATCAGCTCATCAGGAATTATTCCTTAGCACTGCGTCAGGGTTGTATTCTGAGAGGTCGTGGTCACGGAGATTTCGCTCAGAGGGGACAGGTTGGCAGAGGAGGAGTACAGCCTGTTATGGGTAGGGGGCAGACACGAGAGTTTGCTTCTACTCATCGGGATGCGCGGGCGTCCAATGCAGAGTTTTCAGGTATTCTTAATTCGTATTTTATTTTGATGTACTTGTTTGTTTTACACACTTTGTGCCGTGGTTGGGCCGAGAGTCGTGTTAGCTAGATCAGCCGTTTGTTGTGTTAACTTCTGTCGCCGATTCTTTTCTTACGCGACACGTATTTCGGTCGTGTGCCAATCGGATAGGAGATAGAAATTGTTCCATTGTTTTGATCCTTTTGGAGATGTTGGATTTGACGTTCTCCTGGGCACGGACTAGTTAGCTACGTGCTAGGCGTCTATGGACTGCTATGAGAAAACAGTTAGGTTTTGTTTTCCCGGTGAGTCAGTTCTTGTTGTGCAGGGGGACAGTGGTGCCGCCTCTCACAGCTTGAATTCAGCCTTTTTCGCCAGTCGGCTTTTGAGGAGAGGATGTCGATGTAACATTCTGAAGTTTTTGATATATATAAAGGTAATTGATTAAATAATAAAGTGTTAAATTAAAAATTTAGTAAAACCAATTAAGACGATTTCATAAAATATATGTAAAACAAATTGAATTGTAAATTTTATATGCAACCTTAATAAATTACAAGGGTTTTAATGACAAATTTAGCTTCATTTTTAATAAAATAGTGTTTATATAATAAACTAAGTTGTGAGGGGTTTTTAGGTAAAGTGTAGGATTAGTGTGCAAATAGAAAATTGTTAAGGGTGTAATTTAAAATGGGTTGGAAAATAATTTAGTTCAGAATTTAAAGTCAAATTAAAACAAAATCATGAAGATAAGGTTTGTGCACCTCATGCTTGCATGCTTACACACATCCACCACCTCCTACTTGCATGAAACCAACACACCTAGCTTGATTCCACCTCCTCCTTTACCTTATCCCTCCCATTTGCCATATATAACCCCAATTCAGATTTATAGTTAATGAAAATTCTGAAAATTTCTGAAAGAAAAACAACATTAAAAGAAAACAAAAAGGGGAAGAACAAAAGGAAGAAGAAGAAGAATGAAGCTATGTTCTAGGATTTGTTCACCATCAAGCTAGGAGAAACTTAGCATCTTGGAGGGTTACTCCTACAACTAATTGGAAGGTAAAATTCTTAAACACAATAGGTAATTTAAGTTCTGTAGATTAGTAAAGTTTGAATTGAACAAAGTTCCATAATATCGTATTTTATCTAAATTAAGCTCTGTTGAAATCTGCTAATATTAGGAAGATAATTAACGTAACAAAACAGTGTTAAAATGATGTAGGAAGCACCTAGAACAAACCATAGGGCCACGAACCCAGGGGGCCGGTTTTTGGCCGGCGGCAATAAGGGAATTTCCGGCGTCGCCGGCTACTGTGTAGGCTAGGTGGGTTTGTCTTGTTGGGTAGGTTTCTGTGATTCATTTTGGCTATTTTGGTACTGTTTAAATTAATTAGTTTCATTGCAGATAGAATCTGGAAGTTAATATCGAAAAAGTTATCTCGGAAACTATAATACGACATGGATAAAACGTATTGCGAGTTGTTTTCTGTCGCGATACAGATTGGGATTAAAATTCAGTAAGGTTAAGTGTTCTATAGCTTAAAACAGTCGTACCATATAACTAATACGTAGGAACGTGTATTTGAATATTCGCCATGTCAGAATAATAGTTTCCTTATACAAGCTATTGCTATATTAGATTCAAATACGGGAGCTTCGGAGGCCGCAAGGAGAGGAAAAAGGATTGGCGATTTTTGAGAAGATACGACGTATTTCGGTGAGTAGATTTATATCTACTGGGGGAAGTCGGGTGGATGGCGTATAGCACCCCCGCAACCTTATAAATATTATTTTGATTGCTAGCTAGTATAATAATTCCTTAAGACATTGATATAGTATCGTATCTTATATGTCCTTCACTGCATAAAGTTCATATCGAGTCTTTAAGGGAGACATGTGCATAATGATTAGATCCGTACGACACGGATATGATTGACGAGTGTGTACGAGGAATCATGCCGTACTTAAGATAATACAAGGATTTATGCAAATTGAAAATGGTGAACTTTGTGTGCCAAATATAACTAATCTGTTGACTCGTAGAGTAGATTACATTCTGTTTTAGGATATAATAGTTGTGTGAGCTTTATTCTTTTAAAAACTATGATTCGTTGCCATTTAAATAAAACATCCAGATGCGTGCCAGTTTCAAAAATGAATATCTGTTTTAAATATAAGGCAGCTTCCTTACTTTAAACTCAACGCTTCGATCATTTCTAAAAATAATCGTATAGCTCATAACAAGCAATTACAGTAGTTAGGTTTAGATTAAATTACATATTTGCATTATATTACTCATATTATATGTTTCTGCTATTACACACACTCTGATAGAACACTGCACAAATACCAATGAGTACTATGCTGCACAAGCACGTGAATATATGTTACACTACACCTCATTGGTACTGCCATGTCACTATAGAACCGTACTGATATGTTACACCGTAAAACACTTGCACAAATACTAATGATTGCCATGTTGCACAATCACAGACGCATATGCTACACTACACATCATTAGTAGTACCATGACACAGTAGAATTGAAATCTGTAATTATGTAATCTTCTGTATTCCTGTTGTAAGTTACAAATATTGATACTATATATGTTGGATTTGATTCTTATGGATTTTCTGAATATTTTACTCCTGAGTATATATATATCAGTGGTATGGGACACTGTTATATGTATATATATAATATATCATCAAGGTATTCTATACCAGCATTATTATTTCTTACTTGATATTTTGGTATGATGAGTTAACGTCCACCATGAGTTTTGTGTTTCCTGATTTTATTCCGGACCGAGTGGGGGAGATATACGGTCGCGGATCTTACGTTATCCATACTGAGTGGGGGAGATATACAGTTGGATACATGGTGGACCCGGATTGAGACCGAGGGGCAGGATGCCGCATTGAGGCAGGGGAGCCTAACGAGGATACTCGATTCCGGATATAAAAACGAGCACGGTAGATATCCAGGGGATACTGACCGGGGTTCGACTTGGTGCGACAGATATTCCGGGAATACTGATCGTAGCCAAGATATCGGGTGGCGATCATCTATTGAGGTGGTGTCGACGATATCTGTATTTACGTGTCGATGATGGACACGAGAGATTTCGGATTTTGATGTCGATGCTGGACATCTTTATATATATATTGATGTGATCATTATCATGAGGTACGCAGTTACATATTTATTTATTGGATTCCACCAGGACTGATCCGAGGGACAGCACCTGCATAAAAATTATACAGACATGTATAGATAAAAAGGGAATTCCAATATGAGTATTGGATTCATGATATTGAATCATATGACGTTGAGACATTATACATGTGATTGCATGATAGTTAGTGTTGGACATTGCATATCATATAGTATATCAATACAGATCATGATAGTACTGTACTTATGACCTAGGTAGTGTCATGCATTTCGATTTCTAACTGTAGATGTACTTTTATTCACTGAGTTGGCAACTCATCCCCGTTGTGCCACAGTTTCTTGTAGGTTTTACCGCTTGGATTTTCAGCGTCTTGGGCACCCTTTCTTTTCGGGGATTGATTGGTGAGTGAGTTATTATTGTATCATACTCACTCTTGATTATACATTTATTCTTATATCTAGTGGAAACTCCATCAACTTAGAAATATTATACTATGGACTTAGAAGCGAGACTTAGAGTTTTTTTTTGTCACACTCTTTAGAGTTGACATCTGTTTGGCTGTTCCGTCTATTAGACGTGAAAGCTAGTTTCCGTTGGGAGGTTATTTGTTTTTGTTGTAACAAGTTTTTCTTCAAAGGAGAAGATGACCTTTTCAAACGTCACAAATGTTTTTCAACATACTTATATATAAATATAACTGTTATTTAAATGGATAATTGTAGAATGATTAATTAAACCTTACTTCAACTATTTTTCAAAAAGGGTTTTAGATTCCGGGGTTTTGGCTTACTTAAACCGCGTAGATATCTTTAGATGTCACGTGATTTAAGTGCCGGTCACGTGCCACATTTGGGTCGTGACAGTCGAGGATTCTTGGCTTTCATTCGTGATACCGGATCCATAGAGGGTTTGATGGACTGGGTTCCTATCATGCGAGAGTTTTCCGACGTTGTTCCAGATAAGCCGGCGGAGCTTAGGGAGCTTAAGGATCAGCTGCAGAGTTGCTTGTGCGGGGGCTTATGCGTCTGAGTGTTTCTCTTTGGGGAGCTCTTATTCTATTCATCAGGAGAAGGACGACAGCTTGAGGTTGTGTATTGATTGATCGTCAATTGAACCGAGTTACGGTGCGGATAGGTATCCTTTACCTCGCATTGACGATTTCTTCGATCAGCTCCAGTGTGCGAGACATCTTCTAAGTTTGTTTTGGATCAGGTCATCATTAGTTGCGGGTTCAGAGTGATTTCATTCTGAAGACTGCTTTTGTGCGTGCTAGGGGCTTTATGAGTTTTGGTGGTGCCGTTGGACTCACCAATGCCCTAGCAGCATTCGTGGATATGATGAACCAGATTTCTTCAGGCCGTTCCTCGACCAGTTTATTGTTGTGTCATTGATGACATTCTGGTCTTTTCCAAGAGTCGTAAGGAACGTGGGCAGCACTTGAGGATTTGCTTGCAGACATTAGGAGAGCACCAGCTGTCTACTAAATTCTCGGAGTGTTCCTTCAGGCTTGATTGTGTTGACTCCTAGGTCTTGTAGTTACGGGAGACGGTTTCGTATGGTCCCGAGGAAGATCGAGGACATAAAGCTTTGGCCCAGACTTGTGTATGGGACGGAGGTCTGAAGATTTTTGGGCTTAGCATGTTTTTACTGCCGTTTCGTGCAGGATTGCTAGTGTATCGCTGCACCGTTGACTGAACTGACTGGAAATGAGGTTCTTTTTCTTTGGACCGAGGCATGCATGCGAAGTTTTCGGCAGTTGAAGACTCGGTTGACAACTGCACCAGTTCTTTCATTGCTTTTGGATCGGGCGACTTTGTTGTTTAACTGTGATGTTTCGCGAGTGGGGCTTGATTTTGCATTGATGTGGTATTATAGAGTTATCGCTTTTGCTTCCCGACAGTTGGAGGAAGTACGAGCAGGATATCCCACTCAAAATCTGGAGATGGCCGCGATGATCATGCGTTGGAGATTTGGAGACACTACTTGTGTGGAGAGTCGTGTCAGATTTTCACGGACCACCAGAGCTTAATGTATATCTTCCTGCAGCGGGTTTTGATTGTTGAGACAGCGCCGTTGGATGGAGCTTGTGGAAGATTATGTCTGTGAGATCCTCGTTACCCATGGCAAGGTGATTGTGGTAGCTGATGCTGGAGTCGTAGGCCCGGGGTTAGCATGTCCCCGTTGTGCGCAGTTTTGAGATAGTCTTCTGTAGATTTACAGTTCCTATGTGATCGTGGAGTACAGCTAGATTCACCTCTTTTAAAGGGGGAATAGCTTGCTTATGTCCGCGCCCGTCCATTTTTCCTTAATCGTTTTCGTGAGGCACAGCCCGTCGATACTCGTTTGTTAGATATTCTTGAGCATACTCGGTTGGGTAAAGATTCGGAATCCTTGATTTGTGACCAGGGTGTGCTGCGTTTAGGGACGCATTGTGTGTACCTGTAACTGATGGGTAGGAACGCGAAGTCCTAGAGCGGGCACACCAGTCAGCCTTCTATGTTCGTCCAAGTTCCACCACGATGTGAGGTGACTTGTGAGATAGTTACGGGTGGGCAGGGATGAAGAGTGAAGTTTCGGATTTCGTTTCGAGGTGTCTGCCTTGTTACGAGCTAAGGTTGAGCATTTGGAGACCGGCAAGAGAGTTGTAACCTTTAACCGTTCCGGAGTGGGAATGGGAGCAGATCTCCATGAATTTTCATTGTGGTGTCTACCCAGGTCTAGACAGGGTATGACTCCATTTGGGTGTTTCTTGTCCGGTTATGCTCAGTTTGCTCAGTTTTTCTTCGTTAAGTTTGTGCGTTGCACAGAGTTTCTTCATGTGTTGTATCCAATAGAGGCACCCTGTTCGCTTGCCGTCTTGGGCAGAAGTTTCAGGAAGCCTTGGGTACTGGTTGAGATTTAGCTCCGCTTTTCCATCCGCAGGACGAGGGTTTCTGAGAGCGGACTATACAGACTCTGGAGGATATGCTTATGCGTGCGTACATTGTTGTTGGCAGTTGGGATTGTCACTTGCCATTGTTAGGATTCTCCTTCGATAGCAGTTATCAGGAGACATTCTAATTGGCAAGCTTTAGGTTTTGTTTGGTGGGCCGTGTCGATTGCCAGTCTGTTTTTCTGACTCCGCGTGAGTAGGATTTTTGGACCCCATCTTGTCGAGAGGCTTCGGAGACGATCCGGTTAATTTAGGTCAGGATGAGAGTAGCCCAGTGCAGACAGAGGTCTTATGCCGACCGTGGTGGTCTTAGACTTGAGTTCGCAGTGGGAGATCATGTATTTCTAAGGATTTTTTGATGAATGACGTGTTGAGTTTTGGGAAGCTTGGTCCCAGAATTGTTGGTCCTTTGAGATCCTCGAGTGAGTTAGTCCCGTTGCCTATAATATGGCACTTCCGCCCAGATTTTTGAGTATTCACCCCATATTCCTTGTGTCGATACTTCGCAAATACCTTCATGACCTTTCTCACATGATTCAGCACCAGACCATTCTTTTGGACGCGATCTTTTTGTTCACTAGCAGCCGATAGTTTTAGTGGTTCAGTAGGTGGAAAAACTTCGGTCAAGGGTCTTGCCATCTGTGGAGGGTTATCTTTGGCGTATCCGTATAGTGAGATGATCACTTGGGAGGATGCGAGCGAGATTTGGGAGTTTTGTACTCATCTCTTTAAATGTATGCTTAGTGAGAATTTTAAATTCGGGGATGAATTTTTATAAGGGGGGAGATTATAACGCCTTAGATTTCGATTAGTGTTAGTTTAGACGGTAATGCGGGTTTTTGGTAAAAAGTTTACCAATTTGGGTTCCTCATATTTTGTAATATTTAATTAATAATTTATTATTATTTGTTATGGCATGCACACACATGTGCATGTTTATGTGAGGGTGTGTTTGTGTTATCTAGATTAGTGACCATGGCAACTTAACCCTAATCCAATCCTTTGTTTAAACTTTAACCCCAATCCTAGATATTTGTTTGTGAGAGAGATATATTTTCTTTAGGGTTTTGTTTGGAGAATAGATGGCATGGGGAGTCATGGCCTTGCATTAAAGAAGAGTTAATGCAAGGGTGCACTCACCTCTTTCTCTCTTTTCTTCACACTCTCTCTTATTCTCTCTCACTCTATATCTTTCTCATATTTCTTCACCTCCCTCATTTCTTCAACTGAACACTTCACCAATTCTTCACTAATCCATCACAAACTTCACAAAATCTCACCAAAATCATTTCTTTTGTCTTGATTTGCCTCTTGGATACCTTGGAGCTTGGAAAGCTTGGATCTTTGAGCTTGTGGGAGTAAGTAATGATCTCCATCTGTTCTTTATGCTGTTATAGTGTTGTGTAGTCTTATAGTTATAGTTTTTATCGTTTAAAGTTAAGTTTCGTGCAAATATCGCATTTTTAGTGTCAATATATGATATCTGTGATCTGCTGTGACCCCGAGAGTACACTAAAAAACCAAACAATATAGTTGTGTTGTACCTGAGACCATAGGACATCACCTGGAGCACGAACCACTGGAGCTCGGACTCGGCCGGCGACGAGAAAGCGATTTTCGGTGAAGCCAGATTTGTGTTGGAGTTAGGGATTAGGTTTTTGTGGGTATGTGTCTGCTGTAGTTTAGGTGTGTTTAGTCTTGTTTGAATTTTGGGTTTTCTCTGTATACAAAATCTGGGTCACATAGCTAGTTTCTTGTGTTACGACATTATGCGCGATACGTTATACGGCACGGATCGTGCACTTTGTGTGGTTTTGCTCTTGGGTTGGTTTCGTAGTGTCGTTACGCACGTTAGCCACAATACGAACACCTGAGAGTATGTTTTGAGTTGATGCGTCGGTCAAACGTAGTTTGTACGTGTTTTGAGTCTATTGCTAATATGCACTTGTTATATTGTTATATTCTTTCAGGATCGCAGGCGAGGACTTCGGGCGCTGGGAAGAAGGGAAAGCGAGTTGTTGGGTTTACTTAGCCAGGATGGTTGGTGAGTAGATTTAACATCTATAGAGGGATCGTCCGCATGGCGTTATGCGTCTGGGCTAGATCAAATGTCATGATTATTAGTTAGAAGTATACAGATATTGATTGTGCATGTATACCTTTGTTGCTTATCTCATTTCCTTGTATATGGACTTAGTATTAATGAGACACAACACCATTATTGACGGTTCATGTTTCACGAGCACTAATTGTATGCTATACACACACCGTCGATAATTGCCATGACACACACAACACCTTACATATGTGATATTATATTATTTAGGGACATTGAGACATGATACACATACCTATTTGGTAGTGTTTTGTCATTGACGTGGGGTCATTGATTTTTATGTGTTGACGCATATGATAGTAGTGTTAGTTATATGTATGCCCTAGAGGCCATTACTGTACATACGATATATATTGTAATGGATGCTTGGACATATATAGGGAGGACTTTCTTGCTTGACATGATAGTATGCTATCTGGTTGTACTTTATCTTAACATGTACTCTGATTGTCTCTATGTTACATGTTGATAAAGCCCTTAGGATATGTACTCAACTACTGGGACTATGATGAGATCATACTAGTGGGGCCACGGTAGTCGACGAGTACATCCTATAATTGTTCCTAGTCGAGGATGTATCGAGACAGGGCATCGATACACCAGAGTAGACTAGCGTATACGCATCTTGACCCATATGATGGGCGATGGATGATCCCATATCCATCGGTGTTTGACATCAAGGATGGTGTACGGGTGCTCAGTAGAGACTGGGTACACTGGACGGACTCGCCGAGAACTCCCAGATGGTATTATACCTCACGTCAGATGGCAGTTCTCCGGTGACACTGGTACAGAGTAGTCTGTTGACCCGAGATCGTCATAGAGACTTGTGTGATTCCCACTTTGCTTTGATTTCCATCATACCACGTCCAAGAGGGCGTGCAAAAAGGTGGCTTTTGGGTACAGTCCCGAATCACATGGAGACAATGAGCGATAGGAGGGGATTCGTCTCTCCCGGTATAGGGAGTTGATGTTGCGCTGTGTTCGATTGGCTATAACCAGAAATCCCTGGCCAGGGTTGCTGAGATTTACTGGTAAGTGTTATCAGTAGTTTCTCGAACTGTTATAGACCTCATATCGACACGACTTATCGAGCTACTGGGGTCTGACGTTTACCACCCCTAGGCGAGATATGCAACATATCAGACGACGAGACCGGACTGTACGGGAGTGTTACTGATTGGATTCACAGAAGAATGTAAAGACTTGCTTGTTGATCTTCTGAGCGCTCAATACCTGGGTGGCTGTTACGTTTAGCTGACCGCTTGCAGCTTGTGGGTGTTTGATATGATCATCACCTACTGCCGGCGTATTGATGATTCTTTAGAGTCCTACCCAGAGGTTTCTTGGCTCAAGCAAAATGGAGTAGGGGCACATATGTGATATGTGCGGGACCGAGGATAATGCGATATGAGATACCGTATTCTATTCTCGCGATATATGATATCGGCCGGGTCATCGGATCAAGTGTTGATTCGATGAATCGGTACGGATAAATATTAGTCGATTATATGCGATATAGCCGGATTTTCGGATCAAGGGTTGATTCGATAATTTAATGTATAATAATATATATATAATATATTAAATTACATTAACTAATATTAGCTCACTAAAAGATTCTTTTTCTCACCGGATTAATACATTGATATATATGCGATATATATTAATTGTATTATTTTTTTGTTGCAAATATATAATATATATGTGATATATATTATTGTGACATGATATGATTTATTATAAAACATGGTTAAGGATGATAAAAAGGGTTTAGGGTTTGATTAGGGTATGTGAGAAAAAGATAAATAAAGAGAGCAAAAATCCTACTTCATCATCCTCATCTTCCCTTGCCCTTTAGATGAGAGTGTTCACTCCATTTTAGTGAGTGTTTGCTTGTGTTAATGAAACTTCAAGGTAGATCATCTTTGTATCGAAGATCGGAAGCAAGACTGCATCTTTCTCTTCGTGGAACCTCTCGAGAGTCCGGAACACGATGATCGCAGCGAAGGGAACTCAACACGGAACTTAAGAAGTGAAGGACCGGATCTACAAAGGTTGTAATCCCTCTCACTTAGTGTTAAAGTGTTTACCATACATGTTTTCGCCTAAACTCTAGTTTAAAGATCCGTATTCGGGTTGTTCGGCACGGCTAAAATCTTAATCGGGCATGGTCGATGCCTTGTAGACCCTTGTGTGCGTGCCTAGCAACCCTACAAGTAGTATACCTTACCATGCCTACATGCTAGTTACCTATGTACCTATATGGTATCGTACCATTAATGACTGGTATATACACACATGAGACATAGCTACATGTATAGCTTGCATACCTACTTACACATATAACTGGAGGGTATTACATCATTATTGATAGGTAGATACGCATATCTTGCTATGCCAACATGGTTACGCGTACCTGGCTATAGCTACATGTTCACCTTTATTTGATGTTGTATGGATTTGGAGAAATTATGAACCACATGATATATATATTAACTTGTTGCAGTTAAATAGCGGTTTTTCTTTTATATGCTCATATTACGGTTACATGTTGCATATATTACATTCATAGATTTCATATGATGTTCTCTGATATTTTTACTCCTAAGTATATATAACAGTGGAAAGGGACGCTGTTATATATGCCTATACATATATATTAGTGCAATGAGATGCTAATATATATGTATTGATTTATGCATTTATACTTATTCATTACTTGATGTTTTCTGGATTTGAGGACCGTGGTTGTTTCATGAAATTTTGCATTATTTGAAAAACCCGGTTTCTCTTGATATGATATTTCAGCGTCCACCATGAGATTTCTCGGTTCTGAGATTTGTGATATTTACTCAATGCGAGGAGTGAGTGGGCCGTGTACGGGTACATGGTGGAGCCCGGTACAGTTCCCCTCGGCAAGATGATCGCAGATGAAAGGCGATGAGCCTAGAAGGTGGGCAAGTACCTACCGGTGTCAGTATTTCAGACTCAGCGGTTATCATGGGGATACCGACCGGAGTCATGTATGTATGGATATGTCGAATTTTGAGTGTCAGAGCTAGGCACTCGAGTTTTCTGGATAGCGTATGATACGTACCTATCAGGAAGGCCAGTCGTGGTGACAACACCTAATAGATCGGTATTTATGTGTCGATGCTAGACACTTGTTTCATGATGTTTTTGGGTATCGATGTTGGACACTCACTTTATATGAAACGTACTCGACACTGGATATTGGTTATATGAGATTTACTTGATACTGTACATCCAGGTTATATGATATTTACTTGATATTATACATTCAGGATATATGAGACTTACAGGATATGAGGGCCAATTTGGGGGCTGATTTGAGGAAATTTCGGATTTAGATTGTCTTGATGGACTTTGGTCCTACCACGAGGTCAGGATTCCGTGGGAATGACATGTTTTATCCCATACACCGCATTTATTGTATTTGAATTGCTTCATGTATTCATAGTACATGATAGAGTACCTTTCATGGCTGTTGCATTTACATACTGCTAGTTTATATGTATTGCTTCATATATTAGTAGTACCTAATAGAGTACCTTACATGACCATTGCATACATATTGCCATTTATTGCTTCAAGTATTAGTAGTACCTGATTGAGTACCTTACATGACTGTTGCATACATATTGGCTTTTATTGCTACCAGCTTACATGCATTAGATTCGCGTTGTACGTGCATATTTGCGATTACCCGCATATGTTATTTACTATTCGCGAGTTGGCAACTCACCCCCATTATGCCACAGTGTTTTGCAGGAAGTCCCTCAGGGCAGTCGCGGCAGGCTTTTCATCTTTCGTATCATATTTTACAGCGGATACCGCTACGGCTGACTGTTTACAGTTTTGCTATTGGTGGGTTTTACGGTTATCCGATGTTGCTTATTGTATATTCGTTGTATCATGTACTCTCCATCTACCATTATCATGTATGACTTAGAGACTTGATGTGAGAACGATATTGTATATTTTGGTGACTTGGATGTCTTTTATACAGTTTTACTTATATCATCTTTTATTTCTTCTCTACGGCGTCGAATATCTATTGTGGTGGTTGTTTTCTGCCGTTAGGCGTGTATTTGCTCCCGTTTGGAGATGCTTTATTTATATCTTTGTTGCACCCATTTTGGGGCTAGTTTTTATAAAGGAGGTGCTGCCAAAATTTTAAAGGAAATAAAGTTGGGACTTTAAAGAATTTGGGTTGAGATTTCAAAGGTTTTGAAAATTCTAATATCACTTACTACTTTTGATGGTTTAGATTGCTGGGTTTTCGGCTTACTTAAACTGTGTTACGCCTGTAGACATTGCGTAGTTTAAGGGCCATCACGTGCCGATTTCAGGTCGTGACACAAATGTCATAAGATGAAAATTCTAATGGATTCAAATATCCATCCTTATGTAACTTTGCCGGTCGTGTCGCATTGATGTGACCTAGTCTACAATGCCACAAGTAGGATTCGTTCATTTCTGAACTCTTCCTCTTGTGTGTGTTTTGCACATTAAGTACTGTAGTTTGATTGAGAATGTATATGCCATTATTTAACGAGCCTGATCCAATCAACTTTTGATTCAGGAAGATGTTCAAAACATTATCCTGTACTACAAAATTATACCCTTCTTTACTCAATAAAGAAACTGATATAAGATGTAGGGTTGCTAGGCACGCATACAAGGGTCTACGAGGCATCAACCATGCCCGATTAAAATTTTAGCCGTGCCGAACAACCCAAAGCCGGATCTTTACACTAGAGTTTAGGCGAAAACAAGCATGTTAAACACTTTAACACTAAGTGAGAGGGATTACAACCTTTGTAGATCCGTTCCTTCACTTCTTAAGCTCCGTGTTGAGGTCCCTTCGCTGCGATCATCGTGTTTCGAACTCTCGAGAGGCTTCACGAAGAGAAAGATGCAGTCTTGATTCCGATCTTCGGTAACATAGATGATCTACCTTCAAGTTTCATTAACACAAGCTAACACTCATAATATGAAGTGAACACCCTCATCTAAATGGCAAGGATAGATGAGGATGATGAAGTAGGATTTTTTCCCTCATTTGTTTTCTATTTCTCACTCACTTTCATCACAAATATCAAAGCAAGAAAGCTTTGCAAAGGAGGAAGAAGAAGAAGTGTAACACCCGAGCCTATTGCTACTAATTTCAGTTACCGTTAGAACGTGGTGTGACACTCATTTCATTTATCTTGCTTGATTGTTACTGACTGTAAAATTTTTTACCCGGCAAATTCATTTCTGCATATAACAATTTTTGGCATCTAAAATAGAAGTAAAAATATTCATCTTGGCCTGCTTGACACCCCTAACCCCGTTGTAGCGTCCGTGCGTCGTGTTATCGTCTCGTTCAGTGAAACGGGCGAGTTTGGACGGCTACGTGCACGTACGTGTGTCCGTTTTGGGGTATGCTTTTTAATCATAAAACACTTCATTTTAAATTTTGGATCCCGCCTAAAATTCTATTATTTCAATTTCAAAATTTTTGGACCCGACCCGGGCGCGATTTGGAAATGTTTTACTTTGCGCCAAAATCCCATTTTCTAATATTTTAAAACCATCGCATATTTTCTTAACCATATAATTTTCACTGTTCCCCTAAATCTTATAAATCTTTTATTATTTTTCCTAACCCACAAATCTTTCATTCTCAACCAATCAAAATCTTTTAACCTCCCGTGGGCCCCACCTCCTATCTCTCTCTCTCTCCCTCTCTCTCTCCTCTGCATACACTTATTTTTTAACCCTAAAGTTTTATTTCCCACGTACATTTCTCTCTCTACCTTTTCTCTTCTTCCTCGCGACCACGAGGTACCTCACCCCGCTTCTGCACCTCGCCGCCGACGATCACCTCGTCGTCACCTCCCGCCATCATCCTCGTCATCCTCGTCTCCATCACCTCACCTTCATCTCCCATCTCCAACCCCGACGACCATCACCTGAGAACCCGAACCCAACCCCATCGAACCCTAGCCGTCGTGTCCCTCGCCGCCGCAGCCCCAACACCGGCACCACCGTCACCAGCATCCTCGCCTCCTCAACCTCGTCTCATCCACATCCTCCTTCATCAACCCCGTGCACCCAGCACCTTCACTGCGGCCACCTGCACCCCCCTGCACACCGTCGCACCGCCATGAGTCGCCGCCAGTGACCCCGTCCCCATGTCCCCGGCCTCGCGAGCACCCCCTCGGTGAGTTTCACATCCCCTCACCTCCTCCTTTCTTCTTTTTCTTGCTTTCTTCTTTTTCTTGCTGATCTGGTTCTTGATCTGAAAACACTTCTTTCGTTGTCGTCGTAGGCCACCGCCGGAGCTCCGTCGACGAGGTCGACCGTCACCACCCGTCCCACGGATCATCGTGAGCACCCCTTCTCAGATCCTACTTCCTTTCTTCTCTGTTTTTCCCTTCTCTTCTTGTTTACGTGTCTTGATAATTTACTGTTCATTCCTTGGCCGGAATCCGATGATGCCGACGACGTGACCCGACGTTTCAGCGAGGTACCCCGACCCGTGTGGTTCCATTGTTCTTCGTTTGGGTTCATTCCGCGAACCGTGCGCCCGTCGCGAGTTTTCCCCGCCGACGTTTCACGTTCCGTTTTCCCGATCCGCGACCCGTCGAGACAAGTAACCCTTGCTACATGCTAAACAATAATTACTTATAATTAATGACACCCTAAAACCCGCAATTTAACTTTGGTATTATAGTTTCCCATTTTTCATGTTCAATATTGTTAAATATCATTTATCTTTCAAAACATGGAACCTACCTGTTGTAATTACTAATTTGGAACCTAATAATCACATTTACATGTTTTGATTACACTATCACTAATGATGTAGCCTATGGCACCTTTTCTACCATTTTACTTCATTCGGACACTCGTATACATTTCACCTGCTTAAACTGTGATTTCATTCGTGGAACCTATATACACATATAACATTGCATCTATGAAGTCTTAAACCCGTTAACATGATTAAATGGCTATAATTGTCTTACTACATTCTTATATGGTTGAAATCATCTCTATGACACAATTGATAACGGTATTGCTAATTGAATGAATCTGCCTATTACTTAATTCATTGCTTATCTCATGTTGTTCATAACCATACTTGATTATATAACTGATTGTGAGCACACCTATGTTATCGTTTACATATTGACCTGACTTGCTACATACATAGTGCTTGACCCGACATGGTACCGTACACTGCTTGACTTGACATGATGTACCATGACCTGATCCATTACCTGATCTTGTGTTTAATGCCAACAAACCTGACATGTAGTCCTCATGGACCGTTCCTGTTGTCTATCCTGACAAACCTGTTTACCTGATCCTCTGTTGGCATTAGTTTCTTGATTTCGGAATATCTGACTTGACATACACATATAACTTGGGGGTATGGGGAAATCAAAAGTGAAACCTGACTTGTAACTCAACAGTTCACTACCTGTTCTGAGTGTACACATTCCTGTTTGGTGCCTAGCGGCATGTCTCGGTTTCAGCCGAGAATATTGTGGCCGTGGTCCCAGGTATGTACGGGATACTATTGAGTGTACACATTCCTGTTTTGTGCCTAGCGGCATGTCTCGGTTTCAGCCGAGAATATTGTGGCCGTGGTCCCGGGTATGTACGGGATACTATTGAGTTACATCGATGATTCATCAATTTAATTTCAAAGACTTGAGAGTAGGAAACCCAGTAGAACTGTTTAGTTTACTCACTGCACACTACCCAGCACTGCCTGATTCATAATATTGTTACCTTTTCTTTATTCATGTTTATATTCGCATTGCCTGTTTATTATGTTATTACTTGATGATTTGACGCGCTGACGTCTGGGTTTTGCATGGCCCGGATTCTTCTACCTTGCTGCAGACTGATTAGGAGTTTTGCCGTTGTTAGACGAGCGGTGAGGTTCCTGTCGGCACGTATTTTCACTCCAGGTGTTTCATTTATTGTATCTTTTGGCTTCCGCATATTGTTATTTCGTGACTCTTTTACTCTGGCTTATGGACATGTACTAGATAGTTAGTTTACTTTCCTGTTCTTGATATCTCTACAGCCGTAATGTGACTGTGGAAGGATTTTTCCTATCCGCAGGTAGCATGGTTGGCTATGTCACGTGCCCATCTTAGCGTATTCTGGGAAGTGGGGCGTGACATGGTTCTTTTGGTATCAGAGACATAGGATTGTCGGGTTGATTCTTTTGTAGTTGGGTATTGTACCCAATACACTAATCATAATACCCGTGTTTAGGAAACATGTCCTGCCACCTTGCCGTTTACCATTCTTGAATCACATTCTTCCTGATTATATCTTTTACGATGTGCAAACTTCCTTTGCATATCAACTCGAAAACCTGATTCCTTGTTATCTCTAGGACTTAGGCGACTTAGGTGGAGTTATGTAATTGTGGCTATGATACCGCGGCATAGGTACAATGCGACACTCTATTTAAGTATCTTGGAGTTCTATCCTTGATATAATTTTTGAATCTATCATCATGCTTATGTTGGGTGTTTTGATATGGCCGGTAAGAATTTGAAGACGTACCAAGGCGTGTGGACGAAGCCGCCATGTTTGGAGTGATAAGGGGAATGCTGGAGAATCAAAGAAGCAGACCGAACTGATCCAACAACAAGCGGACTCGTTTCAAGAAGGTTTACAGATAGTTCAGCAGTCTGTGAACAATGTTGGAGCTAAACCAGTTGACCGAGTAGGGACCGTAGAAGATTTCAGGCGTTTGGGTCCGTCTACATTTACTGGTTTGGAGGAACTGTTACCAGCGGAGCAGTGGCTAGTTGACATAGAGAATTTGCTTATTGCGGCATAGATTCCGGATGAGAAAAGAGTTGATGTGGTACGCATTCAGTTAGTGGACTACGCCAAAGAATGGTGGCCTATGGAAGAGAACCGCTTGCCCAAACCGATCAAGTGGGCGGATTTTTTCGAAGAGTTTCCTGGAGAAGTTCTTCCCGCGGATTGCACGGGAGGAAATGGAAGAGAAATTCATCGGGCTAAAGCAGAAGGGAATACCCGTAGATGTGCATGCAGCAGAATGGACTAGACTCAGCAGATTCGCTGGACCTTTAGTTGCCAATGATGCAGACAGGGCACGGAGGTTCATGCTCAGCTTGGACGTAGACATCCAGAGGCAGATTGTCTCCCTGGGTTTGACCACTTTCCCACAAGTACTTGCGGCAGCCGAGAGCAGCAGAGTTTATCTGTGATGAAGGGGAGTTTGCAGCAGACAGCAGTTGCGGTAAGGAAGCAGTTCTGTCGGGCCAGTCGAGTTTAGGGCTAAGCCGACAAACAATATTCTTGCATCAATGGAAGTGATGAAAGTGAAGAGCCGGCTGTTGTTCGTGATTTTATGGACGTGTTTTGAGGATATATTGGGTTTACCGCCGAAGCGAGACATGGAATTCGCAATTGATCTTATTCTTGGTGCAGCACCAGTATCCAAAGCGTATTATCCAATGGCACCAGTAGAGTTGGAAGAAGTCAAGAAACAGGTTGCTGAATTGCTTGAGAAGTGTTGGATTCGAAGCAGTAACTCTCCTTGGGGAGCTCCAGTTCTTCTAGTGAAGAAGAAAGATGACACAAGAAGGATGTGCATAGACTATCGAGAATTAAACCGGGTGACTATTAAGAACAAGTACCCGATCCCTTGCATTGGCGAACTTTTCGAGCAGCTTAGTGGCGCGAGGGTATTCTCGAAGCTGGATTTGCGATCCGGATATCATCATGTCCGAGTGAAAATAGAAGATATTTGCAAGACGGCGTTCCGAACTCGGTATGGACATTACGAGTACTTAGTGATACACTTTGGAGTAACGAATGCGCCGGCAGTATTCATGGACTTGATGAACCGAATCTTTTCACCGTTCTTGGGCCAGTTTATTATGGTGTTCATCGACGATATTCTGGTTTACTCGAAGAGTTTTGAGGAGCATGCTGAGCATTTGAAGATCGCATTGCAAACGTTGAGATAGGAAGAGTTGTATGCGAAGATGAGCAAGTGCGAGTTTTGACTGGAGGAAGTAAAGTTTCTGGGGCAGGTTGTGTCTGGCAATGGGATTGCCGTCGATCAAGAAAAGATTGTAGCAGTTCGAGATTGGCCGATCCCAAAGAATGTTGCGGAGATAAGAAGTTTTCTTGGACTCGCCGGATATTACAGAAGATTTGTGGAGAACTTTGCTCGTCTGGGGGAGCCGTTGACCAAGCTTACGCGCAAGGAGGCACCTTTTGTATGGACGGATAAGTGTGCGTTAGCTTTCGAGACGTTGAAGCAGAAACTGATAACCGCCCCTATTCTGACCGTGCCAGACAATTCCGGAGGATTGGTGATTCACAGCGACACATCGGGGAAAGGATTGGGTTGTGTTTTGATGCAGCATGGGAAGGTTGTAGCATACGCATCGAGACAGTTGAAGACCCATGAGAAGAATTATCCAACTCATGACTTGGAGCTTGCGACTTTGATTTTCGCTTTGAAGATTTGGAGACACTACCTTTTGGGCGAAAGGGTCGAAGTTTTTACTGATCATAAGAGCTTGAAGTACGTGTTCACACAAAAAGAGCTTAATATGAGGCAGCGTAGATGGTTGGAGCTGATGGCTGACTACGATCTTGATCTTAAATACCATCCGGGGAAGGTTAATGTCGTGCTGAATGCGCTTAGTCGGTTACCAGCAATCCAGATGTTAACTACGCAGAAGGAGCTTGTTGAAGATTTTCGAAGATTTGACTTGGAGGTTGTGCTACCACATTCTACGGGACAGTTGATGCAGCTGCAAGTACAGTCATTGTTGATCGAGAATATTAAAGCTGCACAATCGCAGGACCCTAGACTGCAAAAGTTTCGAGGACAGGCTGAAGCCGGACTACGAACAGATTTATTGATCCACGAAGATGGTTCGTTGAGGTATGGTAGCCGTTTGTGTGTGCCAAAGGGAGATATTCGTGAAGAGCTTATGAAGGAGGCACACAGTTCAGCTTATTTTGTACATCCAGGAGGCAAAAAGATGTACCAAGATATTCGACATCAATTCTGGTGGGAAGTCATGAAACGGGAGATTGCTCGCTTTGTGGCAAAGTGCTTGGTGTGTCAGCAAGTTAAGACTGAACATCAAAGGGTTGCTGGTTTATTGCAACCACTTCCGATTCCTCAGTGGAAATGGGAACATATAACCATGTATTTCGTGACGGCTTTACCGCGGAGTCCAAAAAGGCAAAAATGGTGTATGGGTGATTATCGATCGTTTGACTAAGGCAGCTCACTTTATTCCTTTCCGGGTTGGTCAATCAACAGAGACCTTGGCAGAGCGGTACATGCAAGAGATTGTAAGATTGCATGAGTACCGGTGAGCATTGTGTCCGATCGGGACACTCGGTTCTTATCACACTTTTGGCGGAGTCTACAGGAAAGTTTGGGGACTCGATTGAAGTTTAGCACAGTTTATCATCCTCAAACTGATGGTCAGTTGGAGAGAACGATCCAAACTCTTGAGGATATGTTGAGAGCATGCATGTTGGACATCAAGGGTTCTTGGGAGGATCATCTACATTTGGTGGAGTTTTCTTACAACAACAGTTTTCAGGCAACTATCCAGATGGCTCCATTTGAAGCTTTGTATGGTCGTAAGTGCCGTTCACTTATTTGTTGGGACGATGTCGGTGAACGAAGATTATTGGGACCAGATTTGGTTGTGCAGACAGTTGAGAAGGTTAACACTATCAGAAATCATATGAAGGCAACACAAGACAGACAGAAGAGTTGGGCAGATACGTCAAGAAGAGCTCTAGATTTCTCCGTGGGTGATTTGGTATTCTTGAAGATATCACCGACTAGAGGGGTGATTCGTTTTGGAAGTCGAGGAAAGCTTAGTCCTCGACTCGTTGGACCCTTTGAGATCTTGGAGCGTGTTGGTGAGGTAGCGTATCATTTGGCATTACCGCAGTCCTTGGCAAATATGCACGATGTGTTTCACGTATCTCAACTCCGTAGGTATGTTCAAGATGAAACATATGTATTGGATCATTCGGAGCTAACAGTACGAGAAGACTTGACTTTTGAGGAGCGACCGATTGGAATCGTGGATCGAAAGGAAAAGGTTCTTAAGAACAAGGTGATCCCTCTTGTACTCGTTTCTTAGGGTAATCGCTCGCATGGGGAGTCCACTTGGGAACGAGAAGATGAAATCCGGCAGAAGTTTCCTCATCTTTTCTTGTAGTTATCTATCTTTGTATTCTTGGAATTTCGAGAACGAAATTCTTTTGTAGTTGGGTATAATGTAACACCCGAGCCCATTGCTATTAATTTCAGTAACCGTTTGAACGTAGTGTGGCACTCATTTCATTTATCTTGCTTGATTGTTACTCACTGTAAAAAATTTTACCCGGCAAATTCAATTCTGCATATAACAATTTTTGGCATCTAAAATAGAAGTAAAAATATTCATCTTGGCATGCTTGACACTCCTAACCCCGTTGTAGCTTCCGTGCGTCGTGTTCTCGTCCCGTTCAGTGAAACGGGCGAGTTTGGATGGCTACGCGCACGTACGTGTGTCCGTTTTGGGGGTATGCTTTTTAATCATAAAACACTTCATTTTAAATTTTGGATCCCGCCTAAATTCTATTATTTCAATTTCAAATTTTTGGACCCGACCCGGGCGCGATTTGGAAATGTTTTACTTTGCGCCAAAATCCCATTTTCTAATATTTTAAAACCATCGCATATTTTCTTAACCATATAATTTTCACTGTTCCCCTAAATCTTATAAATATTTTATTATTTTTCGTAACCCACAAATCTTTCATTCTCAACCAATCAAAATCTTTTAACCTCCCGTGGGCCCCACCTCCTATCTCTCTCTCCCTCTCTCTCTCTCCGCTGCATACACTTATTTTTTAACCCTAAAATTTTATTTCCCACATACATTTCTCTCTCTACCTTTTCTCTTCTTCCTCGCGACCATGAGGTACCTCACCCGCTTCTGCACCTCGCTGCCGACGATCACCTCGTCGTCGCCTCCCGCTATCATCCTCGTCATCCTCGTCTCCATCACCTCACCATTATCTCCCATCTCCAACCCCGACGACCATCACCTGAGAACCCGAACCTAACCCCATCGAACCCTAGCCGCCGTGCCCCTCGCTGCCGCAGCCCCAACGCCGGCACCACCGTCACCAGCATCCTCGCCTCCTCAACCTCGTCTCATCCACATCCTCCTTCATCAACCCCCGTGCACCCTGCACCTTCACCGCGGCCACCTGCACCCCCCTACACACCGTCGCACCGCCGTGAGTCGCCGCCGGTGACCTCGTCCCCGTGTCCTCGGCCTCGCGAGCACCCCCTCGGTGAGTTTCACAACCCCTCACCTCATCCTTTCTTCTTTTTCTTGCTGATCTGGTTCTTGATCTGAAAACACTTCTTTCATTGTCGTCGTAGGCCACCGCCGGAGCTCCGTCGACGAGGTCGACCGTCACCACCCGTCCCACGGATCATCGTGAGCACCCCTTCTCAGATCCTACTTCCTTTCTTTTCTGTTTTTCTCTTCTCTTCTTGTTTACGTGTCTTGATAGTTTACTGTTCATTCCTTGGCCGGAATCCGACGATGCTGACGACGTGACCCGACGTTCCAGCGAGGTACCCCGACCCGTGTGGTTCCATTGTTCGTCGTTTAGGTTCATTCCGCGAACCGTGCGCCCGTCGCGAGTTTTCCCCGCCGACGTTTCACGTTCCGTTTTCCCGATCCGCGACCCGTCGAGGCAAGTAACCTTTGCTACATGCTAAAAAATAATTACTTATAATTAATGACACCCTAAAACCCGCAATTTAACTTTGGTATTATAGTTTCCCATTTTTCATGTTCAATATTGTTAAATATCATTTATCTTTCAAAACTTGGAACCTACCTGTTGTAATTACTAATTTGGAACCTAATAATCACATTTACATGTTTTTATTGTATCACTAATGATGTAGCCTATGACACCTTTTCTACCATTGTACTTCATTCGGACACTCGTATACATTTCACCTGCTTAAACTGTGATTTCATTCGTGGAACCTATATACACATATAACATTGCATCTATGAAGTCTTAAACCCGTTAACATGATTAAATGGCTATAATTGTCTTACTGCATTCTTATATGGTTGAAATCATCTCTGTGACACAATTGATAACGGTATTGCTAATTGAATGAATCAGCCTATTGCTTAATTCATTGCTTATCTCATGTTGTTCATAACCATACTTGATTATATAACTGATTGTGAGCACACCTATGTTATCGTTTACATCTTGACCTGACTTGCTACATACATAATGCTTGACCCGATATAGTACCGTACACTGCTTGACTTGACATGATGTACCATGACCTGATCCATCACCTGATCTTGTGTTTATTGCCAAAAAACCTGACATGTAGTCCTCATGGACCGTTCCTGTTGTCTATCCAGACAAACCTGTTTACCTGATCCTCTGTTGGCATTAGTTTCTTGATTTCGGAATACCTGACTTGACATACACATATAACTTGGGGGTATGGGGAAATCAAAGGTGAAACCTGACTTGTAACTCAACAGTTCACTACCTGTTCTTAGTGTACACATTCCTGTTTGGTGCCTAGCGGCATGTCTCGGTTTCAGCCGAGAATATTGTGGTCGCGATCCCGGATATGTATGGGATACTATTGAGTGTACACATTCCTGTTTTGTGCCTAGCGGCATGTCTCGGTTTCGGCCGAGAATATTGTGGCCGTGGTCCCGGGTATGTACGGGATACTATTGAGTTACATTGATGATTCATCAATTTGATTTTAAAGACTTGAGAGTAGGAAACCCAGTAGAACAGTTTAGTTTACTCACTGCACACTACCCTGCACTGCCTGATTCATAATATTGTTACCTTTGCTTTATTCATGTTTATATTCGCATTTCCTGTTTATTATGTTATTACTTGATGATTTGACGAGCTGACGTCTGGGTTTTGCATGGCCCGGATTCTTCTACCTTACTGCAGACTGATTAGGAGTTTTGCCGCTGTTAGACGAGCGGTGAGGTTCCTGTCGGTACGTACTTTCACTCCAGGTGTTTCATTTATTGTATCTTTTGGCTTCCGCATATTGTTATTTCGTGACTCTTTTACTCTGGCTTATGGACATGTACTAGATAGTTAGTTTACTTTCCTGTTCTTGATATCTCTACAGCCGTAATGTGACTGTGGAAGGAATTTTCCTATCTGCAGGTAGCATGGTTGGCTATGTCACGTGCCCATCTTAGCGTACTCTGGGAAGCGGGGCGTAACAAGAAGAATAGTGATCCATTTCATTTGTGATGACTAATGAAAGGATTAATATGATGAATAATGCAACCATGGTTGACTAAACCATTGTAGAGAATTAACCAAGGGCTAGGGTTTGGGTTGGGTTAAGTATGAGTCATAGATAAATATCAACACAAATATCTTTATCATGACAAAAAGAAACCTTCTAGAATCTACTAGAAGTCTTAACCCTAATCCAAACCCTAATCATGTTTAAACTCCACTAAACATGTTGCATTAGTTATCATATCATGTTACAATATTATATATCACATATATAATATTTATCGTAACAAAATAAAATAATACAATTAACATATATCGCATATATATCAATGTATTACCCGAGTGAGAAAAAGAATCTTTTAGTGAGCTAATATTAGTTAATATAATTTAATATATCATATATATTATTATAAATTAAATTATCGAATCAACACTTGATTCGACAATCCGGCTATATCATATATAACCGATTAATACCTTATTTACCGATTCATCGAATCAACACTTGATCCAATGACCCGGCTGATATCAAATATCGTGAGAATAGAATACATTATCACATATCGCATTATCCTCGGTCCCGCACATATCACATATGTGCTCCTACTCCGTTTTGCCTGAGCCAAGAAACCTCTGTGTAGGACTCTAAAGAATCGTCAATACGCCGACAGTAGATGATGATCATATCAAACACCAACAAGCTGCAAGCGGTCAGCTAAACGTAACAGCCATCCAGGTATTGAGCGCTCAGAAGACCAACAAGCAAGCCTGCACATTCTCCTGTGAATCCAAACAGTAACACTCCCGTACAGTCCGGTCTCGTCGTCTGATATGTCGCATATCTCGCCTAGGGGTGGTAAACGTCAGACCCCAGTAGCTCGATAAGTCGTGTCGATATGAGGTCTATAACAGTTCGAGAAAGTACTGATAACACTTACTAGTAAATCTCAGCAACCCTGGCCAGGGATTTCCGGTTATAGCCAATCGAACACAGCGCAACATCAACTCCCTATACCGGGAGAGACGAATGCCCTCCTATCGCTCATTGCCTCCATGTGATTCGGGACTGTACCCAAAAGCCACCTTTTTGCACGCCCTCTTGGACGTGGTATGATGGAAATCAAAGTACAGTGGGAATCACACAAGACTCTATGACGATCTCCGGTCAACAGACTACTCTGTACCAGTGTCACCAGAGAACTGCCATCTGACGTGAGGTATAATACCATTTGGGAGTTCTCGGCGAGTCCGTCCAGTGTACCCAGTCTCCATTGAGCACCCGTACACCATCCTTGATGTCAAACACCGATGGATATGGGATCATCCATCGCCCATCATATGGTTCAAGATGCGTATACGCTAGTCTACTCTGGTGTATCGATGCCCTGTCTCGATACTGTTAGTTATATGTATGCCCTAGAGGCCATTACTGTACATACGATGTATATTGTAGTGGATGCTGGGACATATATAGGGAGGACTTTCTTACTCGACATGATAGTATGCTATTTGGTTGTACTTTATCTTAACATGTACTCTGATTGTTTCTATATTACATGTTGATAAAGTCCTTAGGATATGTACTCGACTACTGGGACTATGATGAGATCATACTAGTGGGGCCATGGTAGTCGACGAGTACATCCTATAACTGTTCCTAGTCGATGGTGTATCGAGACAGGGCATCGATACACCAGTGTAGACTAGTGTCTACGCATCTTGACCCATATGATGGGCGATGGTGATCCCATATCCATCGGTGTTTGACATCAAGGACGATGTACGGGTTCTCAGTGGAGACTGGGTACACTGGACGGACTCGCCGAGAACTCCCAGATGGTATTATACCTCACGTCAGATGGCAGTTCTCCGGTGACACTGGTACACAGTAGTCTGTTGACCCGAGATCGTCATAGAGTATTGTGTGATTCCCACTGTGCTTTGATTTCCATCATACCACGTCTAACAGGGCGTGCAAAAAGGTGGCTTTTGGGTACAGTCCCGAATCACATGGAGGCAATGAGCGATAGGAGGGGATTCGTCTCTCCTGGTATAGGGAGTTGATGTTGTGCTGTGTTCGATTGGCTATAATCGGAAATCCCTGGCCAGGGTTGCTGAGATTTACTGGTAAGTGTTATCAGTAGTTTCTCGAACTGTTATAGACCTCATATCGACACGACTTATCGAGCTACTGGGTCTGACGTTTACCACCCCTAGACGAGATATGCGACATATCAGACGACGAGACCGGACTGTACGGGAATTTTTCTGTTTGGATTCACAGGAGAATGTACAGGCTTGCTTGTTGATCTTCTGAGCACTCAATACCTGGGTAGCTGTTACGTTTAGCTGACCGCTTGCAGCTTGTGGGTGTTTGATATGATCATCACCTACTGCCGGCGTATTGACGATTCTTTAGAGTCCTATACAGAGGTTCTTGGCTCAGGCAAAACGGAGTAGGAGCATATATGTGATATGTGCGGGACCGAGGATAATACGATATGAGATACCGTATTTTATTCTCGCGATATTTGATATCAGCCGTGTCATCGGATCAAGTGTTGATTCGAAGAATCGGTACGGATAAACATTAGTCGGTTATATGCGATATAGTCGGATTGTCGGATCAATTGTTGATTCGATAATTTAATGTATAATAATATATATGATATATTAAATTACATTAACTAATATTTGCTCACTAAAAGATTATTTTTCTCACTCGGGTAATACATTGATATATATGCGATATATGTTAAATGTATTATTTTATTTGGTTACAATAAATATTATATATGTGATATATAATATTGTAACATGATATGATAAATAATGCAACATGTTTAGTAGAGATTAAACAAGATTAGGGTTTGATTTGGGTTAATTCTTTCTAGATGATTCTAAAAGGTTTTGTTTTGTTTTGTGAAAGATATTTTGTTATGACTCTTCTTTAACCTAACCCAAACCCTACACCCTTGGTTAATTCTCTACAAAGGTTTAGCAACCATGGTTGCATTATTGATCATTATCTTCTTTGCATTATTCATCACAAAAGGATTCTAATATTGTTCATCTTCTTCCTTCTTCTTTCATGGAAAAAGCTTACTAGCTTTTTTTCCAAGTGATGAATAAATGTGAGAAAAAGATAAATAAAGAAAGCAAAAATCCTACTTCATCATCCTCATCTTCCCTTGCCCTTTAGATGAGATTGTTCACTCAATTTTAGTTAGTGTTAGCTTGTGTTAATAAAACTTCAAGGTAGATCATCTTTGTATCGAAGATCGGAATGCAAGACTGCATCTTTCTCTTCGTGTAACCTCTCGAGAGTCCGGAACCCGATGATCGCAGCGAAGGGACCACAACACGGAGCTTATGAAGTGAAGGACCGGATCTATAAAGGTTGTAATCCCTCTCACTTAGTATTAAAGTGTTTAGCATACTGGTTTTCGCCTAAACTCTAGTTTAAATATCCGGCTTCGGGTTGTTCGGCACGGCTAATTTTATAATCGGGCATGGTCGATGCCTCGTAGACCCTTGTGCGCATGCCTAGCAACCCTACAGTGGTATCATAGCCAAGCTAGAGCTTTAGGCGAAGTCTAGACGAAGTTTAAAGTCCGATCGAACCCGAGAACCCCGATAAAACCCCTTCTCTGTACATTTTTCAAAAAGGTGGTTTTTTCTGAATTAAAAATACTCAGAAAAATAAGAAGGAAAAACTAAGAATTACTGTGAAGTACGGTCCCTAAGTCGACTATTTGACCGTGGAACCGCGGCGAAACCATGGGTTTTGCGGCGGTTCCGCGGCCAAAATTTGACTTAGTCCCTGAAATTTCATGTAATTATTTTTAGGCCCTTTCTTGTTATTTTTTCTGGGAATATTTTAATTTCACTCAAGTGTTGAGTTTTCAAGGGTTGTATTGGGGACTCGATGATTCGATCGAATAATTTAACTTTGTTTAGTTTTTTCCGGATAATTTTAGAAACTGTTAAAAAGTTCGAACGGATATCAATAACTCACTTTTTCCCCAGTCGGAAATTTTTTGAAAAGTTGGATTTTTCTCGAGTTTAAGAATGTTCTAAGTCATGCAAGTAACGCGGTGGACCCTCTAGAAGACAACAAACCTTAACTCGATTATGTGACCGTCTTGAACTGCCTTTTGAACCTTAGGGTTTGGGACAGTACGGCGTGCCACATGTGAGGCGTTGGCTTGACCCTTCTACGGCTGGACCATTGGTACTGTGGCATGTGATGGATGTTTTTAAACTAATTTCAAGTGTTGAGATATATTGGGGAAATCTTTGGTGTTTGATTATTCGATCGGAAAGTTTAACATTGTCTATTTATCTGGAATGTGATACAATATTTGGAATCTACAGGTAGTTATGAGATAACTAATTTGAATGTTATAAATCTAGCAGTTCAGTCTCAGATGATCGGTTGCCACGGAATTTTGATGTGATCAAAAGTCCGTCGCAATCACGTAGCGTAGGCGGATACTCGCCGGGTAAACTTAATAGACAGCCACGCCCCAAAGCCCCGACCAAGTGACTGTAGGAGAACCCCGTCGCCGAAAGCATCCGTTCGGGTGCTCGCCGCAGCGGTGTTCCGCCTTAGTGCACTTCGTCGACGGCATCTTAGGGTGCGGCCGTCTACTAAAGTTTGCGATGAGCATTCGATCAGGACGTCGGGAATCTTGTTGAATTGCCCGACTTGATATTGAAAAGAGTTTTCGATAATGAGACTAAAATGCGGGGTTTATAATTGTTAGGCATGCGATGTCTAAAGAATTCATTTGGTTAGGCATGCGATGTCTAAAGAGATTGCGGATTCCAACTGTTGTAGTTTTACACTTTCTTTTCTGTGGCCGTAAGCGTAGTATGTGGTATATCGCCGGCTTCGTTGCTATACATCAACGACAATCGGGATACGCATACTTGCTTACGTTGATGATATGAGATATTATGTGTTGCTGTGATATGTTATATTGGATCGTTGCGTTTTGAATAGCCGGGGGTTTTTTTTTTTGTGAGATGAGAGTTTTTTTCTTTTTCATTCATGTAAATTTCATTTGTATGTAATATTCTTTTATTGGGGCACTTCCAGATTGCGGAAGATGTCACTGTTGTATATTATTTACTTTTCCGCATTAGGTAGACCCAAGGCGGGGAGCACAAGTAACCGGGTTCTAGGGTCCAGTGGGAGACCATCTCGAGGAGTCGAGACCGGGTCTCCTAACCCTAGAATTGGCAGTGTTGCTTGCCGCTCTCGTAGGGGTCTAGGGATGTGGGTTTGGCTATTCATCGCGACCGTGGAATCCGTGTTTTATACAGGCTTGTATTGAAAATACGGACGTCCTAGTATATCCAATATTTCATATATGTTTCTTCTGCTGCAATGTTCTGTGATGAGATCATATTACTGGCTGAGATGAATGTTTATATTATATATATGAGATATATGTTATATTGCAAATTTCGTTTCAAATGTGATACTTGCGAAGCATAATAAAATGGGACTTCATTAATGAGATTAATGAAATAAAAGAAACCTAAGATGTTGTGGAAACTTGTTTAAAAACTGGTAGCTCTAGTTCTTGCTTTGCATAGCGGTGTTCCTTATAGAACATCCAACACCTTATTCGATAAGGAAAGAGCCGAGATCCCTTCACCGAGAGTGACCTCTTTAGTGAAACTAGCAGTTGCTACAAACTAGGTTTGTCTTTTGATTGCTTCTATAGTTCTTGCTTTGCATAGTGGTATTTGTGAAATATCCTGCACCTTATTCGATGAGGAAAGAGCCGACGATCCCTTCACCGGGAGTGACCTGTTTAGCAAAACTAGAAAAGCCTTAAAAACACTCCATTTAAAAAATCACTTGATTCTACGAAGATATCAAGTTCATTACGCAAAGGGTTTTCTTAAAAACCTGTCGTAGCCCTCCGTCATTTCAGATAAGTACTAGTTAGTATTCGTGCTACGTTTGTTGACCATGTTAAGGCGTAGTGTGCGGTAGCTAATTAGTCTTTATCTGTATAAGCATATGATGCGATTGGATTAGGGTAGTCGTGCGATTTTGTTGACCATGTTAAGGGTCGTGCGGGTGGGTTTAATTCAATCGGGAAATGACGGGTTGAACTTGACTAGCACTTATGATTTGTTGACCATGTTAAGGTCATATAGCTGCTAGGGGAAAAATATTATTGGGAATTTCAAGTGTTGAAATTTGCAATGAGATTGCATACCTTCTATGAGATAGTTGGATCCCGATACCCGCTGTGAGTAAGAGTTACCCCTGGGAGAGTTTTACACATTACAATTAGCCGATCAAGTAGGTGTCTAGAAAGGTGTTAACGGGGTTACGTCTCTGGGAAAATGAGGTTTACTTTAATTAGGTTCGTACGAAAGCATGGGGGACCTCCCTCAAAGTACCGGCACTGGCCTGGCTGAAAGATTGACGAAATTGTAGTGTGTAATTAATCCCGGCTAGTCTATCCTTTTAGGGTTTGAAGGAAGATTTGATTAAAACAGTGGGAGACATCCTTATTAGATATATTAGATAACCAATCTAATCTTGCAAGAGCATACACTGAGTGTTTTCTTCTCTCTCTCTCCAGGTAGCGACCATATCACGTCTTAATCAAGATAATAAAACGGATATATTGACCGAACCCGCTTGTTATACTGAGCTGGGGAACGTTGGTCCCGCTCCAACATATAATTGTTATAAGACAGAGCAAGAAATTAGGGATTACCAGAATTCCCGTGCCGCCCAAACGAAGAAAGTGCATATTGATGCATCATCTTCGGGTGTGTTCATTACAGAGAACTGTTTCTCATTATCCTTTACGTCCTGGGTATGTGATACCGGATCAGGATCCCGCATATGTAATCTATTACATGGGCTACAGATAGGTAGAGAACTGAGAACGGGTGGCAAGTTTCATGAGACAGAAAACGGTGCAAGTGTTGCAGCCAAGTCTGTTGGTCACTGTCACCCTGTATTACCAGAATACATTGATTTTGAACGAATGTTATTAGATACCGAACCTGATATACAATATCATATCAGTCTCTTTATTAGTAAAGAAAGGATATAATTTTGTATTGTTGGATAATGTTTTGAACATTTCCTATATCAAGAGTTGATCGGTTCGGGCACGTTATCTAAATGCATTGACATTCTAAATCAAACTACAGTTCTTAGTATACGGAACACACACAAGAGGAAGAGTTCAGAAATGAAAGAATCCTTCTTGAGGCATTATAGACTAGGTCATATCAATGCGACCCGACTAGCTGAAGTTACATTAAGATGCATATTTAAATTTGTTTGAATTTACATCTTGTGAAACTTGCCGGTCATGTCACAAAGTTAAGATGACCACAGCTCTGTTTATTGGAAACAGAGAAAGAGTTAGTGAACTCTTGGGATTGATACATGCAGATGTATGAAAGTCTCCTGTCTACACATGCAAAGACCGGTTTTTTTACTTCATTACATTCTCTGATGATCTCTCAAGATTCAGACATGTGTTCTTGTTGAAACACAAGTCAGAACCTTTTGAGATATTCACAGATGTAAGTTAGAAGTAGAGAACCAAAATATGGGTATAAGTATTATGTCCTTTGATGAGATCAAGGAGGAGAATACTTGAGCACGGAATTCCTGGACTGTTCTAAAGGAGAATGGGATTCTCTCTCAGCATTACTCCTCCGTATACACCATAGCACGTTGGTGTATCGGGGAGGAGCTATAGCACCCTATTTGATATGGTGTGCTCTATGATGAGTACTACTGAGTTTCCTATTTCCTTTAGGGAGTTATGCACTTGAGAAGCTGCATACCTATTGAATAGGGTTCAAATCAAATCAGTTGCCTACAACTTCATATGTGATATGGAAAAGGAAGAGCCCATATCTTAAGTTTGTTAAGATTTGGGGTTGTCCGGCCTATGTCTAAAAACAAAATCCGGACAAGCTCGAGGCAAGGTCTGTTATGTAGAACTGGAAATGTTCCAGCTGTACAAACTGCAGCTGATGATTTGGTAGAACCAAAGGATTCAATAGTTTCTAACGAACCTCAGCCTCTCCGCTGATCTAGTAGGGTTCCTCACCCACCTGAGAGATACTTCGGTTTCTCTATGACAGTGGGAGTGAGGATTGCATCATGAGATGATGACCCAACTAGTTTCGAGCTGGCCATCAGGAGTGAGACTCTGTAAGAATGGCTGGATGCTTATTGATCTGAGATGGAATCCTTATACACCAACAAAGTATGGACTTTGGTTGCTCTATCTGAAGGGTTAAATCCCCATCAGGAGCAAGTATATCTTGAGAAGATTACTAGGTGTATATGGAACAGTTGAGACTTTCAAAGCTATGCTTAAGTCCATCCAGATCCTTCTTGCCACGGCTATATACCATGACTACGATATTTGGCGGTTGGGTGTCATGACTGCTTTTCTAAATGATGTTTTAGAAAAGAGCATCTATAAGTACACAGCCAGAGGGCTTCGTAGACAGTGGGAGCAGCGGAAACATGTGCAAGATGTTTTATATGATAAAACACGTATCGCAGAGTTGGAACATCTGTTTTGATATGGTAGTCAAAGAGTTTGACTTCATCAAAATGGTAGATGAACCTTGTATATAGAAAAAGGTAGTAGGGAGTATGGTGGTGATCCTCGTAGAGTACGTGGATAACATACTCTTGATAGGGAAGGAGTTTCATTATTCTACGCTCGGTCAATCTCCGCTTATCACAAGGATTCTCCATACAGGATCAAAGTGATCCCTCCTAAATCTAGGGTTTTTTGGATCTATGAGATAGATCTAATTGGATGTTAGGATACTCACTAGTTGTAGTGAGAAGGTATCAATCGATCCTGGGGAGAATCACTGGAATGGATCCAGGGTGATAAGGACGACTGGATGTCAGTCGCGGGTATTGTCTTTACCCTCAGGGGAGGGACGGTATGTTGGAAGAGTTCCAAGCTAGATACCGTGACATAGTAGATGATTAAAGGCAAGAAACATCGTTACCAAGGATGCTACCAAAGAGGCAGTCTGGATATATATAAGTTCATGCGATGAACTTCGTTCCTACCATTGTGTGATAATGGAGTTGTGGCTTTAGCCAAGGAACTAACATCCCATCAGAAATCCAGATATAATTCTTAGGCAGTATCACCTGATCATAGAGATGGTTGATCTCCAGGGAGATCGAGGTTAGGAGAGTAGACACAGAGGACAACAGCGCGGATCCACTCATGAATGCCTTTTTCCCAGTAGAGACTTTTATGGGATGGTTGGGTATGAGATACTTCAACCGCAGCTAATTTTCGGGTATACGATACCACAACAGATGGCCCTAGTGCAAGTGGGATATTGTTAGTTATATGTATGCCCTACAGGCCATTACTGTACATACGATGTATATTGTAGTGGATGCTGGGACATATATAGGGATGACTTTCTTACTCGACATGATAGTATGCTATCTGGTTGTACTTTATCTTAACATGTACTCTGATTGTCTCTATATTACATGTTGATAAAGCCCTTAGGATATGTACTCGACTACTGAGACTATGATGAGATCATACTAGTGGGGCCACGGTAGTCGACGAGTACATCCTATAACTGTTCCTAGTCGATGGTGTATCGAGACAGGGCATCGATACACCAGAGTAGACTAGCGTATACGCATCTTAACCCATATGATGGGCGATGGATGATCCCATATCCATCGGTGTTTAACATCAAGGATGGTGTACGGGTGCTCAGTGGAGACTGGGTAAACTGGACGGACTCGACGAGAACTCCCAGATGGTATTATACCTCACGTCAGATGGCAGTTCTCCGGTGACACTGGTACAAAGTAGTCTGTTGACCCGAGATCGTCATAGAGTCTTGTGTGATTCCCACTTTGCTTTGATTTCCATCATACCACGTCCAAGAGGGCATGCAAAAAGGTGGCTTTTGGGTACAGTCCCGAATCACATGGAGGCAATGAGCGATAGGAGGGGATTCGTCTCTCCCGGTATAGGGAGTTGATGTTGTGCTGTGTTCGATTGACTATAATCGGAAATCCCTGGCCAGGGTTGCTGAGATTTACTGGTAAGTGTTATAAGTAGTTTCTCGAACTGTTATAGACCTCATATCGACACGACTTATCGAGCTATTGTGGTCTGACATTTACCACTCCTAGGTGAGATATGCGACATATCAGACGACGAGACCGGACTGTACGGGAGTGTTACTGTTTGGATTCACAGGAGAATGTACAGGCTTGCTTGTTGATCTTCTGAGCGCTCAATACCTGAGTAGCTGTTACGTTTAGCAGACCGCTTGTAGCTTGTGGGTATTTGATATGATCATCACCTACTGCCGGCATATTGACGATTCTTTAGAGTCCTATACAGAGGTTTCTTGGCTCAGGAAAAACGGAGTAGGAGCACATATGTGATATGTGCGGGACCGAGGATAATACGATATGAGATACCGTATTTTATTCTCGCGATATTTGATATCAGCCGCGTCATCGAATCAAGTGTTGATTCGATGAATCGGTACGGATAAACATTAGTCGGTTATATGCGATATAGCCGGATTGTCGGATCAAGTGTTGATTCGATAATTTAATGTATAATAATATATATGATATATTAAATTACATTAACTAATATTTGCTCACTAAAAGATTATTTTTCTCACTCGGGTAATACATTGATATATATACGATATATGTTAAATGTATTATTTTATTTGGTTACAATAAATATTATATATGTGATATATAATATTATAACATGATATGATAAATAATGCAACGTGTTTAGTAGAGATTAAACAAGATTAGGGTTTGATTTGGGTTAATTCTTTCTAGATGATTCTAGAAGGTTTTGTTTTGTTTTGTGAAAGATATTTTGTTATGACTCATCTTTAACCTAACCCAAACTCTACACCCTTGGTTAATTCTCTACAAAGGTTTAGCAACCATGGTTGCATTATTGATCATTATCTTCTTTGCATTATTCATCACAAAAGGATTCTAATATTGTTCATCTTCTTCCTTCTTCTTTCTTCATAGAAAAAGCTTACTAGCTTTTTTCCAAGTGATGAATAAATGTGAGAAAAAGATAAATAAAGAAAGCAAAAATCCTACTTCATCATCCTCATCTTCCCTTTCCCTTTAGATGAGAGTGTTCACTCAATTTTAGTGAGTGTTAGCTTGTGTTAATGAAACTTCAAGGTAGATCATCTTTGTATCGAAGATCGGAAGCAAGACTGCATCTTTCTCTTCGTGGAACCTCTCGAGAGTCCGGAACCCGATGATCGCAGCGAAGGGACCACAACACGGAGCTTATGAAGTGAAGGACCAGATCTACAAAGGTTGTAATCTCTCTCACTTAGTGTTAAAGTGTTTAGCATACTTGTTTTCGCCTAAACCCTAGTTTAAAGATCCGGCTTCGGGTTGTTCGACATGGCTAATTTTATAATCGGGCACAGTTGATGCCTCGTAGACCCTTGTGCGCGTGCCTAGCAAGCCTACAGATACACCCTCGACTAGGAACAGTTATAGGATGTACTCGTCGAGTACCGTGGCCCCACTAGTATGATCTCATCATAGTCCCAGTAGTCGAGTACATATCTTAAGGGCTTTATCAACATGTTATATAAAGACAATCAGAGTACATGTTAAGATAAAGCACAACCAGATAGCATATTATCATGTCGAGCAAGAAATTCCTCCCTATATATGTCCAAGCATCCATTACAATATACATCGTATGTACAGTAATGGCCTCTAGGGCATACATATAACTAACAATCTCCCACTTGCACTAGGGCCATCTGTTGTCGTATCACATACCCAACAATTAGCTGAGGTTGAAGTATCTTATACTCAACCATCCAATAAAAGACTCTACTGGGAAAAAGGCCTTTGTGAGTGGATCCGCGCTGTTGTCCTCTGTGTCTACTCTCCTAACCTCGATCTCCCTCAAGATTAACCATCTCCATGATCAGGCGATACTGCCTAAGAATTATATCTGGATTTCTGATGGGATGGTAGTTCCTTGGTTAAAGCCACAACTCCATTGTCACACAATGGTAGGAACGAAGTTCATCTCATGAACTTATATATATCCAGAATGCCTCTTTGGTAGCATCCTTGGTAACGATGTATCTTGCCTTTAATCGTCTAGTATGTCACGGTATCTAGCTTGGAACTCTTCCAACATACCGTCCCTCGACTGAGGGTAAAGACAATGCCTGCGACTGATATTTAGTCGTCCTTATCACCCTGGAACCTTTCCAGTGATTCTCCCCAGGATCGATTGATACCATCTCACTACAACTAGTAAGAATCCTAACATCCAATTAGATTTATCTTATAGATCCAAAAACCCAGGATTTAGGAGGTATCACTTTGATCCTATATGGAGAATCCTTGTGATAAGCGGAGATTGACCGAGCGTAGCATAGGAAACTCCTTCCCTATCAAGAGTATGCCATCCACGTACTTTACGAGGATCACCACCATACTCTCTACTACCTTTTTATGTATACAAGGTTCATCTACCATTTTGATGAAGTCAAACTCTTTGACTACCACATCAAAATAGACTTTCCAACTCCGCGATGCCTGTTTTTTCACATAAAACATCTTCCACACGTTTCCGCTGCTCCTACTATCTACGAAGCCTTCTGGCTGTGTAATTATAGACGCTATCTTCTAAAACATCATTTAGAAAAGCCGTCATGACACCCAACCACCAGATATCGTAGTCATGGTATGTAGCCGTGGAAAGTAGGATCTGGATGGACTTAAGCATAGCTTTGAAAGTCTCAACTTTTCCATGTACACCAAGTAATCTTCTCAAGATATACTTGCTCCTGATGCGGATTTAACCCTTCAGATAGATCATCCAAAGTCCATACTTTGTTGGTGTATAAGGATTCCATCTCAGATCGATAAGCATCCAGCCATTCTTACAGAGTCCCACTCCTGATGGCCAGCTCGAAACTAGTTGGGTCATCATCTCATGAAGCAATCCTCGCTCCCACTATCATAGAGAAATTGAAATATCTCTCAGGTGGGTGAAGAACCCTACTAGATCGGCGGAGAGGCTGAGGTTCGTTGGAAACTATTGAATCCTTTGGTTCTACCAAATCATCAGCTGCAGTTTGTATAGCTGGAACATTTCCAGTTCTACATAACAGACCTTGCATCGAGCTTGTCCGGATTTTGCTTTTAGACATAGGGCCGGACAACCCCAAATCTTAACAAACTTAAGATATGGGCTCTTCCCTTTCCATATCACATATGAAGTGGTAGGCAACTGGTTTGATTTGAACCCTATTCAATAGGTATGCAGCTTCTCAAGTGCATAACTCCCAAAAGGAAATAGGAAACTCAGTAGTACTCATCATAGAGCGCACCATATCACATATGGTTTTATTTCTTCGCCCCGATATATCATCGTGCTATGGTGTATACGGAGGAGTAATACTGAGAGAGAATCTCATTCTCCTTTAGAATAGTCCAGAAATTCCGTGCTTAAGTATTCTCCTCTTTGATCTCATCAAAGGACATAATACTTATACCCATTTTTGGTTCTCGACTTCTTACTTATATTCTGTGAATATCTGAAAAGGTTCAGACTTGTGTTTCAACAGGAACATATGTCCGAATCTTGAGAGATCATCAGAGAATGTAATGAAGTACAAAGAACTAGTGTTGGCATGTGTAGACAGGGGACCTACATACATCATCATGTATCAATCCCAAGATTTCACTAACTCTTTCTCTGTTTCCAATAAACAGAGCTATGGTCATCTATCATTGTGACATGACCGGCAAGTTTCACAAGATGTAAATTCAAACTAATTTAAATATGCATCAATATGTAACTTGAGCTAGTCGGGTCACATTGATATGACCTAGTCTACAATGCTTCAAGAAGGATTCGTTCATTTCTGAACTCTTCCTCCTATATGTGTTCTGTATGCTAAGAACTGTAGTTTGATTTAGAACGTCAATGCTTTTAGATAACGTGCTTGAACCGATCAACTCTTGATATAGGAAATGTTCAAAACATTATCCAACAATACAAAATTATATCCTTCTTTACTAATAAAGAAAAAGACATGATGTTGTATATCTGGTTCGGTATTTAATAACATTCGTTCAGAATCAATGTATTCTGGTAATACAGGGTGATAGTGACCAACAGACTTGGCTGCAACACTTGCACCGTTTCTATCTCATGAAACTTATCACCCGTTCTCAGTTCTCTACCTATCTGTAGCCCATGTAACAGATTACATATGCGGGATCCTGATCCGGTATCTCATACCTAGGACATAAAGGATACTGAGAAACAGTTCTTTGTAAAGAACACACACGAAGATGATGCATCAACATGCACTTTCTTCGTGTGGGCGGCACGGGAAATCTGGTATTCTCCAATTTCCTGCTCTGTCTTATAACAATTATAAGTTGGAGCTGGACCAACGTTCCCCAGCTCAGTATAACAAGCGGGTTCGGTCAATACATCCGTATTATTATCTTGATTAAGGCGTGATATGGTCGCTACCTGGAGAGAGAAAGAATAAAACACTCAACGTATGCTCTTGCAAGATTAGATTGGTTATCTAATATATCTAATCAGGATGTCACCCACTGTTTTAGTCAAATCTTCCTTCGAACCCTAAAAGGAAAGACTAGCCGAGATTAATTACACGCTACAAGTTCACCAATCTTTCAGCCAGGCCAGTGCCGGTACTTTGAGGGAGGTCCCCCGTGCTTTCGCACGAACCTAATTAAAGTAAACCTCGTTTTCACAGGGGCGTAACCCCGTTAACACCTTTCTAGACACCTACTTGATCGGCTAATTGTAATGTGTAAAACTCTCCCAGGAGTAACTCTTACTCGCAGCGGGTATCGGGATCCATCTATCTCATAGAAGGTATGCAATCTCATTGCAAATTTCAACACTTGAAACTCCCAATAATATTTTACCCCTAGCGTCCCATGACCTTGACGCAGGCCAACAAACTATAGTGCGCTAGTCAAGTTTAACCCGTCATTTCTTGATTGAATTAAACCCACCCGCACGACCTTTGACGCAGGCCAACAAAGTCGCACGACTACCATAATTCAATCTGCATCATATGCATAAACAGATAATTACTAGTTAGCTACCGCACACTACGCCTTGACGCAGGCCAACAAACGTAGCACGAATACTAACTATTACTTATCTGAAATGACGGAGGGCTACGCAGGTTTTTAAGAAAACCCTTTGCGTAATGAACTTGATATCGTTGTAGAATCGAGTGATTTTAAATGGAGTGTTTTTTAGGCTTTTCTAGTTTTGCTAAAGGGGTCACTCCCGGTGAAGGGATCGTCGGCCATTTCCTCATCGAATAAGGTGCAGGATATTTCACAAATATCACTATGCAAAGCAAGAACTATAAAAGCAATCAAAAGACAGACCGAGTTTGTAGTATCTGCTAGTTTCACTAAAGAGGTCACTCCCGGTGAAGGGATCTCGGCTCTTTCCTTATCGAATAAGGTGCTGGATGTTCTACAAGGAACACCGCTATGCAAAGCAAGAACTAGAGCTACCAGTTTTTAAACATGTTCCTACAACATCTTAGGTTTCTTTTATTTCATTAATCTCATTAATGAAGTCCCATTTTAATATGCTTCACAAGCATCTCATTTTGAAACGAAATCTGTAATATAACATATATCTCATATATATAATATAAACATTCATCTCAGGAAGTAATATATGATCTCATCACAGAACATTGCGGCAGAAGAACATATATGAAATATTGGATATACTAGGACGTCCGTGTTTTAGTACGAGCCTGTATAATACACGGATTCCACGGTCGCGATGAATAGCCAAACCCACATCCCTAGACCCCTACGAGAGCGGCAAGCAACACTGCCAATTCTAGGGTTAGGAGACCCGGTCTCGACTCCTCGAGATGGTCTCCCACTGGACCCTAGAACCCGGTTACTTATGCTCCCCGCCTTGGGTCTACCTAATGCGGAAGAGTAAATAATATACAAATGTGACATCATCCTCAGCCCGGAAGTGCCCCAATAAAAGAATATTACATACAAATGAATTTTACATGAATGAAAAAGAAAAACTCTCATCTCACATAAAACCCCCGGCTATTCAGAACGCGACGATCCAATATAACATATCACAGCAACACATAATATCTCATATCTTCAACGTAAGCAAGTATGCGTATCCCGATTGTCGTTGATGTATAGCAACGAAGCCGGCGATACACCACATACTACGCTTACGGTCACAGAAAAGAAAGTGTAAAACTACAACAGTTGGAATCCGCAACCTCTTTAGACATCGCATGCCTAACCAAATGAATTCATTAGACATCGCATGCCTAACAATTATAAACCCCGCATTTTAGTCTCATTATCGAAAACACTTTTCAATATCAAGTCGGGCAATTCAACAAGATTCCCGACATCCTGATCGAATGCTTGTCGCAAACTTTATTAGACGGCCGCACCCCCATATGCCGTCGACGAAGTGCACTAAGGCGGAACACCGTTGCCGCGAGCACCCGAACGGATGCTTTTGGCGACGGGGTTCTCCTACAGTCACTTGGTCAGGGCTATGGGGCGTGGCTGTCTGTTAAGTTTACCCGGCGAGTATCTGCGTACGCTACGTGATTGCGATGGACTTTTGATCGCATCAAAATCCCGTGGCAACCGATCATCTGAGACTAAACTACTATATTTATAATATTCAAATTAGTTATCTCATAACTACCCGTGGATTCCAAATATTGTATCACATTCCAGATAAATAGAAAATGTTAAACTTTCCGATCGAATAATCAAACACCCAAGATATCCCCAAAATATCTCAACACTTGAAATCGGTTTAAAAACATCCATCACATGCCACAGTGCCAATGGTCCAGCCGTAGAAGGGTCAAGCCAACGCCTCACATGTGGAATGCCTTACTGCCGCAAACCCTAAGGTTCAGAGGCAGTTCAAGACGGTCACATAATCGAGTTAAGGTTTGTTGTCTTCTAGAGGGTCCACCGCGTTACTTGCATGACTTAAAAAGTTTCAAACTCGAGAAAAAATCCAACTTTTGAAAAAATTTCCGACTGGGGAAAAAGTGAGTTATTGATATCCGTTCGAACTTTTTAACAGTTTCTAAAATTATCCGGAAAAACTAAATAAATTTAAATTATCCGATCGAATTAACGAGTCCCCAATACAACCCAGAAAACTCAACACTTTAGTAGAATTAAAACATCCCAGAACAGTGCATAAGAAACCAGGAATGTTACTGTGAAGTGGTGGGCCCAGTATCACAATTCAACCGCGGAACCGCGGTCACGTGCATGGTTTGGCCGCGGTTCCGCGGTCACGTGATCGAATCAAGGGTCCGTACTTCACAGTAATTTCTATATTTCCCTGCTTATTTTTCTGAGCATTTTTAATCCACAAAAAATCACATTTTGAAAAATTTCCAGAGAAAGGGTTTTATCGGGGTTCTCGGGTTCGATCGGACTTTAAACTTCGTCTAGACTTCGCCTAAAGCTCTAGCTTGGCTCTGATACCACTGTAGGGTTGCTAGGCACGCACACAAGGGTCTACGAGGCATCAACCATGCCCGATTAAAATTTTAGCCGTGCCGAACAACCCAAAGCCGGATCTTTAAACTAGAGTTTAGGCGAAAACAAGCATGTTAAACACTTTAACACTAAGTGAGAGGGATTACAACCTTTGTAGATCCGGTCCTTCACTTCTTAAGCTTCGTGTTGAGGTCCCTTCGCTGTGATCATCGTGTTTCGGACTCTCGAGAGGCTTCACGAAGAGAAAGATGCAGTCTTGCTTCCAATCTTCGGTAACATAGATGATCTACCTTCAAGTTTCATTAACACAAGCTAACACTCATAATATGAAGTGAACACCCTCATCTAAATGGCAAGGATAGATGAGGATGATGAAGTAGGATTTTTGCTCTCATTTGTTTTCTATTTCTCACTCACTTTCATCACAAATATCAAAGCAAGAAAGCTTTGCAAAGGAGGAAGAAGAAGAAGAATAATGATCCATTTCATTTGTGATGAATAATGAAAGGATTAATATGATGAATAATGCAACCTTGGTTGACTAAACCATTGTAGAGAATTAACCAAGGGCTAGGGTTTGGGTTGGGTTAAGTATGAGTCATAGATAAATATCAACACAAATATCTTTATCATGACAAAAAGAAACCTTCTAGAATCTACTAGAAGTCTTAACCCTAATCCAAACCCTAATCATGTTTAAACTCCACTAAACATGTTGCATTAGTTATCATATCATGTTATAATATTATATATCGCATATATAATATTTATCGTAACAAAATAAAATTATACAATTAACATATATCGCATATATATCAATGTATTACCCGAGTGAGAAAAAGAATCTTTTAGTGATCTAATATTAGTTAATGTAATTTAATATATCATATATATTATTATACATTAAATTATCGAATCAACACTTGATTCAACAATCCGGCTATATCACATATAACCGACTAATACCTTATTTATCGATTCATCGAATCAACACTTGATCCGATGACCCGGCTGATATCAAATATCGCGAGAATAGAATACGGTATCACATATCGCATTATCCTCGGTCCCGCACATATCACATATGTGCTCCTACTCCGCTTTGCCTGAGCCAAGAAACCTCTGTGTAGTGTTAGTTATATGTATGCCCTAGAGGCCATTACTGTACATTGGATGTATATTGTAGTGGATGCTGGGACATATATAGGGAGGACTTTCTTGCTCGACATGATAGTATGCTATCTGGTTACCCTTTACCTTAACGTGTACACTGATTGTCTCTCCGATACATGTTGGTAAAGCCCTTAGGATGTGTACTTGACTACTTGGACTATGATGCGGATCTTACTAGTGGGGACATGGTAGTCTATAAGTACATCCTTCAAAGTCCCTAGTCATGGGTGTATCGAGACGGGGCATCGATATACCAGAGTAGACTAGCGTATACCTTCTCGACCCATACAGATGGGCGATGGATGATCCCATATCCATTGGTGTTTGACATCAGAGATGATATATGGGTGCTCAGTAGAGACTGGGTACACTGGACGGACTCGTCGAGAACTCCCAGATGGTATTATACCTTACGTCAGATGGCAGTTCTCTGGTGACACTGGTACAGGTTAGTCTGTTGACCCGAGATCGTCATAGAGTCTTGTGTGGTTCCCACTGTGCTTTGATTTCCACCTTACCACGTCCAAGAGGGCGTGCAAAACGGTGGTTTTTGGGTACAGTCCCGAATCACATGGAGGCAATGAGCGATAGGAGGGGATTCGTCTCTCCCGGTATAGGGGGTTGATGTTGCGCTGTGTTCGATTGGCTATAACCGAAAATCCCTAGCCAGGGTTGCTGAGATTTACTGGTAAGTGTTACCAGTAGTTTCTCGAACTGTTATAGGCCTCATATCGACACGACTTATCGAGCTATTGGGGTCTGACGTTAACCACCCCTAGGCGAGATATGCGACATATCAGACGATCAGACCGGACTGTACGGTAGTGTTACTGGTTGGATTCACTGGAGTGTGAGCGGGCTTGCTCGTCGATCTTCTGATCGCTCAATACCCGGGTGGCCGTTACGTTTGGCAGACCGCTTGCGGCTTGTGGGTGTTTGATATGATCATCACCTGCTGCCGGCGAATTGACGAGTCTTTAGAGTCCTACACAGAGGTTTCCTGGCTCAAGCGAAACGAAATAGGAGCGCATATGAGATATGTGCAGGACCGAGAATAATGTGTGTATGTGATACCGTATTCTATTCTCGCGATGAATGTATCGAATGGTTGTATGTTATATAACCTAGTTATCGAATCAAGGATTGATTCGATAAGCCGATACATTGTATACTAGTCGGTTGTGTGCGACATGACCAAATCATTAAATCAAGTGTTGATTTAATGATTTAATGTATAATTATATATTTGATATATTACTTTGCATTAACTAGTATCGGTTCACTTTAAATGGATTTTCTCACTTGAGTTGTGCACATTGTATATATGATATACTTTTATACACAAGTTTGTATCATGTTTGATGATGCATGCTAACTAGGGTTTGTGTATAGAATTAAACCTTGGTTAAGTAAATGGTTTGGGTTTTATTTATTTATTCATTCATTTATCTATTTATTTTTGGATGAAAAGAATGAGAAAAGAAAACAAATGGTTGCTTTCTTAGAAGCTTCTTCAAGCTTCATGCAACTTTGACCAAAGCAACCATTCTTGTCTTCTTCTCTAACCCTAACCATTCCACCTAACACAAGTTAATTCTCTACACTTTACCATGGTTAAAGTTATGATAAGAATTCATTTTATTTTCTATTTTAATAACTTATCATAACTTCTTCTTCTTCATCATCTTCTTCTTCCATGAAGAAGCTTGACTTCATCAATGGTGGATTGATGAAACAAGTGAGAAATCCAATTCTAAAGTCTACCCACTTCCTATTTCTTCATCCTCTACCTCTTGCCAAGTAGTAGACCGTGTTTTCTTCACAAGTTTCTTGACTTGTTAAAGTTGGAGCTTGATCTAGTGATGCCTCGACGTAGATCATCTTCGGCATCGACGTCGACGACCTAGCCCGTCCATTCTCCGATGAAGCCGACGCTAGAGCCCGGGGTTCGACTTGGACAGCGAGGAGACTTCATTGCGGAGCTATTGAGGTGGAGGACCGGATCTACAAAGGTTGTATATCCGTTCTTTTAGTTTAGCTGTAAACTAGTTTCATTTTATCGCCTAAACATCTAGCCAACGATCTAGTCTAGGGTTTCTCGGCACCGTATTTTTAGAAATTGGCATGGTTGATGCCTTGTGAGACCTCTTGAGAGTGCCTAGGAACCCTACAGTGGTATCAGAGCCTAGCTAGAGCCTTAAGCGAAGTCTAGATGGAGTTTGAAGTCCGAACGAACCCGAAACCCTAACACAAACATGATCTCTGGACTTTTTCCAAAATCTGGAGTTTTTCGAAATTAAAAATATGCAGAGAAATCAGCAGGAAATTGTAAGGGTTACTGTAAAATTCATATGCCTAATTCCATCATTGCGCCGCGGATCCGCGGCACGAGCATAGCTCGTTCGGCGGTTCCGCGGCCGTTTTGTCTTATTTGGCATAGAATTTTCCACAGTAATTCATAATTTTCAGTGCTGGTTTTCCTGGGAATTTTTAATAATTTTTCAAGAGTTGAATTTTCTGGGTTGTTTTGGGGATTCGAATGTTCGACCGGATTATCAAATTTTGTCTGTGTGGCTTTCCGGATAAATTTTATGAATATGTTAAAAGTTTCGACCGGATATAAATACCCGATTTTTCCCCTGTCGGGAAATTTCCAAGTGTTGGATTTTTCCGTAGTTTAAAGACGTTCTAAGTAGTGCAAGTAACTCGATGGACCCTCTAGAAGACAACAAACCTTAACTCGATTATGTGACCGTCTTGAACAGCCCTTTGAACCTTCGGGTTTGGGGCAGTACGGCGTGCCACATGTGAGGCGTTGGCTTGACCCTTCTACGGCTGGACCGTTGGTACTGAAGCACGAACTGAATGTTTTTAGACTTGTTTCATGTGTTGATCTGTATCGGGAAAACTTGGGTGTTCGACTGTTTGATCGGAAAGTTTAACATTTTCTGTTTATCCGGAATGTGATACAATAATTGGAATTCACAAATAGTTATGAGATAACTGAATGAATGTTATAAACATAGCAGTTTAGTCTCACTTGATCGGTTGCCACGGAATTTTGATGTGATCAAAAGTCCGTCGCAATCACGTAGCATACGCGGATACTCGCCGGGTAAACTTGATAGACAGCCTCACTCCATAGCCCCGACCAAGTGACTGTAGGAGAACCCCGTCGCCGAAAGCATCCGTTCGGGTGCTCGCGGCAGCGGTGTTCCGCCTTGGTGCACTTCGTCGACGGCGTCGGGGGTGCGGCCGCCTACTGAAGTTTGCGACGAGCATTCGATCAGGATGTCGGGAATCTTGTTGAATTGCCCGACTTGATATTGAAAAGTGTTTTCGATTTTGAGACTAAAATGCGGGGTTTATAATTGTTAGGCATGTGATGTCTAAGGAATTCATTTGATTAGGCATGCGATGTCTATATAGGTTGCGGATTCCAACTGTTGTAGTTTTATACTTTCTTTTCTGTGACCGTAAGTGTAATATGTGATATCGCCGGTTTCGTTGCTATATGTCAACGACAATTGGGATGCGCATATTTACTTACGTTGATGACATGTGATGTTATGTGTTGCTGGATATGTTATATTGGATCGTCGTGTTTGAATAGCCGGGGTTTTTTTTATGTGAGATGAGTGTTTTCATTTTCATTCATGTAAAAACTTGTATGGAATATTCTTTTGTTGGGGCACTTCCAGGTTGCGGAAGTTGTCACCCTTTGTATATTATTTACTTTTCCGCACTAGGATAGACCCAAGGAGGGGAGCACAAGTAACCGGGTTCTGGGGTCCAGTGGGAGACCAACTCGAGGAGTCGAGTCCGGGTCTCCTAACTCCAGAATTGGTAGGGTTGCTTGCCGCTCTCGTAGGGGTCTTGGGGTGTGGGTTTGGCTATTCATCACGACCGTGGAATCCGTGTTTTATACTGGCTCGTATTGAAAACACGGACGTCCTAGTATATCCAATATTTCATATGTTTCTTCTGCTGCGATATCTATGATGTGATCATGTGATGTTCTGTGATAGATACAGTATATAATATATATGATATATTATATAGGCGTTACTTATGTTTTACACCCGCGCTAGCCCTGCCCCGCTCTGTCGTTAGTTACCTAACCTAACGGTGCACGAGGGGACATCGAGGCGAATGCGGATGGCATAAGTGTACGTCGTATTTATCTGTGATGTTTAGGTACTTAAATGATGGGACTTCATTAATGTGATTAATGAAATAAAAGAAACCTAAGATGTTGTAGAATCGAATTTCAAAATAAAACAGGTAGCTACAGTTCTTGCTTTGCACAGCGGTATATATGATATATCCTGCACCTTATTCGATAAGGAAAGGACCGAGATCCCTTTACCGGGAGTGACTCCTTTAGCAATAACTGGCAGATGCTACACCCTCGGTTTGTCTTTTGATTGCTTTTAAGAGTTTTTTGCTTTGCACAGTGATATATATAATATATCCCGCACCTCATTCGACGAGGAAAGGACCGACGATCCCTTCACCGGGAGTGACTCCTTTAGCAAAACTAGAAAAGCCTAAAAAACACTCCATTTCAAAATTCATTCGATCCTACAACGCTATCAAGTTCATTACGCAATAGGTTTTCAGAAAAACCTGTCGTAGCCCTCCGTCATTTCAGATAAGTCCTATTTAGTATTCGTGCTACGTTTGTTGACCTCCGTCAAGGCGTAGTGTGCGGTAGCTAACTAGTATTTATCTGCTTATGCATATGATGCAGATTGGATTAGGGTAGTCGTGCGGCCTTGTTGACCTCCGTCAAGGGTCGTGCGGGTGGGTTTAATTCGATCAAGAAATGACGGGTTGAACTTGACTAGTAGCCTATGGTTTGTTGACCTCCGTCAAGGTCACAGGGTGCTAGGGGCAAAATATTATCGGGAATTTCAAGTGTTGAAATTTGCAATGAGATTGCATACCTTCTATGAGATAGTTGGATCCCGATACCCGCTGCGAGTAAGAGTTACTCCTGGGAGAGTTTTATACATTACAATTAGCCGATCAAGTAGGTGTCTAGAAAGGTGTTAACGAGGTTACGCCTCTGGGAAAATGAGGTTTACATTAATTAGGTTCGTGCGAAAGCACGGGGGACCTCCCTCAAAGTACTGACACTGGCCTGGCTGAAAGATTGGCGAACTTGTAGTGTGTAATTAATCCCGGCTAGTCTTTCCTTTTAGGGTTTGAAGGAAGATTTGATAAAAAGCAGTGGGAGCCATCCTGATTAGATAAAATAATAACCAATCTATTCTTGCAAGAGCGCACGCTGAGTGTTTTCTTCTCTCTCTCTCCTGGTAGCGACCATATCACGCCTTAATCAAGATAATAATACGGATATTTGATCGAACCTGCTTGTTATACTGAGCTGGGGAACGTTGGTCCCGCTCCAACTTATAAATGTTATAAGACAGAGCAGGAAATTGGGGAATACCAGAATTCCCGTGCCGCCCAAACGAAGTGAGTGCATGCTGATGCATCATCTTCGGGTGTGTTCATTACAGAACTGTTTCTCAGTATCCTCCGCATCCTGGGTATATGATACCGGATCAGGATCCCTGATATGTAATCTGTTACATAGGGCTACAATAGGGTAGAAAAACTGAGAACGGGTGAAAAGTTTCATGAGACAGAAAACGGGGCAAGTGTTGCAGCCAAGTCTGTTGGTCACTGTCACCCTGTATTACCAGAATACATTGATTCTGAACGAATATTATTAGATACCGAACCTGATATACAAAATCATATCAGTTTCTTTATCAGTAAAGAAGTGATAAAATTTTGTATTGTTGGATAATGTTTTGAACATTTCCTATATCAAAAGTTGATCGGTTCAGGCACGTTATCTAAAAGCATTAATGTTCTAAATCAAACTACAATTCTTAGTATATGGAACACACACAAGAGGAAGAGTTCAGAAATGAACGAATCCTTCTTGAGGCATTGTAGACTAGGTCATATCAATGCGACCCGACTGGCTAGAGTTACATAAAGATGTATATTTAAATTAGTTTGAATTTACATCTTGTGAAACTCGCCAGTCATGTCACAAAGATAAGATGACCATAGCTCCGTTTATTGGAAACAGAGAAAGAGTTAGTGAACTCTTGGGACGATACATGTTGATGTATGTAGGTCCTCTGTCTACACATACCAAGACCGGTTCTTTGTACTTCATTACATTCTCTAATAATCTCTCAAGATTCAGACATATGTTCCTGTTGAAACACAAGTCCGAACCTTTTGAGATATTCACGGAATATAAGTTAGAAGTAGAGAACCAAAATACGAGTAAAAGTATTATGTCCTTTGATGAGATCAAGGAGGAGAATACTTGTGCATAGAATTTCTGGACTATTCTAAAGGAGAATGAGATTCTCTCTCAGCATTACTCCTCCGTATACACCATTGCACGATGGTATGTCGGTGCGGAGCAGATACACCCTATTTGATATGGTGTGCTCTATGATGAGTACTACTGAGTTACCTATTTCCTTTTAGGAGTTATGCGCTTGAGATGCTGCATACCTATTGAATAGGGTTCCAATCAAATCAGTTGCCTACCGCTTCATATGTGATATGGAAAGGGAAGAGCCCATGTCTTAAGCTAGTTAAGTTTTGGGTTGTCCGGCTAATATCTAAAAGCAAAATCCGGACAAGCTCGAGGCAAGGTCTGTAATGTAGAACTGGAAAGGTTCCAGCTATACAAACTGCAGCTGATGATTTGATAGAACCAAAGGATTCAGTAGAAACCAACGAACCTCAGCCTCTCCGCCGATCTAGTAGGGTTCCTCACCCACCTGAGAGATACTTCGGTTTCTCTATGACAGTGGGAGCGAGGATTGCATCATGAGATGATGACCCAACTAGTTTCGAGCAGGCCATCAGGAGTGTGACTCTGTAAGAATGGCTGGATGCTTATCGATCTGAGATGGAATCCTTATACACCAACAAAGTATGGACTTTGGTTGCTATATTTGAAGGGTTAAATCCCCATCAGGAGCAAGTATATCTTGAGAAGATTACTTTGTGTACTTGGAAAAGTTGAGACTTTCAAAGCTAGACTTGTTAAAGGTTTTCGTCATCGACCAGGCATGGATAATGATGAAACCTTTTCCAGTATCTATGCTTAAGTCCATCCAGATCCTACTTGCCACGGCTACATACCATGACTACGATATCTGGTGGTTGGGGGTCATGACAGCTTTTCTAAATGATGTTTTAGAATAGTGCGTCTATAAGTACACAGCCAGAGGGCCATGTAGACAGTGGGAGCAGCGGAAACGTGTGCAAGATGCTTTATAGGATAAAGCAGGCATCGCGGAGTTGGAACATCTGTTTTGATGTATTAGTCAAAGAAGTTGACATCATCAAAATGGTAGATGAACCTTGTATAAACAAAAAGGTAGTAGGGAGTATGGTGACGATCCTCATAGAGTACATGGATGACATACTCTTGATAGGGAAGGAGTTTCCTATGCTACGCTCGATCAATCTCCGCTTATCACAATGATTCTCCACATAGGATCAAAGTGATACCTACTAAATCCTGGGTTTTGGATCTATGAGATAGATCTAAATGGATATTAGGATACTCACTAGTTGTAGTGAGATGGTATCAGTTGATCCTGGGAAGAATCACTGGAAGTGTTCCAAAGTGATAAGAACGACTGAATGTCAGTCACAGGCATTGTCTTTACCCTCAGTAAAGGGACGGTATGTTGGAAGAGTTCCAAGCTAGATACCGTGACATACTAGAAGATAAAGGCACGATACATCGCTACTTAAGATGCTACCAAAGAGACTGTTTGGATGTATAATGGTTCATGAGATGAACTATGTTCCTCCCATTGTGTGACAATGGAGTTGTGGCTTTTGCCAAGGAGCGTCCGTCCCATCAGTGATCCAGACATATTCTAGCGCAGTATCACCTGATCATGGAGATGGTTGATCTCCAGGCTGATCGAGGTTAGGAGAGCAGACTCAGAGGACAACACGGCGGATCCACTCACAAAGGCCTATTCCCAGAGAGAGACTTTTATGGGATGGTTGAGTATGAGATACTTCAACCACTGCTACAGATGGCCCTAGTGCAAGTGGGAGATTGTTAGTTATATGTATGCCCTAGAGGCCATTACTGTACATTGGATATATATTGTAGTGGATGCTGGGACATATATAGGGAGGACTTTCTTGCTAGACATGATAGTATGCTATCTGGTTACCCTTTACCTTAACGTGTACACTGATTGTCTCTCCGATACATGTTGGTAAAGCTCTTAGGATGTGTACTTGACTACCTGGACTATGATGCGGATCATACTAGTGGGGACATGGTAGTCTATAAGTACATCCTTCAAAGTCCCTAGTCGTGGGTGTATCGAGACGGGGCATCGATATACCAGAGTAGACTAGCGTATACCTTCTCGACCCATACAGATGGGCGATGGATGATCCCATATCCATTGGTGTTTGACATCAGAGATGATATATGGGTGCTCAGTAGAGACTGGGTACACTGGACTGACTCGCCGAGAACTCCCAGATGGTATTATACCTTACGTCAGATGGCAGTTCTCTAGTGACACTGGTACAGGTTAATCTGTTGACCCGAGATCGTCATAGAGTCTTGTGTGGTTCCCACTGTGCTTTGATTTCCACCTTACCACATCCAAGAGGGCGTGCAAAACGGTGGTTTTTGGGTACAGTCCCGAATCACATGGAGGCAATGAGCGATAGGAGGGGATTCGTCTCTCCCGGTATAGGGGGTTAATGTTGCGCTGTGTTCGATTGGCTATAACCGGAAATCCATGGCCAGGGTTGCTGAGATTTACTGGTAAGTGTTACCAGTAGTTTCTCGAACTGTTATAGGCCTCATATCGACACGACTTATCGAGCTATTGGGGTCTGACGTTAACCACCCCTAGGCGAGATATGCGATATATCAGACGATCAGACCGGACTGTACGGTAGTGTTACTGGTTGGATTCACTGGAGTGTGAGCGGGCTTGCTCGTCGATCTTCTGATCGCTCAATACCCGGGTGGCCGTTACGTTTGGCAGACCGCTTGTGGCTTGTGGGTGTTTGATATGATCATCACCTGCTGCCGGCGTATTGATGAGTCTTTAGAGTCCTACACAGAGGTTTCCTGGCTCAAGCGAAACGAAATAGGAGCGCATATGAGATATGTGCGGGACCGAGAATATTGTGTGTATGTGATACCGTATTCTATTCTCGCGATGAATGTATCGAATGGTTGTATGTGATATAACCTAGTTATCGAATCAAGGATTGATTCGATAAGCCGATACATTGTATACTAGTCGGTTGTGTGCGACATGACAGGATCATTAAATCAAGTGTTGATTTAATGATTTAATATATAATTATATATTTGATATATTACTTTGCATTAACTAGTATCGGTTCACTTTAAATGGATTTTCTCACTTGATTTGTGCACATTGTATATGTGATATACTTTTGTACACAAGTTTGTATCATGTTTGATGATGCATGCTAACTAGGGTTTGTGTAAAGAATTAAACCTTGGTTAAGTAAATGGTTAGGGTTTTATTTATTTATTCATTCATTTATCTATTTATTTTTGGATGAAAAGAATGAGAAAAGAAAACAAATGGTTGCTTTCTTAGAAGATTCTTCAAGCTTCATGCAACTTTGACCAAAGCAACCATTCTTGTCTTCTTCTCTAACCCTAACCATTCCACCTAACACAAGTTAATTCTCTACACTTTACCATGGTTAAAGTTATGATAAGAATTCATTTTCTTTTCTATTTTAATAACTTATCATAACTTCTTCTTCTTCATCATCTTCTTCTTCCATGAAGAAGCTTGACTTCATCAATGGTGGATTGATGAAACAAGTGAGAAATCCAATTCTAAAGTCTACCCACTTCCTATTTCTTCATCCTCTACCTCTTGCCAAGTAGTAGAGTGTGTTTTCTTCACAAGTTTCTTGACTTGGTGAAGTTGGAGCTTGATCTAGTGATGCCTCGACGTAGATCATCTTCGGCATCGACGTCGACGACCTAGCCCGTCCATTCTCCGATGAAGCCGACGCTAGAGCCCGGGGTTCGACTTGGACAGCGAGGAGACTTCATTGCGGAGCTATGGAGGTGGAGGACCGGATCTACAAAGGTTGTATATCCGTTCTTTTAGTTTAGCTGTAAACTAGTTTCATTTTATCGCCTAAACATCTAGCCAACGATCTAGTCTAGGGTTTCTCGGCACCGTATTTTTAGAAATTGGCATGGTTGATGCCTTGTGAGACCTCTTGAGAGTGCCTAGGAACCCTACATATGTGCCTAGGTCCCGCACATATCACATATGTGCTCCTACTCCGCTTTGCCTGAGCCAAGAAACCTCTATGTAGGACTCTAAAGAATCGTCAATACGCCGGTAGTAGGTGATGATCATATCAAACACCCACAAGCTGCAAGCTGTCAGCTAAACGTAACAACCACCCAGGTATTGAGCGCTCAGAAGATCAACAAGCAAGCCTGCACATTCTCCTGTGAATCCAAAAAGTAACACTTCTGTACAGTCCGGTCTCGTCGTCTGATATGTCGCATATCTCGCCTAGGGGTGGTAAACGTCAGACCCCAGTAGCTCGATAAGTCGTGTCGATATGAGGTCTATAATAGTTCGAGAAACTACTGATAACACTTACCAGTAAATCTCAGCAACCCTGGCCAGGGATTTCCGGTTATAGCCAATCGAACACAGCGCAACATCAACTACCTATACCGGGAGAGACGAATCCCCTCCTATCACTCATTGCCTCCATGTGATTCGGGACTGTATCCAAAAGCCACCTTTTTGCACGCCCTCTTGGACGTGGTATGATGGAAATCAAAGCACAGTGGGAATCATACAAGACTCTATGACGATCTCGGGTCAACAGACTACTTTGTACCAGTGTCACCAGAGAACTGCCATCTGACGTGAGGTATAATACCATCTAGGAGTTCTCGGCGAGTCCGTCCAGTGTACCCAGTCTCCACTGAGCACCCGTACACCATCCTTGATGTCAAACACCGATGGATATGGGATCATCCATCGCCCATCATATGGGTCAAGATGCGTATACGCTAGTCTACTTTGGTGTATCGATGCCCTGTCTCGATACACCCTCGACTAGGAACAGTTATAGGATGTACTTGTCGACTACCGTGGCCCCACTAGTATGATCTCATCATAGTCCCAGTAGTCGAGTACATATCCTAAGTGCTTTATCAACATGTAACATAGAGACAATCAGAGTACATGTTAAGATAAAGTACAACCAGATAGCATACTATCATGTCGAGCAAGAAAGTCCTCCCTATATATGTCCAAGCATCCATTACAATATACATCGTATGTACAGTAATGGCCTCTAGGGCATACATATAACTAACATAAGATTGCATATCAGGGTCGGAATGTAATAGCATTCGTTCAGAACCAATGTATTACCATTTGTTAATACAAGGTGATATTCGCCAACTGCTTTGGCTGCAACATTTGAACCATTCTCTACTCTTATGGAATGATCACCCTCTCCCAGTTCTCTACCTTTACATAGCCCATGTAACATATTGCATATGTGGGATCCCGATCCGGTATCTAATACCCAGGACGTAGAGTGAACTGAGAAACAGTTCTCGATAACAAACACACCTGAAGAAGATGCATCATCATGCTTGTTCTTCGTTTGGGCCGTGTGGGTATTCGGATATTTCCCTATTTCCTGCTCAGTCTTATAACAATTATAAGAAAGAACTGGACCTATGTTCTCCTACTCAGTATAATAAGCGGGTTCGGTCAATACATCCATATTATTATCTTGATTAAGGCCTGACATGGTCGCTACCTGGAGAGAGAGAGAAGAAAACACTTTAGCATATGTTCTTGCAAGATTAGATTGGTTATTATCTTATCTAATCAGGATGGCTCCCACTGCTTTTTATCAAATCTCTTTAAAATGCTTAAAAGGTAAGACTAGCCAGGAATAATTACACCTTATAAGTTCGCCAATTTTTCATCCAGGCCAGTGTTGGTATTTTGAAGGAGGTTCCCCATGCTTTCGCATGGACTTAATTAGAATAAATCTTGTTTTCTCAGAGGCATAACCCCGTCAACACTTTTCTAGACACCTACTTGATCGGCTAATTGTCATGTATAAAACTCTCCCAGAAGTAACTCTTACTCGTAGTGGGTATGAGGATCCAACTATCTCATAGGAGGTATGCAATCTCATTGTAAATTTCAACACTTGAAACTCCCGATAATACTTTTACCTCTAGCGTGCTATGACCTTGATAGAGGTCAACAAACTATAGTGCACTAGTTAAGTTCAACAGGTCATTTCCTGATTGAATCAAACCCACCCGCACGACCTTTGACAGAGATCAACAAGGTCGTACGATTACCCTAATCCAATCTCATCTCCTGATTTACAGATAAGTACTAATCAGCTACCGCACACTACGCCTTGACAGAGGTCAACAAGCGCAGCACGAATACTAAATAATCTTTATCTGAAATGACGAAGGGCTACGCAGGATTTTCAGAAAACCATGAGCGTAATGAACTTTATATCGTTGTAGAAACAAGTAATTTTGAAAAGGAGTGTTTTTAAGGATTTTATAGTTTCGCCAAAGAGGTCACTCCCGGTGAAGGGATCTCGGCTCTTTCCTTATCGAATAAGGTGCAGGATATTTCACAAATACCGCTGTGCAAAGAAAGAACTATAGAAGTAATCAAAAAATAAACTGTGAGTTTGTAGCATCTGCTAGTATTGATAAAGAGGTCACTCCCGGTGAAGAGATCTTGGCTCTTTCCTTATCAAATAAGGTGCTGGATATTCTATAAGGAATACCACTATGCAAAGCAAAACTAGAGCTACCATTTTTATAATTTGATTCTACAACATCTTTTAGGTTTCTTTTCTTTCATTAATCTCATTAATGAATCCCATCATTTAATCTTCCTAAGCATCATAAAAGAAACGAAAATACAACGTACGCTTATGCCATCCGCATTCACCACAGTGTCCGTTATGCACCGTTAGGTTACTTAACTAACGGCATACCGAGGCGGGACTAGCACGGGTGTAAAACATAAGCAACGTTTATTATATATCATATATACAATAATAAAGCATTCGTCTCATGATTATAATATGATCACATCACAGTATATCAGCAGCAGAAGAAATATATGAAATATTGGATATATTAGGTTGTCCGTGTTTTATTTTGAGCCTGTATAAAACACGGATTCCACGGTCGCAATGAATAGCCAAACCCACATCCCTAGACCCCTACAATAGCGGTAAGTAACCCTGCTAATTCTAGGGTTAGGAGACCCGGTCTCGACTCCTCGAGATGGCCTCCCACTGGACCCTAAAACCCGGTTACTTGTGCTTTCCTCCTTAGGTCTATCCTAATGCGGAAAAGTAAATAATATACAATGGTGACATCATTCTTAACCCAGAAGTGCGCCAATAAGAGAATATTACAAACAAATGAATTTTACATGAATGAAAATAAAAACTCCCATCTCACATAAAACCCCCGGCTATTCAAAACACGACGATCCAATATAACATATCGTAGCAACACATAACATCACATGTTATCAGCATAAGTAAATATGCCTATCATAATTGTCGTTGACATATAGCAACGAAAACGGTGATATACCACATATTACACTTACGGTCGCAGAAATGAAAGTGAATAATTACAACATTTGGAATCCACAATCACCTTAGACGTCGTAAACCCGAAATATCACAAATTTCGCATTTTATGCCTAATTATATGAATTCCACATATTATATCACATTACAGAAAAAGCTAGACGATATTAAACATTCCGATCGAATCAACAAACACCCAAAATTTCCCAAAATGCTCAACACTTGAGCGTAATTTTGAAGTATCCATCACATGCCATAGTAGTAGTGAACCGGCCGTAGAAGGGTCAACCAATGCCTCACTTGTGGCACCGCTAAACCACCACAAACCCAGGGGTTTAGTGACGGTTTTGACGGTCACAAAATTGAGTTAAGGTTTTGTTCTTCTAGAGGGTTCACCGCATCACTTGCACGATATTTGAATGTTCTTAACTACGAAAAAATATCCAACTTCTGAAAAATTTCAGCAGGGGAAAAAGTTGGTATTTGATATCCGATCGAACTTTTTAATAACGTCTAAAATAACCGAAACAGAAACTAGAATTTCGAATACGAAGCACTCCGAATTTTTAATGCAGTAAATTAACATCAAATGTAATTTTAGCAAAAATAAACATCACAAGTACCAAACCACAAAACCCAAACCATTTCCCCATGGAAAATCCGGCGTCGCCGGAATCCATAGTCTCATCGCCGGCCATCCTCCGAGCATGGGGTGAGTTTTGTGTTATGTTCTTAATGTATCTCATACATTATTCTGCAACTGTTAAAATAATTTTTTGACACCTGAAAAATTTCGGCAGAAACTAAGGTTTTTCGTCGGGTGTTTCGGAGTTGTTTCGGTTTCGTAATCTTATACTTATCCATCTAATTCTCCAGCTAGGCTCTGATTCCACCATTAGGATACCTACAACGGTAGCAAGGTTTCACATGGTATCTCCCATGCCAATTTTAAATTTTACCATTATAGATAACCCTAAACCTAGGATCTTAAACTAGAGAATCAAACCAAACAACCAAGTAAACAACTTTACTTCTAAGAGTTAGGTATTACAACCTTTTTAGTCCGTTCCTTTGCTTCATAAGCTCCGTGTTGAGGTCCCTTCACTGCGATCATCAAGAACACGGACTCTAGAGAGGCTTCATGAGGTGAATAAGATATCTTGCTTGAAGTCTTCCTTTTCTAAGATGATTTACCTTGAAGCAACACTAACCCAAGCTCACACTTCTATAATTAGGTATTAGTGAAGTGAACACCCTAATCTAAGTGTCTAGAATAGATGAGGATGATGAAGTAGGAATTTTGCTCTCTTTTGTTTTCTTTAACTCACTTTAAATCATCACAAACCAAAAGCTAGAAAAGCTTTTCAAAGAGGAAGAAGAAGAAGAAGAAAATCTTTTTGTGATGAATAATGAATTATTGTTGTGGTTACAATTGCAACCTAGGGTTAAACATGACATGCTTAACCCTTGTAAAGACTTTACCATGGGTTAAGGTTTGGGTTGAGTTAACAAATATCTAGCAAAAAATATCAAGGAAAGTGAACAAAGTCAAAGCTTCATGAAGATTCCTCAAAGCTCATCAAAAACCTAATCAATAACCTTAACCCTAATCCAAACCGTAACATGGTTAAATCTCAAAACCATTGTTGCATTTGTAACCCTAACATGTTACAATATTATATATCACATATATAATATATAATATAAAAAAATAAAATAATACAATTAACATATACCGCATATACATCAATGTATTATCCAAGTGAGAAAAGAAATCAATAAAGCTAGCTTATATTAGTTAATGTAACGTAATATATCACATATAGTATTATACATTAAATTATCGAATCAACACTTGATCCGATAATCCGGCCATATAACATATAACCGACTAATATAACAAGTAATCTTTCATCGAATCAATACTTGATCCGATGACCCGGCTATATCACATATACCCGGCCGATATCACATATCGTGAGAATCGAATACGGTATCACATACACGTATTATTCTCGGTCCAGCACATATCACATATGTGCTCCTACTCCGTTTTGCCTGAGCTAGGAAAGCTCTGTGTAGGACTCTAAAGAATCGTCAATACGCCGGCAGTAGGTGATGATCATATAAACACCCACAAGCTGCAAGCGGTCAGCTAAACGTAACAGCCACCTGAGTATTGAGCGATTAGAAGATCAAAAAGCAAGCCTGTACATTCTCCTGTGAATCCAACCAGTAACACTCCCGTACAGTCCGGTCACTTCGTCTGATATGTCGCATATCCAGTCTAGTGGTGGTAAACGTCAGACCCCAGTAACCGATAAATCATGTCGATGTGAGGCTCATAACGGGTCGAGAAACTACTGATAACACTTACCAGTAGGTCTCCATATCATCCCTGGCCAGGGACTTCCAGTTATAGCCAATCGAACACAGCGCAATATCAACTCCTAATACCGGTAGAACCAAAAACCCCTCCTATCACTCATTGCCTCCATACAATTCGGGACTGTACCTAAAAGCCACCATTTTGCACGCACTCGTGAACATGGTAAGGTGGAAATCAAAGCACAGTGGGAATCACACAAGACTCTATGACGATCTCGGGTCTACAGACTAACATATACCAGTGTCACCAGAGAACTGCTATCTGACGATGGGTATAATACCATCTAGGAGTTCTCGGCGAGTCCGTTCAGTATACCCAGTCTCCACTGAGCACCCGTATACCTTCTCTGATGTCAAACACTAATGGATATGGGATCATCCATCGCCCATCAAATGAGTCGAGAAGCGTATACGCTAGTCTACTCTGGAGTATCGATGCCCTGTCTCGATACTCTCTCGACTAGGAACAGTTATAGGATATACTCTTGCACTACCATGGCCCCACTAGTATGATTTGCATCATAGTCCTAGTAGTCAAGTACATATTCTAAGGGCTTTATCAACATGTGAGAGCAAGATAGTAAACCAATACAAGTCAAGATGTTAAGACAAAGTGAAACCAAATAGCATACTATCATGTCGAGAAATAAAGTCCTCTCTCTATATATCCAAGCATCCACTATAAAATACATCATATGTACAGCAATGGCCTCAAGGGCTTATATACAATTAACACCATCAAAACATTTGCAGAAATGGAGCTATTGTTTACACAGCGGTTTGCAAGCGCAAGCGAGCGCACCCCAATGACGATATTAATCAACGCCAGGGTGAAACCGGGAGAGACCTTGGTTCAATATGCAACTCGGTGGTGTAACCTATGGTCAAAATGTGAACAGCGCATAGAAAAAGCTCCTGTTGTAGGCATGTTCGTGGGGACCCTTGATCCTCAGGCAACTATATCCCAGTTTATGATGTTCTTCAAGCTGACTACCTTCCAGGCCTTGATCGACAAATTGGCCCAAATGGACCAGATGGGCCATAGGCCGTCCTCTTCAAAGACATATCTTCGGAATGAAAAGGGCAAGGGGAAAGCGACCTTTGTTGCCAATGCTCAACAACAACCAAGCGACCCGAAACCAGTTTTTCGCTAAAACAGTAGACCGTGAGCCCTCGAAGAGAAGTTGAGACGTCTTTACTCATTTCCCCATGACAAAATAAGGAGACTATTCGACCTGGCGGTGCACAACAGGCTCATCACTCTGCCAAATCCGAGACGCCCACTGCAATCAGGTGACTTCAACAATCCCAATTACTGCCCATACCATAGAATAGTGGGCTACCCAATCGAAGATTGCTACGTCTTTAAAAACTGGGTCGAAGACCAGTACCAGCAGGGCAAGTTCGTGTTGTCCGAAAACTGGAAGGTAAACCCGCCGCAGCAGCACGCTCCTAAAAAGGTGGATACGCCGGGAGAATGGTGCTCATTTGTGGAAGAAGCTCCGTGGGAAGTGGTCCTTTCAGCTAAAACTAAAAGAATGCTGAAGGATCTTCAATCATGTTCGGCGATTAGGTGGAAAAGCCCGCCAGAGCCTAAAGTTATTGACGGAATGCTGAAGCCGCGCCCAACGCCAAAAGTTGGTAACGATGGACAAAACCTCCAGTCCAAGCCTCCGAAGTCTTCAAAGAAAAAGAAGAAGGCCAAGAAGCCCATGCAGCTTGACGGCAATCATACGGGTCTGCAAATGTACATCGACGCGCTGGAAGAATACAACCAATAAGCACGAACCCCAGTCACACTGAAAGAATTCCTCAAGCATATTCTTGAAAACGGAGACAGTGGCATTGATGAAGGAGACAACTCGTCAGAAAAACCCGAGGAGTATGTGGCGAGCTGCCACATGATCTTTCACTCATCGATAAACGACAAAGAAGCTCCTGAAGTAGAGAAACTGGGGGCAAATCCAAAACCAAAATCCATGGAACCATCAAATGACCTCTTCGATAAGCTGCTAAACGAAGCTCTTTAAAAGTGCAAAGCTGATCGAGGACGTAAAGCGGCCATATACGAAAAGGCCAAACGTCGGCGTCAAACCGAAGAAACTCAGGTGATGAGAAGCCATAAAGTAACCCAACCAGATCGACACGCGCTTGCCACCAGCAACTGCAGAATCAAGATAAGGAAGCAGTTCACCAAAGCTTTATCAATAGGAATGAAGTTGCCATCTTCCAAAGAAAATACTTCCGGGAATACGTGCCCTGATGAACCGGATGTCCATCTGAAATACTGCTTGTATATCGGAAGGTCACACACCCTACCGAAGAGTGCAATGCCTTCAAGGTGGTGGCAGGGATACATTGTCCACCGACAATAATTCAAGCGAATGAAGCGCAAAGCCTGTCGGGAGCAGAGAAGTGCGACAGATGAGCATAAAGGAACAACCGGTAACAGCCATATGGTTGATGCCATCAAGACAAGAACAAAATCTCAAGTTCTTACCTTCGGGAGAGATTCTGACGAAGAAATAGCCCTGGGCCCTCTCTTCAAGGAATCCACCACTGAAAAAGAAGAGGAGATGAAGAACTGTGAGAACATTCAGCTGTGTAACTATATGCTGCCTGAAAAGAATCTCGGACCTTCAAACAGAGGTTCGGGCAAAAGGGACAAAGGAAAGGAAAAAGTCCCTGAGGAGATTTCCCTCGATGATAGAGTCGTTGAAGAGCTCACAGCCAAGGACCCATCTAAGAAGAACAATGTGGATTACAATGTCCTGGCACATCTGAAGAAGATACCTTCACAATTGAGTATTTTGGATGCCCTTCTCCTGTCTAAAGAAGCACGAGATTCCTTGATCAAGGTGTTACAAGAACCCGATCAGTTTCAAGCCTTCCTGGTAGAAGAAAAGATGAAGGACGGGCTGGAAAGAAGTCCACACGTCTGATATCACTTTCAGCGATGAAGACCTTCTTCTCGGAACATGCGAACACAACCGTCCGCTGTATGTAACCGGGTATTGTCACGATATCAAGATAGGGAAGATCCTGGTCGACAACGGGTCCTTCGTCAACCTTCTCAACGTAAGGGTGTTGAAAAAGATTTGCATGACCGTGCAGCACCTGGCTTGGGATAAAATTACCATCTCCGGCTTTGACTTCCAATCATCACAAATGCCCGGGTCTATAATACTGACATTGCGCTTCGGGCTGCTCGTCATTGACATCAAGTTCCATGTTATTGACGCCCATACTTTCTACAACGCTTTGCTCGACAGGCCTTTGTTACATGAGTACAATATTATCCCTTCTACACAACATCAGTATATGAAGTACTTCAAGGACGGCCTCAAGTACACAGTTATAGGGGAGCTGAACCCATTCTCCGTAATTGAAGTTCGCAAATACGAAGACGCCAAGTACTTCTTACCAGACTTCGAAAATATGGAAAGATGTCGCAAACCAGAGAATAAACAAAAAGCCATCGCCACTATCCCGATATTCGGGAGTGATACGAAAGAGGATGAAGAGATGGTCTACTCTGGAAAACCCCAAGGCAATAGGCCAGGACCATCTGCTTCTATTCTAGCCTTTTGCAGTGACTCCGAGGATGAGGCCAACACAGTGTTCTCTGTCCGCCCGCCAATGCAGACTTTTACTGGAGCTGACCAGAGTTTACAGATTACCCTGGTTCCGCGGCGGCATTACAAAGAACTTGATGCACTTGATACGTACAGCGTGCAAGAGCTACAGACCTTCTACGTCCCTCCTAAGCAAAGAGGTGAGAAGGCGATCCTTTTCTACCAATCCATGGAGTCTAAAGTGGAGAAAGAAGTATGGCATGGTGCCGAACCTGCGCTCGACAGGCTTCAACCAATCCGTTTGCCCAGATACTACGCAGAAGGACTGAAAAGGCTATTGAGATGCCAAGGCATACCCTTCGAACAGACTGCTCGACAAGCCTAGTTCTATAACAGGATTTGGGACGTTTCCGGGACTCAGCAAAAGATGCCTAATGGGAGAATGGAGACGACTGGCCTTGGATATGTTCGGTCCAAGAATTGGGAGCGATTCCATGGCTGCCATGTCATAAATAACTCCAGCGGAGAAGCGAATACATTTCTGGACAGCGTTGATGTCAAACCAGAATAAGATCCCGCCGTACGAATATCAAGTCCGTCATTTGAAGAGCAGATTGACAAGCTAATAAGGAAAGAAGGTTAAAAGTTTCGGGATGACCATAGCCGCGAAATGACCATTTACGAGAAAACCAGGACACAACGTATCGTTCAGCAGGCTATGGAAGATGACGATCCCTTTCACCCCCAACCCGCTGAGCACTCTTGTGGACAAAAGAAAGCCCGACATAGAAGAAACAATAAGATCAAGAATGAGGACGGCGTTCAAAGATAGCAAAGCAGATTTAAGAAGCCGCGCGATCGAGGAAAAGTCAGCTGGAATCCGTCTTTTATGAAAAAGATAGGTCGGGAGTACTCTTTCCCTCAAGACAAGACAAGAAAAATATTCAACCTTGTCATGAAGTATCAAATGATGACACTCCCGGAGTCTCGATACCCCGAACAGATAAACGAGGTCCATCACCTGGATTATTGTTCCTACCACCGAGTAGTGGGACATCCTCTTGAAGACTGCTTTACCTTTAAAGACTGGGTTGAAGATCGGTATCAACAAGGCATGTTTGCTCTATCCGACATTTGGAAGGTAGCCTCGCCGCGAAAGCATGAGCCGAGAGCAACTTACACTGCAAGGGAAAGTCTAGATCAGCATCAAGCTTGGAAATGAGCTCGTACCTGCCATATGATAACATTCTCAAAGGAAAGAGAGCACGAGAATACAAATGAGCTCCCCCAGTACTTCTCAAATGAAGATGAGAATGAGGTGATCTCATAATTTCCACCGGCGCCAAAGGAGCTGGAGGATGGGATACACACCACAGCAGACAACCTAAGAAAAATCGACTTGGGGACGGCAAACGAGCCAAGGCAATGTTTGTCAGTGAGCTGCTGTCTGATAAACAGGTAGCCACGTTAAAGGACGTGCTTATGTAGCATAAAGACTGTTTCGCATGGAACTATTCCGAGATACCGGGATTAGATCCAAAGATAACTGTAGATAAACTGATGATATCGCCGGACGTCAAGCCAGTCAAACAGGCGCCAAGAAAAATGCGACTCGAGCTTGAGATGAGTATCAATGCCGAAGTTAAGAAGCTAATCGACTCCGGCTTCATCCAAGAAGTTCAATACCCTGATTGGATCGCCAATATCATTTCGGTAACGAAGAAGAATGGGACAGTACACATATATGTAGATTTTCGGGAACTCAACAAAACTTGTTCGAAAGATGACTTCCTAATGCCTATCACCGAGTTGATTATTGATAACACATCCACCCATGAATTCTTCTCCTTCATGGACGAATACTCAAGGTACAACGAAATCAAGATGCATCCTGAAGACCAAAAGCACACTGCTTTCCGGACTCCGCTGGGCATATTCTGCTACAAAGTGATGCCATTCGGTTTGAAGAACGCTGGCGCCATCTACCAGAGGGCTATGACTAAGATCTTCGATGACCTCGTACATGAGATTGTTGAATGTTATATCGAAGACCTCGTGCTGAAAAGCAAATCATACGAGAAACACTGGGAGCATTTGAAAATAGTGTTCCAGCGTCTTCGGAAATATAATCTGAAGATGAACCCTCTGAAATGTACGTTTGGAATTTCCTCAGGAAAATTCCTAAGATTCACCATGCGACACCGGGGCATCGAAATAAACCCATTGAAGATCAAGGCGATTATGGAAATTCCTTCTCCAAGAACTCTCAAGTAATTACGATCTCTCCAAGGAAAGCTCGCGTACATCTGGAGGTTCATAGCTAACATCTCCAGCAAGTGTCGCCCCTACAGTCATCTAATGAAGAAAATGACCCCGTTAGTTTGGGATCGCAAATGCCAAAACGCACTGGACGAAATCAAGCAATATCTACAAAACCCGTCGGTACTGACCGCTCAAGTCAAGGGAAAGCCCCTCATCCTGTACACAACAGCCCTAGAAGGTTCTTGGTGATTGTGGTAGGGCATGGGTATGACGAGAATTATTTGAGCCCGTGGATTGTATACGACGGTCAATTTGGGGACTGGCCGTAGGGCTGGAGAATTTTGAGAAATTGGATTTTGGTTGGCGTCTGCATCACTACACTGGAATATGGTACCAGGAGAGACTCATCATTCGCCGTTTGGGGACTTGGAATTTGGATCTTGTTTGGCATCAGCATTGCTGCACCGGAATAATGCCAGGAGCAACTCATCATTTGCCTTGAGAGGACTTGGGGTTTGGGTTTTTGGTCGGCATCATCACCGCTAACACTGAAGCGAAATGCCAGGAGCGACTCATCATTTTCCGTTGCCTGTTGGGGAACGATGGCTTAGGAGACAGTTTTAGGTCCCTATCACCTAAGGCTTTTCAATTTTATGAGCCATGAAGGTCTCATAAAAGCATTTTCTCCTTACGAGTCGAGTGGATCTCGCAGGTGGATGTTCTCCTTAGGAATCGTGAGTATTCCTAAGTGTATTGCTTCTTTGTGAGTCGTAAGGATCTCACGCAGGGGTTTTCTCCTCACAAGGTCGAGAGGACTTTGCGAGTGTATTCATCTCTTTTCACGAGTTTGCGCCCTTTCAGGTTTTCACAAACTCTCCGGTAGTCCTGCTGTCTTTACTCATGGAGCCCTTTCGGGTTTTCATCCGTGCCCGTTTTGCTTGTGGACATACCCTTTTTTTCCTTCTTTTTTTCTTTTTTTTGCCGCTGGTGGGACTTTGAAAGTAGTCTCACAGGCAGGATTTGGGAGATATGGGGGTCGTTTACGCCCGTGGATTGTATACGGTTTTGCAGGATGTGTGATCCAGACCGTAGAGCTGATGTGCTCAATTCGCCTGCGACTTGGAGCATTCACGTGTAGTATTTCTTGAGATATCAGCCATTGATGGGTGGCATGGACCTTTCTCCCTCGGCACTTATTAGTTGGTAGGATCCTCCGTCAAACACTTTCTCAATGACGTATGGTCCTTCCCAGTTTGGCTCGAATTTTCCTTTGGCGTGACGATTGGGGATAATCGGTCTTTTGAGGACCAACACCAATTCACCTTTCTTGAAAGCACGGAGACGGGTTATCTTGTCATAGGCCCGTAACATTTGGGCTCGGTATAGCTCCAGGTTTTGCTGCACCGCGAGCCTCTTTTCTTCTAGCGCGTAGAGCTCTTCAAGCCGAAGGAGCACGTTTTCCTCTTTCGTCAACTCGTGTTGGATGGCCATTCTTAAACTTGGAACCTCGATTTCGAGGGGGAGAATCGCCTCCACTCCGAAGAGCAATGAGTATGGAGTGGACTGAGTTGGAGTACGGTGCGTGGTACGATATGCCCACAACGCCTTGTGAAGCTTGAGATTCAAGTCTCTCTTGTTGGCTGAAGCATTTTTTCTTCAGGGGCTTGCATAGAGTCTTATTGAAGGCTTCGGCTAGCCCATTGGCTCTTGGATTATAGATGGAGGAATATCTCTAGTCTATCTTGTGCTGAGTAGGAACCTTGAGACATTGAAGCTCTTGAAAGAAGGCCCGTTGTCAGAAATGATTCTTCTTAATGTACCGAAGCGTTATAGAATATTATGCTGGAAGAATGTCAGAATATCTTTTGTCTTGACTTCTTTTAGTGGGACAGTTTCAGTCCATCTGGAGAAGTAGTCTGTCGCGGCCAGTATGAACCGGTGGCCTTTAGATGATGGAGGATCAATTGGGCCAACAATGTCGGTGCCCCAGACTTCGAAGGGCCACGACGCCACTGTAGGATGCAACGGATTGGGATGCTTATGAATGAAATCACCATGGATTTGGCAGATCTGACATTTCTTTGCATGCTCTCCGCAATCCCGTATCATGGTGGGCCAGTAATACCCAAGCCGTTTGATTTGAAGTCGCATCTTGGGGCCAGATTGGTGAGCATCGCAAACGCCCGAGTGAACATCTTTCATGACCTTTTGGGCTTCGGCCAATGACAAACACCTGAGCCAGAGTTGGTCATATGACCTGCGGTCTAACGTGTCATTTACAAACACGTATCGGAGAACTCTTTTCTTCAGCTGAATCTTCACAGATTTTTCTTCGGGCAGCTTGTCGTATCGGAGGTACTCTATGAAGGGTTCTCTCCAATCAGGCTCGTCTTGGATGATCGAAGCTTCTTCGGCGGGACTGCTCTTCTGTTCCGCGCTTTCCTCTTCTCGTAGAGAGACCGGGGGTAGAATTTTTCGGCTCCTGACTATGATCAGAATTTTGTCCATGTCAGGATCAGCCAGCTCCTTGGCTAAGCGAGCGAGTATGTCGGCTTTTCCGTTCAACGCTCTGGGAATTCTCATTAGTTCAATATGAGTGAACCGTTTCATGAGTTCCACCACCCGGCCTCTGTACCGAGCTAACTCGGGTTTGTATATCTTATAGTCGCCGCTTACTTGGTTGACGACAAGCTGGGAGTCATCGTAAACCCGTAGCCGAAGGATTTCCATTTCTATGGAGAGTTCCAAACCGGCTATCAGAGCTTCATACTCAGCTTCATTGTTTGTCCGAGGCTCGGTGAGAGCAAAAGAACGCTGTAGGGTTCCCATTGATGGCGTCATGAACACCAATCCTATCCCCTCTTTTACCTCCGGGACACTTGATCTGCCGGAGCTCCTTATTGATGAGGCCCCATCGAAGTAGAGCTCCCAACATGGCTCATCTTCCTCGAGGTGCAGCACTTGTTCGTCGGGTAACTCACAATTTAGCAGTGACCCTTCTGGTATGGGATGAGCGGCGAGAAAGTCTGCAAGAGCTTGCACTTTTACTGTTTTCTGAGGGGTATAAACTATGTCAAACTCAAGTAGCATGACAGCCCATCTTGCCATTCTGCCGGCTAGGCTTGCTTTGGTCATCAAGTGTTTGAGCGGGTCAACCTTGGAGATCAGCATAACCCGATAAGCGAGCAAATAGTGCCTCAGCTTATTCACAGAAAATATTAGAGCCAAGCATTGCTTTTCGATTGGGGAGTAGTTGTGTTCCGTCCTGACTAGAGTTCGACTGAGGTAGTAGAAGGCGTTTTCTTTTCCCTCCTCGTTATTCTGGGCAAGGAGCGCACCGAGTGACTCATCCAGCACGGCAGTGTAGAGAATCAGCGGTTTATTTGGAATGGGAGAGGCCAGCACTGGAGGGTGCAACAAGTATTGTTTGATGCTTTCGAACGCTGCTTGACATTCGGCATCCCAGATAAAAGGAGCTCCTTTCTTCATGAGTTTTGAGAAGGGCGTACATCTCCCCGATAAATTTGAGATAAACCTCCGTATATAAGCAAGCTTTCCTTGAAAAGATCTTAGCTGCGTCAGACTCTTCGGAGAGGGCATCTCCATGATGGCCTTTATCTTTGATGGGTCAACTTCGATCCCTCGATGCTGGACTATAAAACCCAGGAATTTTCCCGATGACACGCCAAAAGCACATTTCAGAGGATTCATCTTCAGATCGTATTCCCTTAGTCTGGTGAGAATGGTCCTGAGATCTTGGATATGATCGGCCTTGGCTTTAGTCTTGCGATCAGATCATCAACATAGCATTCGACGACTTTATGGATTAGGTTATCAAAGATATTAGTCATTGCCCTTTGATATGTAGCACCTGCGTTCTTCAGTTTGAATGGCATTACCTTGTAGCAATATATTCCGATCGGGGTTCGAAATGTTGTGTGCTTCTCATCCTCAGGCGACATCTTGATCTGATTGTATCCAGACGAGCCATCCATAAAGGTGAACAGCTCGTAATTTGAGGTGTCATCGACCATCATTTCCATGACCGGTAGCGGAAAGTCATCTTTAGGACATGCCTTGTTGAGGTCCCTAAAATCGACACAAACTCGGATCTGCCCGTTTTTCTTCTTCACTGGGACTATGCATGCGATCCAGTCCGCATATTTCTCTTCCCTGATGAAGCCGGCATCGATGAGCTTCTTAGTTTCATCGATAACCTTTTCTTCTAGTTCCCTTCTCATCCTTCGAGGAGCTTGTTTGACTGGCTTAGCATCAGGAGATATAGCAAACTTATGTACGACAACTTCAGGGGAACGGCCAGGCATTTCTTTGTATGTCCACACGAAGCAGTCGACAAACTCATGCAGCAGGGAAATTATCTGCGCTTTCATTTCCTCTGACAAGAGTGAGTTTATGTAGATCGGCCTTGGATTATCGGGCGTTCCTAAGTCAATCTCGGTTAGCTCGTCAAAGGTTGCTTGTCCGCCATCTTCGAGCTCTTGAGGAGCTTCTTCTGGCTTGGCCATCTCGTCATCACCATTTGATCTTACGCTGGCCTCACCAACATGGACCATGTAGCATTCTTTGGAATCAGGTTGAATGTAGCCAATGCCCCGTCTATCTGGAATTCGTCTATCGATAAGCGCTCGGACCTGGGGCGGATACCATAGCCCTTCGTAAAACTTTGCTTCGGACTCCGTTTGATATAACCGGCATCCGCACTTCTTAAAGTATGCCCGCATCTCAGGCGCATAGTATATGGGATTGAGGACGGCTCTTATGCCTCTCTCATAGGGAAGGCACACGGCAGAAAGATCGTCCGGGTGCACAACGGTGTTTGACCCGTAAAACAGGATGCCTTTCTGTCCATTTTTCCTCCCGGGCACGTAGAAAGTTTTCAGCTGGTCCACAGTAGAAACTGATAATGCGTCGAGCTCTTTGCACATCCATTCCGGCACCCTTGTGATGGCCAGGGACCCTTCTTCAACTTCGAAGGTCTCTCGTAGTTTCGCTTGCTGCATGGGGGTCCAATCTGCACAGCTGTTGCACGGCAGGTCCTCTTCTTCTGACTCTTCAGTGTCACTGCCAAGATGAGGGCGGACTTTGCTGCTAGATGGGCCTTCAGTAACATATTCGTCCGTATCGCTGCCGAAACGAGGGCGGGTTTTACGGAAGGACGGGCTTCCAGCGTCGGACTCGTCAGTGTCACTACCGAAATGTGGGCGCACTTGGGCTTTTTTACTTTTGAAAGAGACAACCGGCACAGATTTGCTTTTGAGTCTTGGAGCCGGTCTATCCTCAGTCAGTTGTGGCTTAGCATTTTGGTGGTTCGTGAAGTATCGAGAATCTTCATAGCGGACTTCATGCACACCGAACGGCTAGATGTCTCCGTCAATGCGTCTTTCTTCGCCATTTTTAGTATACTTCATGCATTGATGGAGAGTTAACGGAATGATGCCGTAATTGTGGAGCCACGGCCACCCCAAGAGAATCTTATAAGACGTGTCGGTGTCGATCACGTATATCTTAGCTTCAGTTTGCAGATCCCCGAATTTGATTGGCAGAGCTATGGACCCCAGAACTTGCTGGCAATTTTGGTTGAAGCCTTGAATGACAATCCTTTCCCTTGACAGGTGTCGGACGTCCATTGACAAACTCTTCAGCGTCCGCAAGTTCATGATGTTCACTGAAGACCCCGGATCAATCAATATGCGATTAATCCGATCTCCGTCGCTGTACCCGGTCACGTAAAGCGGCCGATTATGCTCAGAAGTTCCCAGTAGCAAGTCTTCATATTTAAATGTGACCGCGGCGGCATGCAAAGCGTGCGGAGCTTCTTTCATATTAATTTCCGCAAAGTGAGCCTGATACTGCTCGGGGTTTTGTAGAGCATGAATGAGAACATCTCTAAGCTCCTTAGATAGGACCAAGGCATCGTAGATGCTCAGGAGAGACGAGAGCTTCCGGAGATGTGCCAAGACATTATAGTCCACCGAGGAAGGACTTTTGTTTTCATCAGCCGGTTCTCTGCCATCTTCTTCATTAGCGACTTGTTTTTCCTTCCCTTTTAGGGCGTTGCCCTGATTTGGCGGTAGAGCCCTGCTGCTTCTGAGCAGGATTTGATTGGCCTTTGTGGTTAGCTCCTCGTCCTCTTCGGGAAAACAGAGCTCATCCTCGGAGTCGCTGCCAAGATGGATGGCGTAGCAGGTCACCACTGGGATCTCTTCATTGGAGTCTTCTTCTAACTCCTCCAGAATTTCAGCCACTTGTACAGGGAAGTACTCCTTTAATTGAATCAATGTTCTTTCCTTTTGTTCATATTCTTCGAGGGAATCGATATATTTTTGAATGGTCGATCTCCCTGCAGACACTTTTTCACGCCGAGCCGCACTTTTCTTCTTCTTGAGCTTCTTGGATTTTGAGCCTGATGGAGCTGCATTGGCAGCTGGACTGGTAGGCTTCTTCTGCCCTTCCCATTCCGTCCTGGGTTCTTTCCGAAGTAACTTTATCATCTTCTTCGTCTTATTAGATATGTGCGTACTCCATGGAGGCCGCGATGTGTCCGTTTCATTTCTCAGGGCAGCGGGTTCGGCTGTCTGCTCCCAGAAGGCTTCAGCTTCTGTCTGTATAAAGTTGGCGGTTGCAACTTGATTGTTCACCAACACGCTTTTGGACAGCCCGATCTCTCCACCCTTGTACGACTTCTCGACCCAGTCCTTGAAGATATAGCAATCCTCGATCGCATGGCTCACTACTCGGTGGTACGGGCAATACAGGGGATTGTCGGTCATTTTTGCTTGTTGGGGTCTTTTCGACTCCGGCAATTGTAGGCCGTTGTTCAAGGCATCTTTAAATATCTTACGGACCTTGTCCCTTCTGAAAGAGTAAACCTTGTTCTTCTTCTCCTCTAGGGAAGGCCCATCTCCTCTCAGCAATGGTTTTCGAGGCCGGTTGGTTTTGGATTCGCCCGCCCTTCGCTTTTCTTCATTGTTGGACGCATTGAAGACATTGGTACTGCTGGAACTCCCGCTTCTACGGCTGTCGTCCCGCTTGCTTTTCCAAGTTTTGTCTCTCTGAGAGTCCGGCGGGGACTCTTGCTTCGATCGTTCCAGCATTTCGACTATCTTGGTTAGCTCCTGAAATGTCTTGAGGCCCGCTGTACATAAGAATGGGACCATCCAATTGCTGAGGTTCCCAATGAGAAGGCTGACGGACTGGTCCTACTCCAGCGGCGGTTCACACTTGACCATGAGATTACGCCATCGGGCGATAAAGTCAGTATTGCTTTCATTCTTCCCCGACTTGGTCCTCACAAGGTCGGCAATGGAGATTTTATCACTGACGCTCATGAACCTTTGCCGGAAAAAAACCCCATTTGGGCAAAGGTAATGATGGACCCGTCTGGTATGCTCGCGTACCAGTCGAAAGCAACACCGGTCAGGCTGTTGACAAACTGACGAAGAAGGAGCGCATCATTGCCCCCTGTATTTCTGCACGATGCTTTGAAGTGGGCGATGTTAGTGTATATACCCTAGGGGCCATTATTGTATCATACTAGATTGTATATTACTTAATGGAAGTTTGGGATATTCACATTTGTATATACAGTCTTGATAAAAATGGTAGTATGCTACTTGGTTTGAGTCTACTTTAATATGTGCATATGTTTCTTGTAACGTATCACTTATACATATTAGTAGAGCACATAGGTTCTTTGCTTGATTACCAGCGTTGTGATGGTGGTCACACTAGTGGGGGCTGGGTAGTCTATAAGCAACATCCTATACATGTCCCTAGTCGTAGGATTATCGAGACAGGGCATCGATACTCCAGAGTAGACTAGTGTGTACGCTTCTCATCCCAGTTGGGGAGATGGTCTGTCCCATTGCCATCAGTACGTCGTACTGGAGATAGTACACAGGTGCTCGTTAGGTTACGGGTACACTGGACAGGACTCGTAGGGGAACTGTTGGTTTGTACTATACCCATCGTCAGTTAACAGTTCCCAGATGACATGAGTACAGCATAGTCCGCAGACTTGACACTGCTACTTCGCCTCGAGTGTGTCCCACTGTTCTTAGATTGCTACCCTACCACGGCTCAAAGGAAGCGTGCAAACAGGTAGCAGTTGGGTGCAGTCCCGAGCACTTGGAGGCAGTGGCGGTTAGATAGGATTCGTCTCTCCCGGTATTGGGAGATGATATCGCACTGTGTCAGAGAGCCATTACGCAAAGTCCCTGGCCAGGGCAAGCGAGATATACTGGTAGATTCCAGTAGCTTCTCAGGGTGTAATGGGCTTCGCTCCGACACGACTTATACAGCTATTAGGGGACTGACGCTTGCCGCCCCCTAGGCTTGATATGCGATAGTCTTAGACGAACAGACCGGAATGTACGAAGATTGTCACATCAGGCTCAGTGGGAGTTCGGATGATTTTCCTCATCGGCCTTCTTATCGACATCTACCTAGGGACCGTTACGTACAGCTAGTGCCGCTTGCGGTCTGTGGTTAAACCCACTGCCAGCGTAGTGTCGAGTCTTTAGAGTCCCACACAGAGAGTTTCCCTGCTCCAGGCGAATCGATATAGAGGTCGTATGGTTTTACGACAAGGGTTCAGATGCGTACGTGTGTTTACGCACGTACGACTTTTCGGACAGTTTTTACTAGCCGGCTTTGGTTTAAGCCAGATTCTAGTATCGGGTTATGGATTTATACAGTCTAAAGTTTTTCTGTGTTTTCACGGATTGGAGGGGCGTTCTCGTAATTTGTCGGGAAGGTTCTAGAAGAGTGGTGACTAAGTGGTTAAGGTGGCATGAACTTTAATTGCTTAATGACTCATTTGTGTGATTCATGCTTTGTATTAAATGATTCATTAATGAGTTAGTGAGTCATATGATGAATCACACTAGATGAATGAATCTAACCATGATGATAAATCATTTATATTATTTATTTGATTTATTGTTATGGTTTATATATTTATATGAGTTCATTATTCTTTTCATTATCATTCTCACCTTCTCTCTCCTCAAGCTCACTCTCTCTTCAAACCCTAACCCTAATCTCTCATGTGTTGAGATCAAGGGTTAGCTAGACTAATACATCCATAAACTCACTCTATATCCCCTAGGTAGCTTAGATTAGCATTTTAAGCAACCTAGTTATCTCAAGTTTGAGATTAAGCTTGGCGTAGGAGCTTTCGGGTGGATCGTCTTTGATTCGAGGAGGCCGTGAAGTTGGCGATGTTCCAAGGAGCCTACGAGGAGTGGAGGACAGCGATGAAGACCCGAAGGACATGGTTATTGAGGTATAATCACTTCACATAGTAGTTTTGAACTTCTATGATAGCTGTTAGTTATCGTTTAGCTTCGATTCATGCGGTTAGTCGATGTTTAAGCAAAGAACAAGATCGTTTTTCATATTTCCGACTCCCCGCAAGTCGTGAGGTATTGCACATCGACTTACAGTGGTATCAGAGCCTCGCTAAACAATAATTAACTCATTAGCAAAGTCGTAAGAATTTCGAACGCAAAAAGGAACCGGAAACATCGTCGATTATCACACTTGCTGTCGAATTTTAAACTGGCTCTAAAAATTTTTCAGGGTGCTTCAGAATAACAAGCAGGTAAAACTAGGGCTACTGGAGAAATTTGGGCCTGTGACTCGGCTAACTCACCGCAGATCCGCGGCCGAGTTAGGGCCGAGTTAGCCCCAATTTCTTCAGTAACTCATAGGTGTTAACAGTGATGTTTCTGGGATGTTTTATTTTCTGCTAAGATCTCAGGTGCACAGAGAAGTATTGGAGTAGAATCTAATGTGTTTGCACGATCGAAATTTTACGATGTTTGCTAATATGATTATATCTGTGTTTGTATAATGTGTTCGTAAACCTCCCCTAACTGCTAGTATGTCGGTTGGCAGGGGGTTGCATATTTCTGTAATGGATTTTATCTGTTTGTGTATATGAACTGTGTTGGACTGTTGTGATATATAGCCGGGGTTTTGTGATGGGTTATTATTTAATTCGTTCGATGTAAATGTAATAAGTTCTAATATTATTTTGCGGGGCACATCCAGGTTGCGGTTGTAGCCACCGTTGTATTATTTCTTTTTGCTGTTTTTTTTGCTCCTAGGATAGACCCAAGGTGGGGTGCACAAACTACCGGGTATTTTGAAGTGTTGAGGCAAACCACTTCACTTCTGGTAGTTGGCGGGTAGTTTTCCGTACCCGTAGGGGTCTAGGGTGGGGTAATGGCTATTCATCACAACTGTGTAATCCGTCTTTCCTTGCAGGCTCAAAAGAAATGCGGATTGCTTGCATATCAAATAAAGTTCATCTGTGATCTGGAATGCTTATTATTGCGTCTGACGAATGTACAATATCTATATATGATAGCTATTAGACGTCACTTATGTTTTACACCCTCGCTAGCCTAGTCCCCGCTCTGTCGTTAGTTAAGTAACCTAACGGGTGATGATGGGACCCCGTGACTAATGCGGATGGCATAAGAGGACGTGGTATTTTCGTTGTTTTCTGCAATGATAGGTTAAATGATGGGACGCATTATTATAATGCAAAGAAAATAAACCAAAGTTTAATCGTTGGAACAAATTTAAAAGAAACCACTCGGTTATTTTAAAAGAGCAGAATTTTTTAATTGCGGAGCTTTAACCACTCCTTTTAAAAAGTATCAGGTTCCTTCGATTATATCTAGTTCACTACGTTCACGGTTTTGCCAAAACCATTCGTAGCCCTCCGTCATTTCATTTGGGTATCCAATAGTATTCAAGCTGTGTTTGTTTGGCCAAAGTCAAGGCACAGTGTTTGGTAGCTATTGGATATTCATATGTAGCATAGATAGATGCGTTGGTTTGGGACAGTCGTACTACCTTGTTTGGCCAAAGTCAAGGGTATGTACGGGTGGGTTCAAATTAACCTGGACAATGACGGGTAGAACTTGACATGTGACTTATGATTTGTTTGGCCAAAGTCAAGGTCATAAGAGCATGGGGCAAAAATCCATATCGGGAATTTCTAAAGAAACTGAAATTTGCAGAGACAGCATACCATTTTGGAGTTTGATGAATATTGGTAGGATTCCTTCAACATTATCATACGATGATATTTTGGATCCCGATCCTACTGTGAGTACATGCTACTTATCAGAAGATTCATCACTTAACGATCAATGCTATAAACCAAGTAGGTGCTAAGAAAGGTGTCAACGGGGTTACGCCCCAAGAGAAAAGAGGTTATTTAATTAAGGAACTTCGCGAAAGTGTTGGAAAACCTCCGTCGAAGTATCGGCACTGGCCTGGCTGAACATTTAAGCAAGTATTGTACGGTGAGAATTGTCCTGGCTAATTCTTCTTTTATGGTTTGAGGAGGGATTCGAGAAACAGTGGGAGCCATCCTGTTTAGATAAATTAAACCACTCTAAACTTGCAAGAGCATCATGCTGATAGTATTTTCTTCTCTCTCTTAAATTGCAGCGACCTTGTGACCACACATAGGTTACATCTAGATAACAAATTAACTGAATCTGACTTATATGACTGGCAAAGGTCTGTTCAGATGTCCATTGCCTATAACAAACTGGACCACCCTATTACTACTCAAGATCCCGCCGTCCCAGGTCCAGTTTCCACTGTCGCGGATATGGATATTCGCCAGACAAGGGAAAAAGATAAAGCGAAAGCGAAGTGCCTCGTGTTAGCTTCGGTTGATGGTATATACCAGAAGCAGCACGAGAAAATGGACTTAGTTTCCATCTTTCTCCATAACAAAGATTTATATGGAGATCAATCTCATATCGCAAGATATGAGACCTCGAACGAATTAATTCAAGCGAGGTTGGCTGACGGGTCATCTGTAGGGGACAACGTCCTTACAATGACTAGCTATATTGATGAGCTCCAGGACCTGGAGACCGCGTTGGGAAACGAGTCAGATACTGACTTGATTCTACAGTCTCTGCCTCCTACCCTGAAGGAAACCAGGGAAGCAGACGGAAAGAGAACGGCAAAAGTTTCAGGACTGGATATAGTAAGAGAGGGACGTTCCTATTGTTACAGGAATGAACATTGGAAGAATGATTGTAGGGCTTTTAAAGCCAGTAGCCAGGATATGAAACATGTTGTGGCTTCAGCCTCAAGTGTATTTGTTATAGAGAACTGTATGTCAGTTAACCCCACTTCCTGGGTATTGGATACCGGATCAGGAACTCACATCTGTAATTCATTACAGGCTCTGAGAAATCGTAGAGTTATCGGGATAGGTGATATGACCCTCACAGTTGCTAACGGAATGAGCATGAACGCTGAATCCATAGGGGAATATCATCTTGGACTGACAACTGGGGAGATATTGATTCTGCGTAACTGTTTTTATGTACCAGGTACAACTTGTAATATCATATCTGTATCCTTACTTTCTAAAGAAGGATATGATTTTACTTTTATAAGCGATGTGGTCCACATCCACCTAAATCAAGTTCTGATTGGGTCAGGTACATTAAATAACGGTATATACGTATTAAATCAAGCTCAGGTTTTCAATGTCCAGAATGCACTTAAAAGAAAGTCTCCAGACATGAATCAGGCTTTCTTATGGCATTGTAGACTAGGTCACATCAATGAAACACGATTAACTAAGTTACATAGAGAAGGATATTTGAATTCGTTCGAATATCAATCTTATGCTACTTGTGAATCTTGTCTCATGGGAAAAATGACAAAGACTCCGTTTACTGGACACGGAATAAGAGCAAGCGAGCTCTTGGGACTCGTACACAGTGACGTGTACGGTCCAATGTCTACACATGCGCGAGGTGGTTATTCCTACTTCATTACTTTTACGGATGATTTCTCTAGGTATGGATATATCTTCTTGATGAAGCATAAATCCGAGGCCTTTGAGAAATTCCAAGAATACAAGAATGAAGTAGAAAACCAAACCGGCAAAAGTATCAAGACACTGAGATCTGATCGAGGTGGTGAATACTTAAGTGCCGAGTTCCTGGGATATTTAAAAGAGAATGGAATTCTCTCTCAGTTTACTCCTCCATACACACCACAACACAACGGTGTATCGGAAAGGAGGAATCGAACCCTATTGGATATGGTTCGATCCATGATAAGTAAAGCTGAGTTACCACGATCATTCTTGGGATATTCACTAGAATCAGCTACATACCTTTTAAACCGAGTTCCAACTAAGACTGTGCCTACTTCACCATCTCAGATGTGGTGTGGAAAGAAACCCTATCTTAAACATATTAAGATATGGGGATGTCCAGCTTTTGTAAAGAAGCAGCATGCGGACAAGCTAGAGGCACGATCAGTACAGTGTAAGTTTGTGGGATATCCAAAGAACTCCAAAGGATATTATTTCTATTACGCAGAGGAACAAAAGATTTTTGTTTCTCATAATGCCCGCTTCTTGGAAATTGAGTTTTTAGAAAATCAGATAAGTTGGAGCGCAATAGAACTGGAAGAAATTCCAGAACCACAAGCTATTACTGAAAGCTTGGTAGAACCAGAGGTTTCAGAAGAACCGGACATCCCGACGCCACTCCGCAGGAGTAGTAGGCAGTCTCATCCGCCCGAGAGATACTACGGTTTTCTCATAGACGGGGATATAGAGGATTTCACTATTGACTATGATGAGCTGATCAGTCGAAAATATTGTATATTTTAGCCGGCAATTTCCCTAACATTTGCATACATTTAGAAGTGTTCGGCATTCATATTCTACATATTAGCAAATCTGTCACAAAATATGAGATTGCATGTATTAGACTTTTAAACCGACACTTTAAAGGAAATTAACCGTATTTCATGGCATCGCATCATTTCTGTATTTGCGCAACACTTGTCTTGAGTCTGTGCAGGAAATACGGAAGAAAAGCAAAAGAGCCGATCAAAAATACGCCAACTAAATCACTTCAGATCTGGTAGCAATTCAGATGGAAAAATACAAATCAAAACATCAGAGAAAATCCCAAATATCAGTACAAGACAGAACCTGAAATACCAAGGCCCAAGCCCATCAAGGAGCCGCGGATCCGCGGCCATAGCCTTCTTGTGCCGCGGAAGCGCGGCTCATTGGTGACGTCATCAAGTAAAATTTGCACTACAATGCTTCTGTCAGGGCCCACATTCCATAAATGCACTCCAAATTCCAGAACTCTCTCGAAGCGACTGCCAGATCAGCAAAGAAAATTAAGGAAGGCTAATCCTAATTAAGCTCCTAATTAATCCTCTTCTAAAAGCTCCTCCTAACTAATTACATCTAGAAGCTTCTCCCCTAACTAACTTTTGGAGGGAAATTTGAATTTCTCAACAAACTTTAGGAGGGAAACTTAGAATTTGAAATCCTAGATCTAGGGTTAGTTATCTATAAATAGGAACCTAGACTTAGGGTTAAAAGCTAATCAATAACCATTGGTTCATTCTACACCATTATTTTCCACAAGTCTAGTGACAAGGCTTGTGCGAAACCCTAACCCTAATTCCACTCCAAATCCAAGATCTTGAGTACCAAATCAAGCGAGAAGCCTTCAACCTTTTAGGAGCCGAGCCGATCTTCAATCGGGCAAGTGATCCAAGCCGATCCGCGATCCACGGAGACGAGCGAAGCCAAATCGACGATCAAGTTCTTCCTCTTGTAGTTCTTGAGCGAATGTAACTAAATTGTTGATATAAATAAAAGGTGAAATTCGTTAATCTTTCTTTCTTTTAATTCTTGCATCATGATTAGATCTCAATTTGTAATTGTTGTTCTTATTGTGATGTTTGAGTAAAACTCCGCTCGTAAAGGAGTCGAGACGATTGTAGAATGATGATGTAACAAATCTTAATACTATTTTTAAGTCCTACGAGTTTTGTAAACCCTAGCAAGTTCAAGAATCGATGACCTAGTTTCGTAGCGATGCTTTCTTGATTGTGATCGCTCGAAATTAGGGATCTACGATCGTTTCTTGAATTTACTAGAGGCTAGAATATGAAAGATATCGGTGAATGAACAAGGGATAAGATGAAACCCTAGTTTCACAAGAAATCCCTAATTCTCGTCGATCATCATCGATCTAGTATCAATTCATCGAAGGATAAGAATACGTAATTGTAAGATTACATCACATCTATAGATCCGATCGATTCCTACGAGCCTCATTTCGATTCTTGAGATTTGGTTTGGAAAAATCATCAAACGATCAATTCTTGATTCTATCTTTTAATGCTTTCTTAGAAATAATTTTTTTCTCATTCTTGAACTTCAACTATAAATCTTGAATTGTTTTGTTTTCTTTCTTTAAAGATTCAATTCATCTAATTCGAAAGACGAACGATTACACTTTCCCTGTGGACGATCCGCACTCACATACAAACTACATCCGACACCGTAGTTGATTGCGGTCAAATAATTTTTGGTTGTGATTTCTTTACAATTTCATACTACACATCGAGATTTTATAACAATCATGAGCCTACTAGCTTCCAGCAAGCCATTCAAAGTGGTGACTCAGTAAAATGGCTGGAAGCAATGCGGACCGAAATGGAGTCCATGTGCACTAACAAAGTTTGGACTTTGGACTTTGCTCCAGATGGGGTAAAACCCGTAGGATGCAAATGGATCTTCAGAAAGAAGATTGGTGTAGATGGACAGGTTGAAACCTATAAAGCTAGACTTGTTGCAAAGGGTTTCCGTCAAAGACCTGGTTTGGACTATGAAGAGACCTTTTCTCCAGTAGCTATACTAAAATCCATTAGGGTCCTTCTTGCTATTGCTGCCTTCCACGATTATGAGATCTGGCAGATGGACGTAAAGACGGCTTTTCTAAATGGAAATTTGGAAGAAAGCGTCTATATGGATCAGCCAGAGGGATTCATTCAGAGTGGGAGCAGCGGTAAAATATGCAAGCTGCTTAAGTCCATTTATGGACTAAAGCAGGCATCGCGGAGTTGGAACATCTGTTTTGATGATGCTGTCAAAGAATTTGACTTTATCAAAAATCCAGATGAACCATGCATATACAGTAAGATAGTAGGGAGAGCTGTAGTATTCCTCGTCTTGTACGTGGACGACATTCTCCTAATAGGAAATGATATTCCTATGTTACAGTCAGTCAAAAGATTCTTGTCACATAAGTTCTCCATGAAAGACCTAGGTGATGCCACCTACATTCTGGGGATCCAGATCTATCGTGATAGATCAAAAAGGATGTTGGGACTTTCACAGTCCAGGTACATAGACACCATATTGAAAAGATTCAGTATGGAAGAATCTAAGCGCGGTAACCTACCAGCTTGTCACGGAATCTCCCTCTCCAAAGATATGTCTCCCAAGACTGATTTGGAAAGGGATCGCATGTCAATTATACCCTACGCTTCAGCGGTAGGCTCTATAATGTATGCGATGTTATGTACCAGACCAGACGTATCATACGCATTGAGCGTAGTAAGCCGGTATTAAGCAAACCCAGGGGAGAATCATTGGATAGCAGTAAAGAACATTCTTAAGTACCTGAGAAGGACTAAAGATATGTTCTTGATGTATGTCGGAAAAGACCTCCAGTTAGAGGCCTTTGCCGACTCCGGCTTCCAGAGTGACAAAGATGACTCCAAGTCCATGTCGGGTTATGTCTTTACCCTCAATAGAGGAGTGGTCTGTTGGAAGAGTTCCAAACAGGAGACCGTTGCTGACTCAACAATGGAAGCAGAGTACATAGCTGCTTGCGATGCCGCAAAAGAAGCAGTCTGGATGAAGAAGTTCCTCACAGAACTATAGGTGGTTCCTACCAGTGTTGGTCCAATACCTCTGTATTGTGACAACAACGGCGCTATAGCTTTAGCGAAGGAACCCAGGTCCCATCAGAAGTCCAGACACATCTTAAGGCGGTATCACCTGATCAGGGAGATCGAGGTGAAAAGAGTAAAGACAGAGAATAACATTGCTGATCCATTCACTAAGGCCCTTCCTCAGACGCAGTTCGAGAGGCTATTCGAGATGATAGGTCTACGATATGCCAGCTCATGGCCCTAGTGCAAGTGGGAGATTGTTACTGTATATGCCATAGGGGCCATTATTGTATCATACTAGATTTTATATTACTTAATGGAAGCTTGGGATATTCACATTTGAATATACAGTCTTGCTAAAAATCGTAGTATGCTACTTGGTTTGAGTCTACTTTAATATGTGCATATGTTTCTTGTATCGTATCAATTATACATATTAGTAGAGCCCATAGGTTCTTTGCTTGATTACCAGCGTTGTGATGGCAGTCACACTAGTGGGGACTGGGTAGTCTATAAGCAACATCCTATACATGTCCCTAGTCGTAGGATTATCGAGACAGGGCATCGATACTCCAGAGTAGACTAGTGTGTCCGCTTCTCATCCAAGTTGGGAAGATGGTCTGTCCCATTGCCATCAGTATGTCGTACTGGAGATAGTACACAGGTGCTCATTAGGTTACGGGTACGCCGGACAGGACTCGTAGGGGAACTGTTGGTTGGTACTATACCCATCGTCAGTTAACAGTTCCCAGATGACATGAGTACAGCATAGTCCGCAGACTTGACACTACTACTTCGCCTCGAGTGTGTCCCACTATTCTTAGATTGCGACCCTACCACGGCTCAAAGGAGTCGTGCAAACAGGTAGCAGTTGAGTGCAGTCCCGAGCACTTGGAGGCAGCGGCGGTTAGATAGGATTCGTCTCTCCCGGTATTGGGAGATGATATCGCACTGTGTCAGAGAGCCATTACGCAAAGTCCCTGGCCAGGGCAAGCGAGATATACTGGTAGATTCCAGTAGCTTCTCAGGGTGTAATGGGCTTCGCTCCGACACAACTTATACAGCTATTAGGGGACTGACGCTTGCCGCCCCCTAGGCTTGATATGCGATAGTCTTAGACGAACAGACCGGACTGTACGAAGATTGTCATATTATGCTCAGTGGGAATTCGGATGATTTTCCTCATCGGCCTTCTTATCGACATCTACCTGGGGACCGTTACGTACAGCTAGTGCCGCTTGCGTTCTGTGGTTAAACCCACTGCCAGCGTAGTGTCGAGTATTTAGAGTCCCACACAGAGAGTTTCCCTGCTCCAGGCGAAACGATATAGAGGTCGTATGGTTTTACGACAAGGGTTCGGATGCGTACGTGTGTTTACGCACGTACGAATTTTCGGACAGTTTTTACTAGCCGGCTTTGGTTTAAGCCAGATTCTAGTATCAGGTTATTGGATTTATACAGTCTAAAGTTTTTTCGTGTTTTCACGGATTGGAGGGGCGTTCTCGTAATTTGTCGGGAAGGTTCTAGAAGAGTGGTGACTAAGTGGTTAAGGTGGCATGAACTTTAATTGCTTAATGACTCATTTGTGTGATTCATGCTTTGTATTAAATGATTCATTAATGAGTTAGTGAGTCATATGATGAATCACACTAGATGAATGAATCTAACCATGATGATAAATCATTTATATTATTTATTTGATTTATTGTTATGGTTGATATATTCATATGAGTTCATTATTCTTTTCATTATCATTCTCACCTTCTCTCTCCTCAAGCTCACTCTCTCTTCAAACCCTAACCCTAACCTTTCATGTGTTGAGATCAAGGGTTAGCTAGACTAATACATCCATAACCTAACTCTATATCCCCTAGGTAGCTTAGATTAGCATTTTAAGCAACCTAGTTATCTCAAGTTTGAGATTAAGCTTGGCGTAGGAGCTTTCGGGTGGATCGTCTTTGATTCGAGGAGGCCGTGAAGTTGGCGATATTCCAAGGAGCCTACAAGGAGTGGAGGACAGCGATGAAGACCCGAAGGACACGGTTCTTAAGGTATAATCACTTCACATAGTAGTTTAGAACTTCTATGATAGTTGTTAGTTATCGTTTAGCTTCGATTCATGCGGTTAGTCGATGTTTAAGCAAAGAACAAGATCGTTTTTCATATTTCCGACTCCCCGCAAGTCGTGGGGTGTTGCACATCGACTTACAGGCGATGTGCTGATTTGCATTCCCCGTTCCATCAAATCTTCCGAACTTAGGAATGACGTAGCCGCTTGGGAACTCAATCATATCGTACTGCGCGGAGTATGGCGCCCACTACTGCCGATTTCTTTCTGAGCTTCAGCTTCGGCCACCAATGTTTTAACCTTGCTGGTGACCAAATCCATTATCCGATCCTGTGTTAGTGGGATAGTGCTATCTGGGGCCAAGGCGTCCCCAGAAGCGGAGTGTGGCCGGCTTTCATGTGGCTCGACCAGTCTTGGACCCGAAGGAACTGGCATTGCCTTCCTCGGACTGTCATCGCCCGGCTGATTAGTAGCGGCTTGTGCTTGATTGGGAGGTGCTCGAGCAATTTGAGCTGTAAGCTACATCACCACGTTCGTTAAGTCGTCAATCTTCGAATAGAGCTTGGCCATCTCTTTATCTTTGCTCCTGAGCTGTTTCGAAGCTCTTGAAGTAGCTCTTGCTCCGCAGTCCTGGGGTGGAAAGTCGGCTCTTCCTCACTGTCCGAGCTTGACTCTGCATGGACCGAGGGGTCTTTCTTCCTATCATCCTCATCGAGAGGGTTTTCTTCATCCAGCGGGGGCGGCTGTTCTTGGGCAGCTGCAACCACATTCAGGCTAGATTGGGCTTGGGATGTGGTGGCCCCATCCTTGCTTTTGCTGCGAAGGTTGTCGCTGGGGCGCCCGCCCGCCATATAGACCGTATGGATGATATATCCGGCCGTCTTTCTATCATTGGCAGTTGATTTCACGGATCGCTGTCTTGACCCCCTTGTTTCGGTAGCTGGTAGTCGATTGAAGGCGGCTAGCCTAACCAGGTTCTTGAATAGTGCTTGCGCTTCTTTTCTGGGTTTGCCCCGCTGCTTTCATGCGGCACAGAGTGCTTGATAAACTCTTGAAGAGACAGTGTCATACTTTTTCTGTTGGGGCCGGGACACGTCTCTTTGTGGCACTGTTTGGACCGCTGTCTTCTTTATTTTGGCTGGCATTTTTCTGAACCCACTTCAGAGGCTCGAAGGAATTGCCGATTCTTACGTCCGACTCAGCCGTCGTCGCCGGGCAACCCTGCACTTGGAACTTCACACGATTCCATTTGGCCGAAGCCTTGGCCCTCTTGTTGGCTCGATACCTAAGCCGCTTCTGCCTTAACTTTTCTGTTCTAAGCACCCGGCAGACTTCGGCTTTTTAGGAAGACGCCGCAGACCGGGAAATGGAGGGCCTTGGAGATACGCTCGATTGTGCATTTGTTGGAGTCATCGCCTGAGCTCGTCCGCAACATTTGATGCTGCCCTTTGTACCAGAGTTCTTTCCCCCTGCTGGAGCACCAGAGAATCGTTCAGACACCGTCTTAAGTTTCGGTTATGGTTCCTTAGAGATCACGACATTCGTCCTCTTGCCCCTTGAGACCGGCTTGGCCACCTGTTCCGCCGGGATCTCCGCCAGATGAGCGCTTCCGGCAGGGTAGATGATGACGGAGCCAAACTGGTGGGACGGTTCCTCCCACTGTCGACTGAGGCTTGCGGGGAGAACCACACGAGCGTTGATCTTGACCATGTACGGAATCGAGGTCACTTTGGAAGTTGAATTCATCTTGGGATACATTGTCGTTGAAAGTTGATTGCTGCATGAAAAGAAAACATCATTTCAGTATAGGCAATCGATATGTATATGGATTGAGTTCGCTTGAACGTTTAACCCGAAATATGGGAGGAGAGAAAGGTCCCACCGGGCGTGCCAAAATCTGTAGGGTGTTTTTCGTCACCCCATTGAGATGGGAATACGCGCGTGCTTGTCAGGCATACTACAGATTCCCCATGCCTAGGGTAGGCTGGGGTTTAATGATTATGGGGATCCGAATCTCCAGCAGCCGCGGACTAAGCTGCCGTTAATTACCCCCCACCTTTGGGGCGAGGGAACCTCCGATTAACGGGTTAAACTGGTCATGCGAACTCAATATGCAGTGTACATGTGTTTTGTTTTGTAGGGGAGTTTAAATATATCGGGAGCCACACAGAGTTTTTACGGGGGTCCCGCTACCCGGATAGCAGCCTGGGGGTCAAGGAGGCTAGCAGCCCCCTTGCAGGGTGCAGGCCAGCACCCCATTAGAAATTTTTTTCTAACAGCGACAATGTCGTGGAGTATGTGTGTATGCACATATGTATACATATGTATAGATATACATGTATATATATATAAATGGGAAAAGACATCCAAAGGATGCATTGGTGCAGCACCTTGGCGCTGTGCGCCTAGGTGCTGTGCGCTCAGGCGCTAGAGTGCCACATGTCGGCACGTGGGCGCTCTGCGCTTGAGCGCTTGAGCGCAAGCGCGCTACATGTCGCACGTGAGCGTTTTGCGCTTCAGCGCCGGACGCTCGAGCGCAAGTGCGCCACGTGTCGGAAAGGGGGCGACTTGCGCGTGAGCGCTGGGCGCTTAAGCGCAAGTGCGCCATGTGTCGGCACGGGGGCAAACTTCCGCCTGAGCGCTTGCGCTTGAGCGCAAGCGCGCCACGTGTCGGCACGGGGGAGACTTGCGCTCGAGCGCTTGCGCTTGAGCGCAAGCGCGCCACGTGTCGGCACCGGGAAGACTTGCACTCGAGCGCTTGCGCTTGAACGCAAGCGTGCCACGTGTCGGCACCCGGGGCGACTTGCGCTCGGGGCGCTTGCGCTTAAGCGCAAGCGCGCCACGTGTCGGAACGTGGGCGCTTTGCGCTCGAGCGCTGAGCGCTTAACCGTAAGCGCGCCACGTGTCGGCACACGGGCGCTCTGCGCTTGAGCGCCGGCGAGAAAAAGAGGCTTTTAGCCTAAAAAATTTTCTCGGAAGAGAAATCAGTAGAAGAGTTGGACTCCTGAGTGTGTGTTTTTTTTTTGGGTTTAGTGAAAGATGTTCTTCTTCTTCCTCCTTTGTTAGCTGGATCTTGAAGATCAAGAGATATGGGATTTTTTTTAAAAATCTCTTCTTTTTGAGATCTAATGGAATATTTAAGTTCCCCTTTATGGGTTTTGTGGTGAAAAACTAATTTGTTTTGTAAAAAGAAGAGAAAAACTCTTGATTTAATTCAAGAGAAAAAAGAAGGTTTTGGAACCTTGAAGAAGGAGAAAAGATCTCAGATCTGAAAAATTTTAAGAGAGAGAGAAAAGTTGTTGAGCTATTTTATTATCTTGCCTTTATAGGCTGTACACTTTACGCATAGCTCCTTGGGCTTCACAAAATGGCATTTTGCCCAATCCCATGGCTCATGTGCCATTTCCTTTTGGACAAAAGCCATGGGCTTTACAAAAATTTGGCTTTATGCCATATTTTTCTGACATTTATCCATAAAATAAATAAAAGAAATACAACAAAATTGTTTATTACAAAAATTTTATCTTGGCGTGGTGGGAGGCCGGCCGCTTCATGTTCGGGCTCGACCCGGGCATTGGGCACCACTGGATTTGGGCTTGGGCCCAACTAGCTTGGGGTTGACTTTGATTTTGACTTGGTCAACCGGGGTGTAAATTTTTACCCCAACACAACTGTCCGCCTCAGCGTCAACCCATCCAAAATGCATCGCTGGAGATTGTCGAAGACAGCTTCTAACTATGCAGCATTTGCTTCAACCTGGGCGCGTAACCGGGCAGATTCGCTTGAATCCACTTCATGTTCCTTTCGCCTCACAATCGCCTCCTGTTCAAAATGGTGGATAAAAGGAACATTACTTTCGACCCATGCAGCCCGCTGGGAGTTCGAAGCTAATACATAAGGAGCGAGACGCTTGAGCTCAATCTCGTGTAGGCAAGTCTCGATCTTTCTGCAGTAGTTAACCCAAGAGCCGATGAGATCTTCATCATGGAAGTTCATGAGTGTCGCTAGTATTGGATTGACTTCAACAGCAAAATCCGTAGCAGAACTGAGGGCCTCGGCATCGAGTTCTTCGATGAATTCGCTGAACATTTGCGGCCTATTCACAGTGTCCCTGGAAGATATGCGTTTAGCCAAGGACCCTGCCGGCATTGGATGCGAGACTCAAAAGGAGCTGGAGCCGGTGCAAATGCTGCAAAACAAATTATGGTCAAATGTCGACTTCGGGAGGTAAAGAAAATACACGAGGAATGGAGTCTATTATACCGGCTGTGGCTGGTGGCAGAATTGGGAGTACCTGAGGCGAGACTATTCTCTCGTCTCCTCCTCCGATCCGTGACGCTGCGATCAATATAAAGAAAACTTAGCAACAATACGGCTATTCATAAAAGAAAGAAGGAGACAATAGCTGAAGGATATACTAACCAGTAACAGGAGGCGGAATGACTTCCAACTGGAGAGAAGTGCGGGTTCAACACCTGGTATAGATGGTCGAAAAGGACTCCTGCAGAATTGCGAAAATATACTGTGAATACAAGGAAAATGGTACCCACAGTAAAACAGATAAGTCGCAAACCCATACCTTCAAATATTTGAGAGAAAACGGGAGAAGGCAAAGGGACGACGACCGTCAGAGCTACGATTGGTGACGCTTCTTCAGATGGCACAGCCTCGGGATTCACCACGCCTGTACTAAAAACAAACAAAATATTATTAGAAGGGCTGGACAAGATTGAAAAGCTTAAAAATAGAAACTCGGTGGTTACCTGATAAATCACGGACCGAAACCATAGCGGAGGCGTCACCGGGTGTAACGCTTCTTCGATCTCTCTCAGAGGAGTAGATTCCGCACCCATAGCTTCATCCCCTGACTCGACGAGGGCCGTCGTGACGCTTGCGATGTTGGAGTTTCTTAGCACATCTACTAGGATTTCAATATGTATCAAGTATACAATTTTAAAAATATAATGTGCTAATGAACTCAAACATAGAATCGAACTAGAGAATTAGGGTTAAACAACAAGTAAGCAAGTATAAACCTAAGTGATTATGGAATACAACTTTTGTAGACCGGTCCATCACTTCAAATGCTCCATGTAGAAGTCCCTTCGCTCTAAGTAGTGGTGTTTCGAACTCTCCATAGGCTCCACTGGTCGAAATGAACGAGCTTGCTTAATGATCTTCGAAGCCAAAGATGATCTACTTTGAGTAGACTCAACTCAAGCTACCTTATCACTAATCTATGAATAAATGAGGCAAACAACCTACACTATATGGCTAATATGGTATAGATTGATGAAGTAGGAATTTAGCTCACTTTCGAATATTTTTCCTCACTTTCTTTTTCACCTCAAGAAAATCAAGTAAAGAAAAAGAGATGAAGAAGATGAAGCATCTAATGAACCATGGGTGAGAAAATATCTAATATAAACTCATGTAGAGACTTAACTAAGGCTAAGATAATGGTTAGGTTAAATAATATCTAGAGCAAAACAAAAGTCAATGGAGTTTAGTCAAGGTTACTATAAGCTTCTCCAAGCTTCACAACCATGCTAATTTCCACCTCATTTTTGGTTTTCTATTAATAATAAAAACCCTACATTATCTTAACTAAGGTGTGAGTCTCATACACCCAAGTTCCATGAATCATCAAGCATTATACATAAATCAAAATACATTCAAACACACACACACACACACACACACACACACACACACACACACACATACATACGTGCAAAATGTAAATGTAGAAAAGAAAATTCTTAAGTGAGCATTTATATTAGTTTATATATATATATATAAATATATATATATATATATTTGTGTGTGTATGTGTGTATTAAATTATTAAATCAACATTTGATTTAATAATCGGGCTATATCAAATATACCCGATTAATATCAAATCATCGAATCAACACTTGATCCAATAATCTGGTTATATCATATAAAACCTATATCACGAGATTAGAATACGGTATCATATACACGCATTTATCTCACTCCCGCACATATCACATATGTGCTCCTACTTCATTTCGCTTAAGCCAGGAAATCTCTGTATAGGACTCTAAAGACTCGTCAATACGCCGACAGTAGGTAGTGATCATATTAGTCACCCATAAGCCGCAAGCGGTCTGCTAAACGTAACGGCCACCCATGTATTGAGCGATTAGAAGATTAATAAGCATGCATGCTCATACTCCTGTGAATCCAATCAGTAACACTACCGTACAGTCCGGTCTCTTTGTCTGATATGTCGCATATCGAGTTTAGGGGTGGTAAACGTCAGATCCCAGTAACTTGATAAGTCATGCCGATGTGAGGTCCATAACGGTTCGAGAAACTACTAATAACACTTACCAGTAAATCTCAGCTACCCTGGCCGAGGATTTCCTGTTATGGCCAATGGAGCATAGCGCAACATCAACCCCCAATACCGGGAGAGACGAAACCCCTCCTATCGCTGATTGCCTCCATGTGATTCGGGATTGTACCTAAAAGCCACCGGTTTGCACGTTCTCTTGAATGCGGTATGATGTAAATCAAAGCATAGTGGAATCACAGAAGACTCTATGACGATCTCGGGTCTACAGACTAACCTGTACCAGTGTCACCAGAGAACTGCTGTCTGACGTTAGGTATAATACCATCTAGGAGTTCTCGGAGAGTCCTATTCGGTGTATCCATTCTCCAATGAGCACATGTGCACATTCTCTAATGTCAAACACCAATGGTTGTGGGATCAACCATCGCCCCATACAGGGTCAAGAATCGTACACACTAGTCTATACTGGAATATCGATGCCCCGTCTCGATACTCTCTCAACTAGGAACAATTAAAGAATGTACTTATGAACTACCCTGGCCCCACTAGTATGATCTACATCATAGTCCTGGTAGTCAAGTCCACATCCTAAGGGCTTTAACAACATGTAACAGAGAGACGGTATAAAGATACATAAGCATACATGTTAAGATAAAGTGCAACCAGATAGCATACTATCATGTCGAGCAAGAAATTCCTCTCTATATATGTCCAAGTATCCACTATAATATACAATCATGTACAACAATGGCCTCTAGGGCATACACATAACTAACAATCTCCCACTTGCACTAAGGCCAACTGTTGTAGTATCTCATACACAACATCCCGAAGAGTCTCTCAAACTGTATCTGGGGTATAGCCTTCGTGAGTGGATCTGCTGTGTTATTCTTCGTGTCAACTCTCCTGACCTCGATCTCCCGGCGATCAACTATCTCCCGGATCAGGTGATACCGTCGAAGAATGTGTCTGGACTTCTGATGGGACCTGGGTTCCTTGGCCAAAACCACTGCTCCATTGTTATCACAATATAAAGGTATTGGATACTCGATGAACGGAACCACACCAAGTTCAGTTATGAACTTCTTTATCCAGACAGTCTCCTTGGCGGCATCGTTGGCGGCGATGTATTCAGCCTCTATCGTCGAGTCTGCCACGGTAAATTGCTTGGAACTCTTCCAACATACCGCCCCTCCATTGAGGGTGAAGACAAAGCCCGAGACCGACTTACTGTCGTCCCTATCACTCTGGAAGCTCGAATCGGTAAAGGACTCCAATTGGAGTTCACCGTTACTATACACCAAGAACATTTCTTTAGTCCTTCTCAAGTACTTAAGAATGTTATTCACAGCTGTCCAGTGATTCTCCCTAGGATACGATTAATACCTGCTCACTACACCTAGTGAAGAAGCTACATCTGGTCTAGTACATAGCATCGCATACATGATAGAGCCTACTGCCGAAGCATAGGGTATCCTTTGCATGCGAGCCCTTTCCAAATCAGTCTTAGAAGACATCTCTTTGGAGAGAGTGATTCCAAAGATTGTGAGTAAACCACCACGCTTGGAATCTTCCATACTAAACCTCTTAGTATGGTGTCAATGTACCTAGATTGAGACAATCCCAATATCCTTTTAGATCTATCTCTATAGATCTTAATCCCCAGAATGCAGGAGGCTTCACCCAGATTTTTCATAGAGAATCTATGTGATAAGAAGAGCTTGACCGAGTGCAGCATAGGAACATCATTTCCTATCAAGAGTATGTCATCCACGTACAATACGAGGAAGACAATCTTACTCTCTGCAACCTTCTTGCCTATAAAAGATTCATCTACATTTTTGATGAAGTCAAACTCTTTGACTGCAACATCAAAGCAGATATTTCAACTCCGCGATGCCTTCTTTAACCCGTAAATTAATTTAAGCAGCTTGCACACCTTTTCGCTGCTACCACTATTTACGAAGCCCTCTGGCTGAGTCATGTACACGCTCTCTTTTAAATCACCATTTAGAAAAGCGGTCTTGACATCCATCTGCCAGATTTCGTAGTCATGGTATGCAGCGATGACAAGTAGGATCTGAATGGACTTAAGCATAGCCACTAGAGAAAAGGTTTCGTCATAATCCACACCTAGTCGTTGACGAAAACCCTTTGCTACAAGTCTAGTTTTGAAAGTCACAACTTTTCTATCTACACCAAATTTCTTCTTGAAGATCCACTTGCTCCCGATGGGTTTTACCCCTTCAGGAGCATTTTCAAAAGGCCATACTTTGTTGGTGTACATGGATTCCATCTTAGATCGCATAGCATCCAGCTATTTCAAAGAGTAACCACTCGTGATGGCCTGCTCAAAGATAGTAGGGTCGTCATCTTCCATGATGCAATCCTTGCTCCCACCGTCTATGAGAAAACCGTAGTATCTTTCAGGTGGATGAGAGACCCTACCAGATCGACGGAGAGGCTGAGGTTCGTTGGGAAGTATCGAATCCCCTGGTTCTACTAAATCATCAGTCTCGGTTTGTGTAGCTGGAACTTCTTCCAGTTCTACATCATCGCCACTAATTTCTTTTTCAAGAAATTCCCTTTCTAAAAAGTTGGCATTCCGAGGAAAAAAACACATTTTGCTCTTCGGTGTGGTAGAATATATACCCTCGCGAATCTTTGTGATATCCAACAAACTTGCACAGAACTGACCTTGTCTCGAGTTTATCCAGATTTTTCATTTTAAGATAGGCCGGACAACCCCACATCTTAATAAAATTAAGATATGGTCTCTTCCTCTCCCATATCTCATATGGAGTGGTAGGGAATGATTTAGTCGGAACCCTATTCAGTAGGTATGAAGCTGTCTCAAGCGCATAACCCCAAAAGAAGATAGGTAACTCAGCAGTACTCATCATGGAGTACACAATATCTAATAGGGTGCGATTCCTCTGCTCCGATACACCGTTGTGCTGTGGTGTATACAGAGGAGTAAGCTGAGAGAGAATCCAATTCTCTTTTAAATAGTCCAGGAACTCCGTGCTTAAGTATTCTCCTCCCCGATCAGATCGAAGGTTTAATACTTTTTCCCGTTTGGTTCTCTGCTTCGCATTTATATTCCTTGAATTTCTCAAAACCTTCAGACTTGTGTTTCAATAGGAACACATGTCCGAATCTTGAGAGATCGTCGGTGAATGTAACGAAGTACGAGAAACCATTCTTGGCATGTGTAGACACAGGACCGCATACATCACTATGTATCAGTCCCAAGAGTTCAGTAGCTCTTTCTCCGTGTCCAGTAGACGGAGTTTTGGTCATTTTGCCTTTGAGACATATTTGCAAGTTTCATAAGATGAAATTTCAAACGGATTTAAATATCCATCCTTATATAACTTAGCTAGCCATGTCACATTGATATGACCTAGTCTACAATGCCACAAGAAGGATTCATTTATTTCTGACCTTTTCCTCTTGTGTGTATTCTGTACATTAAGAACTGTATTCTGATTCAGAACGTATAATCCGTTACATAGTGCACCAAACCCAATCAACACTTGATTTAGGAAAATGTACATAACATTATTCTCTACTACAAAGTTATATCCTTCTTTATCTAATAAAGAGATTGATATTAAATTGCACATCATAGATGGTACGTAGTAACAGTCGTTCAAGATCAGTGTATTACCGTTTAGCAATATAAGGTGATATTCGCCAACTACTTTGGCTGCAACAGTTGTACCATTCCCAACTTTTATGGAATGTTCATCTTTTCTCAGTTCTCTACCTCTTCTAAGCCCTTGTAATACATTATATAAGTGGGATCCTGATCCAGTATCTAATACCGAGGACGTAGAATGTACTGAGAAACAGTTCTCGATAATGAACACACCCGAAGAAGACACATCAATATGCTCATTCCTCGTTTGGGTGGCTTGGGAATCCTGGTATTCCCCTATTTCCTGCTCAGTCTTATAATAATTATAAGGAAGAGCGGAACCAACATCCCCCAGCTCAGTATAATAAGCAGGTTCAGTCAATACATCTATATTATTATCTTGATTAAGGCATGTCAAGGTCGCTACCTGGAGAGAGAGAAGAAAAACACTTTAGCGTATGCTCTTGGAAGATTAGATTTGGTTATTATCTTATCTAATTAGGATGGCTCCCATTGCTTTTAATCAAATCATCCTTCAAAACCTAAAAGGTAAGATTAGCCGGGATTAATTATACGCTACAAGTTTGCTAACCGTTCAGCCAGGTCAGTGTCGGTACTTTGAGGGAGATTCTCCGTGCTTTCGTACGGACCTAACTAAAATAAACCTCGTTTTTCCAAAGGCATAACCCCATTGACACCTTTCTAGACACCTAATGGGTTAGCTAATTATATAGTGCATAACTCTTTTAGGAGTAACTCTTATTCGCAGCGGGTATCAGGATCCAACTATCTCATAGAAGGTATGCAATCTCATTAAAAATTTCAACACTTGAAATTTCCGATAATATTTTACCCATAACGTCCTATGACCTTGACGGAGGCCAACAAACCATAGGACACTAGTCAATTTCAACCCGTACATTTCTTGATTGAATTAAACCTACCCGCATGGCCCTTGACGGGGGCCAACAAAGTCGCATGACTACCCTAATCCAATCGCATCACATGCTAGCAAATAAGTGCTAATCAGCTACCGCATACTACGCCTTGACGGGGTCCAACAAACGCAGCACCAATACTAAATAGCACCTAAATGAAATGACGGAGGGCTACGGCAGGTTTTTACGAAATCTTTTGCGCAATGAACTTGTTATCGTTGCACAATCTAGTGATTTTGAAAAGGAGTATTTTTTTAGGCTTTTACAAGTTTCGCTAAAGAGGTCACTCCCGGTGATGGGATCTCGGCTCTTTCCATATCGAATATGGTGTTGGATATTCTACAAGGAATACCACTATGCAAAGCAAAAACTAAAAAATCAATCAAAAACAAAACCGCGCGGGTTGTAGCATCTGCTAGTTTCGCTAAAGAGGTCATTACCGGTGAAGAGATCTCGGCTATTTTCTTATCGAATAAGGTGTTGGATATTCTACAAGGAATACCACTATGCAAAGCAAGAACTAGAGCTACCTTTTTTTAAAAAGTTGATTCCACAACATCTTTAGGTTTCTTTGCTTTTTCATTAATCTTATTAATGAAGTCACATCAATTATGCTTCCTAATCATCACAGATAAAGAAACGAAAATACAACGTACGCTTATGCCATCCGTATTCGCCACTTTGTCCTATTATGCACCGTTAGGTTACTTAACTAACGACATAGCGGGGCGGGACTAGCGCGATTGCAAAATATAAGCAACGTCTATTATATATCATATATATAATAATAAAACATTCTTCTCAGGCAGTAATATGATCTCATCATAGAACATTGCAGCAGAAGTCAACATATGAAATATTAGATATACTAGTATTTCCGCGTTTTAAATTAAGCAAGTAAAAAATACGGATTCCATGTTCATGATGAATAGCCAAACCCACATCCCTAGACCCCTACGAGAGCGGCAAGTAACCCTGCCAATTCTAGGATTAAGAGACCCGGTCTTGACTCCTCGAGATGGTCTCCCACTAGACCCTAGAACCCGGTTACTTATGCTCTCCACCTTGGGTCTATCCTAACGCGGAAAAGTAAATAATATACATCAATGGTGACATCATCCTCAACCCGGAAGTGCCTCAATAAAAGAATATTACATACAATGAATTTTACATGAATGAAAAGAAAAACTCTCATCTCACATAAAACCCTCGGCCATTCTATCACGACGATCCAATAAATCATATCACAGCATCACATAGCACCATATGTCATCAACGTAAGTCAATATGCGTATCCCAATTGTCGTTGTTGTATAACAACGAAATCGGCGATACACCACATATTACACTTACGGTCGCAGAATAGAAATGTAAACTACAATAATTAGAATCCATAATCATCGTTGGACATCATAAACCCGAAATATCACATATTTCGGATTTCATGCCTAACACATTAAATTCCTTAGACATCATAAACCCGGAACATCACATATTCCGAATTTCATGCCTAACTTTACAAACCCCGCATTTTAGTCTCGTCTTGAAAACACTTTTCAATAATTAGTCGGGTAATTCAACAGGATTCCCGACAACTAGATCGAATGCGGGTCGGAAACATTAGTAGACGGCCGCACCCCCGATGTCGTCGACGAAGTTCACTTAGGCGGAACACCGTGGCCGCGAGCACCCGAGCAGATGCTTTTGGCAACGGGGTTCTCCTATAGTCACTTAGTCGGGGTTATGGGGCGTGGCTATCTAGTAATATTACCGGCGAGTATTCGTGTACGCTACGCGATTGCGACGAAGTTTTGGTCCAAATCGAAACTTCGTGGCAACCGATAATTCGGGATTAAATTGCAAGATTTATAAGATATAATACAGTTTTCATAAAACTTATAATTGTGGATTCCAAATATTATATCACAAATTATATATAGCTAGGCGACGTTAAAGATTTCGATCGAATCAGCAAATTCCCAAAATTCCCAGAAAACTCAACACTTGAGCACAGTTAAAAAATACCCAGAACATGTCATAGTACCTATAGACCAACCGTTGTAGTGCCAACCTAAGACTCACACTTGGCCCCGCAGAACCGCCGTAAATACCACTATTTGGCCGCGGTTTCGCAGTCAAGTAATTGAGTTAGGGTTTCGTTCTTCATGAGGGTCCATAGAATTACTTGCATGATTTTTTGAATATTTTTAATCTAAAAAATTCCAAAGTTTGGAAAAATTTCCGGAGGGCATGGGAAAATAGTGTTTTCGGTGTTCGTTCGGACTTCTAACTTCGCCTAGACGACGCCTAATACTCTAGCTTGGCGCTGATACCATGTTAGAATTTCTTGGAACATCTACTAGGGTTTCAAGGTGTATCAAGTATAAAATTTTAAAAATATAGTGTGCTAATAAGCTTAATCTTATAATCGAACTAGAGAATTAGGGTTAAACAACAAGTAAGCAAGCATAAACCTAAGTGATTATGGAATACAACCTTTGTAGACCTGTCCATCACTTCAAATGCTCCATGTAGAAGTCCCTTCGCTCCAAGTAGTGGTGTTCCGGACTCTCCGTAGGCTCCACTAGTCGAAATGAACGAGCTTACTTAATGATCTTCGAAACCAAAGATGATCTACTTTGAGGAGACTCAACTCAAGCTACCTCTTCATTAATCTATGAATAAGCGAAGCAAACAACCTACACTATATGGCTAATATGGTATAGATTGATGAAGTAGGAACTTAGCTCACTTTAGAATATTTTTCCTCTCTTTCTTTTTCTCCTCAAGAAAATCAAGTAAAGAAAAAGAGATGAAGAAGATGAAGTATCTAATGAACCATGGGTGAGAAAATATCTAATATAAACTCATGTAGAGACTTAACTAAGGCTAAGATAATGGTTAGGTTAAATAATATGTAGAGTAAAATAAAAGTCAATGGAGTTTAGTCAAGGTTTCTATAAGCTTCTCCAAGCATCACAACCATGCTAATTTCCACCTCATTTTTGGTTTTCTCTTAATAATAAAATCCCTACATTATCTTAACTAAGGTGTGAGTCTCATACAACCAAGTTCCATGTATCATCTAGCATGATACATAAATCAAAATACATTTAAATATATGTGTGTGTGTGAGCGCGCGCGCGCGCTAAATGTAAATGTAGAAAAGAGAATTCTTAAGTGAGAATTTATATTAGTTAATATATATTAATATGTCAAATATATATATATATATATTAAATTATTACAACATTTGATTTCATAATCTGACTATATCACATATACCCGACTAATATCAAATCATCGCATCGACACTTGATCCAATAATCCGGTTATATCATATATATCCTATATCACGAGATTAGAATACGGTATTATATACACGCATTTATCTCGGTCCACATATCACATATGTGCTCCTACTTCATTTCGCTTGAGCCAGGAAACTTCTATGTAGAACTCTAAAGACTTGTCAATACGCCGGCAGTAGGTGGTGATCATATCGGTCACCTACAAGCCGCAAGCGGTCTGCTAAACGTAACGGCCACCCAGGTATTGAGCGATCAGAAGATCAACAATCATGCCTACTCATACTCCTGTGAATCCAATCAGTAACACTACCATACAATCCGGTCTATTTGTCTGATACGTCGCATATCGAGTCTAGGGGTGGTAAACGTCAGACCCCAATAACTTGATAAGCCATGCCGATGTGAGGTCCATAACGGTTCGAGAAACTACTGATAACACTTACCAGTAAATCTCAGCAACCTTGGCCAGTGATTTCCTATTATGGCCAATCGAGCACAGCGCAACATCAACCCCCAATACCGGGCGAGACGAAACCTCTCCTATCGCTCATTGCCTCCATATGATTCGAGACTGTACCCAAAGGCCACCGGTTTGAAAATTCTCTTGAACGTGGTATGATGGAAATCAAAGCACAGTGGGAATCACACAAGACTCTATGACGATCTCGGATCTACAGACTAACCTGTGCCAGTGTCACCAGAGAACTGCTATCTGACGTTAGGTATAATACCATCTAGGAGTTCTCGGCGTGTCCTGTTTGGTGTACCCATTCTCCAATGAGCACCTATGCACATTCTTTGATGTCAAACACCAATGGTTGTGGGATCAACCATCGCCCCATACAGGGTCAAGAATCGAACACACTAGTCTACACCGGAATATCGATGCTCTGTCTCGATCCTCCCTCGACTAGGAACAATTAAAGGATGTACTTGTGGACTACCGTAGCCCCAGTAGTATGATTTACATCATAGTCCTAATAGTCAAGTCCACATCCTAAGGGCTTTACCAACATGTAACAGAGAGACGGTATAAAGATACATAAGCGTACATGTTAAGATAAAGTGCAACCAGATAGCATACTATCATGTCGAGCAAGAAAGTCCTCTCTATATATGTCTGAGCATCCACTATAATATACAATCATGTACAATAATGGCCTCTAGGGCATACATATAACTAACATGCGACGCCCGCCGATACCAAGGAGCCACAGGGAGAAAGGGCAACGATCTGAACAGTCCCGGATACCAGAGAGAGGGTAGCAACTTCGAGCACGGTAACCGCCAGGGTTTCACCCGTCATCCCATCGCCAAGACTTGGCTCTGCAGAAAATGCATATGTCAAAATTCGAAGATCAAGTTCTAGTAAAAGACTCAGCGTTACGTTACCTTGGTGCAGATTTTCGGTTTCTTCCAGAGCCACGCGTGTAACCTGTCTACGAGCGGTAGACAATGCAGAGGGAACATCCTCCGAAAGAGTATCAGCAAGCAGAATGCTGCTTAGTCCTGCACCCACGGCCAAACTGGCATTACGTTCCCTCGCCGCATGCTTCATACGCTTCCTTTCGTTCCGAGCAGTGAGAAATGATCTCTTCAAGAACTTTGACAAAGGGATGTCATCGTCCGAACCAAGCTCTGCCTCTGGAGCCGTTACGGCATCCATCATCGGCTGCTTTAGCAAAGCCTCCTGCAGTAGCGTTGGGAGAGCTGGGGCCACAATAACTGGCTCTGGAGGTTTTACCGCATCGCTGCTCAAGAGCGGCACTGCACTTGTAATAACCCGAGTCAAGGTAGTCCCTACAACAAGATGAAAGAGAGGGTTATAGCATGAACAAAGAATAAAATGAATAAAGGCATAATGAACTGAATTATACCAAGGCCCAAGGAAGCACGGAGCCTCTCTTCCTCTTCGAACGTATTGAGGGAAGCCGCGAGAACCTCTTCGTCAAAAATACCTATTGAAGAAGAAAGCGTCAGTAGAAGCATAATTAAAGAAGATAGCTGCGGAAGAATGTAACTGAAGTATACCTGACTTCGTGATAGTAATCAGCACCGCTTCTGCTCGAGCTAGTCGCTCGGAAGCCACAAGGGCAACCTGAAGGTCAGTATCATCCACAGGTGCGATGAATAAACCCTCATTGGTCCTATACTCGCACAAACCCTCGCTGTAAGGAGCATATGGCTCCTGGCCAAATATAACGTCGGCAGAAAACAACGACTTCTTCTTCTTTTGTGAACGAGCACCAGCAACCGATGACAAGAGCTTGCGCTTAACAGGCATCTTTGGGCGGTGGGTCCCGATTTCTACGCCAACGCCAGACTCCAGGGACGCTACGGCTACCATTTCTACAGGAACATAGGGTAGAGGCTTCTCAGGGAAGGCGCGTGGGACCACAACCACAGCAACTTCTCTTAAGGAAGGACGAACGGTGGTTCGTCGCTTCAAAGGAACTGCTGGATTACCAGCTGGGACAGCATCCTTGTGATTAAGCAATAGCCACCTCTCTTCCCTAATAACAGCACCTGTCGCATGCTGATACCATGCCACGTAGGCATTTGAAGCTTTTGGCACGTAGCTTGGCTCGCTGATGAGAAACCTAGACCCCGTGTTTAGCCGCATAAAGTTATGCAGCAAGCCGTGAATACCCTCTTTTGTAGCAACCGGCTCAGATAAGAAAGCCTCGAGCGGGACACCCTGATCATAACCCGACTGTTGAGCAAAACGGTGAAGGTTGTACCTCATGAAAAATGCCGAGGCGCCTTTCCTGAACACTAGAAAGCCTGGCCTGATCGAATATAAGTGCAGGATCTCCCGGGCCTTTAACGTAGGAGCCCCGTCTTTGAAAGTATCACACAGCTGTTGCATTGCCTTGGTGGATTCCTTGCCGATAGTTAGGACTCTGTCAACAAAAGTCATAATATCCCCAACCATACGCGGGCGAAGGACCAGGCGCCGAGCCTCTCGCTGTGACGGATCTAATGCGGAAGCGTCCACTAGAAACATGACCCAGGGAAAGTTATAACTGTCATAGAAGTAGGGCCGTTTGTGGACTCCGAAAGCACCAATCACGTGCGTTTCGACCTAGAACGTAAAGTAGTGCAGCGGAAGATGCACGGGTTTTACTCCAGGTTGAGTAGTATCCGCTGCTAAGCTCAGGCCGTGGTATAGATGAGCCAGCCCCACAATCCCAATGGCCACACGCATCACCACAACCATGCGGTGGGCTGGGTAAAAGACTGATGGCCTCATAAAGCGAGAGTGCATTGGAAGCACGAACCAGTTCAACCACATGCCAAGAAACCCATGAAGAACGTCTCTTCATCAACGTCTGAAGCAACAAGCTCTGCGAAAAGAACAACTGGGATTTCCGGAATAAAGAAGCTTCTTAAATCTACTTCCGCCATCGGCTGGTTATCCTAAACGGGTCGTCAAGCTTGGCGAATTTCGCAGCTTGTTTTGATAAGACTTCTGGGCGAAAAAAGCGAGCGATGAAATCTGTGAAGCTGACTCCATGTCCTCCAGACTATAGAAATAGGCTCTCGTAAATGTTCAACACTTTGATCAGACTCGGGAATCGATGTTGAATGGCATTCTCCGGGGTGAGGCCCATCACCACTGATTTGGTGGCAAAGATGTACTCGTCAGGGGGACGTATCTCCTCGTAATGTTCCCCTCTGATGGGTAAGCCGGAGATCTCCACGAACTCCCCCAAGGAGATTGAAACTTCCCGGTCTGATAGAAGAATTGTGTGAGTTGGGATATTCCATTGTTCCAAGAAAGCTTTGACCCACCATACAGGGGGCGTAGAATACATGAAAAGAGATGCATAAATTACGGGGTACAACCCGAGCTTCAGCAGCAGTGATTTCTTGGCCGACAAGATGCATCGAGCCCACTGCAGATATCCGGCTGAATGGCGAGGAGTCAAGCCAATCATGTACACTTGTCCCCAAGGGCGCGACTCACCTTGACATATGCACCGTCCAAAAATATGCAAAGCCATCGGCAGCTGTACAGGTATTGAGGCCATAGAAGGCTGAAGGTGACCCTCTGATGTCCAGTTGACCTCCTCTGCGGCGTAATGCACCTAAGGCGAGTTGGCATAGTGAATCGTTGAAATGGGCTCTGAGAATACTGCGCAAGAAAAACTACGCCGACCCTGGATGATTTGATTATACCATGACCCCCATAGATGAAGAGATTTCTACTCCGGGTCATGATCTTTAATGAGTGCAAAGACTTCCCTATCCACAGGCGCGTCAGCGAAGGCGCTTTCTGAACGAACAAAAGGAAAGGAAGAATCGAAAGACATGGTACCTGCACGAAAAAAGGCGAGTGTTAGTTGCCAACGCTATCCTGACGCTTGGTACATTAAAATTTTACCACACTGCAATGCAGGAGAAAGGGACCAGGGGGACCCACAAAATCAAAGTGACGGCTCATCATTGATGAGACGGTCACTCATTAAGGAGGAAATCCTAAAAGGATTCTCATTTAACGAGAGACTCATTGAGCCAAGGAGTTGAACTCTCTTGAGAGCAGTGCTCTGCAGACAGAAATCATATCTGTCAAATGTAATTAAGAAGGGAATAAAATTCCCCAAAAATTTCTAAAGAGCTATGCTCTGTAAAACCCTAAGATCTTTAAAAATCTGAAATAAAAATGCTAAAAACTCTAAGAGTTCTTCATTAACAGGTTAAGAAACCCTAAAAAAGATTTCTTTAGATCTATGATCTAAGAAGAGCAAAACTCTGTTCTAATTAATGGTTTAAACAAACCTTAAAATACATCTTAAAAGATCGATGGTCTAAGAAGAGCAAAGCTCTGTTTAATGGGTTCGATTATGATCCTAACCAAAAAATTTGGGCAAAGTTATAACTCTAAAAGAGTTTCTTTGGGGCAGAAGTCTAAACTCTGAAAGGAGAATTAAATTCTCAGAAGAACAAAAGAACAAGAGGATGATGAACATCAGTCATCTCAAGGGCCAAAGGCCCTACTTATATCCAGAGGGAGCCGGTCCAACTTCCAAGAAGATCCAACGGCGAAAAAGCTGCCACCGCTGCACCCACGTGTGAGCCACGTGAGCGCAACGGTGGGGGGCATTTGTTTCCCCCGATAATAGAAGAGTAAGGCTATGTTCAAAATTTGAAAAGAGGCAGCGCCTAACGTGCCTTACACGAGGGCGCCAGTGCTAAGAGTTAAAAAACTCTGAGGCAACGCCTCACGTGCACTGCACGAGGGCACCAGTGCCAAGAGTTAAAAACTCTGAGGCAGCGTCTCATATGCCTTGCACGAGGGCTCCAGTGCCAAGAGTTAAAAAACTCTGAAGCAGCGCCTCACGTGCATTGCACGAGGGCGCCAGCGCCAAGAGTTAAAAACTCGGAGGCAGTGCCTCACGTGTCCCGCACGAGGGCGCTGGCACCAGAACTAAAAGTTCTCTGCCGTTGGATCAAAGATCCAACGGTGATAATAAATCATCAAAACACAGAACTAAATTCTGTTGAGGAAATGTTCCTCAAATCTTTCTGAACGAGAAAGATTACTCTCTGTAAAATAGAGCATCGTTGGATTAAAAATCCGATAGTGAAAATCACCAAGCTACAGAATAAGCTCTGTAGGGGAAAATATTTTCTCCAATCTTTCTAAACAAGAAAGATTACGCTCTGTAAAATAGAGCACCGTTGGATTAAAGATCCAATAGTGATTAAAAATCACCAAATTACAGAATAAGCTCTGTATGGGATAATATTTTCCCAATCTTGTTAAAAACAAGAAAAATGTCTTCTGTAAAACAAAAGTGCTCGGATCAAAGATCCAACGGTAGATAAAATCCCCAAATCAATTAAGAAATCTCTAAATGAAAGGTTTTCTTAACTGAATCAACAAATCTGCCTCCACTATATAAAGGCCCCAAGACTTCAAGTATTCTATAGAGGAACCCCTCCCCCCATAAATTTCAAAGTTCAAAAAGAAGAGCAAGAAAAAAGAGCTTTAAGAAAGAAGAAAGAAGAAAGAAGAAAGAAGAAGAACTTTCTTCAAGGTAAATAGAGATCATAGTATCTCATCTGTATACCCAAGGGTTTAACCCTTATAAAAGAATATAGTTCTTTCTCTGGATCTGAGATCCATGAGACAAGTCTCCCATAAATGAGAATTTAATTCTCATGGGGTTGAATTTGTTCTTGGAGATTGAAGATCCAGGGGAGAACAAAGAATTGAATTCTTCAGAAAAATACATAAAGAAAGAGACAGCGCCAAGCGTCTCATATGCCCCTCACGTGGGCGATGCTCAAATAAAGAGTGCTTTGCACTCTGTGGTTGACGCTCAGCGTTAAGCGCCCCCATGCGCCCCTTACATGGACACTGCTAAAATAAAGAGTGCTTTGCACTCAGTGGTTGGCGTTCAGCGCCAAGTGCCTCATGTACCCCTCACGTGGGCGCTGTCTAACATAAAGCACTCTGTAAATAGAGCCCAGTGCCATAAAGAGTGTTTGACACACCACAAAAAAAATAGGGTGAGCGTCAGAGCCCATATCAATGCTCAACACTGTTGCACGGAAAAAGGGGCCGAGCCCAAACAAGTGTTTAACACTTTATTGAAAAACTGAGTGGGGTGAGTCCAAGTTGACCAAAAGTCCCTAATTCAGATCAAGCGAGCCCATGTGCTCACTTTTTTTTCAAATTGGTCTTAGTCCCAAACCCAACTACAGATCTCCCAACTGACAATTGGTTCCATGGTACATCTCCCCACACCTCTGACATATGTCATTGTAATTCTTCAACGTCTTCAGAGAGGTGGTGGGTCCCGACAACCAACAATTCCACAGACCGTAATGTCTTTAAACTAGCCATGGACCGTAATGTCCTTAAACCAGCTGTGGACCGCAACATCTTTAAACTAAACCCTCATACCAAAAATGATGATCTACGGACCGTAACGTCCCTAAACTAAAACGATCGAGCACAAATGCTTTTTCGTTGGATCAAAAATGATCTCGAAACCCCGTTAAGTAGATCTTAGTCCAACATCGGATTAATGTATCCTTAACAAATATTTAAGTCGGTCTTAATCTCAAACAAGGTTAACGATCCTTAAATCAAACCAAACCTAAATCTAAGAAAATACGGATTTGGACTAAGCCATGCCCTACGGGTGACAACACAAATTAGTCTCCGTATACAATCCACGGGCAACCAAAAATAAAAAAAACACACACGACACGAAATGAACTTCTGAAGCCGGAGAAAGTGGTTATCGCTACGCGGTAACGTAATTAACTGCAGGGGCTTGCTCCTGCAGGGAAGAGCGTCCCCATAATCAAAAACCCATCGCAAACGAGGGGGAATCTGACGAAGTCTACTACAACGGCCGCATCTGTCCAAACCTCAGATAGACGGTGCCATAAATCAACTTGGCATCTTCGAAAAGCTGGACGGATAAATCTAAATAGTATCTGCCCCCAAATTCAGGCAAGACGACCTGCGCGGTTTCGTCCCTGTTTTCGGAGGTAAACATAGACATGTTAAGATAAAGAGTAACCAGATAGCATACTATTATATCGAGCAAGAAAGTCCTCCCTATATATGTCCAAGCATCCACTATAATATACTACATGTACAATAATGGCCTTTAGGGCATACATACAACTAACAACGATAACATGCTAAGCCTTAACAAGGAGGTATACATAAATAAGCAGAAATGAAATGAAAAACTGAATGAAACCAGATGTCCAGTTGTGATACGACCTACTTGTACTCCTCTTCGACCGCTTCTATCTTCTCTGTCTCAATGCCACTTGACGAATATTCTAAGAAAGAAAGATGGATGGATGGAATGCCCGTCAGCGAACTAACGCTCGGTAAGTCTCCAAAAGGATGGTGTGATGTATGGTATAGCATGGATATAAATCATGAACATGTAAACAAGTATAATAACATGCATGGTAATGTGTATGTCAACTATATTAGCATGGCAAAAAAGAATAACATGGCTGTGGAGTGTAGGTATAGTGAACATGAAGGGAATATAAGTGTCCTAAAAGGTCTGTAAAATGGTAAAAGTAACTAACGTGAGTTCAAGGTGTAAGTATCAATCAAATCTTAAGAGTGTTCTCAAACCCAACAAGCTATAATCCAGGGATAAGGAACCATGGGCCCTCATGATAGTCAATAACGGGACTTCGACCATCGTCGAAGCATTCTAAACTCAAGGCTATAATTCAGGAGTAAGGAAACGCGGGCCCTCATGATTGTTAGTATTCGTGATTGCTTGTATTCATGTTGTTAGAATGGGACACTTGAGATTTCATTGGACTCACAACTCAAACTATCCCAACACCCCATATATATTAGTCTATAGTTAAAATTACAAGTCTTGCCCGAATCCATGAATACATCAAGTTTTAAAGATTGAGTTCATGTCAAGATCAAGAATCCATGTCACGTTTCAAGTATTCATGTCAAGTTGTATTCATAGTTCGGGTCAAGTCAAGTCTAGCATTTAATTGGATTATGTTAAACATATAATATCTAATTATGTTTTCATGTACATACAACAATTTAAAAATCAAGATAAATAAAGTATACATGTTCAAATAACATGAAATAAACCAAGTATATTATTCAAGTAACGGCTATACACAATGCTGTTAAGAAGTGTTGTGAATGACTAATCAATCAAGTCAATCAACTTCAGAATATAAACAGAATTATAGATCTATTTGTTGTGCATGCATGAGTTCCAATCGCGTATAAATACGACTACCAGTTTGGGAGATATACCCATTTTCGTTTCATTGCGCAGAACAGATTAGACTGTCCAGCACCATCGCATATTTTTAAAACACAGTTTGACTTAATTTCCATCAGGTTTCAGGTTATGATAATTATTAAAAAAATTGTAGGTCTTTCGATGTAGTTATCAAAAACACTAAGATTCGCATGATTTGGATTTTGTAAGCTTAAGTTATGATCATTTTAACATCAGCAGTTAAAACAGAAATTCAGATTTCTGAACAGCAACTATATGTTATATTGTAAAGCCTATATAGGGTTGTTTCATGTGTTTCTAAGTAATCTAATATACAGGAAATTATAGCTCTATCAATTTTGCATCTACGCATCTATATTTTGTCATGAACGGACATCGAGAGTTCAAGTTATGTCCTATTTAAAAACAGTGCGCGAATCAGGACAGATTATGTTTAGATTCGTCGCTTAAAATTGTAACGCGGTTTTCTATATTATATGTCGATTTTTAGTAAAAAATTAACCTAATAAAATCCAAATCTTTTGATTTAGATATTGAAAACATCTGAAAATACTTAATTTGGATCAACGATTATAGAGTTATGATCTCTTGAAAAAGACCCTTAATGACAGTTTTCTGGTTTTAAAAACAGTGAATAAAAGATTACGTAACTCATAAACCGTTATTCGGTTTGATATGAAATTTTTACTGTAAATTAGGAATTCTATCTATTATTTTATCCTAATATTCCAAAAATTTCTATAAGTGGAAATTAATTTATAAAAATTATTTTAAACATAAATGTTTCGTAAGATTGTATTTGAAAGTGATAAATCTATGGTATTTATCTATAACTTTGTTTTCTTGTCTACAAAAAAAAATAATTAAAATTTAAGCGATAAATAACATGAATTAACATTTGTGAAGCAAACATATGATCTGGTCATAATTAACCTTCTAAAACAAGAATACTTAATATGTTGTCAACCATTACATGCAAGATTTTATAACTAAACATATATACTTTATTTTAACCATTTTTTAATTTAACAAAAGAACTTTATCATAGGACTAACTAGTTATCTCAAGATTCGACATGATGGAGGTATGGTAAGGGGATGAATTTCAAGTAGAGAAAAGGAGGAGGAGAGGGGACTTACGGGTTGTGTGAGTCGGTATAACAACTGGTTCACCGATTCGATTCTAGCGGCAAAAAAAAGTCTATGTGGCCTGGGCTTGAAAAACCAAGAAAAGAATCAAGTTAGTTTCTAAAAATATTCTCTATGTAGATTTTCAGAGGAAAGAAAAGAAATATAAAGCGATACTTACAAAGTTTTTGAATGGTACAATACTTCGGTCTTGAATTCCAAGGGACGAAGTGAGCTCCGATGACGCCGAAACTTAAAGAGCTCTAAGAATGAAGATTTGAAATGATTTTTTCGAAAGAGGATGAACAATGAATGTAACAACTCCAATTTCGATATATATAAAATTATTAAAAAGTCAATGTACAATTAGGGTATTTACAATTCCTGTGAAGGCTATAAGTATTTGTTTCAATTTTGAACAGCAAGCAAGAACTAGTAGCTCATCGGTAATGGCATTGCACTATTAAGACATAGCACCAGAGTTCAAATCACGTAAGCCACATTATCCTTTTATTTTAAATTCTTTTAATCTTTTTAGAAGCCCAAGGGTTTGCATGTGCAATACACGTAAACTGAAGAGTCACACTTTAAACAAACATATGAACTGAAGTATACCAATCGACCCCGACACGTGGCCCAAACCCTAGCACCCCCCGTCGGTTTTGGTCCGGCGACAAGCGCGAAAAGGCCAAGTGACGTCGGTCTCCCCCGTCCCTAATGCCCTAAACTCTTCACCTCTGCAACCTTTCAGGTACCCCACTAAGCCCTTATTGCTTGTTTACTCTGAATTTATCCAGAGAGCAATAAAATGTCCCTTTAATCCTTTTTAATGCATATTTTAATGCATTTATTTCACCACCTAAACCCTAATTTCTCCTATAAATACCTACTCCATTTTACACCCATCTCACTCAGAATTCCATTACGAAAACTATACAAAATTCTCAAGTCCTTTTGTGTACGAGTGGAGTTAGCAAAGGGCGAAGCTCCGACGAAATTCCGGCGACGATTCGAAAAGTTTCCGGCAACGAAACGACGTCCTGAAGCTTTTTTTAGGACCCCCTCTCTCTCCTCTAGTCCAACAAACCAGTAAGTCCCCTCTCCCCTCTCTTCTTCTTCTATGAAATTAATCATTTCTAAAACCCGACAGAAGCGGAGTTAATCCGACTTCCGATTCGGTTTTTCTTCAAAACTCAAATTTTCTTAACCTATAACATACCATACTCTCAAATATTATTTAATGAACATTAATAAATCTATTAAAATAAGTTTCACCATAAAAGATTCATTTTTGTAACTTTTATCACAGAAAAATACCATATACTTTAGTTTCGACATAACAACTTATTTACTTGCTATACCTTTAGATAGTTCATGAGATAATAACCCACCTCATCACAACACACATCTCAATCATACCACGATGAATTTTGGTACAATAGAATATGAGAAATACGAATTTACAAATAAATATCCTAAACTTACAAATCCGTTTTCTATAAAAAGTGTATTGATCATTTTCTTGCAATTACGCCTCTACAACCCAATTTTGGGGAACCCTGTTTCGGGATGGTGTGGATTATCGTACATTCTTTGGTCTAGTAGAGCGGAATTCAGAACTCTGCAAGGAGCATTAGGATTCCGATGGAAATTTTAATACCGTTTTTAAGAAAATGAGATTTCTAGAAAAATAATAAATTAAAATTATATATATATATATATATATTATCAAGAGATCTATTTTAGATATATAACACAATATTCCAAATTTTCTAAATCAAAAGAATGACCTTTACATAAAAATACCATGCAATACAAAACAAGTTCAATATATATCAACAAAATACTATATACTATGAAAACTAGGTTCTATTTACTAGAAATGTCACAATTGTAAAATATACCATTATGAAAACCCTAAAGACGATAATTAAATGCTTGAGGTGTATTTTAAAAATTAAACCAAACTATTCTTACATAAAACACCTCAAGTTATATAAATTATAATAAGGACCCTAGTAAATATAGGTTTAAGAGGAACCAGTCTCTTGAGCCTAAGGGAGCCGGAGATATGGGTGCTTGCCTATCTAAGGTAGACAACCTAAATAACGGTGTTATCAATACGGTAATTATCTTTGAAAAAGACACAAATCCTGCCGTCCATGTGCAGCAGTTACCGATAACACCGAAACCTAAGTCAGGATTTCAATTTCTTTTCCAATTGTTTGACTCAGACTGAGTCTAAATATAAACAATCTGACTTGAATGAGATTCAAGTATAAAACTATAATATAACATGAATCCATTTATTCAATCAATATTAACTAAACCGAACCATGGATATACTCCGTTTACATACTCATCAATTATATCCGTTCCATTACCGATATCATGGTTTCGGTAAGTCATCCATCTATACAATTTATAATACAAAATAATATAATACAGTCCATACAATCAATAAAAAAGACATCGTGGGGTTTTAAAGGGGTAGATTGGTATGGAAGGTGTTAAAATTGGCATGAGACTGTAACCATAATACACCTAACCTGACTATCCATTGCCGTTGTACCGTGGCTGAACGATTCCTTGTGCTCCTTATACCTTAGTCTCCAGAATAGTAGGACTTCTCTAGTATACACTGGCATTTTCTGTACCAAACTAAAAACAAGAGCGTTAACAATATAATCAAACATTAATAAAACTATACTCTCTCTGTCTATTCTACTTCTCCCTTATCTTTGGGACTTACGAAGCGATTGTTCGCTGACGACATTCCGTTTCTACTTTCTTTGGAATGTTGTCAGGTGGATCCGACTTACTGGAGACAGATCCCATCAGCGAGGACTTGGATCAGCTAGCCTTCGACCCAGAGCTTTAGATTCCTTGTACATATTTACATTACTGTTATGTCATTGTTTAGGCATTGCTTTCATTCCATGTATTTACTTTTCCATTGTACTGTAAAAAGAATGTTTAATAAATAAATTTGTTGTTCATTTACATTTGTCTCTTATGTACATTTATCTTATATTGCTTAGATACGCTTAGCGTGTTTACTTCTGAGTAAATACTGTTGGAGATAGTGCCCTCAGAGTCAATTATTGGATCACAGGCACGTGATTGCAATGATTGAGGGAGGACCTATCCCGGTAGGACAGTCTTACTCGAGATGATAGTATGCTATCTGGTTTACCTTTATCATCGTGTACTGCTTTAGGTGACCTGACATGTCGCTATTGCACGTTGATAGAGCCCCTAGGATTCTTGCTTGACTGCCAGCAGTATGAGGGCGATCATATAAATGAGAGCTGGAGTCTATAAGCACATCCTTAAAAGGTCCCTAGTCGTTGGAGTTTCGAGACAGGGCATCGATACTCCAGAGTAGACTAGTGTATACAGTCGAGACCCCAACGAGGGGCGGTGGCCGGTCTCACAAGCCACTGGTGTCAGTTGGTTCACCTAAGATGTATACAGGTGCTCATTGGGTTATGAGTACACCGGACAGGACTCGCCGGGAACATGCTAGTTGGTCTTATACCTGACGTCAGATAGCAGTTCCCAGGTGACATGTGTACAGGTTAGTTCATCGACCTGGGGATCGTCATTTGTCTCGTGTGAGTTCCCACTGTGCTTTGGTTACTACCCTACCACGGCTCAAAGGAGTCGTGCAAACAGGCCGTACAAACAGGTATTAGTTGGGTACAGTCCCGAGCCACATGGAGGCAGTGATCGGATCTTTAGGGGTTCGTCTCTCCCGGTATTGGGGGTGAGGTCGCGCTGTGTCTAGGAGATCCATTACACGAAGTCCTTGGCCAAGGCAGGAGATTTACTGGTAGGTATTCCAGTAGTATCTCAGGGTGTTCTGGGCTACACTCCGACACGACTTGTACCGCTTTTGGGGGTCTGACTTTTACCAACTCCCTAGGCCCGACATGCGATGCTCATAGACGAACGGACCGGACTGTACGGATATTGTCACTGACAGGCTCAGTAGGGTGTCAGGATGAGTTCGCTCATCGACTTCCCTTTTGGTCAATAGCTGGTTGCCCGTCACGTATTGGCTTATACCTCTGACGTGCTAGTGGTTAAATCCACAGCCATAGTATTGACGAGTCTTTAGAGTCCACCACACTTACAGTTACTCAAGCTTTCGGGCGAAACGCTGTAGAGGCCGTATGGACATATGGCAGGGTCCGATCAGATACGTGCGGTATTGTACGGATCAGGATCGGACGGTTAGTACTAGTGGCCATATAGTTATATGGCAGGGTTCGATCAGATACGTGCGGTATTGCACGAATCAGGATCGGACGGATATTACTAGCCGGCTTTGGTTTAAGCCGGATCCTAGTTTAGTACAGTGTAGATTTTGTCTCATTGCATTTGTATCCGGACGGAATACAGATGCGGGTGTGTATGCACAGTATCGGGGTTTTCCTGTAATTTATTACGGGACCAGTTTTCTGGAGTTGCCAGTTTGCTTTCTGTTCCGGCCGGTTTTTCCTTTGTTCTTTCCCGGCCGGACTTTTCCGATGGAGGGACTAATTTACAATTGTGCAAATTGGTATTTGTGGAGGGGTTTTCTTTCAATTGTGGGGCTTCATGATGGTTCATAATCATGAGATGCTTTCTTAGTCTTTTCCATGCTTTTTGATGATAAGAAAGGATTTGAGGTTGATTTGAGTTTTGGTTATGATAATGTTTTGGTTATGGTCACCCTCCACCTTTATACTACCATCACCTCCCTTTTATTATCCACCCACCATTCACACATTTGCATAAGGCCGGCCACTTCTTTGAGGGAGGAAGAGAGAGTTTCATTTTGCATGTGGCAATTTTCTTCATCTCAATTTCCTTGCAAGAAAAATGAAAGCACCATTTTTCTTAACCTCATTCCTCCATCATCTTCAAAGGCAACAAACCCCAAATGAGACATAGCCTCTACACTACACATTCTACAGCAAATCTTGGACGCGTCGGCTAGCCTACTTCGCGCCCGAGTTGCCTCGGTATTGAGGTGGGAGCCCGTAAAAGATACAGGCGATGTGGTGCCCTTCCGGCGAGGAGGCGACGACCGGAGTTTCCGCAGGAGATCGGGACGACGACGAGAAGACCGGAGGACTCGGATCATTCGGTATATCTCTTCCCCTTCTTGTAGTTAGCTTAGACTAGTTAATGGTTCGATCCGGGTGTTTAGTGCGCAGTGGTGCCGGTTTGCTAAGTTCGCAAAATTAAAGTTTATCACCGCTTCCGCATTTGGCCGTCGGATTGACTGCCGGGGCGCCGCCGTGCACTTACAGTGGTATCAGAGCCTCGCCATTAACTTCGTCTAGCTTTGTTTGATGTGTTTTGCATTTCCGATCGACCAAAATTCCAAAATCTACATTTTTGTTCACATCAGTTTTCTGTTGAAAATTTTTGGTGTCAAAAAATTTTTCAGGTTACAGAAAAGTGATGTGCTGGAAAATCTAAGGTTTCTGCAAAAATTCGATGCAGTGATTCGACTGTAGGAGCGCGGAACCGCGGCAAACACCCCCTTATTGCCGCGGTTCCGCCGCACCTTTATGTGATCACTGTATCATATTTCTGCAGTTACCTCCTGAATGGAATTTAGGGTTTTTGGAATATTAATATTGGGCCCAGAATTTCCTGATCTGCTACAGTAATGCTTGGGGGCCCACTTGTTAAAATTTGATCGATCGGATATTTTAAACATATTATTTCACAGTATTTACGTTATATCTGCGACCGTGAATGCCACTTGATCGGTAAATCCGGTCTAACTGCTATAGCCCGGTTAGACGGATTTGCGAACGTGACTTTCACGTTGGTGTTCTATGTATTGCTGTGATGTTGCGGATCGGTCAAGGGGGATAGCTGGATGCAATGCTAGTACAGTTTTGTTGTATTATGTACATTTGATATTGCGGGGCGAGCGTCCGACATGTGGACTGCCGTCACTGCCTGTTTGTATTGTTCTTTTGGGGCACGACCTGGTTACGGTCGATGTACCCGTTGTATGTATATTTTACTTTCTGTACTAGGATTACCCCGCGGAGGGGTGCACGGATAGCCGGGTTCTGGAGGGCAACAAGCCCGCATCTCATGGCATTGGGACGGAGGGGGCTTCACTCTAGAATTGGCGGGCTATTCGCCGCACTCGTAGGGGGTACGGGTTGACCCAGGAGGGGTGCCCAAGTTACCGGATTCCGTGAAGTGCTGGGTGGTCCATTCACGGCGCTGAAGGGGGCTGCCTCGCTTCAGGTTTTGGCGGGTAACTTGCCGCGCCCGTAGGGGTCTAGGATTTCATTGCGCAGGCTATCCACACGACCAGGGGAACGTCGGGTTTCAGTAGTTGCTCTGTGAAACCCGGGGATCCCAGATATCTGTATTGTTCTGTAATGCTGTACATTTCTGTGATGTTGCATTTTTATCACGCCTTGAGCGAAATATAATATATTGGTATATATATTAGTAGATGTTGTATATGTTTTTCATCCGCACTAGTCCAGTCCCCGCTCTGTCGTTAGTTAGCTAACCTAACGGGTGATGACGGGACCCAGTGGCGAATGCGGATGGCATATACGTACGTCAGTATATTTTCGTTCTTTGTGGTGTGTTCAATGATGGGACTGCATTGATTCGGATCAATGCAAGTTAAAACAAACCTATTCTGATGTTGTTGGAACACTTTTCAAAAATCTGTTATTGCAAGGACGTTCACTTTTGTTTTTCATCGTGGTATTCATTTGGAATATCCTGCTCCTCAGTCGACGAGGCAAGGGCCGAGATCCCTTCACCGGGAGTGACCCCTTGGACAGAATTTTGCGTCAGGGCATTAACTTCACTATAGTCGATTACTTTTGCTTTGCATCGAGGTATTCATTTGGAATATCCTGCACCCTATTCTACGGGGAAAGAGCCGAGATCCCTTTACCGGGAGTGACCTCTTTAGTAAAGGTTTTCGTCACTATATTTTCTAAAAAGCTATCCGTTCCTTCAACGATATCAAGTTCATTACGTTAAAGGTTTTCGCCAGAAACCATTCGTAGCCCTCCATCATTTCGGTTAAATATTCGGTAGTATTCAAGCTATGTATTTTGACCTCACGCCAAGGCATAGTGATTGGTAGCTGTCGGATATTTATCTGTAGCATAGATAGATGCGTTGGTTTGGGACAGTCGTACTACTATTTTGGCCTACGTCAAGGGTATGTACGGGTGGGTTCAAATTAACCTAGATAATGATGGGCAGAACTTGACATGCGACTTATGATATTTTGACCTCACGCCAAGGTCATAAGAGCATGGGGGCAGAAATCACATCGGGAGTTTCAAAAGAACTGAAACTTGCCAGATATGCGCATACCTTCTGGAGTGTGATAGCGTGAGCGGATTCCGTCACGTTATCATGCAATGATAGTTGGATCCCGATTCCCACTGATGAGTTGGTTTACTCCTCGGGTGACCCCGACTAATTCTTCTTTCAGGTTTGGAGGAGAATTTGAGGTACAGTGGGAGGTTTCCTGATTAGAAAAAGTGATAACCATTCTGATCTAGGTTAGAGTGCACGCTGAGTGTTTCTTTTCTCTCTCTCTTTGGCAGCGACCATTGATCCGACCCTAGACTATGACTCAGTGACCAAGTTAACCGAACCTTCTTAACACTGGCTTTTGGATTTTCAGAGTTGCAGACCTCATTGCCACTCCTACTTTTACCCTTTTCTCCAGGACACCCCGTATTACTGCGAACGTCCACTTCCATTGGACAAAGCCATCGTATGGTTAGATACGAACTCGAAGGAATTTATTCGAGGATGGTTTCCGGTTCTGGAGAAAAAGAATAGGACTATTCAGTTGTCTTTTCCTTCTACCTTCTCTCAGGTTGCGAGTACTCCTTGGTTTAGGGGTAGTACACCTATTATGCAAATTGGATAGTCTTCTTCCAAACCATAGGCAGGTGCCGACCGGTAGGGAATGAAGAAAACCAATTAGCATAACGATGGTGTACAGAAGGTATTAAGTTCAGACAAAGCAAGGGATTAGTAAGAGGGCAAAGTAAATTGCGACTGATACTCACGACCAAACCAAGTATTTCTTCGCCAATCCTAAATCACCTTTGTATTTCTCCAGGACACTCCGTATCACTACGAAGATCCACAGTTTATTGGATACTCCATCGTATGGTTATATACGAACTCGAAAGGAACTTGTTCCAGTTCGGGGATGGATTCTGGTCCAGGAGAAATAGGAATAAGGTTTATTCGGTTGTCTTTTATCTTCACCTTCTCTCGCGTTGCGAGTGCTCCTAGGATTAGGACAGTCACCCTTTATGCTTATTGGATAGTCATCTTCCAAACCATAGGCTGGTGCCGAACGGTAGGGAATGAAGAAAACCATTTGGCCTAAAGGGGTGTACAGAAGGTAATGACTAAAAACATATAAAGGGATTTGGAGAGGTGGCAAAGAATTATAAGGTTACAGTCGTGAATCTGGATAATGGAAGAGGCATTACTAGGAATACCAGGAAACCCCGTCGAAACATTTCAATGTTTCAGTTTCACTGTGTACTGTTAATAGAAAACTGATTTCCCAATTAGACACTTGCTCCAGGGTATGTATTTACCAGGTATGATTCTCACATCTGTATGGTTTTACAGATGATGAGTGGGAGTAAGTTATTGGGAATTGGGTGATTATCCTCATTATATCGGGATTCGTCGTAATCGGTGATATTTGAGGAAGTCACCTGGGCTGTTTGCCGGTCGGCAAATATTTGGTTTTGAATATCCGCTGTTGTGTACCAATTTCAAATTGATATATCTGTACGTCTATTTTCATAGAGTGAGATATACCTTTTGATATTATGTCGATGACATTTACCTATATCAGTGGATGGTTAGGTAAGGAGCATTGAACAGCGGTGTAATTCTTCTTAACCAAAAGTACAGTTTTCAACCTACGACACACAGTGAATGAGTCACTAGACTCAGGGGACTTATACAGAGTATTGTATATTGTCCAGGGTCCATCAGGACAGAGGGGTTGGTCCTCGTACTATATTCTGTTTACTTTTAACTTCTCTAGTTCTTAGACATGTGTTTCGTAGAAACACAGGGTCTAAGTTTTGAGGAGTTATAGGTATTTGAATAGAGTAGAGAACCAGGTGTACCAAGTATCGGGATTCTTCAAAGTGATCGAAGATGTAGATACTTGCGTATGGTATTCAGTTAATAGTAATGATAAAGTGAAATTGCTTCTCTTTCAGGTTACTCATAATTGGAAGCATTCCTAAGTTGAGTAACGCTGATCGGCCTCTCTCCATTTAGTTGACATGCACTGGAGACAGCTGCATGATTTGAATCTGGTTAAATTAAATCAGTGCCTCTGGTTCTATATTGGATATAGAACAGTTCATATCTTAACGATGTTAAGGTACGGGGAGTTGTCCGGCTTATGATTAAAACCAGACACTGGACAACTCAAGGCACGTTTCTGTAATGGCTGTTTGTGGGTTGACCCAGGCTATGACGAGGGTTGACTTTCTACCATCTGGGAGATCAATAGTAATATTGTTCTAGACTCGCCACAGTTTTATTAAAAATGAATTTTTTCAAAAACAGTAGTGGGAGTATGGTAGAACTGGAAGTGATTCCAGAACCGCAAACGATTACTGAAGATTTGATAAGGAACCTAAAGATTCAATCTGATTTAACATTCCATTGGCCACTCCGCAGATACGGTGGGTAACCTCAGGCACCCGAGAGGTACTCCGGTAGCCTCAAGGACGGTGGCAGGGAGGTTCTTGTTTACCCACACTTGCCATTGCTGTTGTTCCAGGCTGCGAGACCCGGTGGGAGGATGAGTATAGCGTCGTTCTAAACTAGATTTAGAAGTGCACGTCTATATGACTCTGCCAGAGGGTTGTCGTAGTCAGTGGGAGCAGCAGAAGCATTGGTGGACATCAAGCTTATGTCTACTTATAGACTAAAGCACATGTAGCGGAGATAGATCATCTATTTCTGACGTGACAGTCATAGGTTTGACTTCATCAGAATAGGGGATGGATCTGTTGAGAAGGTAGTAGGGTGTGATATCCTGGTATTTGGATGACATACACAGAGTAGGAAGTGATATTCCTATACTACGATCGGTTATACTTTGGTCGTCACACAGTGGTTTCTCCACATGGGACTTGGACATTATATAAGACATACTGGTTACTAGATCTATAGTTTTAGATCTAGATTTGGGTGGTTTCCCAATCTGGGTACTTAGACAGCATTCTAAGAGTATTTAGAATAGACGACTCCTGGCATGGTAGTGTACCTGCAGGTAATGGAGTCACCCTCTCTAAAGGTGTCTTACAGACTAAAGGGAAGAGGGATATGCATGATTGGCAGATCACTTGCTCAGGCAATTGAGTCAATCATGAGATGTCAAGTACCACACCAGATGTTGTTCTTGCAGTAGGTGCAATAAGTTGATATTGATCCAATCCTGGGGATACAGTCGGAAGCAGTTTTAGAACATAAGTGAATGTTCTAGGGATATCATAACGGCTGCCTCCTTTAGGAGACGGTTATCACTCCAGGCTTCCAAGGTGACATGGACGACAGGGTGATTGTCAGAGTTTTAGTTTTCCTTCTGACGAGGGGCAGTATTTTGGACAGGTGGTCCAAGGAAATACTGAGGGTGGCATGGCGCAGGATACTGATTAAGTTCAGTTGACGATACAGTCTAAGAAGTTTGGATTTGGATTTCATTTATGAGCTAGGTCCCATCAGACATCCAGACATTCTAAGACAGGTATTGCTCATTTCGGGAGATGGCTTTCTCCGCGAACTTGAGATATAAAGAGACATAGAAAGAAACATTTAGGCGGATCCACTCACTGAGGCTATTCCTCGAACGCAATAGTTTCGCAAACGGATTTTGTGAGACTGACTAGTAGGGGAGTTGGGTGTGGATTATCGTACATTCTTTGGTCTAGTAGAGCGGAATTCAGAACTCTGCAAGGAGCATTAGGATTCCGATGGAAATTTTAATACCGTTTTTAAGAAAATGAGATTTCTAGAAAAATAATAAATTAAAATTATATATATATATATTATCAAGAGATCTATTTTAGATATATAACACAATATTCCAAATTTTCTAAATCAAAAGAATCACCTTTACATAAAAATACCATGCAATACAAAACAAGTTCAATATATATCAACAAAATACTATATACTATGAAAACTAGGTTCTATTTACTAGAAATGTCACAATTGTAAAATATACCATTATGAAAACCCTAAAGACGATAATTAAATGCTTGAGGTGTATTTTAAAAATTAAACCAAACTCTTTTTACATAAAACCCCTCAAGTTATATAAATTATAATAAGGACCCTAGTAAATATAGGTTTAAGAGGAACCAGTTTCTTGAGCCTAAGGGAGCCGGAGATATGGGTGCTTGCCTATCTAAGGTAGACAGCCTAAATAACGGTGTTATCAATACGGTAATTATCTTTGAAAAAGATACAAATCCTGCCGTCCATGTGCAGCAGTTACCGATAACACCGAAACCTAAGTCAGGATTTCAATTTCTTTTCCAATTGTTTGACTCAGACTGAGTCTAAATATAAACAATCTGACTTGAATGAGATTCAAGTATAAAACTATAATATAACATGAATCCATATATTCAATCAATATTAACTAAACCGAACCATGGATATACTCCGTTTACATACTCATCAATTATATCCGTTCCATTACCGATATCATGGTTTCGGTAAGTCATCCATCTATACAATTTATAATACAAAATAATATAATACAGTCCATACAATCAATAAAAAATACATCGTGGGGTTTTAAAGGGGTAGATTGGTATGGAAGGTGTTATAATTGGCATGAGACTGTAACCATAATACACCTAACCTGACTATCCATTGCCGTTGTACCGTGGCTGAACGATTCCTTGTGCTCCTTATACCTTAGTCTCCAGAATAGTATGACTTCTCTAGTATACACTGGCATTTTCTGTACCAAACTAAAAACAAGAGCGTTAACAATATAATCAAACATTAATAAAACTATACTCTCTCTATCTATTCTACTTCTCCCTTATCTTTGGGACTTACGAAGCTATTGTTCGCTGACGACATTCCGTTTCTACTTTCTTTGGAATGTTGTCAGGTGGATCCGACTTACAGGAGACAGATCCCATCAGCGAGGACTTGGATCAGCTAGCCTTCGACCCAGAGCTTTAGATTCCTTGTACATATTTACATTACTGTTATGTCATTGTTTAGGCATTGCTTTCATTCCATGTATTTACTTTTCCATTGTACTGTAAAAAGAATGTTTAATAAATAAATTTGTTGTTCATTTACATTTGTCTCTTATGTACATTTATCTTATATTGCTTAGATACGCTTAGCGTGTTTACTTCTGAGTAAATACTGTTGGAGATAGTGCCCTCAGAGTCAATTATTGGATCATAGGCACGTGATTGCAATGATTGAGGGAGGACCTATCCCGGTAGGACAGTCTTACTCGAGATGATAGTATGCTATCTGGTTTACCTTTATCATCGTGTACTGCTTTAGGTGACCTGACATGTCGCTATTGCACGTTGATAGAGCCCCTAGGATTCTTGCTTGACTGCCAGCAGTATGAGGGCGATCATATAAGTGAGAGCTGGAGTCTATAAGCACATCCTTAAAAGGTCCCTAGTCGTAGGAGTTTCAAGACAGGGCATCGATACTCCAGAGTAGACTAGTGTATACAGTCGAGACCCCGACGAGGGGCGGTGGCCGGTCTCACAAGCCACTGGTGTCAGTTGGTTCACCTAAGATGTATACAGGTGCTCATTGGGTTATGAGTACACCGGACAGGACTCGCCGGGAACATGCTAGTTGGTCTTATACCTGACGTCAGATAGCAGTTCCCAGGTGACATGTGTACAGGTTAGTTCATCGACCTGGGGATCGTCATTTGTCTCGTGTGAGTTCCCACTGTGCTTTGATTACTACCCTACCACGGCTCAAAGGAGTCGTGCAAACAGGTTTTAGTTAGGTACAGTCCCGAGCCACATGGAGGCAGTGAGCGGATCTTCAGGGGTTCGTCTCTCCCGGTATTGGGGGTGAGGTCGCGCTGTGTCTAGGAGAGCCATTACACGAAGTCCTTGGCCAAGGCAGGAGATTTACTGGTAGGTATTCCAGTAGTATCTCAGGGTGTTCTGGGCTACACTCCGACACCACTTGTACTGCTTTTGGGGGTCTGACTTTTACCAACCCCCTAGGCCCGACATGCGATGCTCATAGACGAACGGACCGGACTGTACGGATATTGTCACTGACAGGCTCAGTAGGGTGTCAGGATGAGTTCGCTCATCGACGTCCCTTTTGGTCAATGGCTGGTGGCCCGTCACGTATTGGCTTATACCTCTGACGTGCTAGTGGTTAAATCCACAGCCATAGTATTGACGAGTCTTTAGAGTCCACCACACTTACAGTTACTCAAGCTTTCGGGCGAAACTCTGTAGAGGCCGTATGGAGATATGGCAGGGTCCGATCAGATACGTGCGGTATTGTACGGATCAGGATCGTACGGTTAGTACTAGTGGCCGTATGGTTATATGGCAGGGTTCGATCAGATACGTGCGGTATTGCACGAATCAGGATCGGACGGATATTACTAGCCGGCTTTGGTTTAAGCCGGATCCTAGTTTAGTACAGTGTAGATTTTGTCTCATTGCATTTGTATCCGGACGGAATACAGATGCGGGTGTGTATGCACAGTATCGGGGTTTTCCTGTAATTTATTACGGGACCAGTTTTCTGGAGTTGCCAGTTTGCTTTCTGTTCCGGCCGGTTTTCCTTTGTTCTTTCCCGGCCGGACTTTTCCGATGGAGGGACTAATTTGCAATTGTTCAAATTGGTATTTGTGGAGGGGTTTTCTTGCAATTGTGGGGCTTCATGATGGTACATAATCATGAGATGCTTTCTTAGTCTTTTCCTTGCTTTTTGATGATAAGAAAGGATTTGAGGTTGATTTGAGTTTTGGTTATGATAATATTTTGGTTATGGTCACCCTCCACTTTTATACTACCATCACCTCCCTTGTATTATCCACCCACCATTCACACATTTGCATAGGGCCGGCCACTTCTTTGAGGGAGGAAGAGAGAGTTTCATTTTGCATGTGGCAATTTTTTTCATCTCAATTTCCTTGCAAGAAAAATGAAAGCACCATTTTTCTTAACCTCATTCCTCCATCATCTTCAAAGGCAACAAACCCCAAATGAGACATAGCATCTACACTACACATTCTACAGCAAATCTTGGACACGTCGGCTAGCCTACTTGGCGCCCGAGTTGCCTCGGTATTGAGGTGGGAGCCCGTAAAAGATACAGGCGATGTGGTGCCCTTCCGGCGAGGAGGCGACGACCGGAGTTTCCGCAGGAGATCGGGACGACGACGAGAAGACCGGAGGACTCGGATCATTCGGTATATCTCTTCCCCTTCTTGTAGTTAGCTTAGACTAGTTAATGGTTCGATCCGGGTGTTTAGTGCGCGGTGGTGCCGGTTTGCTAAGTTCGCAAAATTAAAGTTTATCACCGCTTCCGCATTTGGCCGTCGGATTGACGGCCGGGGCGCCGCCGTGCACTTACAAATACGTACGGGCCGGTTGCGTCCCCTTCCATATACTGGGAAGCAGGACATGACAGGTTTTGTTGGTGGCCTATGCAGGTCAGTTCTACATGGAACCCTACCATGCGGATCATTTCTATGTGGTACATACTAAGCAATATAACACAAGAAACAGCAACTGAAAACATTCTTTAAATTACATATTCCTTCAAACTTACTATTTCAAATTTTTTGAATCTATCATAACCTTATTTTTCATTCAAGGTCATAGATTCTCCGAACAACAACAGCACCAATGTCAACAACACTTCTCCACCCCAACCACTTACTCCTGCCGTAGCTGCTCCGATCAATGAGCAGACGGTACTGCTTGAGGCGATCTGTAGCCTCCTGGAAGGACAGCAGCAGCAGACTGCTATGTTAATGAACCGACCAGAAGCGGAAGCCCCTGGGGTAAAGCAATTCAGAGTTTTACACCCCAAGCAATTTTCCGGGAAAAAGAGCCCGTAGAAAGCTGAAGAATGGGCTCAAAGCATCGAAAACGACTTGGCAGCAGCACAAGTGCCAGAGGTCGCTTGGGTTCGAGTTGCGAAGCTGCAACTCACTGACAATGCACGAGTCTGCTGGAAGACGGAAGAAAGTCGTCTTGCTCAACCGATCGAATGGAGGAATTTCCGTGACATGTTCGACACAAAATACTTTCCCGAGACTATCAGATTTGACATGGAACGGCAGTTCATCCATTTACACTAGAGTTCGATATGGACCAAATCCGTGGATGAATACGATGCTGAGTTTACCATGCTCAGTCGGTAAGATATGTCTCAATAAGTTCGATTTTCAATATATCACATAATACACAGCTAACACAATACCTTAACAGGTTTGCGGCACACCTGATACTGACAGACAAGATCAGAGCCCAAAGATTTCAACGAGGGTTAGATCCGGAGATCCAGGCTGCGTTAGCCATAGGAGATTTCCCGACCTACGAATCGGCTCTAATAGCTGCCTATCTATATGAGGCGGTAGTGAAGATGAGGGGCAGACCCCAATCTACCGAAGTTAAGCGCCCTGCCAACCAAATGGTAGGAGGAGCCGCTTCAAGGCTACCATTTGTGCCTCGAAGACCAGGAGTACCGAACAACCAGCCTAGCATAGTCTTTTGTACCTACTGCAGGAGGGATGGACATTTGGCAAAGGACTGCCGGTGTGCAAATCGCCTTTGCTTAGTCTGCGCCTCAGCTACTCATGATATTGGGTCTTGTCCTCATAGATATAACCTAAATGCTATACCCAGACCAGCAATTACCTACCCGCAGCGACCAGCCATTTAGGCACTAGCTCCCCGACTTGCTCTCCCTGCTCTACCTCCTCGTGGACCGACTGCATCTCCTCATCGTCAGTTCCATCAAGCTCAAAGGAACCCACCTCAAGGACAGAGGAACGGACAGAAGAGTGCTCCTCCAGCAAAGAGGAACGTACCGAGGCGATAGGTTTTCACAATGACCGTGGAAGAAGCTGAAGCCACTGGCCAAGTCATCTCTGGTAACCCTTTCCTTTCAAAACTCCCTTTCAGTCCATATACATAGCTATATATCTTTTCTATATACCTAAAACATATCCCACATACGTTAGGTACAATCTCAGTAGCTTCACTTCCTGCACTCGCACTATTCGATACTGGAGCATCTTATTACTTTATGTCGCAAAAGTTCGTCCGAACTCACGCGATTCCAGTCACACCTCTTGTATCCAGCTGGAATGTCAATTTCGGGAACGACATTCTAAAGGTAACAATGGGATACATCCTGTGTCCAGTGGTCCTATGCAGCAGAGAATTCTATGCTGACTTCAAAGTGTTGGACATACCAAACTTCGATATGGTTCTAAGTATGGATTGGCTAGGAACTTTCTTCATTACCATCGACTGTCGTCAAAGGAGGGTAGTGCTCAAGATTCTAGACCATCCGGTATTTTATTTCAAAAGTGAAGAACGTACCCTAGAACCGGGCACTTACAAGGAGAAACCAAGTAAGGCAATGATTGCTACGCATTAGGCAGAAGAAGACAAGCCCGAAGTAGTTCGAGAGTTCGACGATGTATTTCCTGAAGACTGAAAGGTTCCTAGGCACCCTATAGTGGTCTCACAAGGCATCAACCATGCCATTTTACAAAAATTATGGTGCCGAGAAACCCTAATACGGATCGTCGGCTAGAATCCTAGGCGAAAAAACGAATCTAGTTAACATTTTAACTAAAGGAGAGAGGCTACAACCTTTGTAGATCCGGTTCTCCACTTCCTTAGCTCCACGTAGGTGTCCTCTCGCTGTCCATCTCGAATCCTAGACTCAATCGTCGGCTTCATCGGGAAAACGAGGGGGCAATGTCGTCGGCTTCGTGCCGAAGATGATCTACGTCGAGGTTGCACAAGTTCAAGCTCCAACTTCACCAAGTTATGAAACTTGTGAAGAAAACACCCAAAACAACTTGGCAAGAGGTAGAGGGTGAAGAAATAGGAGGTGGGTTCACTTTAGAATTGGATTTCTCACTTTAGATCTCAAGTTGCCATTGATGGCATCAAGGTTTCTTTCTTGAAGAAGTAGGTCAAGAAGAAGAAAAGAATATGATAAGTATCTCTTGAAATGAAAAAGAAAACCATACTTATCATAATCTAACTAGGGTTAAGTGTAGAGAATAGACCATGGTAAGTGGATGGGTTAGGGTTAAGCATGAAGACAAAATGGTCTCTTTGGTCAAAGCTTCATGAAGCTTCAACAAGCTTCATGAAGCTTCAACAAGCTTCATGACAAAAACAAACCATTTTATTTTCATTTATCTAATGAAATAAATAAAGAAATGAATAAATAAATGATAAGGCAAAACCCTAATTATCATTTAACCATGGTTTAATTCTTCACACTTAACCAAATGATCAAGTATCATCAAACATGATACAAATATGTGCACAAAAGTATATCACATATACAACTTGCACATCAAGTGAGAAAATCCATATAAAGTGAACCAATACTAGTTAATGCAAAGTAATATATCAAATATATAATTATACATTAAATCATTAAATCATTAAATCAACATTTGATTCAATGATCCGGTCATGTCGCACATAACCGACTAGTATCCAATGTATCGATTTATCGAATCAATGATTTGATAACTAGGTCATATCGAATATAACCAATCGAAACATTTATCGCGAGAATGAAATGCGGTATCATATACACGCATTATTCTCGCTCCCGCACATATCTCATATCCGCTCCTATTTCGTTTCGCTTGAGCCAGGAAACCTCTGTGTAGGACTCTAAAGACTCGTTAATACGCCGGTAGCAGATGATGATCATATCAAGCACCCACAAGCCGCAAGCGGTCTGCTAAACGTAACGGCCATCCGGGTATTGAGCGATCAGAAGATCGACGAGCTAGCCCGCTCACACTCCTGTGAATCCAACCAGTAACACTTACCGTACAGTCCGGTCTGTTCGTCTGATACGTCGCATATCAAGTCTAGGGGTGCTAAACGTCAGACCCCAATAACCGATAAGTCATGCCGATGTGAGGCTCATAACGGGTCGAGAAACTACTGGTAACACTTACCAGCAAATCTCTGATCAGCCCTGGCCAGGGACTTCCCTGTTACGGCCAATCGATCACAGCGCAACATCAACCCCCAATACCGGGAAAGACGAAACCCCTCCTATCGCTCATTGACTCCATGTGACTCGGGACTGTACCCAAAGACCACCGTTTTGCACGCCCTCATGGACGTGGTAAGGTGGAGATCAAAGCACAGTGGGAATCACATAAGGCTCTATGACGATCTCGGGTCTACAGACTAACCTGCACAAGTGTCACCTGAGAACTGCCATCTGACGTGAGGTATAATACCATCTGGGAGTTCTCGGCGAGTCCGTCCAGTGTACCCAGTCTCTACTGAGCACCCATATACCATCTTTGATGTCAAACACCAATGGATATGGGATCATCCATCGCCCATCTCATGGGTCGAGAAGCGTATACGCTAGTCTACTCTGGTATATCGATGCCCCGTCTCGATACACCCACGACTAGGGACCTTGAAGGATGTACTTATGGACTACCATGTCCCCACTAGTATGATCTGCATCATAGTCCAGGCAGTCAAGTACACATCCTAAGGGCTTTACCAACATGTAACTATAAGACAGTATAAAGAGACTAGTATACATGTTAAGATAAAGAGTAACCAGATAGCATACTATCATATCGAGCAAGAAAGTCATCTCTATATATGTCCAAGCATCCAATATAATATACATCATCTGTACAATACTGGCCTCTAGGGCATACATACAACTAACAATCTCCCACTTGCACTAGGGCCAGCTGCTGTAGTATCGCATACCGAGAATCCCGAAGAGTCTCTCAAACTGTATCTGGGGAATGGCCTTCGTGAGTGGATCCGCCGTGTTGTTCTTCGTGTCAACCCTCCTGACCTCGATCTCCCGGGGATCAACTATCTCCCGGATCAGGTGATACCGCCTCAGAATATGCCTGGATCGCTGATGGGACCTGGGTTCCTTGGCCAAAGCCACCGCTCCATTGTTATCGCAATACAAAGGTATTGGATGCTCAATGGATGGAACCACTCCAAGTTCAGTAATGAACTTCTTGATCCAGACAGCATCTTTGGCAGCATCGTTGGCAGCGATGTATTCAGCCTCCATCGTCGAGTCTGCCACGGTTTCCTGCTTGGAACTCTTCCAGCTAACCGCCTCTCCGTAAAGGGTAAAGACAAAGCCCGACTGCGACTTAGAGTCGTCCTTATCACTCTGGAAGCTCGAATCGGTAAAGGACTCCACTTGGAGCTCTCCGTTACCATACACCAAGAACATATCTCTAGTCCTTCGCAAGTACTTGAGAATGCTCTTCACAGCTGTCCAGTGACTCTCTCCAGGATCAGCTTGATACCTGCTCACTACACTTAGTGAGTATGCTACATCGGGTCTGGTACATAGCATCGCATACATGATAGAGCCTACTGCCGAAGCATAGGGTATCCCTTGCATGCGAGCTCTCTCCAAATCAGTCTTGAAAGACATCTCTTTGGAGAGAGTGACTCCAGAGATCGTGGGCAAGTTCCCACGCTTGGACTCTTCCATACTAAACCTCTTTAGTATGGTGTCAATGTACCTGGATTGGGACAATCCCAAAATCCGTTTGGATCTATCTATATAGATCCTAATTCCCAATATGCAGGAGGCATCACCAAGATCTTTCATTGAGAATCTTTGTGATAAGAAGAACTTGACCGATTGCAGCATAGGAATATCATTTCCTATCAAGAGTATGTCTTCCACGTACAATACGAGGAAGACAACCTTACTCTCTGCCACCTTCTTGTAGATACAAGGTTCATCTGGATTTTTGACGAAATCAAACTCTTTGATAACGACGTCAAAGTAGATATTCCAACTCCGCGATGCTTGCTTTAATCCATAAATGGATTTAAGCAGCTTGCACACCTTTCCGCTGCTCCCACTGTCTACGAAGCCCTCTGGCTGAGTCATGTACACACACTCTTCTAAATCATCATTTAGAAAGGCGGTCTTAACATCCATTTGCCAGATTTCGTAATCATGATATGCAGCGATGGCAAGCATGATCCGGATGGATTTAAGCATAGCCACTGGAGAAAAGGTTTCGTCATAGTCCACACCTGGTCTTTGACGAAAACCCTTTGCTACAAGTCTAGCTTTGAAAGTCTCCACATTCCCATCTACACCAAGTTTCTTCTTGAAGATCCACTTGCTCCCAATGGGTTTTACCCCTTCAGGAGCAACGTCCAAAGTCCATACTTTGTTGGTGTACATGGATTCCATCTCGGACCGCATAGCATCCAGCCATTTCACTGAGCCCCCACTCGTGATGGCCTGCTCGAAGCTAGTTGGGTCATCATCCTCCATGATGCAATCCTCGCTCCCACCGTCCATGAGAAAACCGTAGTATCTCTCAGGTTGGCGAGGAACCCTACTAGATCGGCGGAGTGGCTGGGGTTCATCGGGAACTACGGAATCCTTTGGTTCCACCAGATCTTCTGTTGTAGCTTCTGCAGCTGGAACTTCTTCCAGTTCTACCTCATGACCACTAATCTCTTTTTCAAGAAATTCCTTTTCTAAAAAGGTGGCATGCCGAGAAACAAACACTCTTTGTTCCTCAGGGTGTAGAAGATATACCCTTGAGAATTCTTGGGATATCCTACAAATTTGCATAGAACAGACCGTGCCTCGAGTTTGTCCGGATTTTGTCGTTTGACATAGGCTGGACAACCCCATATCTTAACATAGTTAAGACATGGTCTCTTCCCTTTCCATATCTCATATGGAGTGGTAGGCACAGATTTGGTGGGGACCATATTCAATAGATGTATGGCTGTCTCAAGCGCATACCCCCAGAAGGAAATAGGTAACTCAGCTGTGCTCATCATAGAGCGCACCATATCTAATAGGGCACGGTTCCTCCGTTCTGATACACCGTTGTGCTGTGGTATATATGGAGGAGTCAGCTGAGAGAGAATCCCATTCTCTTTTAGGAAGTCCAGGAATTCATTGCTCAAGTATTCACCTCCTCGATCAGGTCGAAGGATTTTAATACTTTTGCCGGTTTGGTTTTCGACTTCTTGTTTATATTCTCTAAATTTCTCAAAAGCTTCAGACTTGTGTCTTATTAAGTACACATGTCCGTATCTTGAGAGATCGTCAGTGAATGTAATGAAGTACGAAGAACCATCCCTGGCATGTGTAGACATGGGACCACATACATCACTATGTATTAGTCCCAAGAGTTCGGTAACTCTTTCTCCGTGTCCCGTAAATGGAGCTTTGGTCATCTTACCTTTGAGACATGACTGGCAAGTGTCATAAGATGAAAATTCGAATGGTTTCAAATATCCATCCTTATGCAACTTAGCCAGTCGTGTCGCATTGATGTGACCCAGTCTACAATGCCACAAGAAGGATTCGTTCAGTTCTGAACTCTTCCTCTTGTGTGTGCTTGTTATGCTCAGAACTGTTGATTGATTTAGAACATAAATGCCATTGCACAACGTGCCTGATCCAACCAACTTTTGGTTACGGAAAATGTTCATAACATTGTCCTGTAATACAAAATTATATCCCTCTTTACTTAATAAAGAAACCGATATAATGTTGCATATCAGGTTCGGCATGTAATAGCATTCGTTCAGAACCAATGTATTACCAGTTGGTAATACAAGGTGATATTCCCCGACAGTCTTAGCTGCAACAATTGCACCATTTCCAACTCTAATGTCTTTATCACCTTCTCCAAGTTCTCTACATTTTCTAAGCCCATGTAACTGATTACATATATGGGATCCTGACCCGGTATCTAATACCCAGGACGTAGAGCAAATAGAGAAACAGTTCTCAGTAACGAACACACCCGAAGAAAATGCATCAACATGTACTTTCTTCAATCGGGTGGCATGGGAATCCTGGTATTCCCCTATATCCTGTTCATTCCTATAACTCTTATAAGAAAGAACGGAACCAACGTTCCCCAGAACAGTATAACATGCGGGTTCGGTCAATACATCCATATTATTATCTTCATTAGGGCATGAAATGGTCACTACCTGGAGAGAGAGAGAAGAAACACTTTAGCGTATGCTCGTGCAAGATCAGATTGGTTATTATCTTATCTAATCAGGATGGCTCCCACTGCTTTTTATCAAATCTTCCTTCAAACCCTAAAAGGAAAGACTGGCCGGGATTAATTACACACTACAAGTTCGCCAATCTTTCAGACAGGCTAGTGTCGGTACTTTGAGGGAGGTCCCCCGTGCTTTCGCACGAACCTAATTAATGTAAACCTCGTTTTCCCAGAGGCGTAACCCCGTTGACACCTTTCTAGACACCTACTTGATCAGCTAATTGCAACGTGTAAAACTCTCCCAGGAGTAACTCTTACTCGCAGTGGGTATCGGGATCCAACTATCTCATAGAAGGTATGCAATCTCATTGCAAATTTCAACACTTGAAATTCCCGATAATACTTTTGCCCCTAGCGTGCTATGACCTTGACGAAAGCCAACAAACCACAGCCCGCTAGTCAAGTTCAACCCGTACATTTCTTGACTGAATTAAACCCACCCGCACGACCCTTGACGAAAGCCAACAAAGCCGTACGACTATCCTAATCCAGTCGCATCATATGCAGCAGATAAACAGCACATAGCTACCGCACACTACACCTTGACGAAAGCCAACAAATGTAGCACGAATACTATATGTAACTTATCTGAAATGACGGAGGGCTACGCAGGTTTTTCTGAAAACCATGAGCGTAATGAACTTGATATCGTTGTAGAATCAAATGAAGTTTTGAAATGGAGTGATTTTGAGGCTTTTCTAGTTTTGCTAAAGGAGTCACTCCCGGTGAAGGGATCTCGGTCCTTTCCTCGTCGAATGAGGTGCGGGATATATCATATATATCGCTGTGCATAGCAAAAACTCTTAAAAGCTATCAAAAACCAAACCGAGTGTGTAGCATCTGCCAGTTATTGCTAAAGGATTCACTCCCGGTGAAGGGATCTCGGTCCTTTCCTCATCGAATAAGGTGCGGGATATATCATATATATCGCTGTGCAAAGCAAGAACTGTAGCTACCTGTTTTATTTTGAAATTTGATTCTACAAAATCTTAGGTTTCTTATCTTTCATTAATCACATTAATGAAGTCCCATCATTTATATACCTAAACATCACAGATAAATATGACGTACACTTATGCCATCCGCATTCGCCTCGATGTCCCCTCGTGCACCGTTAGGTTAGGTAACTAACGACAGAGCAGGGCAGGGCTAGCGCGGGTGTAAAACATAAGTAACGTCTATATAATATATCATATATACTATATAAAGTATCTATCACAGAACATCACATGATCACATCACAGATATCGCAGCAGAAGAATCATATGAAACATTGGATATACTAGAACGTCCGTGTTTTCAATACGAGCCAGTATAAAACACGGATTCCACGGTCGTGATGAATAGCCAATCCCACACCCCTAGACCCCTACGAGAGCGGCAAGCAACCCTGCCAATTCTAGGGTTAGGAGACCCGGACTCGACTCCTCGAGTTGGTCTCCCACTGGACCCCAGAACCCGGTTACTTGTTCTCCCCTCCTTGGGTCTATTCTAATGCGGAAAAGTAAATAATATACAAAGGGTGACATCTTCCGCTACCTGGAAGTGCCCCAAATAAAAGAATATTACATACAAGTTTTTACATGAATGAAATGAAAAAACACTCATCTCACATAAAAACCCCCGGCTATTCAAACACGACGATCCAATATAACATATCCAGCAACACATAACATCACATGTCATCAACGTAAGTAAGTATGCATACCCCAATTGTCATTGACATATAGCAACGAAACCGGCGATATGAACATACTACACTTACGGTCACAGAAAAGAAAGTGTAAAACTACAACAGTTGGAATCCGCAACCTCTTTAGACATCACATGCCTAATTAAATGAAATACTTAGACATCACGTGCCTAACAGATATAAATCCTGCATTTTAGTCTCATTATCGAAAACTCTTTTCAATATCATGTGGGACTAAACTGCTAGATTTATAAAATTCATTCAGTTATCTCATAACTGTTTGTGAATTCCAATTATTGTATCACATTCTAGATAAACAGAAAATGTTAAACTTTCCGATCGAACAGTCGAATACCCAAGTTTTCCCGATACAGCTCAACACATGAAATAAGTCTAGCAACATTCAGTTCGTGCCTCAGTACCAACGGTCCAGCCGTAGAAGGGTCAAGCCAACGCCTCACATGTGGCACGCCGTACTGCCCCAAACCCGAAGGTTCAAAGGGCAGTTCAAGACAGTCACATAATCGAGTTAAGGTTTGTTGTCTTCTAGAGGGTCCATTGCGTTACTTGCACTACTTAGAATGTCGTTAAACTACGGAAAAATCCAACACTTGGAAATTTCCCGACAGGGGAAAAGTTGGGTATTTATATCCGGTCGAACTTTTTAACATATTCTAAAAATTATCCGGAAAAACACAAAGACAAAATTTGATAATCCGATCGAAACATCGAAGCTCTAAAACACCCCAGAAAATTCAACTCTTGAAAAAATATTTAAAATACCCATAAAACTCAGCTGCTGAAATGATGAATTACTGTGCAAAGAATGAGGGGTGACGTCATCACACTGCCGCGGAACCGCCGCCTAAGGGAGGCTTCTACCGCGGTTCCGCCGCAGGTTGCACTGTTCATAGAATAATTTTTGCGTCGTAATTCTTAGATTTTCCTACTGAATTTTTTAAGCAATTTTAATCTGGAAAAATCCCAGTTTTTAGAAAAAGTCCAGAGAGCACTTGGGTTTTAGGGTTTCGGGTTCGTTCGGACTTCAAACGTCGTCTGGACTTCGCCTAAGGCTCTAGCTAGGCTTTGATACCAGTGAAAGGTTCCTAGGCACCCTATAGTGGTCTCACAAGGCATCGACCATGCCATTTTACAAAAATTATGGTGCCGAGAAACCCTAATACGGATCGTCGGCTAGAATCCTAGGCGAAAAAACGAATCTAGTTAACATTTTAACTAAAGGAGAGAGGCTACAACCTTTGTAGATCCGGTTCTCCACTTCCTTAGCTCCACGTAGGTGTCCTCTCACTGTCCATCTCGAATCCTAGACTCAATCGTCGGCTTCATCGGGAAAACGAGCGGGCAATGTCGTCGGCTTCGTGCCGAAGATGATCTACGTCGAGGTTGCACAAGTTCAAGCTCCAACTTCACCAAGTTGTGAAACTTGTGAAGAAAACACCCAAAACAACTTGGCAAGAGGTAGAGGGTGAAGAAATAGGAGGTGGGTTCACTTTAGAATTGAATTTCTCACTTTAGATCTCAAGTTGCCATTGATGGCATCAAGGTTTCTTTCTTAAAGAAGAAGGTCAAGAAGAAGAAAAGAATATGATAAGTATCTCTTGAAATGAAAAAGAAAACCATACTTATCATAATCTAACTAGGGTTAAGTGTAGAGAATAGACCATGGTAAGTGGATGGGTTAGGGTTAAGCATGAAGACAAAATGGTCTCTTTGGTCAAAGCTTCATGAAGCTTCAACAAGCTTCATGACAAAAACAAACCATTTTATTTTCATTTATCCAATGAAATAAATAAAGAAATGAATAAATAAATGATAAGGTAAAACCCTAATTATCATTTAACCATGGTTTAATTCTTCACACTTAACCAAATGATCAAGTATCATCAAACATGATACAAATATGTGCACAAAAGTATATCACATATACAACTTGCACATCAAGTGAGAAAATCCATATAAAGTGAACCAATACTAGTTAATGCAAAGTAATATATCAAATATATAATTATACATTAAATCATTAAATCATTAAATCAACATTTGATTCAATGATCCGGTCATGTCGCACATAACCGACTAGTATCCAATGTATCGATTTATCGAATCAATGATTCGATAACTAGGTCATATCGAATATAATCAATCGAAACATTTATCGCGAGAATGAAATGCGGTATCACATACACGCATTATTCTCGCTCCCGCACATATCTCATATGCGCTCCTATTTCGTTTCGCTTGAGCCAGGAAACCTCTGTGTAGGACTCTAAAGACTCGTCAATACGCCGGTAGCAGATGATGATCATATCAAGCACCCACAAGCCGCAAGCGGTCTGCTAAACGTAACGGCCATCCGGGTATTGAGCGATCAGAAGATCGATGAGCTAGCCCGCTCACACTCCTGTGAATCCAACCAGTAACACTTACCGTACAGTCCGGTCTGTTCATCTGATACGTCGCATATCAAGTCTAGGGGTGCTAAACGTCAGACCCCAATAACCGATAAGCCGTGCCGATGTGAGGCTCATAACGGGTCGAGAAACTACTGGTAACACTTACCAGCAAATCTCTGATCAGCCCTGGCCAGGGACTTCCCTGTTACGGCCAATCGAGCACAGCGCAACATCAACCCCCAATACCGGGAGAGACGAAACCCCTCCTATCGCTCATTGCCTCCATGTGACTCGGGACTGTACCCAAAGACCACCGTTTTGCACGCCCTCATGGACGTGGTAAGGTGGAGATCAAAGCACAGTGGGAATCACACAAGGCTCTATGATGATCTCGGGTCTACAGACTAACCTGCACAAGTGTCACATGAGAACTGCCATCTGACGTGAGGTATAATACCATCTGGGAGTTCTCGGCGAGTCCGTCCAGTGTACCCAGTATCCACTGAGCACCCATATACCATCTCTGATGTCAAACACCAAAGGATATGGGATCATCCATCGCCCATCTCATGGGTCGAGAAGCGTATACTCTAGTCTACTCTGGTATATCGATGCCCCGTCTCGATACACCCACGACTAGGGACCTTGAAGAATGTACTTATGGACTACCATGTCCCCACTAGTATGATCTGCATCATAGTCCAGGCAGTCAAGTACACATCCTAAGGGCTTTACCAACATGTAACTATAAGACAGTATAAAAAGACTAGTATACATGTTAAGATAAAGAGTAACCAGATAGCATACTATCATATCGAGCAAGAATGTCATCTCTATATATGTCCAAGCATCCAATATAATATACATCATCTGTACAATACTGGCCTCTAGGGCATACATACAACTAACAATGACATATCAGGTTTTCCTCCCGATCGAGCTCTTCAATTCAGTATTGATTTAGTACCTGGAGCACAACCGGCGATCAAAACACCTTATCGCTTAAGTCCGGAAGGTTTGAAGGAGATCCGAACTCAATTGGACGAATTATTGAAGAAAGGATGGATTCGTCCTAGCACTTCAAGTTGGGGATCTCCAGTTTTGCTCGTAAAGAAGAAGGAAGGTTCATATCGAATGTACATTAATTATAGAGCCTTAAACGAAGTAACGATAAAGAAGAAGTATCCACTTCCGCGCATCGACGATTTATTCGATCAGCTAAGTGGATCTTGTGTTTTCTCTGAAGTTAGATCTTCGTTCGGGTTATCATCAGGTGAAGGTCAAGAAATCTGATATCCATAAAACGGCATTCAGAACTCGTTATGGTCATTACGAATTTCTTGTGATGCCATTTGGAGTGACCAACACACCAAAAATATTCATGAACCTGATGAATCAAGTTTTCTGCGAGTACTTAGACAGGTTTGTTGTCATCTCCATCGACGACATCCTGGTGTATTCAGAGAGTCGGAAAGAACACGACGAACACTTGAGAATTGTCCGGGAAACTCTACGACAGCATCAACTCTATGCCAAATACAGAAAATGTGAGTTTTTTCTAGATCAAGTCGGTTTTCTGGGACATATTGTATCAGGCGAAGGAATCTCTGTGGATCCAGTAAAGGTAGCAGCCGTAAGTGAATGGCAGACACTGAAGTCAGTGAAGGACATTCGAAATTTCTTGGGTCTAGCTGGATATTACAGAAGGTTCACTGAAGGATTTTCGAAGATCGCAACACCCCTGACCAAGCTTACACGTAAATATAAAGAATTCATGTGGTCAGAAGCATGCGAACAAGCTTTCGTAGAACTCAAGTCAAAATTGACATCATCGCCTATTCTCGTGATACCAGGTCAAACTGGAGGTTTTGAAGTATATTGTGATGCATCCGGTAAGAGATTAGGATGTGTTCTACATTAGCACGGAAGAGTTGTGGCTTATGCTTCAAGACAACTGAGTTTCATGAGCGCGATTATCCGACGCATGATTTGGAGTTAGTAGCCGTAGTCTTTGTTCTCAAGATTTGGCGCCATTATCTGCTTGATGAATGAGTAGACATATACACAGACCACAAAAGTCTGAAATATGTGTTTACTCAAAAGGAGCTTAATATGCGACAGAGACGATGGTTAGAACTCATGGCAGACTTTGACATCAGCCTGCAATATTACACAGGGAAGGTGAATGTAGTTCCAGATGCTTTTAGTCGCCAACCTTTAGCAATGCATCTTACCGCTCAGTGGAAACTCAACAAGACTTACATCAGATGGAGATTGAAGTAGTCATGCCAGATAACGCTTCAAGATTGATGAAGTAACAAGTTCAATCTACCATTGTCAATCAGATCAAAGCAGATCAAGCAAGTGATGCTAAGTTGTAAAAGATCAGAGAACAATTAGAGAATGGACTTAGAACAGAGTTCATCATCCATGAAGACGGATCTTTGAGGTATGGCAGTAGATTGTGTGTACAAAAAGGTTATATGCGGGACGAGTTGATGAAAGAAGCTTATAGCTCTCCCTACTTAGTACACCATGGAGGTACAAAGATGTACAAAGATCTACGTCAAAATTACTGTTAGCATGGAATGAAGCTTGAAGTAGCCAGAAGCGTCGCTAAATGCTTGGTGTGTCAGCAAGTAAAGGCTGAACATCACAGGACTGCTGGATTACTTCAACCGTTACCAATCCTAGAATGGAAGTGGCAACACATCATAATAGATTTCTTGACTGCACTTCGTCACGGCACGAAAGGTAACGATACCGTATGGGTTATTGTGGATTGAATCACAAATTCGGCTCACTTCATCCCATTTCGAGTTGGCCAATCAACTGAAACATTAGCAAAGAAGTACATGGAGGTAAGAATCTAAGTAAAGATTTAAACTCTTCATAATGTACTATCTCTGATACCCATGAACTCATGCAGGAAATCGTGAGACTTCATGGAGTACCGGTTTGTATTGTCTCCGATCGTGACACCAGATTCTGATCGCAATTTTGGCAGAGTCTGCAAGCGAGCTTGGGAACAAATCTGAATTTCAGCACAACTTATCATCCACAAACTGATGGTCAGTCTGTGCGGACTATTCAGATCGTGGAGGATATGCTAAGAGCATGTATGAAAGACTTCGGAGGATCGTGGGAAGATCACCTACAACTTGTGGAGTTTTTATACAACAACAGCTACCAAGCAAGCATTGGAATGACACCTTTTGCAGCGCTCTATAGAAGGAAGTGTTGATCGCCATTAAGTTAGGACGATATTGGAGATAGAGAACTCATTGGACCTGAAATGATAGTAGCAACTGTAGATGTGGTACGCACTATCAAGGAAAGAATGCGCATAGCCAAAAATCAACAGAAGCATTGGGCTGATGCAAAGCGACGCCATTTGGAGTTCCAGCCGGGAGAACATGTATTTCTGAAGATATTTCCAAACCATGGAGTGATTCATTTTGGAAGACGGGGTAAGCTTAGTTCGAGATACATCGAACCGTTCGACATACTCGAACGAGTCGGTGAAGTGGCTTATCGCTTGGCACTTCCACCTTCATTAGAAAGAGTGCATAACGTATTCCACATATCCCAACTCAGAAGGTATGTGAGTGACCCCTGTCACATTCTTGATTACTCTGAACTCACTATACAGCCCGACTTGTCTTGTGAGCAGCAACCTATTGAGATCCTGGACAGAAAAGTGAAGTCATTTCGAAACAAGGAAGTCAACTTGGTTCGAGTGATGTGGAGAAAAGACACTCCAGGAGAATCGACATAGGAAAGGGAAGATGAGATGCGTGCAAGATACCCTCAATTATTTGTAAACTCGACCTTAAAATAAATTGTAAATTTCAAGAACGAAATTTTTGTAAGGAGGGTAGACTGTAACAGCTCCGATTTCAATGTATATAAAATTATTTAAAAGTTAATGAACAATTAGGATATTTACAATTCCTGTGAAGGCTATAATTATTTGTTTCAATTTTGAACAGCAAGCAAGAGCTTGTAGCTCACTGGTAAAGGCATTGCACTGTTAAGATATAGCACCAGAGTTCAAATCACATCAGCCACATTATCCTTTTATTTTAAATTCTTTTAATCTTTTCAGAAGCCCAAGGCTTTGCATGTGCACTATACATAAACTGAAGAGTCACACTTTAAATAAACATATGAACTGAAGTATACCAATCGTCCCCAACATGTGGCCCAAACCCAAGCACCCTACGTCGGTTTTGGCTCAGCAACAAGCGCAAAAAGGCCTGGTGCCGTCGGTCTCCCCCGACCCTAATGCCCTCAACTCTTCACCTCTGCAACCTTTCCGCTACCCTACTAACCCCTTATTGCTTTTTTACTCTAAATTTATCCAGAGAGCAATAAAATGCCCTTTTAATCCTTTTTAATGCATATTTTAATGCATTTATTTCATCCCCTAAACCCTAATTTCTCCTATATATACCCACTCCATTTTACATCCCTCTCACTCAGAATTCCATTATAAAACTGTACAAAATTCTCCAGTCCTTTTGTGTACAAGTGGAGTTAGCGAAGGGCGAAGCTCCGACGAAGTTCCAGCGACGATCCGAGAAGTTTTCGGCAACGAAACGATGCCCCGAAGCTTTCTTTAGGACCTCCTCTCTCTCCTCTATTCCAACAAACCAGTAAGTCCCCTCTCCCCTCACTTCTTCCTCAATAAAATTATTCATTTCTAAAATCCGACGGAAGCGGAGTTAATCCGACTTCCGATTCAGTTTTTCATCAAAACTCAAATTTTCTTAACCTAGAACATAACATACTCTCACATATTTTTTAATGAATATTAATAAATCTATTAAAACAAGCTTCACCTTAAAAGATTCATTTTTCTAACGTTTAACGCACTTTTACAGAAAAATACCATATATTTTAGTTTCGACATAATAACTTATTTTCTTACTATACCTTTAGATAGTTCACGAGATAATGACCTATCTCATCACAACACACATCTCTATCATAGCACGATGAATTTTAGGACAATAGAATACGAGAAATAAGACTTTAAAAATAAATACCCTAAACTTATAAAACCGTTTTGTATAAAAAGTGTATTAATCATTTCCTTGCAATTGCTTCTCTACAACCCAATTTCGGGATGGTGCAGATTATTGCACGTTCCTGGGTCTTGTAGAGCGGAATTCAGAACTCCGCAAGGAGCATTCGGATTCTGATGGAAATTTTAATACCATTTTAAAGAAAATGAGATTTCTAGAAAAATAATAAATTAAAATTATATATATATATGTATGTATGTATGTATGTATTATCAATAGATCTATTTTAGATATATTATACAATATTCCAAATTTTTTAAATCAAAAGAATCACCTTTACATAAAAATACCATGCAATACAAAACAAGTTCAATATATATTAAAAAAATACAATATACTATGGAAACTAGGTTCTATTTACTAGAAATGTCACAATTGTAAAATATACCATTATGAAAACCATAAAGATGATAATTAAATGTTTGAGGTGTATTTTGAAAATTATACTAAACTATTTTTACATAAAAACCCCTCATGTTATATAAATTACAATAAGGACCCTAGTAAATATAGGTTTAAGCGGAACCAGTCTCTTGAGCCTCAAGGAGCTGGAGATATGGGTGCTTTCCTATATAAGGTATACAACCTAAATAACGGTGTTATCAATACGGTAATTGTCTTTGAAAAAGACATAAATCATGCCGTCCATGTGCAGCAGTTACCGATAACACCGAAACTAAGTAAGGGCTTCAATTTCTTTTCTAATTGTCTGACTCAGACTGAGTCTGAATATAAACAATTTGACTTTAATGAGATTCAAGTATAAAACTACAATATAACATGAATCCATTAATCCATATATTCAATATGTTCAATCTATTCAATCAATATTGACCGAACCGAACCATGGATATACTCCGTTTACTTGCTCATCCATTATATTCGTTCCATTACTGATATTATGGTTTGGCAATTCATCCATCTATATAATTTATAATACAAAATAATAAAATAAAATCCATACAATCAATACAAAAGACATCGCGGGGTTTTAAAGGGGTAGATTGGTACGGAAGGTGTTAAAATTGGCACGGGACTGTAACCATAATACACCTAACCTGAATATCCATTGCCATTGTACCGTGGCTGAACGGTTCCTTATGCTCCGTTTACCTTAGTCTTCAGAATAGTGAAACTCCTCTCGTATACACTGGCATTTTCTGTACCCAGCTACAAACAAGAGCGTTAACAATATAACCAAACATTAATAAAACTATACTCTCTCTGTCTATTCTACTTCTCCTTTATCTTTGGGACTTACCGAGCGATTGTTCGCTGAAGACATTCCATTTTTACTTTCTTTGGAATGTTTTCAGGTGGATCAGACTTACTGGAGACAGAGCCCACCAGCGAGAACTTGAATCAGCTAGCTTTCGACCCAGAGCTCTAGATTCCTTGTACATATTTACATTCCTGTTATACCATTGTTTAGGCATTGCTTTCATTCCATATATTTACTTTTCCATTATACTGTAAGAAGAATGTTTAATAAATAATGTTGTTCTTCATTTACATTTGTCTCTTGTGTACATTTATCTTATATTGCTTAGATACGCGTAGCGTGTTTACTTCTGGGTAAATACGTAGCGGGCCAGTCGCGTCCCCTTTCATATACTGGGAAGCGAGGCGTGACAATGAAAGTATAGTAATAATATTTTACTAAAGAAAAAATAAACACGAAGCTATAGTAATATTGCGGTCGTTACATTAGTTCTTGATTCATGAGGCCTTTCGATACCATCGAGCGTGTGGGAGATGTAGTTTATCGATTGGTTTTACCATCATCCTTGGCGGGTATTCATGACATGTTTCATGTATCTCAATCCCGCAAGTATGTTCGAGATGAGACGCACTTCTTAGATCACTCGGAACTGACAGTAAGAGAAAATTTAACTTATGAAGAGCGACCGGTGGCTATTGTGGATCGACGAGAAAAGGTCCTCAAGAATAAAGTTATCCCACTAGTACTCACTTCGTGGGGGAATCATTCGCATGGAAAATCTATTTGGGAACGTGAAGACGAGATTCGATAGAAGTTTTCACACCTCTTTTCTTATGATCTGTTTCTTCTTATCTATTTTCTTATTCCGTAAATTATGAGGACGAAATTCTTTTGTAGTTGAGTATAATGTAACACCCTAATACATTTATACTATATATTTTAGGGTATTTTAGATCTTGTGGTAAAATTCTTTACTATGGCTGTTTTTGGGTTCCGAATGATGCAATTAATAGCTGTAGTTATATCCGACCCGATCCGCATGTTTGAAACCCAACATGGTTCGAGGTTATATCAAATATTTGCTAGTACAGTGTATACATGCGAATCGACTGTTAAATATATACATAATATATTTTAAGCTCTACATATTTCTGTATAATACAATATAAAAACAAATAATACTCTTTTCCTATCTAGCCTTACATGGCAAATTACCTCATATCTGGTGGTTGCACCTATATATCATGTTCAAATCCTAAGGCTTAGACAGACTAGTAATTGGATCGCTACGTGTATTTACATAGATTTTATTTGAGGGTATATGTTTTCAATTACAGACATTTGCATTATGCTTAAAATACTTACGTATATTCTTTATTTTTAAAAACTAGATTTTTAGAGAGATCGGATAATATTCGAAGTAATTTGGCATTATCTGAAAAATCCTACAATATATATATATATATATATATATATATATATATATATATATATATAATATAAATAAATTAATTTATTATATCTCTCTATCTTTATCTCCATCCCCACATCTCTCTCCCCCCTATATATATATAATAATAATATAAAATTTTATATAAAAAAAACCCTCTCTCCCCTCGTTTTCGTTCTCCTCTCGCGTCCCCACTCACGCCGAACCTTAACCATCGCCATCCCATCTTGTCAATATCCCCCTCTCTGTCCTCACCTATTTCCCCAGGCACCATACCAGAAAACCCCAGAAGCAGCCCTTCTTCTCTTTCTTTTTCTTCTTTCTTCTTCTCTTTTCTTTTCTTGGTTTCTTGTTCCTTTTCCGGTGATCACCCGCCGGAGCCGTGCCCGTCACCGATGATCCTAGCGACCCTGTAGACTCCCCTGCCTACGCAGTCACATCCTTGCTTTGCTTGGTTCAGTTCTATACGTCCGCGTGTGCATCAAGACTTTTACCGACGTTGGACGCTGTGTACGCGTCCCGTATTGTGATCTGATCGAGGCAAGTTAATCTTGCTACATGCTATACTACTATATTCTATATCCTTTTGAATAATGATACCCCATAATGATTAATTATGCATCCCACATTATCATTTTTCATTTTTATCGATTTTTCGACATCCGTATACATCCGCACATGTCATTTTAGATCTAGTGCAGGCAAACATATCTTGTTACACACTATATCACAATATACTGCATCCAATTGAATATAACATTTCATATTGTTTAATTGCACATCCCGCATTTACCAATTTATTATTTTACTGTTATATGACGTCCGTGTGCATCCATATCATATAATATACATATAGCTGCATCTACAGATCACATAAATGCATAAAAGGGTTATATTAACATCCCATGTTTAATAAAGTGCATCCTAATTAGTATTGGAACTATAAATGTAACCCTAATGGATAATTGTGCATCCATATTATTGATTTTATATTTATTTGCATACCATGTCACATTATATCATTTTATTGTTATATTAGTACTCCATACTTGATTTTGTGCACCCATACTTACTACAGTTTGATTATGAGCACCCGCTTGAAACCTGATACACTACTACTTGACATGACTTGATACCTGTGCACTACTTGACATAACTTGATACATGTACACTAACTGACATGACCTGATGTACCACAGCTTGACTTGATACCTGATCTTGTTACTAATGCTGACAATCTTGACCTGTTGTCCCTACGGACATATCATGTTGTCTATACAGACAAACATGTACCTGCTTGATCTTGTGTTGGCATTAGCTCCAGATTTATCAATACCTGACTTGAACGCATAACCTTGGGGGTATAGGGAAATCAAAAGTGTAAACTAAAGTGTAGCTTACAAGGGTATTACTTGATCCGTTGTCCCGGGGGATAACGGGACAGAATCATTCGTGATTCTTACTTGATCCGTGGTCCCGGGGGATAACGAGACAGAGTCATTCATGACTCCCGCTACCTGATCCGTGGTCCTGGGGGACAACGGGACATATCCTTTGAGTTACATGGAGGATTACATTAATTGATTTCAAACAAACTTTAGAATAGATAACCCAGTAGTACAATTTAGATTGATCACTGCACGTCACATATATTGATACACTTCACTGTTCTATATCCGTGTTTTACTTATTACACTCATTTTACTATTTATGATTCATGCCTGCATATCTCGGGTATCCTGTTCATTTATTATTGTTTGATATCATGACGCACTGACGTCTGGGTTTTGCATGGCCCAGATCCTCTACCTTTGTCACAGGCTGATCAGGAGTATTTCCGCCGTCAGGCCGAGCAGTGAGGATACTGTTAGTATCCAGTTAGTTTAGTTATTTCTGTTCTTTCCAGATTGTTATTGTTACTTGAATAAATTGCTTCCGCATATTATTCTTGACTCGTTATTTCTGGCTCATGGACATGTACTAGATAGATTCTTTTATTTTCCTGTTCTTGATATCTCTAGACAGCCGTAATGTGACTGTGGAAGGATGTTTCCTATCCACAGGTAGCATGGTTGGCTCTGTCACATGCCGATCTTAGCGCACTCTAGGAAGCGGGGCGTGACAGGGTTTGTTTGGTATTAGAGCCATAGGATTTAGGTTAATCGGGTTTGATTCTTTTGTAGTTGAGTATTAGACCCAATACACGAATCAGAATACTCGTAACTAGGAACATGTCCCGCCACATTGTCATCGTGATTCTTGAATCATATCTTTCTCTTGATCCTTGTCTTGACGATATGCAAGCAACTTTGCATCTCAGCTTGAAACCTTTTGGTTCCCTATTGTTTCTCCCTACTTATTCTTTCGATTCTGATACTAGGATTTGGGCGACTTGAACGGAGTTATGTGATTGTACCCATGAACTGCAGCATGGTTACAATGCGGTACTCTATTTAAGTAACTTGGAGTCCTGGTCTTGATTCATTTCCTTGTTCCATGGTCGTTTTATTACCTTAGTTCTCTCAGTGTCATTGCTTACCAGTTCATGTTTTGCAGATTTCTTGGTGATCGATACCGGCAGTTTTGATGTTGTCTTGGGAATGCACTTTCTAGGCACTTTCCACGCTCACATTGATTGTAGGGCAAAGAAAGTGATTTTCCAGATTCCCGGACATCTGGAGTTTGTTTTCGCTGGAGGAAGCAGTTTTGTCGGGCCAGTCGAGTTTAGGGTTAGGCCGGCAAACAGTGTTCTTTCGTCGATGGAAGTTGACAAAGAGGAAGCACCAGTTGTAGTTCGAGAGTTTATGGATGTGTTCAAGGACATCTCGGGTTTACCACCAAAACGAGATGTGGAGTTCGCGATCGATCTTGTTCCTGGTGCAGCGCCAATCTCAAAGGCGTACTATCCAATGGCATCAGTGGAGTTGGAAGAAGTCAAGAAGTAGGTTACCGAATTACTTGAGAAGGGTTGGATTCACAGCAGTAATTCACCTGGGGAGCTCCAGTTCTTCTAATAAAGAAGAAGGTTGGCACAAGGAGGATGTGCATCGATTATCGAGAATTAAACCGGGTGACTATTAAGAACAAGTACCTGATCCCTCGCATTGGAGAATTGTTCGAGCAGCTTAGTGGTGCGAGGGTATTCTCAAAGCTAGATTTGCGATCCGGATATCATCAGGTCCGAGTTAAATCAGAGGATATTTGCAAGACTGCATTTCGAACTCGGTATGGACATTACGAGTATTTAATGATGCCATTTGGAGTCACGAATGCACCGGCGATATATATGGACTTGATGAACCGAATCTTTTCACCGTTCTTGGACCAGTTTATTGTGGTGTTTATTGATGATATTCTGGTGTATTCGAAGAGCATTGAAGAGCATGCTGAACACTTGAAGATCGCCCTGCAGACATTGAGGCAAGAAAGATTGTATGCAAAGATAAGCAAGTGCGAGTTTTGGCTTGAAGAAGTGAAGTTTTAGGGGCATGTCGTATCCGGAGATAGAATCTTCGTTGATCCCGAAAAGATTGCAGCAGTTCAAGATTGGCCGATTCCGAAGAATGTATCAGAGATCAGAAGTTTTCTTGGACTTGCCGATTATTACAGAAGGTTCGTGGAGAATTTTTCTCGATTGGTTGGGCCTTTGACCAAGCTTACGGGAAAGGAGGTACCATTCGTATGGGCGGATCGTTGTGCGTCAGCTTTTGAAGCATTGAAGCAAAGATTGATAACTGCACCTATTTTGACCGTACCAGACGGTTCCGGAGGATTGGTGATTCACAACGACGCATCTGGGAAAGGTTTGGGATATGTTTTGATGCAGCATAGGAAGGTTATAACTTACGCATCGAGACAGTTGAAGATCCATGAGAAGAATTACCCAACTCATGATTTGGAGCTTGCAGCAGTGATTTTCGCTTTGAAGATTTGGAGACACTGCTTATTGGACGAAAGGGTCGAAGTATTCACCGATCACAAAAGCCTAAAGTATGTGTTCATGCAGAAAGAGCTTAACATGAGGCAGCATGGATGGTTGGAGCTGATGGCTGACTATGATCTTGATCTTAAGTACCATCCGGGGAAAGTTAATGTTGTGCCGGATGCGCTTAGTCGGTTGCCAGGAATTTGGATGTTGATTGCACAGAAGGAGCTTATCGAATAATTTCGGAGATTCGAGTTGGAGATCTTACTACCGCATTCTTCGGGACAGTTGATGCAGCTACAAGTACAGTCGTCGTTGATCGATAATATTAAAGCAGCGCAGTCGCACGAACCAAGATTGCAGAAGTTTCGAGAACAGGTTGAAGCTGGACTTCGAACGGACTTGTTGATTCTTGAAGATGGTTCGTTGCATTATGGTAGCCATTTTTGTGTGCCAAAAGGAGATATACGTGAAGAAGTTATGAAGGAGGCACACAGTTCCGCATATTCTGTACATCCAGGAGGCACGAAGATGTACCACGATCTAAGACAGCATTTCTGGTGGGAAGGCATGAAAAGGGAGATTGCTCGTTTTGTAGCGAAGTGCTTGGTGTGTCAGCAAGTTAAAGCTGAACACTAAAGGGTTGCTGGTTTATTGCAACCACTTCCGATTCCTCAATGGAAGTAGGAACATATAACCATGGATTTCGTAACAGCTTTACCACGGAGTCCAAAGGGCAATAATGCAGTTTGGGTGATCATTGATCGTTTGACCAAGACAGCTCATTTCATACCATTTCGAGTTGGTCAATCAACGGAAACATTGGCAGAACGGTACATGCAGGAGATTGTGAGATTGCATGGAATACCTGTGAGCATCGTGTCCGACCGTGACATCCGATTCTTATCGCACTTCTGGAGGAGTTTACAGGAAATTTTGGGTACGCGATTGAAGTTTAGCACAACTTATCATCCTCAGACAGATGGCCAGTCGGAGAGAACGATCCAAATTCTTGAAGATATGTTGAGAGCTTGCATGTTGGACTTCAAGGGTTTGTGGGAGGATCATCTACACTTGGTGGAGGTTTCGTACAACAACAGTTTTCAGGAGACTATTCAGATGGTTCCATTTGAAGTATTGTATGGTTGCAAGTGTCGTTCACCTATTTGTTGGGACGATATTGGAGAACGAAGATTGTTGGGACCATATTTGATCATGCAAACAATAGAGAAAGTTAACACTATCCGGAATCATATGAGGGCAGCACAAGATCGACATAAAAGTTGGGCCGACACATCGAGAAGACCTCTAGAGTTCGTTGTTGGTGATCTTGTGTTCTTGAAGATATCACCGACTAGAGGAGTGATTCGTTTTGGGAGTCGAGGTAAGCTTAGTCCTCGATTCGTTGGGCTTTTCAAGATTATAGAGCGTGTTGGAGAAGTGACTTATCGATTGGCGTTACCACAATCTTTGGCGAATGTTCATAACGTGTTTCATGTATCTCAACTCCGTAAGTATGTTCGAGATGAAACACATGTGCTGGATCATTCGAAGCTGACTGTAAGAGATGATTTGACTTTTGAGGAACGACCGATGTCGATTGTTGATCGAAGAGAAAAGGTCCTTCAGAACACGGTTATCCCTCTCGTACTTGTTTTTTGGGGAAATCGCTCGCATGGAGAATCGACTTGGGAACGAGAAGACGAGATTCGACAGAAGTTTCCAGATCTCTTCCTGTAGTTTCATGTTTGTTTATCTTTTCTTGTTTTGGGAATTTCGAGGACGAAATTCCTTTTGTTGTTGGGTATAATGTAACACCCTAGTTCATTTATACCAGTTCTAGTTTATGTATTTCTTTATTTATGGTATTTTCCTGTTTTACTGTGTTTGGATGCAAATAGTATATCTGACACATGTATTTGCATCCGACCCGACCCGCTTGCTTGAAACCTATCTTGATTCATGTTTATGATCTACCCTGACTTGTTACGTAGACTCGTGCACATTCATTTTAATTTATAATGCATACTCGTATTATATCTGGCATCTGCATTTTTATCTATAACATTTAAAGTCACATAAAATATTTTAAAAATACATTGCATGGCCTGCATGATACCCCTAACCCCGTCGTAGCATCCGTGTATCTTGTTCTCATCCCGTTCGGTGAAACGGACTTGTTTGGATGGCTACGCGTACGTACGTGCATCCGTTCTTGGGGGTATGCTTTTTCGTTACCCAGATATCCAATTTTGGTTTTGGTTGGCACGTATATTTTCCGTATTTTCAAACTGTGAATTTAGACCCGACCCGGGCGTGTTTTGGAGTATTTTTTTGTGTTAGCCAAAATCTCAAATTTAACTAATATTATATTCTAACTTATTTTAAACTCTTAACTTACACACACACACGTTAATACATATTCTAAAAACTAAAATATATTCTTTATATTATTCTAATCCTAACAATCATAACAGAGTCTCTTCTCTCTCTCTACACACTCTCTCTCTCTCTTTCTCTCTTTCTCTTTCCTCTTGATATCTCTCCCCTCTGTTTCTTTCTCTTCTCTCTCTCATTGTCTCTCTCAATCTCTCTTTATATTATATTTTTTTAATTCTTTATAAAACCAATACTTGCCCACGTCTTCTTCTCTGCCCTTTCTCACTCGTTCCCGCCTCTTTCCTCTCGAAAACCCTAACTCTAGCCTCTTCGTCGTCGACCTCGCCCTCGCCCTATCATCATTGTCTCCACCTTCATCATAACCACCACTCCACTTCTTCCTCCAACCCTGCAAACCCTAACCTAACCCGACGACCTACCTTCTCAGAACCCATCAGCCCCTGCCTCGCCGTCGCCCTCGCGCCAGCGACCCCTCGTCTCCACCCTCGGCCTTCTCGTCCCCTCTCCTCTACCACCTCCTCATCGTCGCCTTCACTTCTCCCGATCCTGCACAGAACCCACAACCCACACGAATCCATCACCTCCATCGCCTGAACCCTCGCCGGAACTTCGACCACCCTCGTCACCGCCTCCATCTCCTCCTTCTCCTCTCTCCTACACCCTCAAACCAAGCAAGAATCCCACGCAAAACACCTTCTCCCCTCTCTTTTTCTGCACACATCGACCCCCGACTTCAAACACTGCCCATCGTCGAACCCCATCGCCGGAAAACCCATCAACGTCATCACCCTCTCTGTCCTCACCTATTTCCCCAGGCACCACACCAATAAAACCCCAGAAGCAGCCATTCTTCTCTTTATTCTTCTTCTTTCTTCTTCTCTTTTCTTTTCTTGGTTTCTTGTTCCTTTTCCGGTGATCACCTGCCGGAGCCGTGCCCGTCACCGATGATCCTGGCGACCCTGTGGACATCCCCTGCCTACGCGGTCACGTCCTTGCTTTACTTGGTTCAGTTCTATACGTCCGCATGTGCATCAAGACTTTTACCGACGTTGGACGCTGCGTACGCGTCCCGTATTGTGATCCGATCGAGGCAAGTTAATCTTGCTACATGCTATACTACTATATTCTATATCCTTTTGAATAATAATACCCCATAATGATTAATTATGCATCCCACATTATCATTTTTCAGTTTTATCGATTTTCGACATCCGTATACATCCGCACATGTCATTTTAGATCTAGTGCATGCAAACCTATCCTGTTACACACTATATCACAATATACTGCATCCAATTGAATATAACATTTCATATTGCTTAATTGCACATCCCGCATTTACCAATTTATCATTTTACTGTTATATGACGTCTGTGTGCATCTATATCATATAATATACATATAGCTGCATCTACAGATCACATTAATAAATAAAATGATCATATTAACATACCATGTTTAATAAAGTGCATCCTAATTAGTATTGGAACTATAAATGTAACCCTAATCGATAATTGTGCATCTATATCATTGATTTTATATCTATTTGCATACCATATCACATTATTTCATTTTATTGTTATATTAGTACCCCATACTTGATTTTTTGCACACATACTTACTACAGTTTGATTATGAGCACCCGCTTGATACCTGGTACACTACTACTTGACATAACTTGATACCTGTGCACTACTTGACATGACTTGATACATGTACACTAACTGAAATGACCTGATGTACCACAACTTGACTTGATACCTGATCTTGTTACTAATGCCGACAATCTTAACCTGTTGTCCCTACGGACATATCCTGTTGTCTATACAGACAAACCTTTACCTGCTTGATCCTGTATTGGCATTAGCTCCAGATTTATCAATACCTGACTTGAACACATAACCTTGGGGGTATGAGGAAATCAAAAGTGTAACTTATAAGGGTATTATATGATCCGTGGTCTCGGGGGATAACGGGACAGAATCATTCGTGATTCTTACTTGATCCGTGGTCCCGGGGGATAACGGGACAGAGTCATTCATGCCCCACTACCTGATCCGTGGTCCCGGGGGATAACGGGATATATTCTTTGAGTTATATGGAGGATTACATTAATTTATTTCAAACAAACTTTAGAATAGATAACCCAGTAGTACAGTTTAGATTGATCACTGCACGTCACATATATTGATATACTTCACTGTTCTATATCCGTGTTTTACTTATTACACTCATGTTACTGTTTATGATCCATGCCTGCATATCTCGTGTATCTTGTTCATTTATTTTTGTTTGATATAATGACGCAGTGATGTCTGGGTTTTGCATGGCCCAGATCCTCTATCTTTGTCGCAGGCTGATCAGGAGTATTTCCGCCGTCAGGCTGAGCAGTAAGGATCCTGCTAGTATCCGGTTAATTTAGTTATTTCTGTACTTTCCATATTGTTATTGTTACTTGAATAAATTGCTTCCGCATATTATTCTTGACTCGTTATTTCTGGCTCATGGAAATGTACTAGATAGTTTCTTTTATTTTCCTATTCTTAATATCTCTAGACGGCCGTAATGTGACCGTGGAGGGATGTTTTCTATCCACAGGTAGCATGGCTGGCTCTGTCACGTGCCGATCTTAGCGCACTCTGTGAAGCGGGGCGTGACAATTCCACATATCCCAACTCAGAAGGTATGTGAGTGACCCCTGTCACATTCTTGATCACTCCGAGCTCACTATACAGCCCGACTTGTCTTGTGAGCAGCAACCTGTTGAGATCCTGGACAGAAAAGTGAAGTCACTTCGGAACTAGGAAGTCTACTTGGTTCGAGTGATGTAGAGAAAAGACCCTCCATGAGAATCGACATGGGAAAGGGAAGACGAGATGCGTGCAAGATACCCTCAATTATTTGTAAACTCGACCTTAAAATAAATTGTAAATTTCAAGAACGAAATTTTTTTAAGGAGGGTAGACTGTAACAGCTCCAATTTTGATGTACATAAAATTATTTAAAAGTTAATGTATAATTGGGGTATTTACAATTCCTGTGAAGACTATAAGTATTTGTTTCAATTTTGAACAGCAAGAAAGAGCTTGTAGCTCACTGGTAAAAGCATTGCACTGTTAAGATATAGCACCAGAGTTCAAATCACATCGGCCACATTATCTTTTTATTTTAAATTATTTTAATCTTTTCAGAAGCCCAAGGCTTTGCATGTGCACTACACGTAAACTGAAGAGTCACACTTTAAATAAACATATGAACTGAAGTATACCAATCGACACCGACACGTGGCCCAAACCCTAGCACCCTACGTCGGTTTTGTCCCGGCAACAAGCGCAAAAAGGCGTGGCACCGTCGATCTCCCCCGATCCTAATGCCCTCAACTCTTCACCTCTGCAACCTTTCAGCTACCCCATTAACCCCTTATTGCTTTTTTACTATAAATTTATCCAGAGAGCAATAAAATGCCCCTTTAATCCTTTTTAGTGCATAGTTTAATGCATTTCTTTCACCCCCTAAATCCTAATTTCTCCTATAAATACCCACTCTATTTTACACCCCTCTCACTCAGAATTCCATTACAAAAACTATACAAAATTCTCAAGTCTTTTTGTGTACAAGTGGAGTTAGCGAAGGGCGAAGCTCCGACGAAGTTCCGGCGACGATCCGAGAAGTTTCCAGCAACGAAATGATGCCCCGAAGCTTTCTTTAGGACCCTCTCTCTCTCCTCTAGTCCAACAAACTAGTAAGTCCCCTCTCCCCTCACTTATTCCTCTATAAAATTATTCATTTCTAATACCCGACGGAAGCGGAGTTAATCCGACTTCCGATTCGGTTTTTCTTCAAAACTCAAATTTTCTTAACCTAGAACATACCATACTCTCACATATATTTTAACGAACATTAATAAATCTATTAAAACAAGCTTCACCTTAAAAGATTCATTTTTGTAACTTTTATCGCACTTTTACAGAAAAATACCATACTTTAGTTTCGACATAATAACTTATTTTCTTGCTATACGTTTAGATAGTTCACGAGATAATGACCTATCTCATCACAACACATATCTCTATCATAGCACGATGAATTTTGGGACAATAGAATACGAGAAATAAGACTTTAAAACTAAATACCCTAAACTTATAAAACCTTTTTGTATAAAAAGTGTATTAATCATTTCCTTGCAATTGCGTCTCTATAACCCAATTTTGGGGAACCCTATTTCAGGATGGTGCAGATTATTGCACGTTCCTGGGTCTTGTAGAGCGGAATTCAGAACTCCGCAAGGAGTATTCGGATTCCGATGTAAATTTTAATACCATTTTTAAGAAAATGAGATTTCTAGAAAAATAATAAATTAAAATTATATATATATATATATATATATATATATATATATATGTATGCATGTATGTATGTGTGTATGTATGTATGTATGTATTATCAAGAGATCTATTTTAGATATATTATACAACATTCCAAATTTTCTAAATCAAAAGAATCACCTTTACATAAAAATACCATGCAATACAAAACAAGTTCAATATATATCAACAAAATACAATATACTATGAAAACTAGGTTCTATTTACTAGAAATGTCACAATTGTAAAATTTACCATTATAAAAACCATAAAGATGATAATTAAATGCTTGAGGTGTATTTTGAAAATTATACTAAACTATTTTTACATAAAACCCTCTCAAGTTAAATAAATTATAATAAGGCCCTAATAAATACAGGTTTAAGCGGAACCAGTCTCTTGAGCCTCAGGGAGCCGGAGATATGGGTGCTTGCCTATCTAAGATAGACAACCTAAATAACGGTGTTATCAATACGGTAATTGTCTTTGAAAAAGACACAAATCCTGCCGTCCATGTGCAGCAGTTACCGATAACACCGAAACTAAGTCAGGACTTCAATTTCTTTTCTAATTGTCTGATTCAGACTGAGTCTAAATATAAACAATCTGACTTGAATGAGATTTAAGTACAAAACTACAATATAACATGAATCCATGAATCCATATATTCAATATGTTCAATCTATTCAATCAATATTGACTGAACCGAACCATGGATATATTCCGTTTACATGTTCATCCATTATATCCATTCCATTACTAATATCATGGTTTGTCAATTCATCCATCTATACAATTTATAATACAAAATAATACAATACAATCCATACAATCAATACAAAAGACATCGCGGGGTTTTAAAGGGGTAGATTGGTACGGAAGGTATTAAAAGTGGCACGAGACTGTAACCATAATATACCTAACCTGAATATCCATTGTCATTGTACCGTGGCTGAACGGTTCCTTGTGCTCCGTTTAGCTTAGTCTCCGGAATAGTGAAATTCCTCTCGTATACACTGGCATTTTCTGTACCCAGCTACAAACAAGAGCGTTAACAATATAATCAAAAATTAATAAAACTATACTCTCTCTGTCTATTCTACTTCTCCTTTATCTTTGGGACTTACCGAGCGATTGTTCACTGACGACATTCCGTTTTTACTTTCTTTGGAATGTTGTCAGGTGGATCGGACCTACTGGAGACAGAGCCCACCAGCGAGGACTTGGATCGGCTCGACCCAGAGCTCTAGATTCCTTGTACATATTTACATTCCTGTTATGCCATTATTTAGGCATTGTTTTCATTCCATATATTTACTTTTCCATTGTACCGTAAAAAGAATGTTTAATAAATAATGTTGTTGTTCATTTATATTTGTCTCTTGTGAACATTTATCTTATATTGCTTAGATACGCTTAGCGTGTTTACTTCTGAGTAAATACGTAGCGAGCCAGTCGCGTCCCCTTTCATATACTAGGAAGCGAGGCGTGACAATGAAGGAGAGAATATATAAAACAATATTAATACGGTCATTATAATGATTCATAATCATAATCATACTAATTATTATATGCATTTATTTTGAGAGTTAAAAGGAAAATGAAATGAAAGCACTCATTTGTAGGTTATAAGAGAGTTTAAAAATATAAATAAAAATAATTGCAAAAATGTGGATTTGAACATGTAACTTATGGAATAATAGTAAGAACTAAACCAATGAGCTACAAGCTTGTTCATGCACATATTTAATTAGAATTAAATATATGTTGTTGCTTGAAAAAAAGTGAGATTTTGGGCTCATAGTTTTATAAAAGAAAATGAAAATGAGATTGAATTTAGGTTATGGCTGTGTCAGGTCTTGCGTTTAATTTGAAATACATTAAAATTTAGTTTAAAGAAATGGGTTTAGGAAAAATAGATGGAACAATAAAATAATATATTTAATTGAAAACAAAATATACGAAAAAATACTAAGAATAAATAAATATAATATTTTACTAAGGAAAAAAATACGAAGGTATAGTAATATTGGGGCTGTTACATTAGTTCTCGATTCGTGAGGCCTTTCGATATCATCGAGCGTGTGGGAGATGTAGTTTATCGATTGGTTTTACCATCATCCTTGGCGGGTATTCATGACGTGTTTCATGTATCTCAATCACGCAAGTATGTTCGAGATGAGACGCACGTCTTAGATCACTCGGAACTGACAGTAGGAGAAAATTTAACGTATGAAGAGCGACCAGTGGCTATTGTGGATCGACGAGAAAAAGTCCTCCAAAATAAATTTATCCCACTAGTACTCACTTTGTGGGAGAATCATTCGCATGGAAAATCTATTTGGGAACGTGAAGATGAGATTCCATAGAAGTTTTCACACCTCTTTTCATAAGACCTGTTTCTTCTTATCTCTTTTCTTGTTCCGTATATTACGAGGACGAAATTCATTTGTAGTTGAGTATAATGTAACACCCTAATACATTTATACTAAATATTTTAGGGTATTTTAGATCTTGTGGTAAAATTCTTTACTATGGTTGTTTTTGGGTTCCGAATGATGTAATTAGTAGCTGTAGTTATTATCCGACCCGACTCGCATGTTTGAAACCTAACATGGTTCAAGTTTATATCAAATATTTACTAGTACATTGTATCCATGCGAATCAAGTGTCAAATATATACATAATATATTTTAAGCTCTACATATTTCTGTATAATACAATATAAAAACAAATAATACTCTTTTCCTATCTAGCCTTACATGGCAAATTACCCCATATCTGGTGGTTGCACCCATATATCATGTTTATATCCTAAAAGTTAGACAGACTAGTAATTGGATCGCTACGTATATTAACGTAGATTTTATTTGAGGGTATATGTTTTCAATTATAGATATTTGCATTATGCTTAAAATCCTTACGTATATTCTTTATTTTTAAAAACTAGATTTTTAGAGAGATACGGATAATATTCGGAGTAATCTGGTATTATCTGCAAAATCCTACAATATATATATATAATATAAATAAATTAATTTATTATATCTCTCTATCTCTCTCTCCATCCCCACATCTCTCTCCCCTCTATATATATAATAATAATATAAAATTTTATATAAAAAAAAACCCCTCTCTCTCCCCTCATTTTCTTTCTCCTCTCGCGTCGCCGCTCGTGCCGAACCTTAACCCTCGCCGTACCCTCTTGTCACTATCCCCCTCTCGTCGTCGTCGTCGTCGTCGTCCCTATCTCCTCGCCATCAACTCTTCCTCATCAGCACCTCTGAGATATCTAACCTGTTTTATATAGTTGTCTAACTAGTTTCTTGAGATGTCTAAACATTTCATGCAGTATCTAACCAACTAGATAAGATATCTAACGTGTTTCCTGGAATATCTAACATTTTATCTGAGACATGTAACAAGTTTTCTGGGATATGTAACCAGTTTTATATAGTTTTAACGATCGCGTTTTCTAATTCTTAATAAAATATTTTTTTATTTAAATTTCTAGTATCAAGTAATTATTTACGTGTTTCGTTGATAGAAAAATATTTTTTTTAGTAAATTTAGTAATTTACAAAACATTGAAATATGATTTAAGGAATTTTCTAAAATCTATTTATATTTTTCTAGGCTTAAAATGTTTTAATAAAATTTTATAATTCCTTAAAATAATTTACATATTTTTATTATCAATTAAAATAATTATTTCGTAATTAAAATATTTCCAAGGATAAAATAGATGTTTAAATAATTATAATAACAAACAAATATCATAGATATGGGAATATTATTTAGTTGTAACCCAAAATCATTTTTATACTAAAGATAACAATAAAATATATTTTCCGAAATTTTTCCATAATTTTCCCGTATTTTTTACTATTTTTAACAATTTTTGAAAACAAATGCGGTTTTAAAAAGATAATAAACAGTTGGTTTTTTTATTAAAAATAAATAAATAAATATATTAAATCACCTTTGATCCTGGACCGTTGGATGGTCCAACGGCCCAGAATTGCTGGCGGCGCCCACGTGCTTGGGGGACCACTCAAAATCACGTGATCCCTCGGGGCCACGTGGCGCAGGCGGTGGCGAATCCAAGGTCGTTGGATCATGATCCAACGGCTGAGATGAGGCAGCGATGGCGGTTAAATCATGGGCAATCATTTGGACACGGATTTTTAGAGGATTTTTAACAGATTTTGGATTTTATTGTTGGGGAAAAGACCCTATAAATAGAAAACTTCAAATACTGATTTTTCACACCTCAAAACTCCAAAAATTCTGAAAAAAAATACACACGCCTTCGTATTGACGACGCCAACGCTGTGGTTCCACCCAAGGATCGAGGAAAAATCCGAGTGCAGAGCTATTAAGAATTTAGTACGGGTCTATATTTTCGACCCATCGACATCCAACTCAAACAAAATGTAGGATCCGCCTCTCTCCCCTTTTCTGTCAACTTCTTTCTTATAATGATCTAAGTTTCTAGTTCTAATCCCCAACCATTTATTAAAATGATATTAAAAATATTTCTGCGTGTCTATTTAGGTACCTCTTAATGATAAGAATTTGACCCCATGCTTAAAATGGTTTAATTAATTATCTTTATATACGTGAATATTTCACCCTCATCCTATATGGAATATGATATGCTTAAAAGTTATAATTCATGGAGTATCTCCACCCTTTTTGTACACTCACTTACCCATGTTACCAATATGATCTCGAAATAGGTTATTTCCACAAAATACCCTCATTATTAAAATGTCGTATATGCATGAAATATCTATATGAGATAAGATATTTGGAATAAATGTTTTAGACACTAAAACGATATATTTTTACTTACACTTTTATCCACTAACTACTTTAGTTTGTTAAATCCCTTTACCCTTTGAAAGGGGGTAATACTAAATCTAAATAATTGTGATATGGGTTTTCAACATAACCCATTTCACTCAAGAGAATATTTTTATATTAATTTTTCTTAGCATATTAACTAAAGTTTAATAAGATACTCTAATAGGGAAATGTTTACCTGAATCATCCCGTGGTTACTAGACAATCGTCCCTGAAAAAGAAACAAATCATGCCGCTCATGTGCAGCGGTTGTCAACGCGGAGTTGTGCTTGTAGAATATCACCCTTAATAAAATACCCTAATTAAATAAGGTAATGTTTTACGTAAATACCTTATGGTTGATAGGCAATCGTCCCTGAAAATGACACAAATCCTGCTGCTCATGTGCAGCGGTTGCCAATACGGACGTATTTCTAAAATGTTACCTCAAATTTAAAACACCATAATTTTTATAAAATTATTAATTACAATAAAATATCTTAATCCATCCTAAAAAGATATAATTTCATTAATACCTTGACCTTTACTAAAAGGCTATTTTCAACAAAGACCATAACTCTTATAAATGATATTTTCCAAAAGAATATCTAAAACGTTATTAAAAGATAATTTTCAAATAAATACCCTAACCTTTTATTAAAAGGATATTTTCTCAGTAAAATACTATGGGTTTCCAAAATGATAAATATTCTAAATATAATGGTTTTCTGATAAACAATAAATATCATTAAACGTTATCATCCTTTATTAACTAAGCATTCTATAAAATGATATGAAACACTTTAAAAACTTTGCAAGATAACAAGATAAAATGAATGGGTGTGGAAGGCCATATTAAATGAGATCAACTTTCTGATTACAAGTTTATAACATACATGACACATGATATGGTTAGAGTTAAAATGCGCAGACAAAGGTATGAAATACTTATATATGAGGATCCCTGTAAGCAAGATGAACAATCCAATGTGTGGACAACTACTAACCCGATATTCGGGCGAATACTAACCCTACTTTGAGCGTGAATAGTTTAATGTGTGGACAACTACTAACCCGATATTCGGACGAATACTAACCCTACTTAAGGGCGAATGATCCAATATGTGAATGACATACAATGTGGAAATTCCATGCCTAGATGTATACGCACTAACTCTAATTCGTTAAGACCTTTATACTGAACCATGGGAATGGGTAGTTTGATTAGGTAAGGAGATGCGGAACTCGGATTTCCCTACTACTCGATCATGACCCCGTCAGTGAAACGGTACATTCACTTCCCCAGTTATTATTCTGTGGCCACAACGGAATAATCGTGAGTATCCGGACCTTTGTTTAACAAACTAATGTGAACTTTTACCTTCATATATACCTCATACAACATACTTATATTCATAAATATCTCAGTCAACATGTCTCAATTGTATACCCCCCATACCTTTATACCCATGTACATCATGTATGCACATATACATCATACTTATATATGGTTGCTCATTTCTATACCTTGATTTCCTTATGAGGCAATCCTACCCGAGTATAACTCGCTGACGGACTTTCCTTTTCCCTCTCTTTGGAATGTCCGTTAGATGAGACTGAGTTTTATGATGAAGATCAAGGTGTGGAGCCAACTAACGAAGATTATGCAGATTTGACGATGGAAGATTAACTAGTTTTCTTTATTGCCTTCCTGTTTAGGGCTTTGCTTCTTTTTGATGTAATTAAACTATTTAGTTTATTTAACTCTTTCCCTTGGGATGTAATAAAGTTTGGTTAATGGAAATAAATGCCTTTCGCTTTTATTATTTTATTTTAGTACGCACCCTGTATATTATAGATATTCTTACGCATAACGTAACTGTATTGAATAGACCACCTTCAATACAGTTAGGTTGCGGATCGTGCCACGTCACCTTTCACCTTTCTTTGGGAAGCGGGGTATGATAATAGTTGTCTAACTAGAATCTTGAGATATCTAAACATTTCATACAGTATCTAACCAGTTAGATGAGATATCTAACGTGTTTCCTGAGATATCTAATATGTTATCTGAGATATATAACCAGTTTAATAATAAAGTACAAACATAACAAGATATTAACAACTATTTATGGTATCAGCAGGCCGAGGTGAGGGTTTGGGCAAGGATTGGAAGCGAAGTGGTCAATGGCGACCTAAGTGGCTTTCTTCTGAGCCTTTTTCGCTGACTTCAAAAGTTGACGGCGTGAAATTCGACATTATTAATGGAGATTGAGGCTTGAAATCGAAATCCTCCATCAGCGTTGTCGTTGCCCCCATCGCCCTCGGTGCCTTCGATTCTGCCTTCGCACCCCTCATTGATGGAAGAAAGATGAATTGTAGAGCGTCATGTCGTGATTGGAGAGGAGATGGCAGAAGAAGGGAGATGAGAGCAACTAGAGGAGAGAGATCGGGGGAGATAGAAAGATCAAGAGATTGAAGAAGAGTGAAAGATGGAGATGGGAGAGATCGGGGGAGGTTAGAGAGAGGATTAAAGGAATGTGAAAGTAATTTAGGGATTTCCTAACAAATTTCAAGTCAAACACCCAATACAGTGTATTAAAGGAAGTGTGACTAATTATTTAGTATCTTCGGGGGTTTTGACGAGAATCTTGAGAGCATGGATATTTTCACAGGGAGAAAGAGGGCTTGTTTTTTTTTGACAGTTTACCATGTATATTATGTGAGGGGATGGTGTTGGAATTTATGGTAAAACACGATTATAGGCCATTGATCCACGAGCACCATCTTTTAGGTGAAATGGTTACTAACATGATGTGTAAAGAGTTATGTTTAGCTTTTAGACCTACGATCGTAACTTCGACGTCGTGACATCACCTCTCGTCGTCGTCCCCCTCTCGTCGTCGTCGACCGCGCCGAGCTCTTTTGCTACTTTTGCAGTGATCAGATCTACGATCGTGACTTCGACACCGCCGTCCTTCTCACCCTGACAATACTCGTGTTTTGTTCGATAAAATGTTGTTAAGGATTTCTTCGATAAGGAAGAAGAAAGAGTCATGATCCATCGCCTGTGGCCTCGAAAATAAGTTCGAGGCTAACTATACCCATTTTGCAACTTGATTTAGAGATCAAGTTGCAAAGCAGTATGTCCCTTCTTCCTTCCTGTCTTCATTCTAAAACTACACTGCCTAACAATAACAATCGAGCCTTTTATCCCAAACATATGGGGTAGGCTACATGAACCAACATGAGAATGACATCGGGTACTGTAACAACTCCAATTTCAATGTACAGAAAATTGTTTAAAAGTTAATGTACAATTGGGGTATTTGCAAATCCTGTGTACACTATAAGTATTTGAGTTGCTTTTAAACAGCTAGAAAGAGCTTGCAGCTCATTGGTAAAGTCCTTGTACTGCTGAGACATAGCACCTGAGTTCAAATCCCATCAGCCACATTATCTTTTTATTAAATTTTTTTTAATCTTTAAGAAGCCTAAGAGTTTGCACGTGCACTACACATAATATGATAAGTTACAGATTAAATAGACATGTGCACGAGGCTAGTTGAAGCGACGACAACACGTAGCTAAATCCCAAGCCAATTCCACCGGGAAATGGCCGGCGAAATCCCAAATACCCCTGGTACCGCCGGTCCCCCTCATAGGTACTGCCGTGGATTTTTTTCTCCGAGCACCTCTTCAGCTACCCCATTAACCCCACATTGCTCGTTTACTCTGAATTTATCCAGAGAAGATTAAATCACCCATTTAATCCCTTTTAAATGCATTTTAATTCTCAAATTTATCACCCTCAAAACCCTAATTTCCCTATAAATATCACACCATATTTCTTTTGGGTTACGGCAGCGCCCCGACCATCAATTCATAGCCAAATACGGAACAAAAATTTTCTGAACTGGCTCTACCATTTCCCGATGCCTGGATTTACCCTAAACCCTATACTAGAAAGCTAAAAAAAGAAGTTAGAATGGTTATAACGAGTTGATCCGTGTCCTTCGGTCTTCAACCATCATCCCCAAGCTCCTAGTGGCTCCTTGATCGAATTTGGTTGCCTGTCTTCCTCCATCTACGATGATCCACCTGAGAGAGACGGCACAAGGTTCAGCCTCGTCGAGCGAGGCAATCGACGCTCCAAGATTGCTAGCAATGGAGAGTGGAGATGTAGGAATGTATCTCTATAATTTTTCTCTCATCACAATGCTCAAAAGAGCAACTCAAGAAGATGAAGGATATGAGAAAACATGTGGAATGAGCAACTAAAGAAAATGGCTAAGTGTTTTCTCCAAGTGAGAATGAATGAGTCAAGTAAAGTAAGCAAGTGAAGAATCAAGTGGAGAAAAGAAAAAATGAGCAAGGCATCAAGTGGTTGCCCCCCTCTCTTTCATGCACAAAAAATATCTTGCCTCATTTTTCATTAAACAAAACAATGCGCATATCTCTCCATGCTTGCCAACTCACACTCCACCTCATTTCCAAATTGATTTTCTAAAATGAAAATCAATTAATGAGGTGGCCATCTTTTAGAAAAAAAATTCATATAAATACGGAATGCAACCTGATATACGTATCGAAATACATATACGCGTATTCGTACAAAAATACGAATAGCCAAGAGAGAAAATGAATAGTGAACAATAATACTAGAATATAAATACATAAATAAATAATTAAATTAAAACCTGATTTAATAATCCGGCTTAATCCTAAGCCGCTAGTATTTGTAGGGTGTTTTTCGTCACCCCATTGAGATAGGAATACGCGCGCGCTTGTCAGGCGTACTACAGATTCCCCCTGCCTAGGATAGACGAGGGTTTATTGATTGTGGAGATCTGAATTTCGGCAGCCGCGGACTAAGCTGCCGTTAATTACCCCTCGCCTTTGGAGGAAGGGAACCTCCGATTAACGGGTTAAACTGGTCATGCGAACTCAATATGCGGTGTTGTGTTTTGAAGGGGTTTTGGATATATCGGGGGCCCCACAGAGTTTTTATTGGGGTCCCGCTACCCGGATAGTGGGCTGGAGGTTAAGGGGGTTAGCAGCCCCTTTGCGGGGTGCGGGGCTGCGCCCCGTTAGAAATTTTTTCTAACGGAAACAGTGTGGTGGAGTATGTGTGTGTGTGTGCATATATGTATATATACATACATATGTATGTATATATACATACATATGTATGTATATATACATACATATGTATGTATAAAGAGGAAAGGGCATCCAAAGGATGCGTGAGAGAAGGCGCTAGCGCGCATGCGGGCGCTGTGCGCCACAGCGCCAATGCACCGCGTGCCTGGCACGCGGGCACTGTGCGCCAGCAGCAAAAGGGAATTGGTCCCTGTACTGGGAGCTATGCTCCCGATTTGACTTATGGAGTTGAACTCCTAAGATATTTTTGGAGCTGATGAGGGGCTTCTCTCTTGAGCCCGGGATCTTCCCCAAGGTGGGGTCTTTGGATATGGGTCTTTATCTTCCTTCTTTGTTGGCCGGCTCTTGAAGAACAAAAGGTATGAGATTTAAAAATCTCCCCCTTTTGAGATCTAATGGAAGATCTGGGCTCCCCTTTGTGGGTTTTGTGGTGAAAAACTATTTAGTTTTGGAAAAGCAAGAGTAAAACTCTTGATTTAATTGAAAATGGGAAGAAGGTTTTGAACCTTGAGGAAGGAGAAAGAGGCTCAAAGAACCCTAGTTTTTGGGGAGAATGAAAAGTATATGCTTTATTCATCATCATGTTGCCTTATGTAGGCTTACACATTTACACATAGCCCCTTGGGCTTTACAAAATGGCATTTTGCTCATCCCATGGCTCATGTGCCATTTCTTTTTGCACATAAGCCATGGGCTTTAGAAAAATTTGGCTTTATGCCCATTCATGCATAAAAAAAATTTACATTAAAATTATTTAATACATGATTTTATATTGGCATGGGGAGGCTGGCCGCGGGCTCGACTTGAGCATGGGCCCGCTTGACCTAGGCTTGGGCCCACCTGGCTTGGGGTTGACCTTGACTTTGACTTGGTCAACCGGGATGCAAATTTTGACCCCAACAAAGTGCCCCCATCAATAAATGCACACCACATATATGGGTTGTGTGCATGAAATTGATGGATCTTCTTTCGTGTGGAGGCGACTTGCTTTGGTTCCCACTTTTTGGAATGCACTGCCCTTTTTACGATATGGACAGTCGACGCTTGACGCGTTTCCGAGACGGAGTGTCTGTGGTAGACGTTTCCCTGGCCCGGAACGATTTGGTTCCCGCTTTGTAGAAAGCCTACACTTCCCATTTTACGACATGGACGATCGACGCCCTGGTCCGGAGCGATTTGGTTCCCGATTTATGGGAAGCCCGCACTGCCCTTTTTACGACATGGACGGTCGACGCCCTGACGCATCTCCGAGGTGGAGTGTCTATGGTAGACTTTTCCCTGGCCTGGAGAGATTTGGTTCCCAATTTGTGGGAAGCCTGCACTGCCCTTTTTACGACATGGACGGTCGATGCCCTGGCCCAGAGTGATTTGGTTCCCGATTTGGGGGAAGCCTGCACTGCCCTTTTTACGACATGGACGGTCGACGCCCTGACCCGGAGCGATTTGGTTCCCGATTTTTAGGAAGCCTGCACTGCCATTTTTACGACATGGATGGTCGACGCTTGACACGTCTCCGAGGTGGAGTGTCCGTGGTAGACTTTTCCCTGGCCCGGAAGGATTTTGTCCCCGATTTGTGGGAAGCCTGCGCTACCCTTTTTACGACATGGATGGTCGACGCCCTAACCCGGAGCGATTTGGTTCCCGATTTATGGGAAGCCTCCACTGCCTTTTTTACAACATGGACGGTCGACGCCCTGGCCCGGAGCGATTTGGTTCCCGATTTGTAGGAAGCCTGCACTGCCCTTTTTACGACATGGACGGTCGACGCTTAACACGTCTCCGAGGTAGAGTGTCCGTGCTAGACTTTTCCCTGGCCCGGAGCGATTTGGTTCCCGATTTGTGGGAAGCCTGCACTGCCCTTTTTACAACATGGATGGCCGATTCTTGACGCGTCTCCGAGGCGGAGTGCCCATGGTAGACTTTTCCCTGTCCAGGAGCGATTTGGTTCCTAATTTGTGGGAATCCTGCACTGCCCTTTTTACGACATGGACGGTCGACGCTTGACGCGTCTCCGAGGCGGAGTGTCCGTGATAGACTTTTCCGTGGCCTGGAGTGATTTGGTTCCCTCTTTGTAGGAAGCCTGTACTTCCCTTTTTACGACATGGACAGACGACGCCCTGACCCGGAACAATTTGGTTCCCGATTTGTGGGAAGCATGCACTGCCTTTTTTACGACATGGACGATCGACGCTTGACGCGTCTCCAAGGCGGAGTGTCCGTGGTAGACTTTTTCCTGGCCCGGAGCGATTTGGTTCCTGATTTATGGGAAGCCTGCGTTGCCCTTTTTACGACATGGACGGTCGACACCCTGGCCTGGAGCGATTTGGTTCCCGATTTGTAGGAAGCCTGCACTGCCATTTTTATGACATCGACGGTCGACGCTTGATTTGACTTGCTCTACTTCTTGCAGTGTCAGGGGTGAACTTGAGTTTCTCCGCTTCCTGCGGTGTCGAGATTGGATTCTGACTTGCTCCGCTTTCTGCAGTGTCGGAGTTGAAGTTGACTTGTTGATTGTGATTTGGGTTGACATCAGCATCGTTACACTTGAATATAGTACCAGGAGCGAATCATCATCTATCATGAGAGGATTTGGGGATTGGTTTTTGGGTCGGCATCTACATTGCTGCACTGGAGTAATGCCAGGAGAAACTCATCATTTTCCCCGGAAGGATTTGGAAATTGGTGGCTTAGGAGACAAGTTAAGATCCCTATAACCCAAGGCTTTTCAATTTTATGGGCTGTAAGGGTCCAGTAAAAGCATTTTCTCCCTACGAGTCGAAAGGATCTCGTAGGTGTATTTTCTCCTTAGGAGTCATAGGGACTCCTAAATGTGTTGCTCCTTTGTGAGTCGTAAGGATCTCACGCGGGCAATTTCTCCTCACAAAGTCGAGAGGACTTTGCGAGTGCATTTGATGTCTTTTTCACAAGTTTGGGCCCTTTCAGATTTTCACAAACTCACCGGCAGTCCTACTATTTTTACTCACGGAGCCTTTTCGGGTTTTCATCCATGCCCATTTTGCTTGTGGACATACCTTTTTTTTTTAAATTTTCACCGCCAGTGGGACTTTGAATGTGGTCTCGTCGGTACGACTTGGGAGAGATTGGATCGTTTTACTCCTGTGGATTGTATACGGTTTTGCAGGATGAATGATCCAGACCGTAGGGCCGAAAAACATTCGGGACATTGTTGGCGTCTGCATTGCTGCACTGGAATATGGTACCAGGAGAGACTCATCATTCGCCGTTGGGGAATGGGATTTGGAATTTGGTTGGCGTCTGCATCGCTGCACTGGAATATGGTACCAGGAGCGACTCATCATTCGCCTCTTGGGGTATGGGATTTGGAATTTAGTTGGCGTCGGCATCGCTGCACTGGAATATGGTACCAGGAGCGACTCATCATTCGCCATTGGAAATTTGAGTTTTGGACGGCGTCTGCATCGCTGCACTGGAATATGATACCAGGAGCGACTCATCATTCGCCATTGCTATTGGGAAGCGATGGCTTAGGAGACAGGTTTAGATCCCTATAGCCTAAGGCTTTTCAATTTTATGGGTCGTAAGGGTCCCATAAAAGCATTTTCTTCCTACGAGTCATAAGGATCCCGTAGGTCCATTTTCTCCTTAGGAGTCGTGAGGACCCCCAAGTGTGTTTTTCCTTTGTGAGTCGTAAGGATCCCATGAAGGTTTGTTCTCCTCATGCATCCTGAGAACACATGAGTGGGTCTTCTCAATGGAGCATAATTCCAAGGGCGGAGACCAGCCGCGTAACTAGTGGTTGTGGTGGGGCATGGGTATGATGAGAATTATTTGAACCCATGGATTGTATACGGTAGCCAGTTTGGGGACCAACCGTAGGGACGGGGGAATTTTGGAAAATTGGATTTTGGTTGGCGTCTGCATCGCTGCATTGGAATATGGTACCAGGAGCGACTCATCATTCTCCGCTTGGGGTATAGGATTCGGAATTTGGTTGGCATCTGCATCGCTGCACTGGAATATGGTACCAGGAGCGACTCATCATTCGCCATTGGGAATTTGAGTTTTGGACGGCGTCTGCATCGCTGCACTGGAATATGATACCAGGAGCGACTCATCATTCGCCATTGCTATTGGGAAGCGATGGCTTAGGAGACAGGTTTAGATCCCTATAACCTAAGGCTTTTCAATTTTATGGGTCGTCAGGGTCCCATAAAAGCATTTTCTCCCTACGAGTCATAAGGATCCCGTAGGTCCATTTTCTCCTTAGGAGTCGTGAGGACCCCCAAGTGTGTTTTTCCTTTGTGAGTCGTAAGGATCCCACGAAGGTTTGTTCTCCTCATGCATCCTGAGGACACATGAGTGGGTCTTCTCAATGGAGCATAATTCCAAGGGCGGAGACCAGCCGCGTAACTGGTGGTTGTGGTGGGGCATGGGTATGATGAGAATTATTTGAACCCATGGATTGTATACGGTAGCCAGTTTGGGGACCAACCGTAGGGCCAGGGGAATTTTGGAATATTGGATTTTGTTTGGCGTCTGCATCGCTGCACCGGAATATGGTACCAGGAGCGACTCATCATTCTCCGCTTGGGGTATGGGATTTGGAATTTGGTTGGCGTCTGCATCGCTGCACTAGAATATGGTGCCAGGAGCGACTCATCATTCGCCATTGGGATTTGATTTTGGAATTTGGTTGGCGTCTGCATCGCTGCACTAGAATATGGTAGCAGGAGCGACTCATCATTCACCGTTTTTTTCTCCGCGATTGCTCTATCATTTCATCTTTTCTTATCGCGAAGGTCGCGATTGCCCTATCATTTCGAATTTTTATTCGCGGTTGCCCCATCATTTTGGCTTTATTTTTCATCTTTTTTTATTTTTACTCGCTGATTTTTATTGCGAGTTGCCCCACCATTTCGGATTTTTATTATTATATATTTCTTTTACTTACACTTCTTCTTTTTTATTTACACATTTTTTATTTACACACATTTTTTATATTCCCGGTTTAATGACTTAGAGGTCGATTGTTCCCAGTTTAACGACGTGGTGGTCGATTATTCCCAGTTTAATGACATGGTGATCGACTGGTGTTCCCAGTTTAACGACGTGGTGGTCCTCTGTGTTTATCCCAGCTCCTTGAATTTTGATCTTGGCGGAGTTATGTTGATGACCGTAGCTCTGTGGCTTGCCGATACATCCGAGGGCTGTGAGGTTTTTCCAAGCTTGTATTGGTCATCTGCCCAATCTTTGAAAACACGGCAGTCTTCAATGGTATGACTCACTACCCTATGGTATGGGCAGTATACGCGATTGTCGGTCATATTCATTTCATGTGGCCTCTTCGGAATAGGCAATTGCAGACCGTTGTTTAAGGCTTCCTCGAATATATTGCGGACCTCATCCCTCCTGAAGGAATACACCTTCTTCTTTCTCTCCATTAGAGTAGGTGCCCTTACTGATGCTGGTCCTTGAGGCCGATCAGTCTTTGGTTCGTCCTTTTCAGATAATGGCACATATCTGAGAGGATTAAGCTCCCGAAAGGCTTCGGTCTCCATTTGTATGAAATCGGCGGTCGTAACTTGAATGTTTGCTAACACACCTTTAGACGGTTCTATCTCTCCCGTCTTGTATTGCCTTTCGACCCAATCTTTAAAGACGAAGCAATCCTCAATGGTATGACTTATCACTCTGTGATAGGGACAATATTTTGGGTCGTCGGTCATATTCACTTCTTGCGGTCTCTTTGATTCTGGCAGTTGTAGACCATTTCTTAGGGCGTCATTGAATATCTTGTGGACTTTGTCCCTTTTGAAGGAATAGACTTTTTCCAATTTCTTTTTCAGAGGCGATTCCCCTTTGGTGTATGTATCAGAGGGACTGGAAGCTGATCACGGCCATTTTTCGCGAAGGCGCTCCGCTCTTAGGTTGAAGGGGGTATCAGTTGGCTGCCTCCAGGTATCAATCCCTGACTCATGAACCAAAATTTGATTATGCTGTAATTGCAATCGGGCGACTTGGGTCGCGAACTCTGCCGTGACGTTTACCAATTCGTCGACCTTAGACTGTACCGTGGCTAACTTCTCGTCCCTGTCCTGAAGCTGCCTCTGAAGCCATCGGAATAATGCTTGTTCTGTAGTTTCGGTTATGACAACCGGGTCATCCATATTGCCTGAGCACAATTCCACACGAACGCCGGGCTCTTATGGCTTATCGGCCTGAGCGAGCTCTTCATCATTTAGACCGAGTCGACGTTGGATAGCATCCACCATATCATCACCATAGCTATGAGGCATAGGAAGGTTCATTTCTTCACGTCCAACCATGTAGACAGTGTGGACCACATATCCAGCCGTCTCTTTATCTTTGGCGGGGTAACCTCATTCTTGGAGCCTCATGAAGCTCAGCCTAGCATGAGCCTTAGCCCTTTTGTTGGCTATGTATCTAAGCCTTTTCTGCCTTAGCTTCTTGATTTTTAGGGCTTGGCAGGCATCCGTTATCCAGGAAGCCATCGTAAGTCGATTGATGGGGAGCTTAGAGAAGACACCCGATCGAGCAGTTGTTGGGGACACCGCTGGAGCTTGCTCGAGACACATTGTTTCTTTGTTGACGTTGATGTCCTTGCCCCCAGCTGGAGCGATGGAGAGTCGTTTGGAAACGGATTTGTGCTTGGGCTGAGGTGCCCTCGCAACCATGACATTCGGCCTTTTCCCTTTTAAGACCGATTTGTCTGTTACCGGAGCTTGAGGAGCTGGGATGGCATTAGATGACATGAACATAATAGAGCCAAATGGTAGCGGCGGCTCCTCCCATTGTCGCTCGAGACTGGCCGGACGGACCGTCCTGGAGTCTATCTTCATCGTGTAGGAGACGGGAGCTGTGCTGAGGGTTGAGTTCATCTTTGGAGGCATTGTTGAAAAGTGATTGCTTGAAAACCTGCATGAAAGAGCATTATTTTAGTATAAATATAGATATGTATATTGATTGAGTTCGCATAAACGTTTAACCCGAAATATGGGAGGAGAGATTGGTCCTAACAGGCGTGCTAGAATCTGTAAGGTGTTTTTCGTCACCCCATTGAGATGGGAATATGCGTGCGCTTGTCAGGCGTACTACAGATTCCCCCTACCTAGGGTAGACGGGGGTTTATTGATTGTGGGGATCCGAATCTCCGGCAGCCGCGGACTAAGCTGCCATTAATTACCCCTCGCCTTTGGAGCAAGGGAACCTCCGATTAACAGGTTAAACTGGTCATGCGAACTCAATATGCAGTGTTGTGTTTTGAAGGGGTTTTGGATATATCGGGGGGCCCTGTAGAGTTTTTACGGGGGTTCCGCTACCCGGATAGTGGGCTGGGGGTCAAGGGGGCTAGCAGCCCCCTTGCGGGGTGTGGGGCAGCGCCCCGTTAGAAATTTTTTCTAACGGGAACAGTGTGGTGGAGTATGTGTTTGTGTGCATATATGTATATATACATACATATATGTATGTATGTATGTATGTATGTATAAAGAGGAAAGGGCATCCAAAGGATGCGTGGGAGAAGGCGCTAGCGCACCACGTGCCTGGCATGCGGGCGCTGTGTGCCAGAGCTCCAGCGCACCACGTGCATGACACGCGGGCGCTGAGCGCCAGCGCACCACGTGCCTGGCTCGCGGGCGCTAGGCTTCAGCAGCAAAAGGGACTTGGTCCCTGCACTGGGAGCTATACTCCCGATTTGACTTATGGAGTTGAACTCCTAAGATATTTTTGGAGCTGATGAAGGGGCTTCTCCCTTGAGCCCTTGATCTTTCCCAAAGTGGGGTCTTTGGAGATGGGTCTCCTTCTTCCTCTTTTGTTGACTGGCTCTTGAAAAACAAGAGGTATGAGATTTAAAAATCTCCCCTTTTTGAGATTTAATGGAAGATCTGGGCTCCCCTTTGTGGGTTTTGTGGTAAAAAACTATTTAGTTTTGGAAAAGGAAGTGTAAAACTCTTAATTTAATTGAAAAATGGGAAGAAGGTTTAGAACCTTGAGGAAGGAGAAAGAGGCTCAAAGAACCTTAGTTTTTGGGGAGAATGAAAGGTATATGCTTTATTCATCATCATGTTGCCTTATATAGGCTTACATATTTACACATAGCCTCTTCGGCTTTACAAAATGTCATTTTGCCCATCGCATGGCTCATGTGCCATTTCTTTTTGCACATAAGCTATGGGCTTTACAAAAGTTTGTCTTTATACCCATTCATGCATAAAAAAATTACATTAAAATTATTTATTACATGATTTTATGTTGGCATGGGGAGGCTGGCCGTGGGCTCGACTTGGGCATGGGCCCGCTTGACCTGGGCTTGGGCCCACCTGGCTTAGGGTTGACCTTGACTTTGACTTGGTCAACCGGGATGCAAATTTTGACCCCAACAGTATTATCAACCGTCCGATTAAAGTCTATGCAGCCTGTACAGATATTTAATTGGACACCTGTATGTACCAACATACGTCATCTACACCATATCGCATGAACCGTGAAAACCCTCTATGTGGGACTCTAAAGACTCGTCAATACACTGGCAGTGGTTTTAACCACAAGGACGTCACCGACACTAGCTGTACGTAACGGCTACCCTGATATTGAGCGGAAGGGAGGCCGACAAGCAAACTCATCCTGAACCCCTACTGAGCCTGACAGTGACAATATCCATACAGTCCGGTCTTTTCGTCTAAGAGTATCGCATATCGAGTCTACAGGATGGATAAAGTCAGACCGCTAACAACGCTATATTTAGTGTCGGCATGAAACCTATCACCACCTGAGAAACTATCGATCATGGATCAGTAATTCTCGTCCACCGTGGCCACGGATTTCTGGTGATGGTCACCCGTGCACAACGTGATATCAACCCCCAATACCGGGAGAGACGAATCTCCGACGATCCGATCACTGGCTCCATGTGGCTCAGGACTGTACCCAACTAAAACTTGTTTGCATGACTCCTTTAAGCCGTGGTAGGGTAGTAATCAAAGCACAGTCGGAACTCACATGAGACAAATGACGATCTCAGGTCGATAGACTAACCTGTACACATGTCACCTGTGAACTGCTATCTGACAATAAGTATAATACCAACTAGCAGGTTCCCGACGAGTCCATCCAGTGTACTCATAACCCAATGAGCACTTGTATGCTATCTTAGGTGAACAAACTAACACCAATGGCTTATGAGACCTGAACACTGCCCTTCGTAGGGGTCTCGATCAGTATACACTAGTCTACACTGGAGTATCAATGCCCAGTCACGAAACTCCCATGACTAGGGACATTTAAGGATGTGCTTATTGACCCCCAATTCCCACGTATATGATCGCCATCATAATGCTGGTAGTCAAGCATAAATCCTATGCGCTCTATCAACATGTAAGTATGTACATGATAATAAAGACAAACCAGATAGCATACTATCATCTCGAGTAAGACTGTTCCACCGGTATAGCTCATCCCTCAATCATCACAATCGTATACCTGCGATTCAATAATTGACTTGAGGGCACTATAGCCAACAATCTCCCACTTGGACTTAAGGCTAATTATTGCGGTGTCGCATACTCATAGCTCATGTGATATCGAACACCCAACTTCTCTACTAATCAGTTTCGCAAAGCCCGTTTGCGAAACTATTGCGTTCGAGAAATAGCCTCAGTGAGTGGATCCTCTCCAATGTTTCTTTCTATATCTCTCTATATTTCAACTTCGCGGAGAAAACTATCTCCTGAAATGATCAATACCTGTCTTAGAATTAGTTTGGATATTTGATAGGACCCAGTTCACAAATGAACTCCAAATCCAACAAACTTCATGGACTGTATCATCTACTGAATTTAATCATATCCTGCACTATGCCTTTCCTCAGTATCCGCTTGGACCACCTGTCTAACATATTCTCCCTCAAACGAGGGAAAAACTATAACTCTGACAGTCACTCTGTCATCCAGGACACCTTAGAAGTCCGAAATGATAACTGTCTCCTGAAGGAGGCTGCCATTACCATATCCCTAGAACATCCATTTATGTTTATAAACTGCTTCCCAACATTTCTCCAGGATTGGATTAATATATCTGCTTATTTTAGCTAGTGCAAAAACAACATCTAGTGTGGTACTTGACATTTCATGATTAACTTAATTGCCTAAGCAAGTGATATGCTAATCATGCAGATCCCTATCCCCTTTAGTCTGTAAGACACTTTTAGAGAGGGTGACTCCATCACCTGCAGGTACACCACCATGGAAGGAGTCGTTCATTCTAAAATACCTTTAGAATAATGTCAAAATACCCAGATTAGGATACTTCCCAAATCTAGATCTAAAACCATAGATCTAGTAACCAGAAACCCTGATATTATATACATATCATATGTGGAGAAACAACTTTATGACAACCACAGAATAACCGATCGTAGTATAGGAATATCTCTTCCTATTAAGTGCATGTCATCCTAATACCTAGACATCACTCTCTACTACCTTCTTAGCAGATCCATCTTTTATTCTGATGAAGTCAAAGCCTATGACTGTCACATCAAAAATAGATGATCTATTTCCGCTATACCTGATTTAGTCTATAAATAGACATAAACTACTTGCCCACTATGCTTCCGCTGCTCCCACTGACTACAATAACCCTCTGGCAAAGTCATATACACGTGCACTTCTAAAGCTAGTTTAGAATGACGCTATACTCATCCTCCTGCCGGGTCTTATAGTTTAGAACAGCAGCAATGGAAAATCTGGGTAAATAAGAACCTCCCTGTTACCGTCACTGAGAAGACCGAAGTACCTCTCGGGTGCCTGAGGTTACCCACCAAATCTGCGGGGTAGCTAATGGAATGTCGAAACTAATTGAATTCTTAGGTTCTATTAAATATTCAATAATCGTTTGTGGTTCTGGAATCACTTCTAGTTCTACCATACTCACATTAATGTTTTTCTGAAAAAATCCATTTTACTGAAACTGTGGCAAGTCAAGAACAATATAATTATTGATCTTCCTGATGGTTGAAAGTTAACCCTCGTCAAAACTCGGGATAACCCACAAACAGACATTACTGAAACGTGCCTCGAGTTTATCCGGATTCTAGTTTTAAGCATCAGCCGGATAACTCCCTATAACTTAACATAGTTAAGATATAAATTGATTCTGTATATATTCAATATAGAAACAAAAGCACTAATTTAATTGGAACCAGATTCAAAATCATGCAGCTGTTTCCAGTGCATGTCAACCAAATGGAAAAAGGCCAATCAGCATTACTCATCTAGGAGTGCATCCGTATATGAGTAACCTGAAAGAGAAGCAAGTTCTCAAAACCATTACTATCAACGGAATACCAAACACAAGTATCTACATCTTCAACTATCTCGAAGAATCATGATACTTCCAACAAATGGTTCTCTACTTTATTCGCATACATATAACTTCTCAAAATCTGAGCCTTGTATTTCAACGAAATACTTGTCTAGAACTAGAGAACTTATGAGTAAACAGAATATAATACGAGTACCAACCCCATTATCCTAATGGACACTGGACAACATACAATACTTTGTATAAGTCCTCTGGGTTCAATAACTCAAATCTCGTGCGTCGTAGGTTGAAAACTGTACTATGGTTAAGAAGAATTACACCGCTGTTAAATACACCCTACCTAACCATCAACTGATATAGGTAAATGTCACAGACATAATTTTAAAAAGTTATATCTCAATTTATAATACAGATATATCAGTTTGAAATTTGTGCATAATAGCGGATATTCAAAACCAAATATTTGCCGTCAGGCAAAATCCAGATGATTTCTTCAAATTTCACAAATTTCAACGAATTCCGATATAATGGGGATCTAATCACCTAATTCCCAATATCTTACTGCCACTCACCATCTGTAATAATATACAGATGTGAGAAACTGATTTGGTAAATACATACCCTGGAGTTAGATTCCAATTGGAAAAAAGTTTTCAATTAGCACCGCACAGTGAAACTGAAACATGAAAATATTTCAAAAAGGGTTAACTGGTATTCCTAATAGCCCATCTTCCACTATCATGATTTATGACAGTAACTATATACTTACCTGCCCTCACACCAATCCCTTTATTATGTCTTTACTTATTACCTTCTGTACACCTTCTTTAGGCTATTTGGTTTTCTTCCTTCCCTACCGTTCAGCACCAACCTAAGGTTTGTAAGAAGACTATCCAATAAGAATAATAGGTGTAATCTCCTAATCCTCGGAGCCCTCGCAACCTGAGAGAAGGTAAAGGGAAAAGACATCTGAATAATCCTATTCTATTTCTCCTGAACCGAAAACCGTTCTCGAATTTGGAACAAGTTCCTTCGAGTTCGTATGTAACTATACAATGGCATATCCAATAGGAGTGAATATCCGTAGTGATACGGAGTGTCCTGAAGAAATGCAAAGTGGATGTGGGAGTGGCAGGGGTATACACGGTTTTTGTCGTGAATGATAGCAGTCGCAATTTTCTTTGCCGTTATTCTAATCCCTTTATAGGTCTTTACTTATTACCTTCTGTACACCACCTTTAGGCTAATTAGTTTTCTTCCTTCCCTACCCTTCAGCACCTGCTTATGGTCTGGTGGAAGACTATCTAATAAGCTCAATAGGTGTACCCTCTCCTAATCCTAGGAGCCCTCACAACCTAAGAGAAGGTAAAGGGAAAAGACAACCGTATAAACATATTCAATCTCTCCATAACCAGAATCCATCCTCGAACAAGTTCCTTCAAGTTCGTATGTAACTATACGATAGATTTATCTAATAGGATTGGATGTTCGTAGAGATACGAGATGTTCTGGAGAAATGCAAAGGTGATATAGAAGTGGCAATGATATATGCGATACCATGACATTCCAAAAGCCAAAGTGTTTTAAGAAGGTTTGGTTAACTTGGTTCATGAGTCTTAGTCAAGGGTCGGGCCATGGTCGCTGTCATAGAGAGAGAGAAAAGAAACACTCAGCATGCACTCTAATCTAGATGGAAATGGTTAATCACTTTATCTAATCAGGATGGCTCTCACTGTTTTCTCGAATTCTCCTCCAAACCTAAAAGGAGAATTAGTCGGTATCATCTAAAATCACCCGAGAAGCAATCCTACTCATCAGTGGGAATCGGGATCCAACTATCATCGCATGATAACTTGACAGAATCCACTCAAGTTACCATACTTCAGAAAGTATGCACAAGCCTGGAAAGTTTCCTGTATGTTTGAAATCCCTGATATGATTTTTACCCCAAGCAGCTTATGACCTTGACGGATGCCGACAAATCATAAGTTGCAAGTCAAGTTCTGCCCGTCACTGTCCTGATTAATTTAGACCCACCCGTACTCGCCTTTAACGGATGCCAATAAGGCTGCACGACTGTCCTAGATTAATGCATATCCATGCTACAAAAAAGTAATACATAGCTACCGCACACTATGCCTTGACGGAAGCCAACAAACATAGCACGAATACTAAGCGCTGCTTTTCTGAAATGAAGGAGGGCTACGGCTGGTTTTTGGCGAAAAATCTTTAACGTAATGAACTTGATATCATTGAAGGAATCCAAGTGGTTTTACAAATATATAGTGGCGAAAATTTTTGTTAAAGAGGTCACACCCGGTGAAGGGACCTCAGCTCTTTCCTCGTCGAATGAGGTACAGGATATTCCAAACTGAATACCACGATGCAAAGCAAAATAATTGACTATAGTGAAGTTATTACATTGACGCAAACTTCTGCCCAAGGGGTCACTCCCGATAAAGGGATCTTGGCCCTTGCCTCGTAGAACGAGGTGCTGGATATTCATAACCGAATACCACTGTGCAAACCAAAAAAGAACGTCTGTAATGTCAGTTTTCTAAAAACTTGGTTCCAACAACATCATATAGGTTTGTTTTATCCTTGGATTGATCAGAATCAACGCAGTCCCATCAATTAATCACACCAGAAAAGAACGAAAATATATGATGTACGTATATGCTATCCGGATTCGCCACTGGGTCCCATCATCACCCGTTAGGTTACTTTACTAACGACAAAGCGGGGACTGGACTAGCACGGGCGCAAAACATATACAACATCTACTAGCATATATATATATATATATATATATATATACATAACAATTGTCCCAGGCATGATATAAAGCAATATCACAAAAGCATTATAGAAGAAACACAGAATGGTGGATAATCTTGGAGCCCCGGGTTTCACTTGAGCCATAAATGAGACCTGGCGTTCCCTGTCGTGTGGATAGCCTGTGCAATGAAAACCTAGACCTCTACGAGCGCTGCAAGTTACCCGCCAAAACCAGAAGCGAGGCAACCCCAATCAAAAGTGAGTAGGCAACCCAGCATTTCATGAAATCCGATAACTTGAGCACTCCTCCATGGGTCAAACTATACCCCCTACGAGTGCGGCGAATAGCCCGCTAATTCTAGAGTAAGGTCCCCTCCGTCCCAACACCATGAGATGTGGACCCATTTGTTAGTTGTGTATATGCTCTTGAGGCCATTGTTGTACATATGATGTATATTATAATGGATGATTGAATATATATAGAGAGGACTTTCTTGCTCGTCATGATAGTATGCTATTTGGTTTCACTTTATCTTAACATGTTGACTTGTATTAGTTTACTGTCTTGTTCTCACATGTTGATAAATCCCTTAGGATATGTACTCGACTACTGGGACTATGATGAGATCATACTAGTGGGGCCAGGGTAGTCAGTGAGTACATCCTATAACTGTTCCTAGTCGAGGGTGTATCGAGACAGGGCATCGATACACCAGAGTAGACTAGCATATACGTATCTTGACCCATATGATGGGCGATGGATGATCCCATATCCATCGGTATTTGACATCTAAGATAGTGTACGGGTGCTCAGTGGAGACTGGGTACACTGTACGGACTCGCCGAGAACTCCCAGATGGTATTATACCTCACGTCAGATGGCAGTTCTCTGGTGACACTGATACAGGTTAGTCTGTAGACCCGAGATCGTCATAGAGTCTTGTGTGATTCCCACTGTGCTTTGATTTCCATCATACCACGTCCAAGAGGGCGTGCAAAACGGCCGCCTTTGGGTACAGTCCCGAATCACATGGAGGTAATGAGCGATAGGAGGGGTTTCGTCTCTCCCGGTATAGGGAGTTGATGTTGTGCTGTGTTCGATTGGCTATAACTGGAAGTCCCTGGCCAGGGCGGATATTGAGTACTGCTGGTAAGTGTTATCAGTAGGTTCTCGACCTGTTATGAGCCTCACATCGACACGACTTATCGGTTACTGAGGTCTGACGTTTACCACCTCTAGACTAGATCTGCAACATATCAGACGAAGAGACCGGACTGTACGGTAGTGTTACTGATTGGATTCACAGGAGAATGTAAAGGCTTGCTTGTGGATCTTCTGATCGCTTAATACCTGGGTGGCTGTTATGTCTAGCTGACCGCTTGCAGCTTGGGTGTTTGATATGATCATCACCTGCTACCGGCGTATTGACGATTCTTTAGAGTCCTACACAGAGGTTTCTTGACTCAGGCAAAACGGAGTAGGAGCACATATGTGATATGTGCAGGACCGAGGATAATACGATATGAGATACCGTATTCTATTCTCATGATATTTGATATCGGCCGGGTATATGTGATATAGCCGGGTCATCGGATCAAGTGTTGATTCGATGAAATGATACAGTTTATATTAGTCGGTTATTTGAGAAATAATCCGATTGTCGGATCAAGTGTTGATTCGATAATTTAAAGTATAATTATATATGTGATATATTACATTACATTATCTAATATAGGCTCGCTTTATTGATTCATTTTCTAACCGAATAATACATTGATATATATGCGATATATGTTAATTGTATTATTTCTTTTGTTACAAAAATATATTATATATATGATATATAATATTGTAACAAGTTATGTTTACAAATGCAACATAATTATTGATGATTAAACATGGTTAGGGTTTGATTTGGGTTAATCTTTTCTAGAAGCTTCTAGAAGCTTTTGTTTTGTTTCTTGCAAAGATATTATGTGTTGATATTTTGGAGATATTTTCCGAACCCAACCCACACCCTTTAACCCTAGTTAAATCTCTGCAATGGTTAAGTCTTTCTTGAATTAACCATGGTTGCAATTGTAATGATAACAACAATTCATTATTCATCACAAAAGATATTCATTCTTCTTCTTCTTCCTTGAGCTCTTGAAAAGCTTTCTGGGTTTTTCTTTTATGATGGTTTAGTGTGAGAAATTGATAATAAAAGAGAGCATAAATCCTACTTCATCATCCTCATCTAATCTAGCCAATTAGATTAAGGTGTTCACTTTATTAATACTTGATTAGTGAGTGAGAGCTTGAGTTAAAGAAATTTCAAGGTAGATCATCTTAGAAGAGGAAGACTTCAAGCAAGCATGGATCATTCGGGTTGTGAAGCTTCTCTTAAGTCCGGAAGATCATGGATCGCTGCGAAGGGACTACTACTCGGAGAGCGGACTACAAAGGTTGTAATCCCTCTCTCTTAGCTGTAAAGATATTTACTTGCATATTTAACCCTAATAATCTAGCAAAGATCCTCGCTTTAGGTTGTTCAACACGTCTAAATTTTAAATCGGGCATGGTTGATGCCTTATAGACCCTTGTGACAGTGCCTAGTAACCCTATAGTGGTATCAGAGACAAGCTAGAGTATTAGGTGACGTGTATATGAAGTTAAAAGTCCGATCGAACGCCGAAACATCGTATTTTGACCACTTTCTGGAATTTTTTTTAAAATTTGTTTTTTTCCGTATTAAAAATATTCAGAATATTCAGCAGGGAATTATAAGGATTACTGTAAAATACGAATCCCTAATATCATCAAGTAGCCGCGGAACCGCGGTAGGAACAAGCCTTACGCGGCGGTTCCGCGGCAGTACATGGGAATTAGGGAATCATATTGTTAGGGTTAATCCGTAGGTACTTCTAGTTGCTTCTGGGAATTTTTAATCTTACTCAAGTGTTGAGTTTTCTGGAAAACTTTTGTATTCGTTGATTTGATTGGAAAGTTTAATTTCGTTTAGTTTTTCGGATAATTTAGAACGTGTTAAAATGTTCAAACGAATATCAATAACTTATTTTTTTCTCGACATGAAAAACTTTCACGTGTTGAATATTTCTTGAGTTTAAAACTTTCAGAAAAATATGCAAGCATATCTGTGGACCCTCTAGAAGAACGTAACCTTAACTCGATTATGTGACCGTCAAAACTGCCACTGAACCCTAGGGTTTGTGGTAGTTTGGCGTTGCCACATATAAGGCGTTGGTTTGACCCTTCTACGACTGTTCATTAGGGCTGTGACATGTTCTGGGATTTTTTGAACTCCGCTCAAGTGTTGAGCTATTTGGGAATCATGGGTATTTGATTATTCGATCGGAAAGTTTAATATTGTCTATTTATCTGGAATGTGATACAATATGTGGAATTCATATAGTTAGGCATGAAATGCGAAGTATGTGATATTTCGGATTTATGATGTCTAAAGTGATTGTGGATTCCAAATGTTGTAGTTTTACACTTTCTTTTCTGTGACCGTAAGCGTAGTATGTGGTGTATCGCCGGGTTTGTTGCTATACATCAACGACAATCGGGATACGCATACTTGCTTACGTTGATGATATGAGATATTATGTGTTGCTGTGATATGTTGTATTGGATCGTCGTGTTCTGAATAGCTGGAGGGTTTATGTGAGATGAGGTTTTTTTTTTTATTCATGTAAAATTCATTTGTATGTAATATTCTTTTGTTGGGGCACTTCCGGGATGAGGTTGATGTCACTATTGTATATTATTTACTTTTCCGTATTAGGTAGACCAAAGGAGGGGAGCACAAGTAACCGGATTCTACGGTCCAGTGGGAGGCCATCTCGAGGAGTCGAGACCGGGTCTCCTAACCTTAGAATTGGCAGTGTTGCTTGCCGCTCTCGTAGGGGTCTTGGGATGTGGGTTTGGCTATTCATCGCGACCGTGGAATCCTTATTTTATACAGGCTCGATATAAAACACGAACGTCCTAGTATATCCAATATTTCATATGTTATTTTCTGCTGCAATGTTCTGTGATGAGATCATATTACTAGCTGAGACGAATGCTTATACTATGTGTGTGTGTGTGTGTGTGTGTGTGTTGATATATAAATATTACTGCTTTCTTTTCTTCTGTGATGCTTAGGAAGCATTTATTGATGGGATTTTATTAATGAGATTAATAAAAGAAAAGAAATCTAAAAGATATTGTAGAATCAAAACTTTATAAAAAGGGCAGCTACAGTTTTGCTTTGCACAGCGGTATATATAATATACCCAGCGCCTTATTCGATGAGGAAAGAGCCGAGATCCCTTCACCGGGAGTGACCTCTTTAGCAAAACTGGCAGATGCTACAAACTCGCGGTTTAGTTTTTGACAGCTTAAATAGTTTTTCTTTGCACAGCGGTATATATGATATACCCTGCACCTTATTCAATGAGGAAAGAGCCGAGATCCCTTCACCGGGAGTGACCTCTTTAGCGAAATCGGAAAAGCCTCAAAAACACTCTTTTCAAAAAAATTCACTTGTTTCTACAAGGATATCAAGTTCATTACGCTCATGGTTTTCTGAAAAAGCTGCATAGCCCTCCATCATTTCAGATAGATATTACTTAGTATTCGTGCTACGTTTGTTGGCCTATGTCAAGACGTAGTGTGCGGTAGCTAACTAGTACTTATCTGCAACATGAGATGTGATTGGATTAGGGTAGTCGTACGACTTTGTTGGCCTGCGTCAAGGGTCGTGCGGGTAGGTTTAATTCAATCAAGAAATGTACGGGTTGAACTTGACTAGCGAACTGTGGTTTGTTGGCCTGCGTCAAGGTCATAGGACGCTAGGGGTAAAAGCATTATCGGGAATTTCAAGTGTTGAAATTTGCAATGAGATTGCATACCTTCTATGAGATAGATGGATCATGATACCCACTGCGAGTAAAAGTTACTCCTGGGAGATTTTTACACAGGATAATTAGCCGATCAAGTAGGTGACTAGAAAGGTGTTTATGGGGTTATGCCTCTGGGAAGACGAGGTTTATTTTAATTAGGTCCGTGCGTGAGCACCGGGAACCTCCCTCAAAGTACCAACACTGGCATGGCTGACAGGTTGGCGAACTTGTAGGGTGTAATTAATCCCGGCTTGTCTTTCCTTTTAGGGTTTGAAGGAAGATTTGATATAAATAGTGGGAGATATCCTGATTGGATAAGATAATAACCAATCTAATCTTGCAAGAGCATACGCTAAAGTGTTTCCTTCTCTCTCTCTCCAGGTAGCGACCATGTCAGGCCTTAATCAAGATAATAATATTGATGTATTGGCTGGAGCCGCTTATTATACTGAGCAGGGGAACGTTGGTCCCGTTCTTTCTTATAAGTGTTATAAGACTGAACAGGGAATAGGACAATATCTGAATTCTCACGCGGCCCAAACGAAGAACAAGTATGTTGATGCATCTTCTTCGGGTATGTTAGTTATTGAGAACTGTTTCTCAGTTCACCCTACGTCCTGGGTATTAGATACCGGATCGGGATCCCACATATGTAAATTGTTACGTGGGCTACGTAAAGGTATAGAACTAGGGAAGGGTGATCATTCCGTACAAATAGGGAATGGTACAAATATTGCAGCCAAAGAAGTTGGCGAATATCACCTTGTATTACCAAGTAGTAATACATTGATTCTGAATGAGTGCTATTATATACCAAACATGATGTGCAACATTATATCAGTTTCTTTATTAAGTAAAGAAGGGTATAATTTTGTAATACAGGATAATGTTATGAACATCTTCCTAAATCAAAAGTTGATTGGATCAGGCTCGTTACATAATGGCGTATTCATTCTCAATCAAAATACAGTCCTTAATATACAAAACACACATAAGAGGAAGAGTTCAGAAATGAACGAATCTTTCTTGTGGCATTGTAGACTTGGTCATATCAATGCGACACGGCTAGCTAAGTTACATAAGGATGGATATTTGAATCCGTTCGAATTAGCATCTTATGATACTTGCCATTCATGTCTCAAAGGTAAAATGACCAAAACTCCGTTTAGTGGACGCGGAGAAAGAGTTGAGAAACTCTTAGGACTGGTACATAGTGATGTATGCTGTCCCATGTCTACACATGCCAGGAACGGTTCTTCCTACTTTATTACATTCACTGACGATCTCTCTAGATACGGACATGTGTTCCTGATGAAACACAAGTCTGAAAATTTTAAGAAATTTAGAGAATATAAGAACGAAGTTGAGAACCAAACGGGCAAAAGTATTAAGATCCTTCGATCTGATCGAGGAGGAGAATACTTGAGTAAGGAGTTTCTAGACTATCTAAAAGAGAATAGGATTCTCTCTCAGCTTACTCCTCCTTATACACCACAGCACAACGGTGTATCAGAGCGGAGGAATCGCACCCTATTAGATATGGTGCGCTCTATGATGAGTACAGCTGAGTTACCTATTTCCTTCTGGGGATATTCACTGGAGACAGCTGCAGACCTATTGAATATGGTTCCCACCAAATCTGTGCAAACCACTCCATATGAGATATGGAAAGGAAAGAGACCATATCTTAATTATGTTAGGATATGGGGTTGTCCGGCATATGTGAAAACACAAAATCCGGACAAGCTCGGGGCAAGGTCTATTCTGTGTAAGTTTATTGGATATCCCAAACATTCGCGAAGGTATATCTTCTACCACACCGAGAAACAAAAGGTGCTTATTTCTCGGCACGCCACCTTTCTAGAAAAGGAATTTCTTGCAAAAGAGATTAGTGGCTCTAAGGTAGAACTGGAAAAAGTTCCAGCAACACAAACTACGACAGAAGATTTAATGGAACCAGAGGATTCAGTAGTTCCCAACGAACCTCAGCCTCTCCACCGATCTATTAGGGTTTCTCATCCACCTGAGAGATACTACGGTTTTCTCATTGATGGTGGGAGTGAGGATTGCATCATGGAAGATGATGACCCAACTAGCTTCGAGCAGGCCATCATGAGTGGTGACTCCGTGAAATGGCTAGATGCAATGCGATTTGAGATGGAATCCATGTACACCAACAAAGTATAGACTTTGGAAGTTGCTCCTGAAGGGGTAAAACCCATTGGGAGCAAGTGGATCTTTAAGAAGAAACTTGGTGTAGATGGAAAAGTTGAGACTTACAAAGCTAGACTTGTTGCAAAGAGTTTTCGTCAACGACCAGGTGTGGATTATGACGAAACCTTTTCTCCAGTGGCTATGCTTAAATCAATCCGGATCTTACTTGCCATTGCTGCATACCATGACTACGAAATCTGGCAGATGGATGTTAAGACCGCCTTTCTAAATGGTGATTTAAAAGAGTGTGTGTACATGACTCAGCCAGAGGGCTTCGTGGATAGTGGGAGCAGCGGAAAGGTGTGCAAGCTGCTTAAATCCATTTATGGGTTAAAGCAAGCATCGCGGAGTTGGAACATCTGCTTTAATATTATAGTCAAAGAGTTTGACTTCATCAAAAACGTAGATGAACCTTGTATTTACAAGAAGGTTGCAGAGAGTAAGGTCGTCTTCCTCGTATTGTACGTAGATGATATACTCTTGATAGAAAATGATGTTCCTATGCTGCAGTCGGTCAAGCTCTTCTTATCATAAAGGTTATCAATGAAAGTTCTAGGTGATGCCTCTTGCATACTGGGAATTATGATCTATAGAGATAGATCTAAAGGGATACTGGGATTGTCCCAATCCAGGTACATTGACACCATACTAAAGAGGTTTAGTATGGAAGAATCCAAGCGTGGGAACCTACCCACGATCTCTGGACTCACTCTCTCGAAAGAGATGTCTCCCAAGACTGATTTGGAGAGAGCTCGCATGCAAAGGATACCCTATGCTTCGGCAGTAGGCTCTATCATGTATGCGATGCTATGTACCATACTCGATGTAGCATACTCACTAAGTGTAGTGAGTAGGTATCAAGCAGATCCTGGAGAGAGTCACTGGATAGCTGTGAAGAACATTCTCAAGTACTTGAGAAGAACTAAAAAGATGTTCTTTGTGTATGGTAACGGAGAACTCCAGGTGGAGTCCTTTACCAATTCAAGCTTCCAAAGTGATATGACTCTAAGTCGCACTCGGGATTTGTCTTTACCCTCAATGGAGGGGCGGTGTGTTGGAAGAGTTCCAAACAGGATACCGTTGCAGACTCGATGATGGAGGCTGCATACATCACTGCCAACGATGCTGCCAAAGAGGCTGTCTGGATAAAGAAGTTCATTACTGAACTTGATGTGGTTCCGTCCATTGAGAATCTGATACCTTTGTATTGCGATAACAATAGAGCTGTGGCTTTGGCCAAGGAACCCAGGTCCCATCAGAAGTCCAGACATATTCTGAGGCGGTATCACCTGATCCGGGAGATAATTGATCGCAGGGAGATCGAGGTCAGGAGAGTTGATATGAAGGACAACACTGCGGATCCACTCACGAAGGCCATTCCCTAGACACAGTTTGAGAGACTCTTCGGGATGCTGGGTATGAGATACTACAACAGCTGGCCTTAGTGCAAGTGGGAGATTGTTAGTTGTGTATATGACCTAGAGGCCATTGTTGTACATATGATGTATATTATAGTGGATGCTTGGATATATATAGAGAGGACTTTCTAGCTCGTCATGATAGTATGCTATTTGGCTTCACTTTATCTTAACATGTTGACTTGTATTAGTTTACTGTCTTGTTCTCACATGTTGATAAACCCCTTAGGATATGTACTCGACTACTGGGACTATGATGAGATCATACTAGTAGGGCTAGGGTAGTCAGCAAGTACATCCTATAACTATTCCTAGTCGAGGGTGTATTGAGACAGGGCATCGATACACCAGAGTAGACTGGCGTATACGTATCTTGACCCATATGATGGGCGATGGATGTGTTAGTTTATATGCCCTAGGGGCTATTATTGTATCATACTAGATTGTATATTACTTAATGGAAGCTTGGGATATTCACAGTTATATATATACAGTCTTGCTAAAAATGGTAGTATGCTACTTGGTTTGAGTCTACTTTAATATGTGCATATGTTTCTTGTAACGTATCACTTATACATATTAGTAGAGCCCATAGGATTTTTTGCTTGATTACCAGCGTCGTGATGGCAATCACACTAGTGGGGGCTGGGTAGTCTGTAAGCAACATCCTATACAGGTCCCTGGTCGTTGGATTATCGAGATAGGGCATCGATATTCCGGAGTAGACTAAGTGTATACGCTTCTCATCCCAGTTGGGGAGATGGTCTGTCCCACAGCCATCAGTACGTCGTACTAGAGATAGTATACAGGTGCTCGTTAGGTTACGGGTACACCGGACAGGACTCGCCGAGGAACTGATTGGTTGGTATTATACACATCGTCAGTTATCAGTTCCCAGGTGACATGAGTACAGCATAGTCCGCAGACTTGACACTGCTGCTTCGCCTCGAGTGTGTCCCACTGTTCTTAGATTGCTACCCTACCACGGCTCAAAGGAGTCGTGCAAACAGGTAGCACTTGGGTGCAGTCCCGAGCACTTGGAGGCAGTAGCGGTTAGATAGGATTCGTCTCTCCCGGTATTGGGAGTTGATATCGCACTGTGTCAGAGAGCCATTACGCAAAGTCCCTGGCCAGGGCAAGCGAGATATACTGGTAGGTTCCAGTAGCTTCTCAGGGCGTAATGGGCTTCGCTCCAACACGACTTATACAGCTATTAGGGGACTGACGCTTGCCGCCCCCTAGGCTTGATATGCGATAGTCTTAGACGAACAGACCGGACTGTACGGAGATTGTCACATCAGGCTCAGTAGGGGTTCGAGATGGTTTTCCTCATCGGCCTTCTTATCGACATCTACCTAGGGACCGTTACGTACAGCTAGTGCCGCTTGCGGTCTGTGGTTAAACCCACTGCCAGCGTAGTGTCGAGTCTTTAGAGTCCCACACAGAGAGTTTCCCTGCTCCAGGCGAAACGATATAGAGGTCGTATGGTTTTACGACAAGCGTTCGGATGCGTACGTGTGTTTTCGCACGTACGACTTTTCGGACAATTTATACTAGCCGGCTTTGGTTTAAGCCAGATTCTAGTATCAGGTTATTGGATTTATACAGTCTAAAGTTTTTCCGTGTTTTCACGGATTGGAGGGGCGTTCTTGTAATTTGTCGAGAAGGTTCTAGAAGAGTGGTGACATGAGTGGTTGAGGTGGCTTTTTCATGATTACTTTGTGTGACTCATTTATATGATTCATCATATCATTAATGCTTCATTAATGATCTAATGACTCACATGATGAATCACACTCCTTGATTAAATGAAACATGGTGAATAATCAATTAATTGATATTATTTGATAATTCATTATGTATCATATATTCAAGTGAGAAGGATTTTATGAAAGAAGATATTCATTCTCATCTCCTCCTTCTCTCTCCTCAAGCTCACTCTCTCTTGAAACCCTAACCCTAACCTCTCATGTGTTGAGATCAAGGGTTAGCTAGACTAAAACATCCATAACCTCACTCTATATCCCTTAGGTAGCTTAGATTAGCACTTTAAGCAACCTAGTTATCTCAAGTTTGAGATTAAGCTTGGCGTAGAAGCTTTCAGGTGGATCGTCTTTGATTCGAGGAGGCCGTGAAGTTGCCGATGTTCCAAGGAGCCTACGAGGAGTGGAGGACAGCGATGAAGACCCGAAGGACATGTAACGTGAGGTATAACTCCGGTACCGAGTAGTTAAACCTCTAGTATAATGTTAGCAATGGTTTAGATTACGATTCATGCGCTCAAGTCCGTGTTACGAAGCTTTGATAATCGTTTTTCATATATTCCGCCTCCCCGCAAGTTAGCGGGGTGCGTGATATGGACTTACAGTGGTATCAGAGCCAACTAAACCATTACTAGCTTGTTAGCAATTGATTAGAAGTTCGATCGACGAAAAACACGGAAAACAAAACCCTATTCCATAACAGTTTCTGTAAATTTTAAATGTGTCGCAAAAATTTTTTGACATACCTTAAAATTCACAGCAGGGAATTATAAGAAATCTGGGAAAATTCGAGGAGGCAACTCGACTAAACGGCCGCGTTTCCGCGGCAACAGAGAGCTTTTGCCGTGGAACCGCCGCCGAGTCAACGCCGAGTTGACTCGGAGTTTCACAGTAATTCATGATTTTGGGTTTTTTGTTTTCCTGTATATACTGTTTCTGCCCAGGTTGCCTCTGTGATGATTTGCTTTTGGGGTAGACACGGATATAGGTAATCGATCGATGTTCTAAACTATTTGCTAATTGGATCTTTATCTGTAATGTTTAATGTGTTCGTAAACCTCCCCTAACTGCTAGTATGTCGGTTGGCAGGGGGTTGCACATTTCTGTAATGGATTTTATCTGTTTGTGTATATAAACTGTATTGGACTGTTGTGGTGAAGAGCCGGGTTTTGTGATGGGTTATTGTATTAATTCATTCGATGTAATTGTAATAAGTTGTAATATTATTTTGCGGGGCACATCCAGGTTGCGGTTGTAGCCACCGTTGTATTATTTCTTTTTATTGTTTTTGCTCCTAGGATAGACCCAAGGTGGGGTGCACAAACTACCGGGTATTTTGAAGTGTTGAGGCAGACCGCTTCACTTCTGGTACTTGGCGGGTAGTTTGCCGTACCCGTAGGGGTCTGGGGTGGGGTAATGGCTATTCATCATAACTGTGTAATCCGTCTTTCCTTGCAGGCTCAAAAGAAACGCGGATTACTTGCATATCCAATAAAGTTTATCTGTGATCTGGAATGCTTATTATTGCGTCTGACGAATGTACAATATCTATATATAAATAGCTATTAGACGTCACTTATGTTTTACACCCGCGCTAGCCCAGCCCCCGCTCTGTCGTTAGTTAAGTAACCTAACGGGTGATGACGGGACCCCGTGGCGAATGCGGATGGCATAAGAGGACGTGGTATTTTCGTTGTTTTCTGCAATGATAAGATTAAATGATGGGACGCATTATTATAATGCAAAGAAAATAAACCAAAGTTTAATCGTTGGAACAAATTTAAAAGAAACCACTCGGTTATTTTAAAAGAGCAGAATTTTTTTAAAATTGCGGAGCTTTAGCCACTCCTTTTAAAAAAGTATCAGGTTCCTTCGATTATATCAAGTTCACTACGTTCACGGTTTTGCCAAAACCATTCGTAGCCCTCCGTCATATCATTTGGGTATTCAATAGTATTCAAGTTGTGTTTGTTGGCCAAAGTCAAGGCACAGTGTTTGGTAGCTATTGAATATTCATATGCAGCATAGATAAATGCGTTGGTTTGGGACAGTCGTACTGCTTTGTTGGCCAAAGTCAAGGGTATGTACGGATGGGTTCAAATTAACTTGGACAATGACGGGTAGAACTTGACATGTGACTTATGATTTGTTGGCCAAAGTCAAGGTCATAAGAGCATGGGGCAAAAATCAATATCGGGAGTTTCAAAAGAAACTGAAATTTGCAGAGAGATGCATACCATTTTGGAGTTTGATGAATGTTGGTAGGATTCCTTTAACATTATCTTACGATGATATTTTGGATCCCGATCCTACTGTGAGTACATGCTACTTATCAGGGGATTCGTCACTTAACGATCAATGCTATAAACCAAGTAGGTGCCTAGAAAGGTGTCAGCGGGGTTACGCCCCCAGAGAAAAGAGGTTATTTAATTAAGGAACTTCGCGAAAGCGTTGGAAAACCTCCCTCGAAGTATCGACACTGGCCTGGCTGAACGGTTAAGCAAGTATTGTACGGTGAGAATTGTCCTGGCTAATTCTTCTTTTATGGTTTGAGGAGGGATTCGAGAAACAGTGGGAGCCATCCTGTTTAGATAAATTAAACCACTCTAAACTTGCAACAGCATCATGCTAATAGTATCTTCTTCTCTCTCTTAAATTGCAGCGACCCTGTGACCACACATAGGTTACATCTAGATAATAATTTGACTGAATCTGACTTATATGACTGGCAAAAGTCTGTCCAGATGTCCATTGCCTATGACAAGCTGGACCACCCTATTGAGGGACATTCCTATTGTTGTGGGATTGGGCATTGGCAGAATGATTGCAGGGCTTTAGAAGCCTGTAACCAGGATACGAAGCATGTTGTGGCTTCGACTTCAGGTGTGTTTATGATAGAAAACTGTATGTCAGTTAACCCTACTTCCTGGGTATTAGATACCGGATCAGGAACTCACATCTGTAATTCATTACAGGCTCTGAGAAATCGTAGGGTTATCGGGATAGGAGATATGACCCTCACAGTTGCTAACGGAATAAGCATGAACGCTGAATCCGTAGGGAAATATCATCTTGGGATGACAACTGGGCAGATATTGATTCTGCGTAACTGTTTTTATGTACCGGGTACGACTTGTAATATCATATCTGTACCCTTACTTTCTAAGGAAGGATATGATTTTACTTTTACAAGAGATGTGGTTCACATCCACCTAAATCAAGATTTGATTGGGTCAGGTACATTAGAGAACGGAATATACGTATTAAATCAAGCTCAGATTTTCAGTATCCAGAACGCACTTAAAAGAAAGTCTCCGGAAACAAATCAGGCTTTCTTATGGCATTGTAGACTAGGTCACATCAATGAGAGAAGGTTGACTAAGTTACATAGAGAAGGATACTTAGATCCGTTCGAGTATCAGTCTTATGCCACTTGTGAATCTTGTCTCATGGGAAAGATGACAAAGACTCCGTTCACTGGACACGGAGAAAGAGCAAGCGAGCTCTTAGGACTCATACACAGTGATGTGTGTGGTCCAATGTCTACACATGCGCGAGGTGGTTATTCCTACTTCATTACTTTTACGGATGATTTCTCTAGGTATGGACATATCTTCTTAATGAAGCATAAATCCGAGGCTTTTGAGAAATTCCAGGAGTACAAGAATGAAGTGGAAAAACAAACCGGCAAAAGTATCAAGACACTGAGATCTGATCGAGGTGGTGAATACTTAAGCGCCGAGTTCCTGGGTTACTTAAAAGAGAATGGAATTCTCTCTCAACTTACTCCTCCATACACACCACAACACAATGGTGTATCAGAAAGGAGGAATCGAACCCTATTGGATATGGTTCGTTCCATGATGAGTAAAGCTGAGTTACCGCGATCATTCTGGGGATATGCACGAGAATCAGCTGCATATCTTCTGAACCGAGTTCCAACCAAGAATGTGCCTACTACACCATATCAGATGTGGAGTGGGAAGAAACCTAGTCTTAAGTATCTTAAGACATGGGGATGTCCAGCTTTTGTAAAGAAGCAGCATGCGGACAAGCTCGAGACACGCTCAGTAAAATGCAAATTTGTGGGATATCCAAAGAACTCCAAGGGATATTATTTCTATTACACAGAGGAACAAAAAGTCTTTGTTTCTCTTCATGCCTGCTTCTTGGAAACTGAATTTTTGGAAAATTAGAAGAGTGGGAGCGCAATAGAACTGGAAGAAATTCCAGAACCACAAGCTATTACTGAAACCTTGGTAGAACGAGAAGGTTCCGGAGAACAGGACATCCCAACGCCACTCCGCAGGAGTAGTAGGCAATCTCATCCGCCCGAGAGATACTACGGTTTTCTCATAGACGGGGATAGAGAGGATTGCACTATTGATTATGATGAGCCTACTAGCTTCCAGCAAGCCATTCAGAGCGGTGACTCGGTAAAATGGCTAGATGCAATGCGGACCGAAATGGAGTCCATGTACACCAACAAAGTATGGATTTTGGACATTGCTCCAGATGGGGTAAAACCCGTAGGATGCAAATGGATCTTCAAAAAGAAGATTGGTGTAGATAGGCAGGTTGAAACCTATAAGGCTAGACTTGTTGCAAAAGGTTTCCGTCAAAGACCTGGTTTGGACTATGACGAAACCTTTTCTCCAGTGGCTATGCTTAAATCTATTCGGGTCCTTCTTGCTATTGCTGCCTTCCACGATTATGAAATCTGGCAGATGGACGTAAAGACGGCCTTTCTAAATGGTAATTTAGAAGAGAGCGTCTATATGGATCAGCCAGAAGGATTCATTCAAAGTGGGAGCAGCGGTAAAGTATGCAAGCTGCTTAAGTCCATTTATGGACTAAAGCAGGCATCGCGGAGTTGGAACATCTGTTTTGATGATGCTGTCAAAGAATTTGACTTTATCAAAAATCCAGATGAACCATGCATATACAGTAAGATTGTAGGGAGAGCTGTAGTATTTCTCGTCTTGTACGTGGATGACATTCTCCTAATAGGAAATGATATTCCTATGTTACAGTCAGTCAAAAGATTCTTGTCACATAAATTCTCCATGAAAGACTTGGGTGATGCCACCTACATTCTGGGGATCCAGATCTATCGTGATAGATCAAAAAGGATATTGGGACTTTCACAGTCCAGGTACATAGACACCATAGTGAAGAGATTCAGTATGGAAGATTCTAAGCGCGGTAACCTACCGGCTTGTCACGGAATCACCCTCTCCAAAGATATGTCTCCCAAGACTGATTTGGAAAGGGATCGCATGTCGATTATACCCTACGCTTCTGCGGTAGGCTCTATAATGTATGCGATGTTATGTACCAGACCAGATGTAGCATACGCATTGAGCGTAGTAAGCCGGTATCAAGCAAACCCAGGGGAGAATCACTGGATATCAGTAAAGAACATTCTCAAGTACCTGAGGAGGACTAAGGAGATGTTCTTGGTATATGGCGGAAAAGAACTTCAGATGGAGGCCTTTGCCGACTCCGGCTTCCAGAGTGACAAAGATGACTCCAAATCCATGTCAGGTTTTGTCCTCACCTTCAATGGAGGGGCGGTCTGTTGGAAGAGTTCCAAACAGGAGACCGTTGCAGACTCAACGATGGAAGCAGAGTACATAGCTGCTTGCGATGCCGCAAAAGAAGCAGTCTGGATGAAGAAGTTCCTCACAGAACTTCAGGTGGTTCCTACCAGTGTTGGTCCAATACCTCTGTATTGTGACAACAACGGCGCTATAGCTTTAGCAAAGGAACCCAGGTCCCATCAGAAGTCCAGACACATCTTAAGGCGGTATCACCTGATCAGGGAGATCATAGATCGCCGGGAGATCGAGGTGAAGAGAGTAAAGACGGAGGATAACATTGCTGATCCATTCACAAAGGCCATTCCTCAGACGCAGTTCGAGAGGCTATTCGAGATGATAGGTCTACGATATGCCAGCTCATGGCCCTAGTGCAAGTGGGAGATTGTTAGTGTATATGCCCTAGGGGCCATTATTGTATCATACTAGATTGTATATTACTTAATGGAAGCTTGGGATATTCACAGTTATATATATACAGTCTTGCTAAAAATGGTAGTATGCTACTTGGTTTGAGTCTACTTTAATATGTGCATATGTTTCTTGTAACGTATCACTTATACATATTAGTAGAGCCCATAGGATTTTTTGCTTGATTACCAGCGTCGTGATGGCAATCACACTAGTGGGGGCTAGGTAGTCTGTAAGCAACATCCTATACAGGTCCTTGGTCGTTGGATTATCGAGATAGGGCATCGATATTCCGGAGTAGACTAAGTGTATACGCTTCTCATCCCAGTTGGGGAGATGGTCTGTCCCACAGCCATCAGTACGTCGTACTAGAGATAGTATACAGGTGCTCGTTAGGTTACGGGTACACTGGACAGGACTCGCCGAGGAACTGATTGGTTGGTATTATACCCATCGTCAGTTATCAGTTCCCAGGTGATATGAGTACAGCATAGTCCGCAGACTTGACACTGCTGCTTCGCCTCGAGTGTGTCCCACTGTTCTTAGATTGCTACCCTACCACGGCTTAAAGGAGTCGTGCAAACAGGTAGCAGTTGGGTGCAGTCCCGAGCACTTGGAGGCAGTAGCGGTTAGATAGGATTCGTCTCTCCCGGTATTGGGAGTTGATATCGCACTGTGTCAGAGAGCCATTACGCAAAGTCCCTGGCCAGGGCAAGCGAGATATACTGGTAGGTTCCAGTACCTTCTCAGGGCATAATGGGCTTCGCTCCAACACGACTTATACAGCTATTAGGGGACTGACGCTTGCCGCCCCTAGGCTTGATATGCGATAGTCTTAGACGAACAGACCGGACTGTACGGAGATTGTCACATCAGGCTCAGTAGGGGTTCGAGATGGTTTTCCTCATCGGCCTTCTTATCGACATCTACCTAGGGACCGTTACGTACAGCTAGTGCCGCTTGCGGTCTGTGGTTAAACCCACTGCCAGCGTAGTGTCGAGTCTTTAGAGTCCCACACAGAGAGTTTCCCTGCTCCAGGCGAAACGATATAGAGGTCGTATGGTTTTACGACAAGCGTTCGGATGCGTACGTGTGTTTTCGCACGTACGACTTTTCGGACAATTTATACTAGCCGGCTTTGGTTTAAGCCAGATTCTAGTATCAAGTTATTGGATTTATACAGTCTAAAGTTTTTCCGTGTTTTCACGGATTGGAGGGGCGTTTTCGTAATTTGTCGAGAAGGTTCTAGAAGAGTGGTGACATGAGGGGTTGAGGTGGCTTTTTCATGATTACTTTGTGTGACTTATTTATATGATTCATCATATCATTAATGCTTCATTAATGATCTAATGACTCACATGATGAATCACTCTCCTTGATTAAATGAAACATGGTGAATAATCAATTAATTGATATTATTTGATAATTCATTATGTATCATATATTCAAGTGAGAAGGATTTTATGAAAGAAGATATTCATTCTCATCTTCTCCTTCTCTCTCCTCAAGCTCACTCTCTCTTGAAACCCTAACCCTAACCTCTCATGTGTTGAGATCAAGGGTTAGCTAGACTAAAACATCCATAACCTCACTCTATATCCTCTAGGTAGCTTAGATTAGCACTTTAAGCAACCTAGTTATCTCAAGTTTGAGATTAAGCTTGGCGTAGAAGCTTTCGGGTGGATCGTCTTTGATTCGAGGAGGCCGTGAAGTTGCCGATGTTCCAAGGAGCCTACGAGGAGTGGAGGATAGCGATGAAGACCCGAAGGACATTTAACGTGAGGTATAACTCCGGTACCGAGTAGTTAAACCTCTAGTATAACGTTAGCAATGGTTTAGATTATGATTCATGCGCTCAAGTCCGTGTTACGAAGCTTTGATAATCGTTTTTCATATATTCCGCCTCCCCGCAAGTTAGCGGGGTGCGTGACATGGACTTACAGGATGATGCCATATCCATCGGTGTTTGACATCAAAGATATTGTACTGGTGCTCGGTGGAGACTGGGTACACTGAACGGACTCACCGAGAACTCCCAGATGGTATTATACTTCACGTCAGATGGCAGTTCTCTGGTGACACTGGTACAGGTTAGTCTGTAGACCCGAGATCGTCATAGAGTCTTGTGTGATTCCCACTGTGCTTTGATTTCCATCATACCATGTCTAAGAGGGCATGCAAAATGGTGGCTTTTGGGTACAGTCCCGAATGACATGGAGGCAATGAGCGATAGGAGGGGTTTCGTCTCTCCCGGTATAGGGAGTTGATGTTGTGCTGTGTTCGATTGGCTATAACTGGAAGTCCCTGGCCAGGGCGGATATTGAGTACTGCCGGTAAGTGTTATCAGTAGGTTCTCGACCTGTTATGAGCCTCACATCGACACGACTTATCGGTTACTGGGGTCTGACGTTTACCACCCCTAGACTAGATATGCAACATATCAAACGAAGAGACCGGACTGTACGGTAGTGTTACTGATTGGATTCACAGGAGAATGTACAGGCTTGCTTGTTGATCTTCTGATCGCTCAATACCTGTGTGGCTGTTACGTTTAGCTGACCGCTTGCAGCTTATGGGTGTTTGATATGATCATCACCTGCTACCGGCGTATTGACGATTCTTTAGAGTCCTACACAGAGGTTTCTTGACTCAGGCAAAACGGAGTAGGAGCACATATGTGATATATGCGGGACCGAGGATAATACGATATGAGATACCGTATTCTATTCTCGCGATATTTGATATCGGCCGGGTATATGTGATATAGCCGGGTCATCGGATCAAGTGTTGATTCGATGAAATGATACAGTTTATATTAGTCGGTTATTTGAGAAATAGCCGGATTGTCGAAACAAGTGTTGATTCGATAATTTAATGTATAATTATATACGTGATATATTATATTATATTATATTATCTAATATTGGCTCGCTTTATTGATTCATTTTCTCACCGGATAATACATTGATATATATGCGATATATGTTAATTGTATTATTTTCTTTTGTTACAAAAATATATTATATATGTGATATATAATATTGTAACAAGTTATGTTTACAAATGCAACATAATTAGTGAAGATTAAACATGGTTAGGGTTTGATTTGGGTTAATCTTTTCTAGAAGCTTCTAGAAGCTTTTGTTTTGTTTCTTGCAAAGATATTATGTGTTGATATTTTGGAGATATTTTCCTAACCCAACCCACACCCTTTAACCATAGTTAAATCTTTATAATGGTTAAGTCTTTCTTGACTTAACCATGGTTGAAATTGTAATGATAACAACAATTCATTATTCATCACAAAAGATATTCATTCTTTTTCTTCTTCCTTAAGCTCTTGAAAAGCTTTCTAGGTTTTTCTTTTGTGATGGTTTAGTGTGAGAAATTGATAATAAAAGAGAACATAAATCTTACTTCATCATCCTCATCTAATATAGCCAATTAGATTAGGGTGTTCACTTCATTAATACTTGATTAGTGAGTGAGAGCTTGAGTTAAAGAAATTTCAAGGTAGATGATCTTAGAAGAGGAAGACTTCAAGCAAGCATGGATCATTCGGGTTGTGGAGCTTCTCTTGAGTCTCGGAGATCATGGATCACGGCGAAGGGACTACTACTCAGAGCTTATGAAGCGAAGGAGCGGACTACAAAGGTTGTAATCCCTCTCTCTCAGTTGTAAAGATGTTTACTTGCATGTTTAACCCTAATAATCTAGCAAAGATCCTCACTTTAGGTTGTTCGACACGTCTAAATTTTAAATCGGGCATGGTTGATGCTTTATAGACCATTGTGACAGTGCCTACTAACCATACACCGTTTCCCTCTAGAACCCAGCTATTCGTGCACTCCCCTATGGGGTAATTCTAGTACAGAAAAGAAAATAATATGTACAACAGTGACATCGACCTCAACCCGGTCGTGCCGAAAACGAATAATATACAAACTGGCAGTGACGGTAGTCCACATGTCGGATGCTCGCCCTGCAATATCAAATGTACAAATGAAACTAAACTGTACTAACATTGCACCCAAGCTATCCACTACGACGATCCAACTACAACACAACACAACACAGAATATCTACGTGAATGTCATGTTCGCAAACCCATCTAAAAGAACATATAGCAATTAGACAAGTTGTACCGCTCGAATGACATTCACGGTCGCAGATAGTAATGTAAGTAATGTAAACATTTAAACAGTGTTGAATTATCGACTTCGAAACACCATGAATTGCCCCAGAACAAAAGGACAACACTATATCAAAACTGGGCAAAACAAGCAATACCACTGAACCAATATTCCAGAGACCAGACCACACCCAAAATACGAAGCCCAAACTCCATCCCCAGGCCGACCGGCTCAAAAATTATGAGCATGTGCTCGAGTCAAACAGGGTGAAATGGGTTTGTATTTGGGGTATGTTCTATTGGTCATATAAGTAGTCTTCTGCAGTTGCTTAAAAAAATTTTTGAAGACTTTAAAAATCAACAGAGACTGGAATGTGCAATGCACTATTTCTTAGTTGTTTCAGTTTTGATACTTTAACAATATCTAAATAAGCTAGCTCGGGGTTTAAAGGCTGGCTCTGTACCATATTGGGTTACGACAGCGCCCTGGCCATCAAACCATGGCCAAATGCGGAACAAAAATTTTCTGAATTGGCGCTACCATTTCCCGATGCCCGGATCTACCCTAAACCCAATACTAGCAAGCTAAAAAAAGAAGTTAGAATGGTTATACCGAGTTGATCCGTATCCTTCGGTCTTCAACCATCATCCCCAAGCTCCTAGTGGCTCCTTGATCGAATTTGGTTGCCAGTTTTCCTCCATCTACGATGATCCACCTGAGGGAAACGGCACAAGCTTTAGTCTCGTCGAGCGAGGCAACCGACGCTCCAATGTTGCTAGCAATGGAGAGTGGAGGTGTAGGAATGTGTCTCTATAATTTTTCTCTCATCACAATACTCAAAAGAGCAACTCATGAAGATGAAGGAGGTAAGGAAACATGTGGTATGAGCAACTAAAAAAATGGCTAAGTGTTTTCTCCAAGTGAGAATGAATGAGTCAAGTAAAGTAAGCAAGTGAAGAACCAAGTGGAGAAAAGAAAAATGAGCAAGGCATCAAGTGGCTTCCCTCTCTCTCTCTCATGCACAAAAAATATCTCACCTCATTTTTCATTAAACAAAAAAATGCCCATACTTCTCTACATACCTCCCCATGCTCATTCTAACTCACCTTCCACCTCATTTCCAAATTGATTTTCTAAAATGAAAATCAATTAATGAGGTGGCCATCTTCTAGAAACAATTTCATATAAATACGGAATGCAACCCGGTATACGTATCGAAATACATATAAGCGTATTCGTATAAAAATACGAATAGCCAAGAGAGAAAATGAATAGTGAACAATAATACTAGAATATAAAAACATATATAATTATTAAATCAAAACCTGATTTAATAATCCGGCTTAATCCTAAGCCGCTAGTATTATCAACCGTCTGATTAAAGTATGTGCAGCCTGTACACATATTTAATCGGACACCTGTATGCACCAACTGAAGGTTTCCTTAGCACCACTACTAGGGTTTGGTAGCATCACACATGCTATATTTAAAATTTTAGAGGGTGCTAATGAATTAATCCTAGGAATCAAACTAGATCGGTCCTTCACTTCAATAGCTCCTTGCTGTAGTCCCTTCGCTGCGATCAAGGCACTCCCAGACTCTAGCATGGCTTCTCAAAGTGAAAAGGGCGAACTTGCTTGAAGTCTTCGAGGCCAAAGATGATCTACGTCGAGGGATACTAACTCAAGCTACTACTTCACTAACTAAAGAATTAGTGAAGCAAACACTCTATACTAAAGTGCTAATCTAATAGAGCATGAGGAAATAGGAAGTGGGCCCACTTTAGAATTATTTTTCTCACAATATTGTTCTCTCTTTTGAAAACCTAGCAAGCTTATCTCAAGGAAGTAGAAGATGAGCTCAAGCAAATGAGAATGAACTTGTGAGGTGATAGAATGAACCATGGGTGAGTGTGTATCATATACTAACTCATGTAGATATATAACCATGGCTAATTGTAATGGTTAAGTTACTAAATATCTTAAGTAAAACAAAACTGGAGGACTTAGTCAATGTATCCACAAGCTTCCACTAGCTTCATGCATCAAGCTAATATTCCACTAATTTTAGAATTACTTTAAATATTAAAACTCATTATCACAATTAGCATAGTGTAAGTCTCATACACCCATGTATATTGTATCAACAACCATGATACAAAACAAAATACAATTTAATATATATCACATATATATTAAGTGTACACTTGTGAAAAAATAAATGCTTAAGTGAGCAAATGTTAGTTAATGTAAATTAGTATATCAAATATACAATTATACCCTAAATTATCAAATCAACACTTGATTTAATAATCCGGCTATATCTCATATAACCGACTAACATCCAATGTATCGACTTATCAAATCAACACTTGATTCGATAACCCGACTATATCCCATATAACCGACCGATACAAAAGTCGCGAGAATAGAATACGGTATCACATACACGTATTATTCTCGGTCCCGCACCTATCACATACTTGCTCCTATTTCGTTTTTCCTGAGTCAGTAAAACCTCTATGTAGGACTCTAAAGACTCGTCAATACGCCGGCAGTAGGTGATGATCACATCAAGCACCCACAAGCCGTCGGCGATACTAGCTGGACGTAACGGCTACCCGGGTATTGAGCGATCAGAAGATCAGCAAGTAAGCCCGCTCCAACTCCTGCCAAAGCCTGACGGTAACACTTTCCGTACAGTCCGGTCTCCTCGTCTGATATGTGTCATATCAAGTCTAGGGGTGGTAAACGTCAAACCCCAATAACCGATAAGTCGTGCCGATATGAGGCTCACAACGGGTCGAGAAACTACTGGTAACACTTACCAGTAAATCTCTAAATCAGCCCTGGTCAGGGACTTCCCTGTTATGGCCAATCGAGCACAGCACAACATCAACTCCCAATACCGGGAGAGACGAAACCCCTCCTATCGCTCATTGCCTCCATGTAACTCGGGACTGTACCCAAAAACCACCGTTTTGCATGCCCTCTTGGACGTGGTAAGGTGGAAATCAAAGCACAGTGGAAATCACACAAGACTCTATGACGATCTCGGGTCTACAGACTAACATGTACAAGTGTCACCAGAGAAATGCCATATGACATGAGGTATAATACCATCTGGGAGTTCTCGATGAGTCCGTCCAGTGTACCCAGTCTCCACTGAGCACCCATATACCATCTCTGATGTCAAACACCAATAGATATGGGATCATCCATCGCCCATCTTATGGGTTGAGAAGCGTATACGCTAATCTACTCTGGTATATCGATGCCCCGTCTCGATACACCCACGACTAGGGATATTAAAGGATGTACTTATGGAGTACCATGGCCCCACTAGTATGATCTGCATCATAGTCCTGGTAGTCAAGTACACACCTAAGGGCTTTACCAACATGTAACCATAAGACAGTATCAAGAGACAAGTGTACATGTTAAGATAAAGAGCAACCAGATAGCATACTATAATATCGAGCAAGAAAGTCCTCTCTATATATGTCCAAGCATCCAATATAATATACATCATATGTACAATACTGTCCTCTAGGGCATACATACAACTAACACCAACATACGTCATCTACACCATATCGCCTGAACCGTGAAAACCCTCTGTGTGGGACTCTAAATACTCTTCAATACAATGGCAGTGGGTTTAACCACAAGCACGTCAGCGACACTAGCTGTACGTAACGGCTACCCATGTATTGAGCGAAAGGGAGGCCGATGAGCAAACTCATCATGAATCCCTACTGAGCCTGACAGTGACAATATCCGTACAGTCCGGTCTTTTCGTCTATGAGTATCGCATATCGAGTTTAGGGGATGGATAAAGTCAGACCCCTAACAACATGACATTTACTGTTGGCATGAAACCCATCACCACCAGAGAAACTATCGATCCTGGATCGGTAATTCTCATCCACCGTGGCCACGGATTTCTGGCGATGGCTACCCGTGCACAATGCAACATCAACCCCCAATACAGGGAGAGACGAATCCCTGACGATCCGATCACTGCCTCCATGTGGCTCGGGACTGTACCCAACTAAAACCTGTTTGCAAGACTTTTTTGAGCTATGGTAGGGTAGTAATCAAAGCACAGTGGGAACTCACACGAGATAAATGACGATCTCAGGTCGACAGACTAACCTATACACATGTCACCTGGGAAGTGCTATCTGAAAATTGGTATAATACCAACTAGCAGCTTCCCGGCGAGTTCGTCCAGTGTACTCATAACCCAATGAGCACTTGTATACTATCTTAGATGAACAAACTAACACCAATGGCTTGTGAGACCTGGCCACTGCCCCTCGTCGGGGTCTCGATCAGTATACACTAGTCTACACTGGAGTATCGATGTCCAATCTCGAAACTCCCACGACTAGGGACATTTAAGGATGTGCTTATAGACCTCCAGCTCCCACGCATATGATCATCATCATAATGCTGGTAGTCAAGCATAAATCGTATGGAATCTATCAACATGTAAGCATCTACATGATGATAAAGACAAACCATATAGCATACTATCATCTCAAGTAAGACTGTTCCACTGGTACAGTTCTTCCCTCAATCATCACAATCGCATGCCTGCAATTCAATAATTGACTTGAGGGCACTATAGCCAACAATTTCACCCTCCTGCCAAAACTCTACAAAATTCCCAAGTCCTAATAGTATACAAGTGGAGTTAGCGAAATGCGAAGTTCCAAGGAGTTTCCGGCGACGAAACGATGCCCCGACACTTTCCGTAGCTTCCTCTCTCTCTTCTATTGTTCCCTAGCCAGTAATTCCCCACTCCCCCTCTCATCTTCTATTCTAAAACTTCCAGTTTCCAACACCCGACGGAAGCGGAGTTAATCCGATTTCCGATTCGGTTTTTCTTTAAAATTATATGTTTTCTTAATCAAAAAAATACCATACTCTCATATAATATTTAACACACTAACAAACCCATTAAAACAAGTTTCACTCTAAATGAATCATTTATGCAACTTTTATCGTATGTTTACGGTAAAATACCATATGCTTTATTTTCGATACAAATCAACATAATACTTGTATTACCTTTAGATAGATCACGAGATAATGACCTATCACATCACAACACATATTTCTTGACATAGCACGATATATTTTGGGACACTAGCTAGTTGGAAGCTACATATTACAAAAAAATGCCCTAAATTATTATAAAAACCGTATTTCTTTAAAGTGTAGTAACAAATTCCATACAATTCTCGTCCTTACAACCCACTGTTGGGCAAATCCAATCGGGATGGTGCGGATTATCGCACGTCCTCGGATCTAGTAGGGCGGAATTCAGACCTCCGTAAGGAGCATTCAAATTCCGATGAAATTATTATTAGAATTTAAGAAAAACGAGATTTCTAGAATAAATAAAATCATATTTTTAATAAATAAATATATATATAAATATTAACAAAATAATTATTTTAAATATATAAAATATTCCATGTTTCCAAAACTCAAGAAAAGAATTTAAATATTACATTAAACTACCATGATAATTCAAGACAAAATCCATATTACAATTAAATACCATATACAATTATAACTAGGTACTACTCACTAGAAATTTCATTTTTATAAAATATATATCTATGAAAACCCTAAAAACGATAATTAAATACTTGAGGTATATTTTGAATTTATACCAAAACTATTTTTCATAAAACCCTTCAGGTTATACTAAATTACAATAAGGACCCTAATAAATATAGGTTTAAGCGGGACCAGTTCTCTTAAGCCTTGGGGAGCTGGAGAAAGTCAGTGCTTGCCTATCTAAGCTAGACAATCTAACAACGGTGTTATCAATACGGTAATTATCTTGGAAAAAAACACAAATCATGCCGTCCATATGCAGCAGTTTCCGATAATATCAAAACCTAATTCATGACTCTAATTTCTTTTTAAGTGTTTGACTCGGACTGAGTCTCAATCTAATCAATTTGAATTGAATATGATTCAAATGTAAAACTACAATTCAACATGAATCTGTCTATTTAATCTATATCAATCTATATTGACTGAATCGAACCTTGGATATACTCCGTCTATATGTCTATCTATTACATCCGTTCCATTTATCTGATATCATAGTTTCGGTAAGTTATCCATCTATATAAGAAAACAATACAATCAACACAAAAGACATCACAGGATTTTTAAAGGGGTAGATTGGTACGGAAGGTGTTAAAAGTGGCACGAGACTGTAACCATAATACACCTAACCTGAATATCCATTGCCGTTGTACCGTGGCTGAATAGTTTCTTGTGCTCCGTATATCTTAGTCTCCGGAATAGTGGGACTCCTCTCGTATATACTGGCATTTTCTTTACCAAGCTACAAACAGCTGTACTAACATTATAATAAAACATTATTAATTATACTCTCCTTCTGTCTATTATATCTCTACTCATCTTTGAGACTTACCAAGCGATTGTTCGCTGACGACATTCCGTTTCTTCTTTCTTTGGAATGTTGTCAGGTGGATCGGACTCACTGGAGATCGAGCCCAGCACCAAGGACTTAGAGCAGTTAGCAGTTGATCCAGAGTTTTAGATACTTGTACATACTATTTCCATTTCGGTAATGCCATTGTTTAGGCATTGCTTTCATTTCATGTATTTACATTTCAGTTGTATTGTAAAAGAATGTTATATAAATAAAGTTACTGTTCAATTACAATCTATTGTCATTTTCTTATGTACATTTACTTTATATTGCTTAAATACGCTTAGCATGCTTACTTCTGAGTAAATACGTATCGGGCTTTGCCGCGTCCCCTTCACCATCCACCGGAAAGCGGGGCGTGACAAGTTTTGTTGGCGACCCATGCAGGTCCGTTCTGCGTAGACATGCAGGTCAATACTGCATGAAGTCTTAAGCAATATAACACAAGAAATAGTAACTGAAAACATTCTTTACAATTTCATATTCCTTAAATCTTACAGTTTCATATTCATTGAATCTATCCTAACCCTATTTTTCATTCAAGGTTATGGATTTCCCAAACAACACCAGCACCAATGTCAACAACACACCTCCACCTCTACCGCTTACACCTGCCATAGCTGCACCGATCAATGAGCAGACGGTCGTGCTTAAGGCAATCCGAAGCCTCCTGAAAGGACTGCAGCAGCAGACTGCTATTTTAATGAACCGACCAGAAACGGAAGCCCCAGGGGTATCCGAGCCTTACACCCTAAGCAATTTTCAGGAAAAGAGAGCCCTTTGGAAGCTGAGGAATAAACTCAAAGTATTGAGGATGACCTGGCAGCAGCACAAGTGCCAGAGTTCGTTTGGGTACGAGTTGCGAAGTTGCAGCTCACTGACAATGCCCGACTCTGGTGGAAGGCAGAAGAAAGTCGTCTTGCCCAACCGATCAAATGGAAGACCTTTTGCGATATGTTCGACACGAAGTACTTTCCTGAGACTGCCAGATTCGACATAGAACAGCAGTTCATCCACCTACAGCTGGGTTCTATGTAGACCAAATCCATGGATGAGTATGATGCTGAGTTTACCATGCTCAGTCGGTAAGATATGTCACTCTATTTCGATTTTCAAATATCGCATACTACACAGCTAACATAATACCTTAACAGATTCGCGGCACATTTGATACCGACGTATGAGATCAGAGCCCGACAATTTCAACAAGGGTTAGATTCAGAGATCCAATCTGCATTAGCTACGGGGGATTTCCCGACACATGAATTGGCTCTGAAAGCTGCCCGTCGATATGAGGCAGTGGTAAAGATGAGGGGAAGACCTCAATCTACCGGAGTAAAATTTCTTACCAACCAGATGGCAGGAGGAGCCTCTTCAAGGCCACAATTTGTGCCCAGGATACCGGGAGTACCGAACAACCGGCTTGGTCCAGCTTTTTGCACATACTACAGGAGAGATAGACATTTGGCAAAGGACTGTCGACGTGCGAATCGCCTTTGCTTAGTCTGCGGCTCAGCCACTCATGACATTGGAACTTGTCTTAGTAAACATAACCCAAATGCTACACCCAGACAAGATATCACCTACCCACAGCGGCCAGCTATTCAGGCACCTGCTCCACGACTCGCTCTCCCTGCTCCACCTCCTTGTGGACCGACTGCACCTCATCTTCGTCAGTTCCATCAAGCTCAACGGAACCTACCTCAATGATAGAGGAACGGATAGATGAATGCTTCTCCAGCAAGGAGGAACATGCCGAGGCGACATGCTTTCACAATAACTGTGGAAGAAGCTGAAGCCACCGGCCAAGTCATTACGGATAACACTTCCCTTTCAAACTCTCTTTCAGTCCATATACATACCGATATATCTTTTCAATACACCTAAAACATATCCCACATACCTTAGATAAAATCTTAGTAACCTCACTTCCTGCACTCACACTCTTCGATACTGGAGCATCTCATTGTTTTATATCGCAACAGTTCGTCCGAACTCATGTGATTCCAGTCACACTGCTTGTATCCAAGTGGAATGTTAGTCTAGAAAACGATGTTCTAAAGGCAACAATGGGATACAACCTGTGTCCAGTGGTCGTCTGCAGCAAATAATTCTATACTGACTTTAAGGAGCTGGACATACCGAACTTCGATGTGGTTCTGGGTATGGATTGGCTAGGAACCTTCTACACTACCATCGACTTTTGTCAAAGGAGGGTAGTGTTCGAGATTCCAGACCATCCGGTATTTTATTTTAAAAGTGGAGATCATACCCTTAAGCCAGGCACTTACAATACGAAACCGAAGAAGGCATTGATTGCTACGCATCAGGCGGAAGAAGACAAGCTAGAGGTAGTTTGAGAGTTCGACGATGTATTTCCTGAATACATATCAGGTTTGCCTCCCGATCGAGCTCTTGAATTCAGCATTGATTTATTACCTAGAGCGCAACAGGTGATCAAAGCACCTTATCACCTAAGTCCAGAAGGTTTGAAGGAGATCCAAACTCAGTTGGACGAATTATTGAAGAAAGGATGGATTCGTCCCAGCACTTCAAGTTGGGGATCTCCAGTTTTGCTCGTGAAGAAGAAGGAAGATTAATACCGAATGTGCATTGATTATACAACCTTGAACGAAGTAACGATAAAGAACAAGTATTCACTACCGCGCATCGATGATTTATTCTATCAGATCAAAGCAGCTCAAGAAATGATGCTAAGTTGCAAAAGATCAGAGAACAGGTAGAGAATTGACTTAGAACAGACTTCATCATCCATGAAGACAGATCATTGAGATACGGCAGCAGATTATGTGTACCAAAAGGTTTTGTGCAGGAAGAGTTAATGAAAGAAGCTCACAGCTCTCCCTATTCAGTACACCGTGGAGGTACAAAGATCTACGTCAAAATTACTGGTGGCGTGGAATGAAGCGTGAAGTAGCCGGAAGCGTCGCTAAATGCTTGGTGTGTCAGCAAGTAAAGGCTGAGCATCAAAGAACTGCTGGATTATTTCAACCGTTACCTATTCCAGAATGGAAGTGGCAATACATCACAATGAATTTCGTGACTGCTCTTCCTCGCAGCACGAAAGGTAACGATGCGGTATGGGTTATTGTGGATCGACTCACAAAGTCGTCACACTTCATCTCATTTTGAGTTGGCCAATTTACTGAGACATAAGAAAAAAAGTATATGGAGGAAATTATGAGATTGCATGGAGTACCGGTTTGCATTGTCTCCGATCGTGACACCAGATTCCGATCGCAATTTTGGTAGAGTCTGCAAGCTAGTTTGCGAAAAAGTCTGAACTTCAGTACAACTTATCATCCACAAATAGATAGTCAGTCTGAGCGAACTATTCAGATCTTGAAGGATATGGTAAGAGAGTGTATGCTAGACTTCGGAGGATCGTGGGAAGATCACCTGCATCTTGTGGAGTTTTCATATAACAACAGTTACCAAGCAAGCATTGGAATGGCACCCTTTGCAGTGCTCTATGGAAGGAAGTGTCGATCACCATTAAGTTAGGACGACGTCGGAGATAGGGAACTCCTTGGACCTGAGATGATAGTGGCAACTGTAGATGTGGTCCGCACTATCAGGGAAAGAATACGCATAGCCTAAGATCGACAGAAGCACTCGGCTGATGCAAAGAGGCGTCACTTAGTGTTCCAACTGGGAGATCATATCTTTCTGAAGATATCTCCGAACCGTGGAGTGATTCGTTTTGGATGACGGGGTATGCTTAGTTCGAGGTACATTGGACCGTTCGACATAGTCGAACGAGTCGGTGAAGTGGCTTATCACTTGGCACTTCCACCTTCATTGGAAAAAGTGCATAACGTATTCCACATATCCCAACTCAGAAGGTATGTGAGTGACCCCAGCCACATTCTTGATCACTCCGAGCTCACTATACTGTCCGACTTATCTTGTGAGCAACAACGTGTTGAAATCCTGGATAGAAAAGTGAAGTCACTTTGGAACAAGGAAGTCAACTTGGTCCGAGTGATGTGGAGAAAAGACACACCGGGAGAATCAATATAGGAAAGGGATGATAAGATGCATGCAAGATATCCTCATTTATTTGTAAAATAGTCCTTAAAATAAATTATTGTTAGTTATATGTATGCCCTAGAGACCATTATTGTACATAGGATGTATATTGTAGTGGATGCTGGGACATATATAGGTAGGACTTTCTTGCTCGACATGATAGTACGCTATCTGGTTGCTCTTTATCTTAACGTGTATACTTTCTGTCTCTCTGTTACATGTTGATAAAGCCCTTAGGATGTGTACTCGACTTCCAGGAATATGATGTAGATCATACTAGTGGGGCCTGGGTAGTCGATGAGTACATCCTTCATTGTTCCTAGTCGTGGGAATATCGAGACGGGGCATCGATATTCCAGAGTAGACTAGCGTATATCTTCTCGACCCATGTGATGGGCGATGGATGATCCCATATCCATTGGTGTTTGACATCAGAGATGGTATGCGGGTGCTCAGTGGTGACTGAGTACACTGAACGGACTCGCCGAGAACTCCCAGATGGTATTATACCTCACGTCAGATGGCAGTTCTCTGGTGACACTGGTACAGCTTAGTCTGTTGACTCGAGATCGTCATAGAGTCTTGTTTGTCTCCCACTGTGCTTTGATTTCCACCCTACCACGGCTCTACTGAGTCGTGCAAACAGGTGGTTTTTCACATGGAGTCAATGAGCGATAGGAGGGGATTCATCTCTCCTGGTATTGGGGGTTGATGTTGTGCTATGCTCGACTGGCCATAACTGGAAATCTCTGGCCAGGGTTGCACTGATTTACTGGTAAGTGTTATCAGTAGTTTCATGCTTGTTATGGACCTTACATCGGCATGACTTATCGAGCTACCGGGGTCTGACGTTTACCACCCCTAGGTGAGATATGCGACATATCAGACGAACAGACCGGACTGTACGGTAAGTGTTACTGGTTGGATTCACAGGAGTGTGAGCGGGCTTGCTCGTTGATCTTCTGATCGCTCAATACCCGGGTGGCCGTTACGTTTAGCAGACCGCTTGCGGCTTGTGAGTGTTTGATATGATCATCACCTGCTGCCGGCGTATTGACGAATCTTTAGAGTCCTACACAGAGGTTTCCTGGCTCAAGTGAAACGAAATAGGAGCGCATATGAGATATGTGCGGGATCGAGAATAATACCAGTATGTGATACTGCATTCTATTCTCGCGATTTGTATCAATGGACGGTTATATAAGATATAGCCGGGTTACCGAATCAAGTGTTGATTCGATACATTGATACACTTGATATTAGTCGGTTATATGCAGTATGACCGGATCATTAAATCAAGTGTTGATTTAATGATTTAATGTATAATTATATATTAGATATATTACTTTACATTAACTAGTATTTGTTCACTCAAAGATGGATTTTCTCACTGGATGTGCACATTGTATATATGATATAGTTTTGTGCACTAGTTTGTATCATGTTTGATGATACATGCAAACTTGGGTGTATATTTGATATAAACCATGTTTAGGTTAATGGTTAGGGTTTTGTTAACTTTACTTATTTTCTTTAATTCTTTTTTGGCAAAATGAAATGGTGGCTAATTTTGTTTCTTTGCTTAAGCTTCATGAAGCTTCTTTAGATTATCTACCATTTTGTCTTTTGCCTTAACCTAACATTTAAACCTAAACCCTAGTTTATTCTCTACACTTGTTAAACTAACCCAAGGTTGCATTATGATAAGATCAATTTATTTTATTATTCTCAATATATTCTTTTTCTTCTTCTTCTTCTTCTTCTTCAAGAAGAAAGAACCTTGCTACCAACAATGGTGCCATGAGTAAAAGAGTGAGAAATCCAATTCTAAAGTGAACCCACTTCCTATTTCTTCATCCTCTACCACTTGCCATGTAGTATAGGGTGTTTTCTTCACAAGTTTCATGACTTGGTGAAGGTGGAGCTTGAGTTTGAATTTCCTCGACGTAGATCATCTTCGGCATCGAAGTCAACGACCTAGCCCGACCATTTCTCTGATGAAACCAACGCTAGAGTCCGGAATCCGATGATCGCAGCGAAGGCACATCGTCACGGAGCTATGGAGGTGGAGGACCGGATCTACAAAGGTTGTATTTTCCGTTCACTCTTAGTTAAGTTGTTAACTTATATCGTTTTCGCCTATCCTCTAGTTACGATCTTGCTTAAGGTTACTTGGCACATAGAAAAAATTTGATTTTGGCAAGTTTGATCTGTTGTAGAACCTCATGGATGTGCCTAGGAACCCTACAGTGGTATCAGAGACTAGCTAGAGCCTCAGGCGATGAGTAGACGAAGTTAGAAACTCGATCAAACCCGAAACCCTAATCCAAAACCATTCTCTGTACATTTTTTGAAATCGGGGATTTTTGTGAATTGAAAATATCCAGAAAATGCAGCAGGCTTTTTTATGAATTACTGTGAAGCACGTGAGGGTAACTCGACCACGTGGCCACGGAACCGCGACACGAGCGTGGCATGTGCGGCGGTTCCGTGGCCATATAGGAGCATCTTGGAATTTTCTTTGCACAGTAATTCTTATCTGTTAGTGCTGTATTTTCTGGGAATTTTTAAATTATACTCAAGAGTTGAGTTTTCTGGGTTGTATTGGGAGTTCGTTGTTTCGATCGAAAGTTTAACTTCGTCTATGTGTTTTTCCGGGTATTTTAGAATATGTTAAAAAGTTCGACCGGATATAAATACCCAATTTTTCCCCTGCCGGAAAATTTCCAAGTGTTGGATTTTTCTGTGGTTTAAAGACGTTCTAAGTAGTGCAAGTAACGCGATGGACCCTCTAGAAGACAACAAACCTTAACTCGATTATGTGACCATCTTGAACTGCCCTTTGAACCTTAGGGTTTGGGGCAGTACGGCGTGCCACATGTGAGGCGTTGGCTTGACCCTTCTACGGCTGGACCGTTGCTACTGTGGCATGAAGTGGATGTTTTTAAACTTATTTCATGTGTTGAGCTGTTTCGGGAAAAATTGGGTGTTTGATTGTTCGATCGAAAAGTGTAACATTTTCTATTTATCTGGAATGTGATACAATATTTGGAATCCACAAGTAGTTATGAGATAACTGATTTGGATGTTATAAACATAGCAGTTTACCCTCACTTGATTGGTTGCCACGGGATTTTGATGTGATCAAAAGTCCGTCGCAATCACGTTGATTACACGGATACTCGCCGGTAAACTTAATAGACAGCTACACCCCATAGCCCCGACCAAGTGACTGTAAGAGAACCCCGTCACCAAAAAGCATCTGTTTGGGTGCTCGCGGCAGCGGTGTTCCGCCTTAGTGCACTTCGTCGACGGCGTCGGGGGTGCGGCCGCCTACTAAAGTTTGCGACGAGCATTCGTTATGGATGCCGGGAATCTTGTTGAATTGCCCGACTTTATATTGGAAAGTGTTTTCGATATTAAGACTAAAATGCGAGGTTTATAATTGTTAGGCATGCGATGTCTAAGGAACTCATTTGATTAGGCATGTGATGTCTAAGGAATTCATTTGATTAGGCATGCGATGTCTAAAGAGTTTACGGATTCCAACTGTTGTAGTTTTACACTTTCTTTTCTGTGACCGTAAGTGTAATATGTGATATCGCCGGTTTCGTTGCTATATGTCAACGACAATTGGGATACGCATGTTTACTTACGTTGATGACATGTGATGTTATGTGTTGCTAGATATGTTATATTGGATCGTCGTGTTTGAATAGCCGGGGGGTTTTTATGTGAGATGAGTGTTTTTCATTTTCATTCATATAAAAACTTGTATGTAATATTCTTTTATTGGGGCACTTCCAGGTTGTAGAAGATGTCACCGTTGATGTATATTATTTACTTTTCCGCATTAGGATAGACTCAAGGAGGGGAGCACAAGTAACCGGGTTCTAGGGTCCAGTGGGAGACCATCTCGAGGAGTCGAGTCCGGGTCTCCTAACCCTAGAATTGGTAGGGTTGCTTGCCGCTCTCGTAGGGGTCTAGGGGTGTGGGATTGGCTATTCATCACGACCGTGGAATCCGTGTTTTATACTGGCTCGTATTGAAAACACGGACGTCCTAGTATATCCAATATTTCATATGATACTTTCTGCCGCGTTATCTGTGATGTGATCATGTGATTTGTTTAGATAGATATAGTATATAGTATATATGATATATTATATAGACGTTGCTTATGTTTTACACCCGCGCTAGCCCTGCCTCGCTCTGGCGTTAGTTACCTAACCTAACGGTGCAGACGGGACATCGAGGCGAATGCGGATGGCATAAGCATACGTTATATTTATCTATGATGTTTAGGTGGACTTAAATGATGGGACATTCATTAATGAGATTAATGAAAGAAAATAAACCTAAAAGATGTTGTGGAATTGAATTTCAAAATTAAAAACAGGTAGCTACAGACGGTGTTCCTTGTAGAACATCCTGCACCTTATTCGATAAGGAAAGGACCGAGATCCCTTCACCGGAAATGACTCCTTTAGCAATAACTGGCAGATGCTACAACTCTCTGTTTGTCTTTTGATTGCTTCTATAGTTTCTGCTTTGCACAGCGGTATATATGATATATCATGCACCTTATTCGATGAGGAAAGGGCCGACGATCCCTTCACCGGGAGTGACCCCTTTAGCAAAACTAGAAAAGCCTCAAAAACACTCCATTTAAAAACCATTTGATTCCGCAACGAGATCAAGTTCAAAGCGTTAAAGGTTTTATTAAAAACCATCCGCAACCCTCCGTCATTTAGGAAGTAGAGTACTTAGTATTCGTGCTGTGTTTGTTGACCATAGTCAAGGCACAGTGTACGGTAGCTAAGTGACTTTGTTGACCTTAGTTAAGGGTCATGTGGGTGGGTCTAATTAATCACGAAATGACGGGTAGAACTTGACTAGTGCTTATGATTTGTTGACCATAGTTAAGGTCATAGATGCTAGGGGTAAAAACCTTTATCGGGAATTTCAAGTGTTGAAATTTGCAATGAGATTGCATACCTTCTATATGATAGTTGGATCCCGATAGCCACTGCGAGTAATTGTTACTCCTGGGAGAGTTTTGCAATGTACAATTAGCCGATCAAGTAGGTGTCTAGAAAGGTGTCAACGGGGTTACGCCTCTGGGAAAGCGAGGTTTACTGTAATTAGGTCCGTGCGAAAGCACAGGGAACCTCCCTCAAAGTACCGACACTGGCCTGGCTGAAAGATTGGCGAACTTGTAGAGTGTAATTAATCCCGGCTAGTCTTTCCTTTTAAGGTTTGAAGGAAGATTTGATAAAAAAAATAGGAGCCATCCTGATTAGATAAAATATATAACCAATCTAATCTTGCAAGAGCGCACGCAGAGTGTTTTCTTCTCTCTCTCTCCAGGTAGCGACCATATCACGTCTTAATCAGGATAATAATATGGATGTATTGACCGAACCCGCTTGTTATACTGAGCTGGGGAACGTTGGTCCCGCTCCAACTTATAATTGTTATAAGACAGAGCAGGAAATAGGGGAATACCAGAATTCCTATGCCGCCCAAACGAAGAAAGTGAATATGATGCATCTCCTTCGGGTGTGTTCAATATAAAGAACTGTTTCTCAGTATCCTCTACGTCCTAGGTATTAGATACCGGATCAGGATCCCGCATATGTAATCTGTTACATAGGGCTACAGAAAGGTAGAGAACTGAGAACGGGTGATAAGTTTCATGAGAAAGAAAACAGGGCAAGTGTTGCAGCCAAGTCTGTTAGTCACTGTCACCCTGTATTACCAATACATTGATTCTGAACAAATGCTATTAGATACCGAACCTGATGTACAAAATCATATCAATCTCTTTATTAGCAAAGAAGGATATAATTTTGTACTGTTGGATATTGTTTTGAACATTTCCTATATCAAAAGTTGATCGGTTCAGGCACGTTATCTAAAAGCATTGACGTTCTAAATCAAACTACAGTTCTCAGTACACAGAACATACGCAAGAGGAAGAGTTCAGATATGAACGATTCCTTCTTGAGGTATTGTAGACTAGGTCATGTCAATGCGACCCGACTAGCTTAAGTTACATTCTAGATGCATATTTAAATCAGTTTGAATTTACATCTTGTGAAACTTACCAGTCATGTCACAAAGATAAAATGACCATAGCTCTGTTTATTGAAAACAGAGAAAGAGTTAGTGAACTCTTGGGACTGATACATAGTGATGTATGCAAGGTCCACTTTCTACACATGCCAGGACCGGTTCTTTGTACTTCATTACATTCTCTGATGATCTCTCAAGATTCAGCCATATGTTCCTGTTGAAACATAAGTCCAAAGTTTTTGAGATATTCACGGAATATAAGTTAGAAGTAGAGAACCAAAAACCGGGTATAAGTATTATGTCCTATGATAAGATCAGGGAGGAGAATACTTGTGCATGGAATTCTTGGACTATTCTAAAGGAGAATGAGATTCTCTCTCCGTATTACTCCTCTGAATATACCACAGCACAACGGTGTATCGGGGCGGAGCAATCACACCACATTAGATATGGTGTGCTCTATGATGAGTACTACTGAGTTACCTATTTCCTTTTAGGGGGTTATGCACTTGAGAAGTTGCATACCTATTGAATTGGGTTCGAATTAAATCAGTGACTACCACTCCATATAAGATATGGTATGGGAAGAGCTTATCTCTTAAGTAAGTTAAGATTTGGGATTGTCCGGCTTATGTCGAAAGCAAAATCCGGAAAAAATCGAGGCAATGTCAGTTCTGTAGAACTGGAAAGTTTCCAACCATACAAAACTGCAGCTGATTTGACAGAACCAGAGGATTTAATAGTCCCCGACGAACCTCAGCCTCTCCGCCGATCTAGCAGGGTTCCTCACCTGCCTGAGAGATACTTCGGTTTCTCGATGACAGTGGAAGCAGCGGAAACATGTGCAAGTTGCTTTACAGGATAAAGCAAGCATCGCGGAGTTGGAACATCTGTTTTGATGTGGTAGTCAAAGAGTTTGACTTCATCAAAATGGTAGATGAACCTTGTATGTACAAAAAGGTAGTATGGAGTATGGTGATGATCCTCGTAGAGTACGTGGATGACATACTCTTGATAGGAAAGGAGTTTCCTATTCTACGCTCGGTCAATCTCCGCTTATCACAAGGATTCTCCATATAGGATCAAAGTGATACTGTCACGACCCAAAATTGGCCCGTGACGGCCCTAATACTACGCAACGCCTAAAGACGCAACGTAGTAAAAGAAAGCCAAACCCAGAAATCTAAACCATGAAAAATACGGAAAAGATACTATACGTTTTTGAAACATTTGAAATCACAACCCAAATTCTTTAAAAGTCTTACTTTCCTTCTTTAAAATTTTAGCAACACCCCTTTTTTGTAAAGACTAGTCAAGATGAATGCAACACAAAAATAATGACAGTAGAGAAAAAGCTGTATATAAAAGACATCAAATCCACAATAATACACACTAACGTCCTCACCAAGTCTCTATGTCAATAATACAATAGTAGATGGAGAGTACAAATACAACGAAGGTACAATATGAAATACAGATAACCACCAACCCACCTAAGCAAAATAGTACTGGGAGCTGAGGCGGTATCTGGAGCAAAAGATGATAGCTGGATAGCTGAATAGAGAAATAGCCTGCCTCGACTACTCTGGGGAACAACCTGAAACACCTGTGGCACAACGGGGGTGAGTTGCCAACTCGTGAATAGTATAAAACATATGCAGGTAATCGCAGGAATGCACGTACAGCATGAATCTAAGATATGCGATTACAGTAATAATATGTCATGCAAATGCTGAATAAAGAAGAGTACACTAGCAGGTACAATCAATATGTGAAGAAATAGTAACATGACAATAGTATGCAATAACCATGCAAAAAGGATATGAGAATGTAGATATGCAACTTATCATAAGGGTACACTAACAGGTACTACCACTATATGGATCTGTGCATAAAAATAGGTAAGGGTGAGGTATAGGGTGGAATATGTCTTTTCCACGGAAACCTGACATCGTGGCAGGATCACAATCCATCAAGACACTCAAATCCCAAATCCTCAAATCAGCCCCCACATTGGGCTTTCACAATATATAAGTCTCACATCACCTCAATGTACAATATCGAATAGCTCTCCTATATCTCGAATGTACAATTCAACAATCTCATTCATATCCAATATCCAATCTCAATGAATCACCTATATCCCAAGTCGAATCCCAAGTAAGAATCTAACATCCTAAAGGTATATATATATGTACAGAAATAAATATGATGGGGGCAATACACATATATTAGCGTCCCATTCCACTAATATTGGTGTAAGGGTATATATAACAACGGCTAAATCCCCTGTTATATATACAAAGGGGTTAAAGAAATATCATGAAAACAGTGTGCCAAGCATCGACACAGAAATCCTCGTATATCGGGCTCCGTCAGTCCAGATCGGCCCACGGGGTCCGTCTGCGGTGTCGGCCTTCGGCCCCGACAGTACAGATCATCCCGCATCCATCTCTCGACTCTGGAAGTATCCTCCGGACAACTGCCAGGTCCAACCAATCACCGGTAGGTACTTTCCCGCCTCCAGGCTCAATCGGCAAACCCATCGATCTTCTTGCCGAGGGGAACCATACCGGGCCCTACCATGTACTCTCATACGGCAACCACATCTCGTATGGAGTATATCATCAGCACCGATAAAACTCATGGGGGACGCTCAAATATCATATCAAGGAAACCGGGTTGTTCCATGTATGCATAATTTCATGAACTCCCACGGTTCCCAAATCCCGAAAACATCATATAAAATCCAGATAAACAATGCGCAAATCCAGGAATAAATGTAGGCGATATATCTGAATGCGAGCAGGTAAACAAAAGTATATAGCTGAACCAGATGTATGCGAAATCAAGATAAGGTACAGCTAAGTAACATCAGTAAATGTAAATATGCGACAGCAACTGAATATGTGTCTAACATACAGGTGTAGCAATGTATAGGTATCTACCTATAAGAACTGATGTCATATACCCCCCTGGGTATAAGAAGAATATGAGTAAGATATCCCCCGGTATAAGTAAAATATCTAAAAGGTATACCTGTAGTTGTATCGCAAGGTGTAAATGTACCTATCACTAAAGGTATGATACACTATAGGTATACCGGTAGCTAGATGTCATGTATGGTAAGCAATAGTAGCTATAAGGGGTAGTGTGTGACATGGCAATTATTGACGGTGTGTGTGTAGCATACAATCCGTGCTCGTGCAACATGAACCGTCAATAATGTGTGTGGTGTCCTACGGCTGCTAGTCACAGAATAACAATATCTAAGGAAATACAGTAAAGGCGCAATTCTACAATGACGTAGAATGTACGACAGGTATTTGAATCCTAGCCCAGACGCATAACGCCATGCGGGAGATTCCCCTGTAGATGTTAAATCTACTCACCTACACTCCACGCTAGGTAAATCCTACCATCTGCTCCTCCCTGTAGCCGTGTCCGTAGTTCCTGCCTGCAAACCTGCAAATACGACATGAAAATCATATATAAGCCAAAATATTCCGCGAAACGCGATATCGAACCAAAACGAGAAACTCGCGTCGCGAACTAAACGCGCGTGTGCACGATACGCTGAATCGTGTGTGTACGCGTCTAAAACCATCGCGACACGCCGCGATACGCTGGATCACAGAACCCACTCACGTATCGCGCGTATCGCGCAAACACAACGGACACCAAAAACAATATATAGCCCCAGATTTTCCTACAGGTACAATATTACAAAACTAGACATGCCAAGGACCTAGACAACCCAGAATAAAGCTCCACACAAAACCTCAACACTCAAACCCTCTTCCTGGCCACAAATTGCGGCCAGAATGCGTTAATTGGCGGCCAGACAATGGGGTTAGGGGCTCGTGTTCTGTTGGTGGTGTCCATACCTAGTGAGCATGTCCCAATCTTCTCAATTTTACACTGAAGGCATCGGGTCACAAGCAGATCACAGAAATCACAAATATCGCTTAAAAACGACAATTTTGCACAATTAAGAAACTTTATGGTATTTTAGTGAAGTCTGGGTCAATTCTCAGTTAAGGTGACCTTGACAAAACTAAAATAAGCTAGGTTAACTAACACAATCATCACTTAATCAATATCTCACACAAAACACCATAATCTAGCACTAAACTCACATTAATCGCAAACCGAAACTAAACTAACATACAACTAAGCAATCTAGGAATTGGGTTCAGGAAGTATACCCAATGCAACCCTAGGAAGCAGGAGATTGAGTGAATGGGGGAGACGAGGGGTTTCTCTTGCTGCTGGGGTTCCTGCTGCTGCTGCTGCTACAGTGCTGCCTGCTGTTGCTGATGCTGTTGATGCTGTTGCTGATGGTGCTGCTTGCTGCTGCTTCTGCTACTGCTGGTGAGTGTGTGTGTGTGTGTTGATGAAGCTGCTACTGTTGCTGAAGATGATGATGATGATGCTGTTGTTGTTGTAGCTGATGTTATTGTTGTTGTTGTTATTGTTGTTGTTCCTGCTGGTGATGATGCTGCTGCTGCTACTGAAGGCTGCTGCTTCTGCTGAAGATGCAGGTAAGTGTGTGTGTGTGTGTGAGTGAGAGAGTGAGTGAAAAGAGAGAACAAGGAGAGAAATGAGAGGAATTGCAAAAAAAACCTCCACTCTCTTTCTCTTCCCTCATAATGAGGCATGGCTCACACCATGCTTCCCATGCCCCCCTCTCTCACACAAAGTCAACATTTCAACCATTCAAACAAATAAAATAAAACCCTTTTAAAAAAACATTATTCAATTCCTAATAACAACCATAACACACCTAACAACCCAAAGCACTAAAACAAAGCCTAAAACTAGATTAAGAGATGGTTAAACCCCAAATTCAACCCTAGTTTACATGCACAAGTGTGTGTGTGCCTAACAAAATTCTAATAAAATACACAATAATTAGGATAAAATATTTAAAACTTAATTTGGTAAACTTTTTGTTGAAAACCATACTTTAAAAATATAATTAGCTACAAAACACATTCTAAGGTGTTACAATCTCCCCCCCCCCCTTAAAAGAAATTCGTTCCCGAATTTAAAAATATACTGATACGTGTACCTTCAAAGGGAAGATTAAAATCCTCAAATCTCTCTCGCAGCCTCGCAAGTGACTATCTCACTATACGGCTACGCCCAAGAAAACCATTCACAGATGGCAAGACCCTTGACCGATGTCCCTCCACCTGCCGAGCCATTAACACACATGGCTGCTGGTGAACGAAAGGTCGCGTCAAGCTAAAAGGTCTGATGCCAAAACATGTGAGAAAGGTCAAGAAGGTAATTGTAAAGTATCATCACAAGGAATACGGGGTGGAAATCTAATAATCTGGGCGGAAGTGCCAAATTAAAGGCAACGAAACTAACTCGCTTATAGGATCTCAAAAGGACCAAAATCCCGGGACAAACTTCCCAAAACCCAACACGTCATTCATCGGAAAGTCCATAGGAATACATGATCTGTCCCTGCGAACTCGAGTTTATGACTAACACAGTCGTCATAAGACCTCAGTTCGAAATGGACAATTCTCATCCTGGCCTAACACAACTGGACTATCTCCGAAGTCTCTAGACTAGCTGGGGTCCAAAGTCCTACTTACGCAGAGTCAGAAGAACAACAGACTGGTGACCGACACAACCTAACCCCTAAGCCTAAGGGTGGCCAATTGGAGTGTCCCCTGATAACAGCTATCGAAGGAGAAACCTAACGATGGCGAGTGACGATCCCCAACCGCTGACAACAATCAAACAAACACACAACCCTAACAAAACCACTGAGCAAACTGAGTATAACCGGATGACAAGAATCCGAATGGAGTCACACCCTAACTAAACTGGGTAGAAACCATAACGGAATTCATGGAGATCTGCTCCCATCCCTGCTTTGGAACGGTAAAAGATTGCAATTCTCCAGCCGGCCTCAGATGCTCGACCCAAGCACACAACAAGACAGACACTTGAAACGAAACCTGAAACTTCTCTTTACATCCTTGTCCACCCGTAGCTATCTCACAAGTCACGCTAAATATTGGTGGAACTTGAATGCATGTAGAGAGTTGACAGATGTGCATGTGCTAGGATTGCACGCCTCTACCTGATAACATCAGGTACACCCACGTGTCCCTAACTTAGCACACCGTGTCACAAATCAAGGAATCCGAATCATTACCCAGCCGAATATGCTCAAGTATCCCTGACGTACGAGCATCGACGGGCAGTGTCTCGCGAAAACGATTTAAAGAAAGTGGTCGGGCGCGGACATGAGCAAGATGTCCCCTCCGTAGAGACGAACTTAAGCTATACTCAACGATCACACAAGAACTGCAAATCTGCAGAAAACTGTCACAACAATCAGAATCCGCTGCAGGAAGATGTACATTAAGCTCTGGTGGTCCGTGGAAAATCTGACACGACTCTCAACCAAGTAGTGTCTCTAAATCTCCAACGCAAAACCACCGCGGCCATCTCCAGATCATGAGTGGAATATCCTTCTCGTACCTCCTCCAAATGTAGGGAAGCAAAAGCGATAACTCTATAGTGTCACCTCAGTACACAATCGAGCACACTCAAGAAACACTACAGTTAAATAACAAAGTCGCCCGAACCAAAAGCAAAGAAAGACTGATGCAGTTGTTAACAGAATCTTCAACTGCCGAAAACTCCGTACACATGCCTCAGTCCACAGAAAAGAAACCTCCTTACTGGTCAATTCAGTCGACGGTGCAGCGCTACTCTAGCAATCCTGCATGAAACGGCGGTAAAAACCTGCTAAGCCCAACCATCTGCGGATCTCCATCCTGCACACAAGTCTGGGCCTAAGCTGTACGGCCACGATCTCCCTCGGAACCATACGAAGCCGTCTCCCGTGACTACAAGACCTAGGAGTCAACACAAAACAAGCCTGAAGAAATACTCAGAGAATTTAGCAAACTGCTGGGGATCTCCCAGTATCTGCATAACAAATCTCCAAGGGTTACTCCTGTCCCTCAAGACAAATTAAGTAGACCAGAGTGTCGTAAATAACACAACAAAAACTGGTCGAGGAACGGCCTGCAGAACTCTGGTTCATCACATCTACAAATGCTGCTAGGGCATCAGGGAATCCAACGACTCACTGATACACACAAAGCCCATAGCACGCATAAGGCAGGCTTCGGAATGCCATCATCCCGAATCCGCAATAATGATGACCTGATCCCAAAAACTTAGAAAATGTCTCGCACTCTGGAGTTGATCGAAGAAATCGTCATGGCGAGGTGAAGGATACCTATCCGCACCATAAGCCGGTTCAATTAACGATCCGTCGATACGCAACCCCAAACTGCCGTCTTTCTCCTCGACGAACAGAAATAGGAGCTTCCAAAAGCGAAACACTCAGACGCACAAAACTCCCCAAACTACAACTCTGCAGCTGATCCCTTAGCTCCCAAGCTTCGCCGGCTCACCCGGAACAACGTCGGAAAAACTCTCGCACGAAAGGAACCCGGTCCAACAATCCCACTGTGGCTCCGGTATCACGAATGAACGCCAAGAATCCACGACATCTCCTCAGTAGCCGATTAGCGAAAAGGGCTGAATTCAAGCTGTGAGAGGCGGCACAACTATCCGCCTGCACAACAAGAACTGACTTGCCGGGGAAACAAAACCTAACTTGTTTCCTCACGGTAGTCCACAGACGCCTAGCACGTAGTTAACCAGTCCGTGCCCAGGAGAACGTCAAATTCAACATCTCTAGAAAGATCCAAACAACGGACGAATCTCTATCTCCTATCCGATTGGCACACAACTTAATACATGTCGCACAACAAACGAATCGCTGACAGAAGTTAGCACCACTACGACTAATCTACCCAACCACGGTACAAGCAAAAAAAACAAACGAATACATGGAAAGAACATATAAATCAAGGGTACTTGAAAACTCCACATTGGACGTCTGCGCGTCCCGATGAGTAGAAGCAAACTCCTGTGTCTGCCCTCTACTCGCAGCTGGATGAACTCCTCTGGTAGACTGAGCCCTCTGAGCGAATCTTCCACATCCATGGCCTCTCTGAAAATGATCCTGACGAGGTGCCAAGGAACAATCCCTGACGAAGTGCTGAAGGCTCCCGCATTGAAAACATCCACGTGCTGACTGCTGACCATCCTGGGGCTGAGAGCTGAACGACTGTCCTCGTCCTAAGCCTCTGCTACTCCCGTGACGGCCATGAAATCTGTCTTGACGACCAAACCTCTGTCTCTGGGCTGGTACGCTGGTACGAGTCTTCCACTGTCCTGGAATATGTGCCTCGTCAACTGGAGCTGCAACCACTGGTGCTATGTAGGTGACGGACTGCTGCATGCTGATCGTAAGGGACAGCTGAGTAACAGGGGTGACAACCTCCTGTCGTAGCTCCCGAACGATGTCAACTAAAGAACTCGTCGTCTGGCGGAACTCCTGCATCTCTACCAAAAGTCTATCCATAGTATAGGTCGTAGGCTGATCCGTCTGCACCTGTGCAACTAGAGTGCCATCCTGGTCAGTACTCGTCTCACCGGAGCCAACTCTGACCTCGGCCCTCGCTGCATCGCTCTGAGTCCCCATAGTCATCGGAGGCAAGGCTATAAATAGATATAAGATAAGATTCGATAAGAATAAGGGAATCGAATCTTAAGGATAGGAATCATCAAGGAAGGAATGTCAAGCAAATTGTACTTAGGTCACTTTAGGCGAAGTATCTCATCGTGGGTATGCTGCAGACATACACACACTACGTTACTTTGCTTAAGCTACCTACTCCATCATACTAAGTTCATCCTACACTCCGAAAGGTAAAACCTAACGCTCTGATACCAACTTTGTCACGACCCAAAATTGGCCCGTGATGGCCCTAATACTACGCAACGCCTAAAGACGTAACGTAGTAAAAGAAAGCAAAACCCAGAAATCTAAACCATGAAAAATACGGAAAAGATACTATACGTTTTTGAAACATTTGAAATAACAACCCAAATTCTTTAAAGTCTTACGTTCCTTCCTTAAAATTTTAGCAACACCCCCTTTTTGTAAAGACTAGTCAAGATGAATGCAACACAAAAATAATGACAGTAGAGAAAAAGCTGTATATAAAAGACATCAAATCCACAATAATACACACTAACGTCCTCACCAAGTCTCTATGTCAATAATACAATAGTAGATGGAGAGTACAAATACAACGAAGGTACAATATGAAATACAGATAACCACCAACCCACCTAAGCAAAATAGTACTGTGAGCTGAGGCGGTATCTGGAGCAAAAGATGATAGCTGGATAGCTGAATAGAGAAATAGCCTGCCTCGACTACTCTGGGGAACAACCTGAAACACCTGTGGCACAACGGGGGTGAGTTTCCAACTCGTGAATAGTATAAAATATATGCAGGTAATCGCAGGAATGCACGTACAGTATGAATCTAAGATATGCGATTACAGTAATAATATGTCATGCAAATGCTGAATAAAGGAGAGTACACTAGCAGGTACAATCAATATGTGAAGAAATAGTAACATGACAATAGTATACAATAACCATGCAAAAAGGATATGAGAATGTAGATATGCAACTTATCATAAGGGTACACTAACAGGTACTACCACTATATGGATCTGTGCATAAAAATAGGTAAGGGTGAGGTATAGGGTGGAATATGTCTTTTCCACGGAAACCTGACATCGTGGCAGGATCACAATCCATCAAGACACTCAAATCCCAAATCCTCAAATCAGCCCCCACATTGGGCTTTCACAATATATAAGTCTCACATCACCTCAATGTACAATATCGAATAGCTCTCCTATATCTCGAATGTACAATTCAACAATCTCATTCATATCCAATATCCAATCTCAATGAATCACCTATATCCCAAGTCGAATCCCAAGTAAGAATCTAACATCCTAAAGGTATATATATATGTACAGAAATAAATATGATGGGGGCAATACACATATATTAGCGTCTCATTCCACTAATTTTGGTGTAAGGGTATATATAACAACGGCTAAATCACCTTTTATATATACAAAGGGGTTAAAGAAATATCATGAAAACAGTGTGCCAAGCATCGACACAGAAATCCTCGTATATCGGGCTCCGTCAGTCCGGATCGGCCCACGGGGTCCGTCTGCGGTGTCGGCCCTCGGCCCCGACAGTACAGATTATCCCGCATCCATCTCTCGACTCTGGAAGTATCCTCCGGACAACTGCCAGGTCCAACCAATCACCGGTAGGTACTTGCCCGCCTCCAGGCTCAATCGGCAAACCCATCGATCTTCTTGCCGAGGGGAACCATACCGGGCCCTACCATGTACTCTCATACGGCAACCACACCTCGTATGGAGTATATCATCAGCACCGATAAAACTCATGGGGGACGCTCAAATATCATATCAAGGAAACCGGGTTGTTCCATGTATGCATAATTTCATGAACTCCCGCGGTTCCCAAATCCCGAAAACATCATATAAAATCCAGATAAACAATGCGCAAATCCAGGAATAAATGTAGGCGATATATCTGAATGCGAGCAGGTAAACAAAAGTATATAGCTGAACCAGATGTATGCGAAATCAAGATAAGGTACAGCTAAGTAACATCAGTAAATGTAAATATGCGACAGCAACTGAATATGTGTCTAACATACAGGTGTAGCAATGTATAGGTATCTACCTATAAGAACTGATGTCATATACCCCCTGGGTATAAGAAGAATATGAGTAAGATATCCCCCGGTATAAGTAAAATATCTAAAAGGTATACCTGTAGTTGTATCGCAAGGTGTAAATGTACCTATCACTAAAGGTATGATACACTATAGGTATACCGGTAGCTAGATGTCATGTATGGTAAGCAATAGTAGCTATAAGGGGTAGTGTGTGACATGGCAATTATTGACGGTGTGTGTGTAGCATACAATCCGTGCTCGTGCAACATGAACCGTCAATAATGTGTATGGTGTCCTACGGCTGCTAGTCACAGAATAACAATATCTAAGGAAATACAGTAAAGGCGCAATTCTACAATGACGTAGAATGTGCGACAGGTATTTGAATCCTAGCCCAGACGCATAACGCCATGCGGGAGATTCCCCTGTAGATGTTAAATCTACTCACCTACACTCCACGCTAGGTAAATCCTACCATCTGCTCCTCTCTGTAGCTGTGTCCGTAGTTCCTGCCTGCAAACCTGTAAATACGACATGAAAATCATATATAAGCCAAAATATTCCGCGAAACGCGATATCGAACCAAAACGAGAAACTCGCGTCGCGAACTAAACGCGCGTGTGCACGATACGCTGAATCGTGTGTGTACACGTCTAAAACCATCGCGACACGTCGTGATACGCTGGATCACAGAACCCACTCACGTATCGCACGTATCACGCAAACACAACGGACACCAAAAACGATATATAGCCCCAGATTTTCCTACAGGTACAATATTACAAAACTAGACATGCCAAGGACCTAGACAACCCAGAATAAAGCTCCACACAAAATCTCAACACTCAAACCCTCTTCCTGGCCGCAAATTGCGGCCAGAATGAGTTAATTGGCGGCCAGACAATGGGGTTAGGGGCTCGTGTTCTGTTGGTGGTGTCCATACCTAGTGAGCATGTCCCAGTCTTCTCAATTTTACACTGAAGGCATCGGGTCACAAGCAGATCACAGAAATCACAAATATCGCTTAAAAACGACAATTTTGCACAATTAAGAAACGTTATGGTATTTTAGTGAAGTCTGGGTCAATTCTCAGTTAAGGTGACCTTGACAAAACTAAAATAAGCTAGGTTAACTAACACAATCATCACTTAATCAATATCTCACACAAAACACCATAATCTAGCACTAAACTCACATTAATCGCAAACCGAAACTAAACTAACATACAACTAAGCAATCTAGGAATTGGGTTCAGGAAGTATACCCAATGCAACCCTAGGAAGCAGGAGATTGAGTGAATGGGGGAGACGAGGGATTTCTTTTGCTGCTGGGGTTCCTGCTGCTGCTGCTGCTACAGTGCTTCCTGCTGTTGCTGATGCTGTTGATGCTGTTGTTGATGGTGCCGCTTGCTGCTGCTTCTGCTACTGCTGGTGAGTGTGTGTGCGTGTTGATGAAGCTGCTGCTGTTGCTGAAGATGATGATGATGATGCTGATGCTGTTGTTGTTGTAGCTGATGTTGTTGTTGTTGTTGTTGTTGTTGTTGTTGTTGTTGTTGTTCCTGCTGGTGATGATGCTGCTGCTGCTACTGAAGGCTGCTGCTTCTGCTGAAGATGCAGGTAAGTGTGTGTGTGTGTGTGAGTGAGAGAGTGAGTGAAAAGAGAGAACAAGGAGAGAAATGAGAGGAATTGCAAAAAACCCCTCCACTCTCATTCTCTTCCCTCATAATGAGGCATGGCTCACACCATGCTTCCCATGCCCCCCTCTCTCACACAAAGTCAACATTTCAACCATTCAAACAAATAAAATAAAACCCTTTTAAAAAAAACATTATTCAATTCCTAATAACAACCATAACACACCTAACAACCCAAAGCACTAAAACAAAGCCTAAAACTAGATTAAGAGATGGTTAAACCCAAATTCAACCCTAGTTTACATGCACAAGTGTGTGTGTGTGCCTAACAAAATTCTAATAAAATACACAATAATTAGGATAAAATATTTAAAACTTAATTTGGTAAACTTTTTGTTGAAAACCATACTTTAAAAATATAATTAGCTACAAAACACATTCTAAGGTGTTACAGATACCTCCTAAATCTTGAGTTTTGATCTATGAGATAGAAGTAATTGGATGTTAGGATTCTCACTAGTTGTAGTGAGATGGTATCAATCGATCCTGGGGAGAATCACTGGAAAGGTTCCAGGGTGATAAAGACGATTGAATGTCAGTCGCAGGCAATATCTTTACCCTCAGTGGAGGGATGGTATGTTAGAAGAGTTCCAAGCGAGATACCGTGGCAGACTAGACGATAAAGGCTGGTGACATCGCTATCAAAGATACTACCGAAGAGGCTGTTTGGGTGTATATTGGTTCATGAGATGAACTAGGTTCCTACCATTGTATGACAATGGAAGTATGGCTTTGGCCAAGGAACCATAATCCCATCAGTAACCCAGACATATTCTGAGGCAGCATCACCTGATCAAGGAGATAGTTGATCTCCAAGGTGATCGAGGTTACGAGAGTAGACTCAGAGGACAACACGGCGGATCCACTCACAAAGGCCTTTTCCCAGAGAGAGACTTTTATGGGATGGTTGAGTATGAGATACTGCAACCACTGCTACAGATGGCCCTAGTGCAAGTGGGAGATTGCTAGTTAAATGTATGCCCTAGAGACCATTATTGTACATAGGATGTATATTGTAGTGGATGCTGGGACATATATAGGTGGGACTTTCTTGCTCGACATGATAGTACGCTATCTGGTTGCTCTTTATCTTAACGTGTATACTTTCTGTCTCTCTGTTACATGTTGATAAAGCCCTTAGGATGTGTACTCGACTTCCAGGAATATGATGTAGATCATACTAGTGGGGCCTGGGTAGTCGATGAGTACATCCTTCATTGTTCCTAGTCGTGGGAATATCGAGACGGGGCATCGATATTCCAGAGTAGACTAGCGTATATCTTCTCGACCCATGTGATGGGCGATGGATGATCCCATATCCATTGGTGTTTGACATCAGAGATGGTATGCGGGTTTTCAGTGGTGACTGAGTACACTGAACGGACTCGCCGAGAACTCCCAGATGGTATTATACCTCACGTCAGATGGCAGTTCTCTGGTGACACTGGTACAGCTTAGTCTGTTGACCCGAGATCATCATAGAGTCTTGTGTGTCTCCCACTGTGCTTTGATTTCCACCCTACCACGGCTCTACTGAGTCATGCAAACAGGTGGTTTTTGGGTACAGTCCCGATTCACATAGAGGCAATGAGCGATAGGAGGGGATTCGTCTCTCCCGGTATTGGGGGTTGATGTTGTGCTATGCTCGACTGGCCATAACTGGAAATCCCTGGCCAGGGTTGCACTGATTTACTGGTAAGTGTTATCAGTAGTTTCGTGCTTGTTATAGACCTTACATCGGCATGACTTATCGAGCTACTGGGGTCTGACGTTTACCACCCCTAGGCGAGATATGCGACATATCAGACGAACAGACCGGACTGTACGGTAAGTGTTACTGGTTGGATTCACAGGAGTGTGAGCGGGCTTGCTCGTTGATCTTCTGATCGCTCAATACCCGGGTGGCCGTTACGTTTAGCAGACCGCTTGCGGCTTGTGGGTGTTTGATATGATCATCACCTGCTGCCGGCGTATTGATGAGTCTTTAGAGTCCTACACAGAGGTTTTCTGGCTCAAGCGAAACGAAATAGGAGCGCATATGAGATATGTGCGGGACCGAGAATAATACCAGTATGTGATATTGCATTCTATTCTCGCGATTTGTATCAATGGATGGTTATATAAGATATAGCCGGGTTACCGAATCAAGTGTTGATTCGATACATTGATACACTTGATATTAGTCGGTTATATGCAGTATGACCGGATCATTAAATCAAGTGTTGATTTAATGATTTAATGTATAATTATATATTAGATATATTACTTTACATTAACTAATATTTGTTCACTTAAAGATGGATTTTCTCACTTGATGTGCACATTGTATATATGATATAGTTTTGTGCACTAGTTTGTATCATGTTTGATGATACATGCAAACTTGGGTGTATATTTGATCTAAACCATGTTTAGGTTAATGGTTAGGGTTTTGTTATCTTTACTTATTTTCTTTAATTCTTTTTTGGCAAAATGAAATGGTGGCTAATTTTGTTTCTTTGCTTAAGCTTCATGAAGCTTCTTTAGATTATCTACCATTTTGTCTTTTGCCTTAACCTAACCTTTAAACCTAAACCCTAGTTTATTCTCTACACTTGTTAAACTAACACAAGGTTGCATTATGATAAGATCAATTGATTTTATTATTCTCAATATATTCTTTTTCTTCTTCTTCTTCTTCAAGAAGAAAGAACCTTGCTACCAACAATGGTGCCATGAGTAAAAGAGTGAGAAATCCAATTCTAAAGTGAACCCATTTCCTATTTCTTCATCCTCTACCACTTGCCATGTAGTATAGGGTGTTTTCTTCACAAGTTTCATGACTTGGTGAAGGTGGAGCTTGAGTTTGAGTTGCCTCGACGTAGATCATGTTCGGCATCGAAGTCAACAACCTAGCCCGACCATTTCTCCGATGAAACCAACGCTAGAGTCCGGGATCCGATGATCGCAGCGAAGGCACATCGTCATGGAGCTATGGAGGTGGAGGACCGGATCTACAAGGGTTGTATTTTCCGTTCACTCTTAGTTAAGTTGTTAACTTATATCGTTTTCGCCTATCCTCTAGTTACGATCTTGCTTAGGGTTACTTGGCACATAGAAAAATTTTGATTTTGGCAAGTTTGATCTGTTGTAGAACCTCATGGGTGTGCCTAGGAACCCTACAATTATAAATTTTGAGGACGAAATTTTTGTAAGGAGGGTAGACTGTAACAACTCCAATTTCAATATACAGAAAATTGTTTAAAAGTTAATGTACAATTGGGGTATTTGCAAATCCTATGTATACTATAAGTATTTGAGTTGCTTTTGAATAGAAAGAAAGAGCTTGTAGCTCACTGGTAAAGGCCTTGCACTGCTGAGACATAGCACCAGCCACATTATCTTTTTATCAAATTTTTTTAATCTTTTAGAAGCCCAAGAGTTTGCATGTATACTACATGTAATATGATAAGTTACAGATTAAATAAACATATGCACGAGGCTAGTTGAAGCGACGACAACACGTGGCTAAATCCCAAGCCAATTCCATCGGGAAATGGCCGGCGAAATCCCAAATACCCCCGGTACCGCCAGTCCCCCCGTAGGTACTGCCGTGGATTTTTTTCCTCGAGCACCTCTTCAGCTACCCCACTAACCCCATATTGTTTGTTTACTCTGAATTTATCTAGAGAAGATTAAATCACCCATTTAATCACTTTTAAATGCATTTTAATTCTCAAATTCATCACCCTCAAAACCCTAATTTTTCCTATAAATACCACATCATATTTCACCCCTCCTCACTCAAAAATTCCCTGCCAAAACTCGACAAAATTCCTAAGTTCTAATAGTGTACAAGTGAAGTTAGCGAAGGGCGAAGTTCCGGCGAAGTTCTAAGGATTTCCGGCGACGAAACGACGCTCCGACACCTACCATAGCTTTCTCTCTGTCTTCTCTTTTTCCCTGGCCAGTAAGTCCCCTTTCCCCCTCTCATCTTCTATTCTAAAACTTTCAGTTTCCAACACCCGACGGAAGCAGAGTTAATCCGACTTCTGATTCGATTTTTCTTTAAAATTATATTTTTTCTTAATCAATAAAATACCATACTTTCATATAATGTTTAACAAACACTAACAAACCCATTAAAACAAGTTTCACTCTAAAAGAATCATTTATGCCACTTTTATCGTATTTTTACGGTAATATACCATATGCTTTATTTTCGACACAAATCAACATAATACTTGTTTTACCTTCAGATAGCGCAAGAGCTAATGACCTACCTCATCACAACACATATTTTTTGACATAGAACGATATCCTTTGGGACACTAGCTAGTGGAAAACTACATATTACAATAAAACACCCTAAACTATTATAAAACCCGTATTTCTTTAAAGTGTAGTAACAAATTCCATACAATCCTCGTCCTTACAACTCACTTTTGGGGAAATCCGATCGGGATGGTGCGGATTATCGTACGTCCTTGGATCTAGTAGGACGGAATTCAAACCTCCACAAAGAGCATTCGAATTCCGATGGAATTATTATTACAATTTAAGAAAAACGAGATTTCTAGAATAAATAAAATCATATTTTTAATATATATATATATATATATATTAACAAAATACTTATTTTAAATATATAAAATATTCCATGTTTCCAAAACTCGAGAAAAGAATTCAAATATTACATGAAACTACCATGATAATTCAAGACAAAATCCATATTACAACTAAATACCATATACAATTATAATTAGGTTCTACTCACTAGAAATTTCAATTTTATATAATATACATCTATGAAAACCTTAAAAGCGATAATTAAATACTTGAGATGTATTTTGAATTTATACTAAAACTATTTTTCATAAAACCCCTTCAGGTTATACTAAATTACAATAAGGACCCTAGTAAATATAGGTTTAAGCGGGACCAGTACTCTTGAGCTTCGGGGAGCCGGAGAAAGTGGGTGCTTTCCTATCTAAGGTAGACAACCTAACAACGGTGTTATCAATACGATAATCGTCTTGGAAAAAGAAACAAATCCTTTTGTCCATATGCAGCAGTTACCGATAACATCAAAATCTAATTTAGGACTCCAATTTCTTTTTAAGTGTTTAACTCAGACTGAGTTTCAATCTTATCAATCTGACTTGAATATGATTCAAGTGTAAAACTACAATTCAACATGAATTCGTCTATTCAATCTATATCAATCTATATTGACTGAACTGAACCATTGATATACTCCGTCTATATGTTTATCTATTAAATCCGTTCCATTTATCCGATATCATGGTTTCGGCAAGTCATCCATCTGTATAACAAAACAATACAATCAATACAAAAGACATCGCGGGTTTTTAAAGGGGTAGATTGGTACGGAAGGTGTTAAAAGTGGTACAAGACTGTAACCATAATATACATAACCTGAATATCCATTGCCGTTGTACCGTGGCTGAACGGTTCCTTGTGCTCCGTATATCTTAGTCTCCAGAATAGTTGGACTCCTCTCGTATACACTGGAATTTTCTGTACCAAGCTACAAATAGCCGTGCTAACATTATAATTAAACATTATCAATTATACTCTCCTTCTGTCTATTCTATCTCTACTCATCTTTGGGACTTACCGAGCAATTGTTCGTTGATGACATTCCGTTTCTTCTTTCTTTGGAATGTTGTCAGGTGGATCGGACCCACTAGAGATCGAGCCCAACACTGAGGACTTGGAGCAGTTAGCAGTTGATCCAGAGTTTTAGATACTTGTACATACTATTTCTATTTCTGTTATGCCATTGTTTAGGCATTGCTTTCATTTCATGTATTTACATTTCAGTTGTATTGTAAAAGAATGTTGTATAAATAAAATTGTTGTTCAATTATAATCTATTATCATTTTATTGTGTGCATTTACTTTATATTACTTAGATACTCTTAGCGTGTTTATTTCTGAGTAAATACGTAGCGGGCCTCGTTGCGTCCCCTTCACCGTACACCGGGAAGCGGGACGTGATAGGTCCAGCATATGAATCATCTACCTCCACTCACTCCTACCAAACAATATACTTTCATTAAGGCTTTTGGCAACTATATCTTTTTGTATCACCTCCATCCATGTTTTCTTCGGTTTCCCTTTAACCCTTTTGATATTGTCTATATCAAGAGTATCCATTCGGCGAACCGGTGCTTCCATAGGACTGCATCATACATGACCAAACCATCTTAGCCGGTTTTTCTGCATTTTCTCCTCCATAGGTGCTACACCAACTTTTGCATGATTATCTTTATTTCGCATCTTATATTTTCTAGTATTACCACACATCCAAAGAAGCATGTACATCTCCGCTATGTGCATTTTCTGTATATGATACTTTTTAGGAGCCCAGCATTTCATACCATATAATAAGGTTGTCCGAATAGCGCTCTAATAAACTTCCCTTTCAATCTTAATGGAAAGTTACAATCACACAAAATCTCTATTGCACTCCTCCATTTCAACCAACCGGCTTGGATCTTTGGTTGACATTGCTATCGATCCCCATCCTCTTGGATGATAAAACCTAGATATCTAAATTGATCGCTCGGTGATATCTCTTGGCTAGTATTATACCACTACGGTCTCGAATTCTCTGTTTGCTAAATTTGCATTGCATATATGTTGTCTTGGACCTGCTAAATCTGAACCCCCGAGATTCCAACGCTTTCCTCCATAACTCCAATTAAGCATTAATTCCTGCTTTCGTCTCATTTACCAGAACAATATCATCAGCGAATAGTATACACCAAGGTATCTCATCTGGATAGTTCTAGTAAGTTCATCTATAACAATGGTAAATAGGAATGGACTTAATGCAGATTCTTGATGCAACCAATTTGTAATCGGAAAATTATTCGTTAGGCTACCCGCAAATTCTGATATTTGCCACTACTCCATCGTAAATGTCCTTGATTATATCAATATACTTGACTGGGACTCCCTTTTTCATTATTGTCCCCCATAATACCTCTCTAGATACCTTGTCATACGCTTTCTCTAAGTCAATAAATATTATATGTAAATCTCTTCTCCTCTCTCGAAAATGCTCGACAAGTTGATGAAGTAAATAAATAGCCTATGTCGTCTATCGTTCAGGTATGAACCCAAACTGGTTCTCTGTTATCTTAACATTCTTCCTTAGCCTATGTTTAATCACTCTCTCCCAGAGCTTCATGGTGTGACGCATAAGTTTTATTCCACGGTAGTTCGAGCAATTTTGAATATCGCCCTTATTCTTATAGATAGGTATAAGGGTACTTTTGCTCCACTCATTTGGTATTTTTTTGGTCTGCCAAATATTATTATACAGATCTATCAGCCATCTAACGCCTATCTCTCCTAAGTATCCCTAAAGCTCGATATGAATTCTGTCTGGACCAACCACTTTTCTTGATTTCATTCTCTTCAAAATCTCCTTAACATCATATATTCTAATTTTACGTATGAAATCACGGTTTATATCTTGAGATTGAATGACAAGTCCATCCAAATTCTTAGTAAAGCTCTTATTGAACAATTTGTCAAAATAATATCTCCATCTTTCATTGATATCCTCATCTCGAACTAAAATCTTCTGAACTTCATCTTTGACACACTTCACCACATATAAATCTCTGGTCTTCCTTTCATACATTCGAGCAATCTTGTATATATCAATTTCAGCCTGATTTGTATCTCAAAAACTATCTATTACCGCAATCAAGAACGGTGTCGCATGAAGCTAGCCGGTGAGTACGGGTCGGTCCACAGAGATTTTGTGAATTTCCGATTCGCTCTTACGAGTTAATTCCGAAAGGTGTTCGGATCAATTATTAAATCTAAAAACCTAATTAACCTAGGGCAATTATCTAGATCTATTCTTGCTAGGGTTAGGTTTAGGGATGGTTTGGAAATGCAATTAAATCTCAACGCTTTCTATACCCGAATGAAGATCTGTGAGGAGTTATGGTAATTATCAATAAAGGGGATTAGATCCATTCGGGAAGGTGTTCCTTCCTCTAGGTTCTTGTCCTTCCTTTAGAGATCCTTACCCTAACCTCCATGGAAAACGTGCGCAACCGGGCCTTTACACTACGGTGTCATCGTTACCTCGAGGGGTAGGATGCCGTAGGGCGCGGTGTGTGCGTGTATGCATGGAGTCCTATTATAAATATTTGGTGGGTAAGAAAGGGATGAGAGATCTCATCTCTCAAAATCCTTCCCCAAAGCTAAACCCTAAACAAGTTTCTAGGGCATGAAATTAAATCTACCTAGGGCAAAGAATTGAAATCTAAAATAGGGCGAAAAATTAAATCTACTTACAGATGCATCCCTCAAATCATCCATGCAGGTTGTCAGATCTGAATTTCTGAATGGAACAGAAACACCGATGCTCTCCAAAAGAGTTCTGGAATTTTTTTATTAAAAGGAGGCATAGGGAGGCATAAAGAAAATACAATGATTAGAGTCCCTATTTATAAAGAATAGGAAACCCTAGGTTACATCTGACTCGCATGTCTACAATTACAAAAATAGCCCTAGGTTGACCGGTCAAAGCCTCCAAGAATTATGCCAAAAAAATTACACTCTACGTGCTTAATACGGCCGCGGAACCGCGGCCACAGCCAAGGTTTGGCCGCGGTTCCGCGGCCAACTTGAGGTCTTGGGATCTGAATTCTCTGGTGATGGCTTCTGGTGACTTTGTCTTCCTGTTTCTATATGTCCTTTTCCATTTGGGCTTCTAGGTTGGTCCAGATCTTTCGGTGAACAATTTGCAATGGATTTTTAACCGTCCGCTTGTATTTTTGGACCTTGGGTTGCCTTGTTAATTGTGAACTGTCTTTAGATGTAGGCTTGACTAAGATCCTCCCATTTGTTGGTCAAAAGTCCATATTTTCATCGTCTTTACATCGTTTTCACTGTTTCCTGTCCAAGAACCTGTAACCTGTAACATGTAGCAGACATGGGTCAAAAGCACCTGTTTATTTATTAAATGAATAAGAATGGGAAATATAATAATGCAATATTCTGGTGTGAAAAAATACCCCCAAACTTATCTTTTGCTCGTCCTCGAGCAAACTTATTATTCTCGATAAAATCTAACCGCACTTTCGCAGGGAAACGCGATTGCACTGAGCACATGCAACAAGCCGTTAAACCTCTAGGTGTCCCTAGTAGGAGGAGTGTTGTTTCCTGAGGGTTTTCAGCGGATTACACCCACAAAATCCTATCAACTCGGCCCATTGACTTTTGTTCTCCAATTAGGTTTTCTAACAAGGAATTCTATTATCTTTTGACTCGCAAATTATCCACCCATATTCTTCACACTTCCTCATCATCTAACTTAAGATTATATATGTTCTATAGAATTACTTAGCTTTCGGCATTTCTTAAGTTTTCCTTCTAAAGTTCCATCTCCACTTAGGAATTTCTATCAACTCTACTAAAGATACAAGTTTTATTCTTCATTCCTCTCTCTTATCTAAATTCCAATCACATACCCTTACGTGTGTGTATAGATCACCCCTACACTTGGAAATTCAAATCAAGCAATCATACTCTCGTCCGTTGTCCAAAGCACTTATTAGTAGGTGAATTTTTAATTGAATTTTTCTTACACATCCTTCATGCGACCGTTAATACTTCTTGAGGTACCAACAACCGATTACAAGATATGTTTGCACTGTAAGCGTAATTCCTAGTCTTGCAACACCCAAGGCTTTTAGCAGTGACTCCCAAACCAATTGGTCTAAGGCACTAGGTGATGAAGGACTCTCGCTAAATATTTTTTCTATTTTTGCAGCCTTAAGTAATCACAAAGATCGGTGTTCATTTTTTTTTATTCTTTATTCACACTTATATATATATTTTTTCATTTTCATTGTACTAAGGACTTTAGACAAGAGCATTTCAAGGTCTCTTCTACTATTCCAAGTTTCAAGGTGCGTGATTGTGCAAATTGTAGGGTATACATTTTCAGAATCTAGACTTAAGCTAGGAATTATTTTTCAAACTTATACTCTAATAAGAATATCAATATTTTTCCTTTATTTCAACTTAGCCCAAAAAGTGAACTCAAAATTTGCCTATTTCTAAATAAACTACAAAGACATATACTTTCTACCGTTAATCTTTAAAGAAGGTTATTTTTAGGGTTTTTAATTCACTAAGTCTAAGATCTAGTTGTTCCTAGCCAGTTAACCTATTTGTCAAACTCAAGTCAATTAGCCAATATTGAATACAATAATTTTTATAATTTTTGAAATTTTTCAAATTTTTATGGGTTTTCAAATAAATATGCAAATGCAAAAATATATACAAATGAATACGAAGGAAGAAGACGTACCGAGCATACCCCCAAACTTGAACTTGACAGTGTCCTCACTGTCATACTGAACCAAGAGGGTCAAAATGTCGGCACTACCCTGTTTATTTATTTACAATTTTTTTTGTTTTTATTTTTTGAATTTTTTTTATTTATTAGAAAACAAAACAAAAAAATATGTATATATATACAACAAGGTTCTCCCCCCCCCCCCAAACTTAAGCTTGGCCTTACACAAGCCAAAGGTTAGCACCAACCATTCAAAAATCTTATCGTGGTAATGGTATATTTGGTGCAAGAATGGGGTGGAAAGAAAAGAGATGAAAAGCACACGAGACCGTGTGGAAAGAAGAATGGAAGATGGTCTCGGCAGAGGAGAAGAATGGCAGAAAGAAGAAAGAAGTGGAGTACGATCTTGAGGGTGTAAATTGAGTGAATAAATTAGCGTAATTTGTGATGACCGATGTGTTAAAAGCGATTGCGCTAACCTATCAACCCATCGAGAAATAGGGTCAAATCCCTCAAGATTCGCAAGAAAATATGGGTACGCCGAACTTGGTATAGGAGATGAAAGCGTAACGGTCTCTTGTTCGGTCGGAACAATGGGAAAGACGAAAGGGAGTGAATTAGGGATACTATCTTTCTCACCGTAGTAAACTGTTTCGAACTTGAAAGATTCCATTAATGGTTCGAAACTACTATAATCAACCGAGTCTGATGGCTCATCTGAAAATGTAAAGGACTCAAACTCAGGCGGTGAGTCATCAGCATCGTCCGAAAAAGTGCAACACTCGTAAGTGTTATCGTCTGTGAGAATTGTGTCAGATTCAAAGGAAAAGGTTTCAAGCTCACAGTCTTCAAGCGGGGTCGGAACGATGGGAAGGAGGGAGGGTGATATAACAGTCAAAGGTTCAGGAGGATGAATTGGAAAATCAGACACATCAAACAAAAATGATTCAACCTCAATATTATCCTCAAGACTCTCCTCAATACTATCCTCAATATTTAACTCATCCATGCCATTATCATCAAAATCTAGACGCATATGAGATTCGGGAGAAACATTTAATAACTCAGGATGATGATTTGAACATAACATTTCAAGCAAATCGACAGGTTCATCATTCGAAATATTCACGGCATCTATATCCTCAATCAAGTGAAAATCAATTTCTTTAGACACCTCATTAAAAGCATGAATATCTATCGATTTAGGTTCTAGAGTGGAGGTGTAAAGATCGAAAGGATTAGGTGCGGTTTCACTCGAAAAGGGTTCTTCACAATTTGGCAAATCAAATACTACAAAATCACACAACTCATTTTTTATTTTCAACAGGTGAACTATTTAGGGCAATCGATGGAAAACAGGAGTTGTGGGCTTCAATTGGGTAAGGGTAAGTTTGATTTGAAAATCCTCTCTCATTCTCACTCTGTCCAACCGCCTCCTTATACATTAAAAAATTTTGAGCTATCGGGAAACTAGCTACCGGTTCACTAAGTTGCATAAGGGCGGCCACGGACGCTTCCACATTCCTAGTCATTTTATTCGTTGTTGCAATATACGCCTCCAACGACTCTTCCAAACTAGACTTAGGTGTGAGGGGGTTTCGGTAAAAGATTCAAAATGGCGTGGATATACAAAACTCCCAACAGGCTGTGTAGAAGCAGTGTCTAGTGAAGGTGGGAAGGTCGGGTAGGACTGGTAGGAAGTGGGTGATTGGACAGGGGTAGGGTCAACATATGGATAAAAAGGTGAATAGTCGTGTGGATCCCTAGAACTTGATGAGTGGAGAGGGGTGAAAGATCGACTGCGAGATTGAGCAATATGCTCAGCAACGGACATCGGCCTATGAGTGACAGAAGGACTTGAAGAAGTGGTATCAACATATGTAGGTGGTAAAGGTTGACTTGGTTGACACAAAGTGGGTTGAAAAGTCAAACTGTTTCTCCTAGACGCCTCTATTTGATCTTTCAAAGATTTTTTAGGCAAGGAAGGATCGTCTTTAAATTGACCGAACAAATTAACGTACGACGCAAGATTAGGTTCGGGATACCAAAGTTCGGCTAATGATTTATTATGTGGGGTACTCATGTTAAAAGAAGAAAGGTGACAAAAAGGAAGGTTGGTTGGTGCAAGGATTTATTTGCGGCTAAAAATTTTTTTTGCATGTTTCTATAAAATTTTCCTTATTTTTTTTTATCTATATTTGGAAAAAAATTGTTGCACAAAGATTTTCTAGTAAAGATATGCAACAGCAAAGATTACTTGCAATCAATTTCTAATTTAAGCGAGGCCCAAAAATCCTGCACAAGATCGTTATTTGGAAGGAAATATATTTTTAAAGTGCACAAAATCCTGCAGGCATTTTTCAAAAAATATATTTCAAAAATTACAGAGGAGAAACAGAAAATATTACAGAAAATTTTTCAGAAGAAGATGCCACCAGATCGCCGCCCTTCCGCGGCAATAGAGCTCTAATATCGCGGTTCCGCGGTCTTCTTGATGGATCAGACCACCAGAAATTTTTTGGTGTGACAAATCGACAAGACGGTTGCGTTTCCGCGGCCTAAGGTGGGTTTTGGCCGTGGAAACGCGGCGTGGTGTTGGATTTAGGTCTCCAGAAAAATTGCACTGTTCTGTTATTTAAAATCGCTTCTGTTCCGATGTTTTGTTTCCTGTTTTGCTTTCTGAAAATTTCCAGATCCGATTTGTATATCCTGCAGAAATCAAACAACAAAGTATCGCTTTCCAAAAAATAACAATTGATATATTTTTATAGTTTTTGGATTTTTTAGATTTTTATGAGTTTTTTAATTTAGATTAACCCAAAATTGCGAAAAGGAAATTTCTACGCCATCCCCGGCAACGGCGCCATTTGATTTGTAACTCAAAAACTATTTATTACCGCAATCAAGAACGGTGTCGCATGAAGCTAGCCGGTGAGTACAGGTCGGTCCACAGGGATTTTGTGAATTTCCGATTCGCTCTTACGAGTTAATTCCGAAGGGTGTTCGGATCAATTATTAAATCTAAAAACCTAATTAACCTAGGGCAATTATCTAGATCTATTCTTGCTAGGGTTAGGTTTAGGGATGGTTTGGAAATGCAATTAAATCTCAACGCTTTCTATACCCGAATGAAGATCTGTGAGGAGTTATGGTAATTATCAATAAAGGGGATTAGATCCATTCGGGAAGGTGTTCCTTCCTCTAGGTTCTTGTCCTTCCTTTAGAGATCCTTACCCTAACCTCCATGGAAAACGCGCGCAACCGGGCCTTTACACTACGGTGTCATCGTTACCTCGAGGGGTAGGATGCCGTAGGGCGCGGTGTGTGCGTGTATGCATGGAGTCCTATTATAAATATTTGGTGGGTAAGAAAGGGATGAGAGATCTCATCTCTCAAAATCCTTCCCCAAAACTAAACCCTAAACAAGTTCCTAGGGCATGAAATTAAATCTACCTAGGACAAAGAATTGAAATCTAAACTAGGGTGAGAAATTAAATCTACTTACAGATGCATCCCTCAAATCATCCATGCAGGTTGTCAGATCTGAATTTCTGAATCAAAAAGAAACACCGATGCTCTCCAAAAGAGTTCTGGAATTTTTTATTAAAAGGAGGCATAGGGAGGCATAAAGAAAATACAATGATTAGAGTCCCTATTTATAAAGAATAGGAAACCCTAAGTTACATCTGACTCGCATGTCTACAATTACAAAAATAGCCCTAGGTTGACCGGTCAAACCCTCCAAGAATTATGCCAAAAAAATTACACTCTACGTGCTTAATACGGCCGCGGAACCGCGGCCGCAGCCAAGGTTTGGCCGCGGTTCCGCGGCCAACTTGAGGTCTTGGGATCTGAATTTTCTGGTGCTGGCTTCTGGTGACTTTGTCTTCCTGTTTCTATATGTCCTTTTCCATTTGGGCTTCTAGGTTGGTCCAGATCTTTCAGTGAACAATTTGCAATGGATTTTTAACCGTCCGCTTGTATTTTTGGACCTTGAGTTGCCTTGTTAATTGTGAACTGTCTTTAGATGTAGGCTTGACTAAGATCCTCCCATTTGTTGGTCAAAAGTCCATATTTTCATCGTCTTTACATCGTTTTCACTGTTTTCTGTCCAAGAACCTGTAACCTGTAACATGTAGCAGATATGCGTCAAAAGCACATGTTTATTTATTAAACGAATAAGAATGGGAAATATAATAATGCAATATTCTGGTGTGAACACAGCCTCCTTAGTGTCCAACTTCTCGTACATCTCCTTATAGACCTTAGTTTTAACTTCCTGAATAGCTTTCTGTTCTTCCTTTTTATCCATTTTATACCTTTTAAATCTCTCTGTATCTCTACTTTTCATGAAATCTCTATAACAATCTCTCTTAATATTAATAGTAGGCTTTACTTCTTTGTTCCACCATGATGTGTTCATAGATGGTGGCGCACCACCTCTCGAATCACCAAGTAGATCTCTATCTACTCTCTTAATACAACTAGACATTTTATTTCATTTTATGTATGAATCATTTTCAGACTGCCAATCCGCCTCTTGAACTACACGATCTATAAATACTTTTTGGGTACCTTCGTTTAGTCGTCACCACTTAATTCTATACTCTACCTTACGTCTAATCTTCTTAGGTTTTCTTCTAAATCGATTATCTAGAACTAAAATTCTATGTTGAGTGGTTACACTCTCACCTGGTACAACCTTTCAATCGATACAACAAGCTCTATCTATCCTCCTAGTCAGAAAAAAGTCGGTTTGACTTGCAATTGGTCCGCTCCCAAATGTGATAAGGTGAGACTCTCTTTTCGTGAATCAAGTGTTTGCTAAGATCAAGTCATAAGACAAGGTAAAATCTAGAATTGAGCTACCTGCTTCATTTCTCTGTCTAAAATTAAAACCTCCATGGATAGTATCAAATCCACTGCGACGAGTACCTACATGTCCAATGAGATCGCCATCAATAAATAATTTCTCTCCACTAGGTATTTTTTTCACCATCTCGTCTAAATCCTCTCAAAATAGACGCTTACTAGTATCATCAAGACCTATGCATGGTGCATAAGCACTGATAATATTAAGGATCTACCCATTTAAGATAAACTTAACCAGTAAAATCCTATCACCTTTTCTTCTAATCTCAACTACATTCTCAAGCAACCGTTTATCTAAGATTACGCCAACCCTATTACGATTTTTTCTCTACCCGCATACCAAAACTTTTAACTCCAAGACTCTGTGACTTTATCTTTTTCACCTACCCATTTAGTTTCTTGAAAACACATAATACTAATTATCCTCCTAATCATCACCTCCACTAATTCTGTTAGTCTACCCATAAGTGAAGCTATGTTCGAAGAAGCTAAACAGATCCTATGAAACTCTTATTTATTTGTCACTACACCCGGGGTCCGATTTAGCGTGCCGCTTCCGGACGACGACTAGAAGTCTTTAAATACTTAACACTACATCCGGGATTCGATATAGCGTATTACTGAGTAGGAGATGCCCCGATGATATTCTTATTATGGTTCATGACATAGAAATTGACAAAGTTTTACGTTGGCTGTCACAAGCCTACGACAAGCCTCACACAAATACAATAAGGGTTTGCCCCTACGGCTACAGTAATCCGTAGGGGGGACGTTTTATTGCCCCTGTGGATCAATCCGTAGGGCCATCCGGTTGCCCCTACGGTGCCCTACGGATTAATTTAAAAATATTTAAATGTACGGAGCCACAAAAGAAATCCCTACGGATTAATCCGTAAGGGAAAAAAAGGGTAATTTATGGGAAAAAACCCTCTGAAATTTCCTCATCTCCCCCAATTTTTCCCACCAACTTCCCCGCGCGCATGTTGTCCCCTCAGTCTCAATCGCCACCCACCGGATTTCTCGTCGCCAAAACTTCTCGTTGCCTTCGTCAACTCAGTATCCACCACCACCTCAGTCTCGCCACAGTCTCAAAATTTCCTGCTCGTCGCCATCTTGCTGCCACTACCTTGTCGATCTCCATCCGCGGCCTCCTCCACCTCGTCGAGCTCCATCCGCCTGCAAAACTACAAGTGAGATGAGTAAATTTCCATTCTAAAGTTTTAATTATTCTTAATTTGTGTTATTGTTGATTTTAGGGTTAGTGTTAGGGTTAGTTCCGGGTTAATTCGAGGTTAATTAGGGTTAGGGTGAGGGTTATGGTTAATTGGTAGGTTAGGGTTAGGGTTAGGGTCCGGTTTGGGTTTGGGGTTAGGGTTAGGGTTAGGTTTCGGTTTAGGGTTAGGGTTAGGTTATGGTTAATTAGGTAGGTTTGAGTTAAGGTTAGGTTCGGTTTGGGGTTAGGGCTAGGGTTAAGTTAGAGTTAAGATGAGGGTTAATTAGGTAGGGTTAGGGTTAGTTAGGGTTAATTAGGTAAAATTGGGTTGGGGATGATTAGGTTTAGGGTTAGGGTTAATTAGAGTAATTTAGGTTAATTTTGGTTTGGGGTAGTTAATTTGGGTTGGGGTTTGGGTGATGATTAGGATTAGGTTGATTTGGGTTAGGGGTTGAGCTAGGGTTAATTTGAGTTAATTGGGTAAAATAGAATGTATTTGTGTCAGGGTGTTGATTATGGCTTATTTAGGTTAATTTTGGGTTGATTAGGGCTTATTTGGGTTAGGGTGATCATTAGGGATAATTTGGGTTAATTAGGGAAATTTGGTTTAATTAGATTAATTTAGATTAATTTTGGGTTAACTAGGAATAATTTGAGTTAGGGTGATAATTAGGGTTAGGGTTTAGGATGCACTAGTTCCTTACTTAGAGGAAAAGAACTAACTTAAAAAGAAATAATAGGGACATATGGGAATTTAATTCCTCCAAAGATTAGGTGTCACGACCCGAAGGTACGAAACGTGACCGGCACTTAAATTACGAAGCGTCTAGAGGCGCAACGTAATCTAAGTAAGCCGAAACCCAGAAATCTAAACCATATAAAAAAAGTAAAGGAAAACATGTAGAAAAACAAGTTTAAAAGCAACATCCAATTTTCTCAAAAATTTCGGCAGAGTCTCCTTTGTAAAAACTAGCCCCAAACGGGTACAAACAAGAATAATATATATACAGCAATAAAAAGGCATCCCCAAGCGGGAGCTAGCTCTACGCCAACAGGCGGAAACAACTACACCAAGCACAATAATATACAACGCCAAAGGGCGAGGCTCAAAACTCAAAAGAAAACAAATTCACCAGATACCATAATAATACAAGCGTGACTCTAAGGTCGAAATAAATAACTGGTCCTTTAAACTTATCAAGTAATACAAGTTTGGTTGATGGAGCTTACTAGATACCAATGAAATAAATAAAGTACAATGGCGGTCCTGATACAAATGAACCAACCTACCGTCCAAATCACCCTGAATGAAAAGATGTGCCAGCAAGCTGCCAAGGAAACCTGTATATCGAACATGTAATAAAATTTGGCACAACGGGGGTGAGTTGCCAACTCGTGAGTAGAAGACATCTGCGAAAAGAAATCGAATGCACAACGCTGTCCTAGGTCATAATAATATACTAATATATCACTAGTCATCTAGTAGTGCAGGGTAATAAACTACGCGTAAGTGCAAATGCTCCGTGCTCGTGTCAGTTCCTCAAATAGTAATATGTCGTGTGAATGAGTATGCATGCACCATGAATGTAAAACAATAAAAAATCTGGATATATCTGTATAAAAAGTCTTTAACTTTCACCATAATAAAATTTGTATAGAAGTCTGAAACATCATCGATGAAATCCATGGAAATCCGTGTCAAGCATCGACACAAAGCATGTAAATCTCAAGTCTCAATACCTCATAGTCTCAATATCTCGAGCTCCGTCAGACCGGATCGGCCCAAATCATCAAATCTCACGACAACGGTCGGTATCCTTCGGATATCTGCCGCGCCAGATATCACCGGTAGGTAGTCTTCCCCTGCTAGGCTCATCGTCTACAACTCGATCTTCTTGCCCCGGGGTACCATACCGGGCCCACCATGTACCCGAGACGGTTCATCCACTCCTCGAATCGGGTCTCGAAATCCAACAGAAAACATGAAATCTCATGGAGGACGACACATACATCATGAGAAAACCGCAACTTATATTTTAAAAAGAGAGGGAGAAAGAGAGAGAAGTTTTTATATATATTCTTGCGGTTTTCCCCAAAATCCAGAAATCTCATAGAAATCCAAAATCCCAAAATCATAAGTAAGTAAATGGTAAGTGTCGGCATAAGCCCTATAATACTGCATGATAACATGAAAATGTAAATGCATGAAATGTCTAAGTAATAAATGCAATGTCTAGACTAACACCTGAGAGTAATCACAATACTATATTGATCTGGCCTTTAGCTGATTCTATCATAAAAGATAATATGTTCTAAATTGTACGTGACATGGCAATTACCGATGATGTGTGTGTGAGCCGGCAAATAAGTGTACGTGGGACATGCGCATCATCGGTAATGGTGCTGGTGTCCTAACAGGCAGAGTTTCATACTGACTAAAGAAACATATGTATGAACATGCAACTTGATGATTTCAATCTGAATGTAAAGGTAAAATGTGTACTAAACACTCATTTGGTATATACATATCTAACTACAACTATATGACCCGAGCCTCAACTAATATCTATCTAACCCCCTAAGGAACTAAACTAAAGGAACTAGTCGATAGGAAATAAGAATCCACCTAGGATCTGAGTCCATATCTGTAATAGTCAGCGATCCAGCCTCAATAGCGTCACGTACGTAGTACGGCTTCCTCGAATCAAGAGCGCGGATCAATCATCACATCTATGCCTCGTACGGTAAAATCCACCGTACGGCATCCCAATATCGGGGTACGGGTCAAGTATCACCAACGTACATCATCATTCGTATAATATCATCATCAAATAATTTCATGATCAAAGGTACTATACTGTAATCGCATACATCCCAATATCATCAACCAAATATCATTGTCTGCAAACATATACGTCGTCAATTGTTTCTCAGAAATATCATGTCATATATATCATATCATAATCAGGTCACACATATATCATATCGTAATCAAGTCACACTTATATCATATCATAACCAAGTCACACATATATCATATCGTAATCAAGTCATAGGTTACGGTCCGGGTTCTATTCTAGAGTCTCGTATATCTCAATGTCATCATCACCTATTATCGTTTATGTATACATATCCATTCTCTCATTTTCCAACGATCCGCTAAGATCATAATATGACTGTATAGCCAAAAGATCACGGCATCAAGCCCAGTTATATCGTCTCATCCCCATGTATCATATAACATCCTTATATCACATATACATGTTGTGTATATATACACCTACACACATTCCTACTTATATATACACATACACATATACACCAAGCCAAGTTTCTGTGTGTGCGTGTGTGTGTCTACCTGAAACCTACGAATTTCCTCCAAGACATTCATCTTCTGGTAAAGTCTATCTAAATCAGTCTAGTCCAACCTAAGGTCTTTAATAGGGTCCTACTCGCCAAGAATCTAAGGTCACATCCGATTTCCTAATGACAATAAGCAATATCCCTATTCTACGTTTGCGGCGATACTAAACGCTATCCACCCGACTTTCCCCGTAGTTATACATCTACTCACCTAGTCCTTGTCTGCCGAAGACGATGTCACCCTCCTCTTCTTCCTCGTCCAAAGTCCATGCGAGGGGGACCTATACGCAAACATATATAATATCGTAAACTGAATCACGGACAAAACCAAAACGACGCACGAAATGCACATAGGTTAAAACCTATGACCCGCTCATGCAAAAGAACCAAATATCGCTCGATATCGGCGTACAGACGCCGATTGATCGAGATAAAACACCAACAAACAACTCATAGTTTTAAACTCATTACTTATAATATAAATCACGATTTAATTCATCGAAACCCTAAAATCGATCAAATCATCCAATTCCGCAAAACCTTGAAATTGTCAATTTACCGTTTTACTTCAAAACTTGATGTTTAAAAGAAACTAATGGTCATAATATTCATTAAATAACATAACTAGATTATAGAAACCATTACCATATTTTTCTCACACCATTTTGTCTTAATTTAAAATTTCTAGTTTGCAAATTAGCCAAAATTAACACTTGTTAAGCAAAAATTCACAATTCCACTACTAAACTTGATTTTGCATATATTAAAGTGTTAAACCACTCCATGAAACCTTAAGAATGAGCTAAAGCCCTAATTAGATTTTTAATACTACATTTTAAATTAATTTCTAAAACATAGTTTACCGAAATAGCATATTTATCACATTATATTAACTAACAATTTGAAACTAATAATTAGATTAGGTCTTTCATTAATTTAACATGTTAATATTCTCATTAAAACCACAATATAATGATAAAAACCTTAATTATAATTTTAACACACCAATATATATAATAAACTTGACGAATTATGTAACATTGTTAGAAACAAAGCCCGTTTAAGGGTAATCAAATTGAGGGTATATGACGAAAAACTTTTCAACAAGATATTTTAATAGTCCAAATATATGTTGACGATATCATTTCTGGTTCAACAAATGAAAGTCTTAAAGGGGATGGAGCTTCTCATTGAAGTTTCCAATTTGATTCTAGGGATGTGACGTTAAGAAAAATTCTCATAAAATATGTAAAAAGCCATGACACTTTTAGGCATAACCTTTATTTGGGGACTTTGAGAGAGGGGATTTTAAGCAACTTAAAATGCTACAAAGGATGCAACAGCAAAATTGCTTAATTTAAACAATTTTGAATGCATAAATTATAATACATCAACCATGCTAGATTTTTCCCTTCTAAAAATGTTAAGCTACTTATTATAACCCCACTTAATTAATAAAAACCCTAACTTAATTTTAGAAACCCTATCTTGAATTTTAAACTTGCAAATAGAATTAATTAAGAAAATCTAAATATACTAAATAAAAGAATTTAACAACAATTAATCATAAGAATAAAAATTATACCTTCAAAGCATGAGATCCAAACATGAAAATATGCTTCCAAAATAATGGTTTCCGACTTTAAATTCCATGCTAAATAGGTCAAAGTAAAATGGTAGAGGTTGAATGTTGATTTTTGAGGTTTATTTTTGGAATTTTTGATGAATTTTGATGATTTTTAATGCAGAAATGATGGGGGGAAATTTTGGGGCTGCCCATGGAGGTGAGGCCGGCCATGAGGTGAAGAAAAGAGAGGAAAAAGGAATGAAGAATAGTGTAGAATATTCTCTAAAGAAATACACCTTTTATGTCTTTTCATAATTTCTTTATTTTATTAATTTTCTTAATTCAATTCATCATAGAAAACTCTAGAATTTTAAAGACAATTCAAGAAGAGATTAGCATGCTAAAAACCTAATTCTAATATGTCATGGTTCACTTTTGAAAAATAAACCCATTGCGAATTGTAATTTACACTAATTTAATGTATATTTAAAAGCTTATGTTAATATTTAAAATAATTAATTTAGGATAAATATTTCATTAAACTAAAAATTTATAAGTGACTGAATAAACACCATTTACTAGTAATTACATGATTAAAATAGGTCTTTTTAAATTTATAATGAAAAATAATTATGGTTAAATTTTACGAAAAATACGTTTTATTTTACCGAAAATCAGAAAATTCACTTAAAGGGTTTTATTTATCTAATTTTTTTTTAATTATTTTTAAAACGTTACAATCTTCCCCCTTTTAAGAAATTCGGTCTCTGAATTTAAATTAAAACTCCCCTAATTACTAAAACATTCAGCCAAAACACTCAAATCGTCGGGTCTCCGAAATCATCAATACATAACAAAAATCAACTCCGTCAAGCATAACGCAATCATCAGAGTTATGGTGAAAATAGAATATCCAAGCCCAATACGAAAACCAACATAATATACATCAAATCTATAACTTATATATAGTGCGCATCTAGTAAAATCGTCTAAACATCTTAATAAAGAAGCATGCAAAAACCTCTTTTTAAAATCGCCGTGCGATGCACGTGTCACGGCATAAGTAGCGGACGTTTCTTTTAAAACAATAGCTATACATATATATATCTTTTAATTAACCTACACGTCCCTCCTGGTTACTAAACCAAATAGTAATCATTATAAAAACTTACTGTTCAAAATGAAATCAATCCCAATCACAGTATAAAAATATCATATGCGTCCGGTGCGCACGAAAACCGAAACCAAATACAGATGCCTCGAATACGCACAGAAAAAAACTGAGTGCAACAGGTGTGCACCAAAAACATCTGTCAAGTGCAACGGGCGTGCACGACAATAATATCAGGTGCATCTAATCTGCACAAAACTCCGATTTAGTGCATCTGGTGTGCCCAAAATCGCATCAAGTGCGCCAAGTGTGCGCAAGAATCTCAATCAAGTGCACATGGTGTACGAAAACATACACTGAATATAAAAATCGAAATCACGGTACGAAAAAAAATGCATGAAAACTATGTCGAAGCATACTTCAAAATCATATGCAACCCATATGCATGAAACCAAATCAATATCTCAAAAGGTATAAAACCAAATCGAGTGCACTAGGTATGCACAAAACAACATCAATACAACTGACATATGAAACACGAATAGAGTGTAATGAATGTACACATAAGAAATATCAATCGTAGAACAAAATCCTCAAAATACCAAAATCCAAACAACGGAAATATGAAATTTAAATCACCAAATCACAATCGTAAACACTATCGTCGATGTGCGCTTTTCTAATGGCAACTGATTCGGACTCGTCTCCTCATCGCGGTGCTGACTGCGCTGCAGCGGCTATGATCATATCGAGAGCCTCCCGCGTAATCTATCCCTTCACCTGATATCCGGACTACGTTAAACTTTTCGATCGATTCATCAAAATCCCATAATTCCCCGAGAGCTCAACACTCAAGTACAGTTTAAAAATATCCAGTACATGCCCCAGCATCTGCGGACCAGCCGTAGAAGGGCAAACCCAAGCCTCACTAATGGCACCGCGGAACTGCCGTAAACCCTAAGGTTCAAAGGCGTTCTCGTGGTCATTATGTCGAGTTAGGGTTTCATTCTTCTAGAGGGTCCATAGAAATACCTGCATGTGATTCCGAATACATTAAACTTGGGAAAATGGGTCTCTGACAATCGTTCGAACCCTTTAACTTTGTCTGGACGGCATGTGAATACCCTTCTTCCGCACGCTCAACGATGCTTCAATCCTCAAGAATAAACGATACCCTAATGGTTATCGCATTCGAGCCGCAGCTCCCTCTGCCTGTGCGACCGTGGTAACAGAAACATCATCCAATATCAACGAAGATAGATCAAAGGAATGGATGAAATACGGTGCAAAGAAATGTAAATCCTAAGGCTTCTTAAGTAGAGTAGCGTATCGTAAGTATGCGGCGGATCATACCCACGGTACGTCACTCTACCTAAGTCACCTATTCCATCAACCAAAGGTCACCCTAGACTTATACAAAGGTTAAACCTAGCACTCTGATACCCACTTTGTCACGACCCGAAGTTACGGAACGTGACCGGCACTTAAATTACGAAGCGTCTAGAGGAGCAACGTAATCTAAGTAAGCCAAAACCCAGAAATCTAAACCATATAAAAGAAGAAGTAAAGGAAAACATGTAGAAAAACAAGTTTAAAAGCAACATCCAATTTTCTCAAAAATTTCGGCAGAGTCTCCTTTATAAAAACTGGCCCCAAACGGGTACAAAAAAGAATAATATATATACAGCAATAAAAAGACATCCCCAAGCGGGAGCTAGCTCTACGCCAACAGGCGGAAACAACCACACCAAGCACAATAATATACAACGCCAAAGGGCGAGGCTCAAAACTCAAAAGAAAACAAATCCACCAGATACCATAATAATACAAGCGTGACTCTAAGCTCGAAATAAATAACTGGTCCTTTAAACTTATCAAGTAATACAAGTTTGGTTGATGGAGCTTACTAGATACCAATGAAATAAATAAAGTACAACGGCGGTCCTGATACAAATGAACCAACCTACCGTGCAAATCACCCTGAATGAAAAGATGTGCTAGCAAGCTCCCAAGGAAACATGTATATCGAACCTGTAATAAAATTTGGCACAACGGGGGTGAGTTGCCAACTCGTGAGTAGAAGACATCTGCGAAAAGAAATCGAATGCACGACGCTGTCCTAGGTCATAATAATATACTAATATATCACTAGTCATCTAGTAGTGCAGGGTAATAAACTATGCGTAAGTGCAAATGCTCCGTGCTCGTGTCAGTGCCTCAAATAGTAATATGTCGTGTGAATGAGTATGCATGCACCATAAATGTAAAACAATCAACCCTGAAATCTGGATATATCTGTATAAAAAGTCTTTAACTTTCACCATAGTAAAATTTGTATAGAAGTCTGAAACATCATCGATGAAATCCATGGAAATCCGTGTCAAGCGTCGACACAAAGCATGTAAATCTCAAGTCTCAATACCTCATAGTCTCAATATCTCGGGCTCCGTCAGTCCGGATCGGCCCATATCATCAAATCTCACGACAACGGTCGGTATCCTCTGGATATCCGCCGCGCCAGACATCACCGGTAGGTAGTCTTCCCCTGCCAGGATCATCGTCTACAACTCGATCTTCTTTCCCCGGGGTACCATACCGGGCCCACCATGTACCCGAGACGGTTCATCCACTCCTCGAATCGGGTCTCGAAATCCAACAGAAAACATGAAATCTCATGGTGGACGACACATACATCATGAGAAAATCGCAACTTATATTTTAAAAAGAGAGGGAGAAAGAGAGAGAAGTTTTTATATATATTCTTGCGGTTTTCCCCAAAATCTAGAAATCTCATAGAAATCCAAAATCCCAAAATCATGAGTAAGTAAATGGTAAATGTCGGCATAAGCCCCATAATACTTCATGATAACATGAAAATGTGAATGCATGAAATGTCTAAGTAATAAATGCAATGTCTAGACTAACACCTGAGAGTAATCACAATACTATATTGATCTAGCCTTTAGCTGATTCTATCATAAAAGATAATATGTTCTAAAGTGTACGTGATATGGAAATTACTGATGATGTGTGTATGAGCCGGAAAATAAGTGTACGTGGGACATGCGCATCATCGGTAATGGTGCAGGTGTCCTAACAGGCAGAGTTTCATACTGACTAAAGAAACATATGTATGAACATGCAACTTGATGATTTCAATCTGAATGTAAAGGTAAAATGTGTACTAAACACTCATTTGTAATATACATATCTAACTACAACTATATGACTCGAGCCTCAACTAGTATCTATCTAACCCCCTAAGGAACTAAACTAAAGGAACTAGTCGATAGAAATAAGAATCCACCTAAGATCTGAGTCCATATCTGTAATAGTCGGCGATTCAGCCTCAATAGCGTCACGTACGTAGTACGGCTTCCTCGAATCAAGAGCGCGGATCAATCATCACATCTATGCCTCGTATGGTAAAATCCATCGTACGGCATCCCAATATCGGGGTACGGGTCAAGTATCACCTACATACATCATCATTCGTATAATATCATCATCAAATAATGTCATGATCAAAGGTACTATACTGTAATCGCATACATCCCAATATCATCAATCATATATCATTGTCTGCGAACATATACGTCGTCAATTGTTCCTTAGAAATATCGTGTCATATATATCATATCGTAATCAGGTCACACATATATCATATCGTAATCAAGTCACACATATATCATATCGTAACCAAGTCACACATATATCATATCGTAACCAAGTCACACATATATCATATCGTAATCAAGTCACACATATATCATATCGTAATCAAGTCACAGGTTACAGTCCGGGTTCTACTCTAGAGTCTCGTATATCTCAATGTCATCATCACCTATTATCGTTTATGTATACATATCCATTCTCTCATTTTCCAACGATCCGCTAAGATCATAATATGACTGTATAGCCAAGAGATCACGGCATTAAGCCCAGTTATATCGTCTCATCCCCATGTATCATATAACATCCTTATATCACATATACATGTTGTGTATATATACACCTACACACATTCCTACTTATATATACACATACACATATACACCAAGCCAAGTTTCTGTGTGTGCGTGTGTGTGTCTATCTGAAACCTACGAATTTCCTCTAAGACATTCCTCCTCTGGTAAAGTCTATCTAAATCAGTCTAGTCCAACCTAAGATCTTTAATAGGGTCCTACTCGCCAAGAATCTAAGGTCACATCCGACTTCCTAATGACAATAAGCAATATCCCTATTCTACGTTTGCGAGGGTGCTAAACGCCATCCACCCGACTTCCCCCATAGATATACATCTACTCACCTGGTCCTTGTCTGCCGAAGACGATGTCGCCCTCCTCTTCTTCCTCGTCCGAAATCCATGCGAGGGGGACCTATACGCAAACATATATAATATCGTAAACTGAATCACGGACAAAACCAAAGCGACGCACGAAACGCGCATAGGTTAAAACCTATGACTCGCTCATGCAAAAGAACCAAATATCGCTCGATATCGGCGTACAAACGCCGATTGATCGAGATAAAACACCAACAAACAACTCGTAGTTTTAAACTCATTACTTATAATATAAATCACGATTTAATTCATCGAAACCCTAAAATCGATCACATCATCCAATTCCGCAAAACCTTGAAAATGTCAATTTACCGTTTTACTTCAGAACTTGATGTTTAAAAGAAACTAATGGTCATAATATTCATTAAATAACTTAACTAGATTATAGAAACCATTACCATATTTTTCTCACACCATTTTGTCATAATTTAAAATTTCTAGTTTGCAAATTAGCCAAAATTAACACTTGTTAAGCAAAAATTCGCAATTCCACTACTAAACTTGATTTTGCATATATTAAAGTGTTAAACCACTCCATGAAACCTTAAGAATGAGCTAAATCCCTAATTACATTTTTAATACTACATTTTAAATTAATTTCTAAAACCTAGTTTACCGAAATAGCATATTTCACATTATATTAACTAACAATTTGAAACTAATAATTAGATTAGGTCTTTCATTCATTTAACATGTTAATATTCTCATTAAAACCACAATATAATGATAAAAACCTTAATTAGAATTTTAACACACTAATATATATAATTTATAAAAATCTAGTTAGCAAAATTGCTTAATTTAAACAATTTTGAATGCATAATTTATAATACATCAACCATGCTAGATTTTTCCCTTCTAAAAATGTTAAGCAACTTATTATAACCCCCACTTAATTAATAAAAACCCTAACTTGATTTTAGAAACCCTATCTTGAATTTTAAACTTGCAAATAGAATTAATTAAGAAAATATAATAACAATTAATCATAAGAATAAAAATTATACCTTCAAAGCATGAGATCCAAACATGAAAATATATTCCTAAAATAATGGTTTCCGACTCCAAATTCTATACTAAATAGGTCAAAGGAAAATGGTAGAGGTTGAATGTTGATTTTTGAGGTTTATTTTTGGAATTTTTGATGAATTTTGATGATTTTTAATGCAAAAATGATGGGGGGGAAATTTTGGGGCTCCCCATGGAGGTGAGGCCGGCCATGAGGTGAAGAAAAGAGAGGAAGAAGGAATGAAGAATAGTGTAGAACATTCTCTAAAGAAATACACCTTTTATGTCTTTTCATAATTTCTTTATTTTATTAATTTTCTTAATTCAATTCATCATAGAAAACTCTAGAATTTTAAAGACAATTCAAGAAGAGATTAGCATGCTAAAAACCTAATTCTAATATGTCATGGTTCACTTTTGAAAAATAAACCGATTGCGAATTATAATTTACACTAATTTAATGTATATTTAAAAGCTTATGTTAATATTTAAAATAATTAATTTAGGGAAAATATTTCATTAAACTAAAAATTTATAAGTGACTAAATAAACACCATTTACTAGTAATTACATGATTAAAATAGGTCTTTTTAAATTTATAATGAAAAATAATTATGGTTAAATTTTACGAAAAATACGTTTTATTTTACCGAAAATCAGAAAATTCACTTAAAGGGTTTTATTTATCTAATTTTTTTTAATTATTTTTAAAACGTTACATTAGGGTTAGGTTTTAGGATGCACTAGTTCTTTTAGTAGGATACTCGATAATAACGTAAACGCACAAGTTTACCGTAAACTTAACCTTTCATATAAGAATTTAGTTCTTTCTCTGGTTGAGATTTGCAGAAACGAATATCCCCACAAGTTGAGAATTAAATTCTCATCGGTGAGATTTTATTCTGCAGATTCAAAACTTAGGGTAAAAGAACTAAGTTAAAAATAAATAATAGGGACATGCGGGAATTTAATTCGTCCAAAATTAGGGTTAGGGTTTAGGGTGCACTAGTTCCTTCTGTAGGATACTCAATGATAACGTAAACGCACAACTTTACCGTAAACTTAACCCTTCATATAAGAACTTAGTTTTTCCTCTGGTTGAGATTTACAGAAGCGAATCTCCCCACAAGTTGAAAATTTAATTCTCATCTGGGAGATTTTGTTCTGCAGATTCAAAATTTAGGGGAAAAAAACTAAGTTAAAAAGAAATAACATGGACATATAGGAATTTAATTCCTCCAAAAATTAGGTTTTGTGTTTAGGGTGCACTAGTTTGCTCAGTAGGATACTCAATGATAACGTAAACGCACAAGATTACCGTTAACTTAACTCTTCATATAAGAACTTAGTTCTTCCTCTGGTTGAGATTTGCAGAAACGAATCACCCTACAAGTTAAGAATTTAATTCTCATCGGGGAGATTTTGTTCTGCGGATTCAAAATTTAGGGGAAAAAAATTAAGTTAAAAAGTAATAACAGGGACATATGAGAATTTAATTCCTCCAAAAATTAGGGTTAGGGTTTAGCGTGCACTAGTTCTTTCAGTAGGATACTCGATGATAACGTAAACGCACAAATTTACCGTAATCTTAACCCTTCCTATAAGAACTTAGTTCTTCCTCTGGTTGAGATTTGCATAAGCGAATCTTCCCACAAGTTGAGAATTTAATTCTCATCGGGGAAATTTTGTTCTGCAGATTCAAAACTTAGGGAAAAAGAACTAAGTTAAAAAGAAATAACAGGGACATGTGCGAATTTAATTCCTCTAAAAATTAGGGTTAGAGTTTAGAGTGCACTAGTTTCTTCAGTAGGATACTCGATAATAACATAAAGGCACAACTTTACTGTAACCCTTCATATAAGAACTTAGTTCTTCATATGGTTCAGATTTACAGAAGCGAATCTCCCCACAAATTGAGAATTTAACTCTCATCGGGAAGATTTTGTTCTGCAGATTTAAAATTTAGGGGGAAAAAACTAAGTTAAAAAGAAATAATAGGGACATATGGGAATTTAATTCTTCCAAAAATTAGGGTTTAGGGTGCACTAGTTCTTTCGGTAGGATACTCGATGATAACATAAACGCACAAGTTAACCGTAAACTTAACCCTTTATATAAGAACTTAGTTCTTCCTCTAGTTGAGATTTGCATAAGCGAATCTCCCCATAAGTTGAGAATTTAATTCTCATCGGGGAGATTTTTTTTCTTCAGATTCAAAACTTAAGGGAAAAGAAATAACAGGGACATATTGGAATTTAAATCCTCCAAAAATTAGGGTTATGATTTAGGGTGCACTAGTTTCTTCAGTAGGATACTCGATGATAACGTAAACGCACAACTTTACTGTAAACTTAACCCTTCATATAAGAACTTAGTTCTTCGTCTGGTTGCGATTTAGAGAAGCGAATCTCCCCACAAGTTAAGAATTTAATTCTCATCGGGGAGATTTTGTTCTACAGATTCAAAATTTAGGGGAAAAGAAGTAAGTTAAAAAGAAATAATAGGGACATATGGGAATTTAATTCCTCCAAAAATTGGGGTTAGGGTTTAGGATGCACTAGTTCATTCAGTAGGATACTCGATGATAACGTAAATGCACAACTTTACCGTAAACTTAACCCTTCATATAAGAACTTAGTTCTTCCTCTGGTTGAGATTTGCAGAAGTGAATCTCCCCACAAGTTGAGAATTTAATTCTTATTGGAGGGATTTTTTTTCCGCAGATTCAAAATTTAGGGGAAAAGAACTAACTTAAAAAGAAATAACAGGACAGGAACATATGGGAATTTTACTCCTCCAAAAATTAGGGTTAGGATTTAGGGTGAACTAGTTTCTCCAGTAGGATACTCGATGATAACGTAAACACACAATTTTACCGTAAACTTAACCCTTCATATAAGAACTTAGTTCTTTCTTTGGTTGAGATTTGCAAAAGCGAATCTTCCCATAAGTTGAGAATTTAATTCTCATCGGGAAGATTTTGTTCTGCAGATTCAAAACTTAGGGAAAAAGAACTAAGTTTAAAAGAAATAACAGGAAAATATGGGAATTTAATTCTTCCAAAATTTTCATTAGGATAATTTTTGCGATTGGCTTCAAGATCATGTAAGTTTGAATAATATGTTATTGCTACCGGTATTAATCTAAATATATATCGTTATTTATTTGTCATAAAATTTGTTTTGTTAGATCCACGATCCAAACTTGTTTGAATCATTAGAGAGTGATTCAAGATATTTAGCTCAGTTTCCTAGTATGGAGGTTGCATATTATAAAAGATTCGTTGTCCTTTGTCACAAATTTGAAGTTAAGAACATAGAAATATCTCGAACCGCTCAGAATAGTAGGATTGCGACGGTAGGATTAGATGGCATGATTTATTATGGATACTTAAATTGCATACTTGGTATCCAATATACCGGACGATCAGAACCGTTTTATATATTTCAATATACTTGGTACGATACATGAACCGATACGGATAAGTGGAGAAACAATCTCGGGACTTGGAAAGATGAATATGGATTGACTAGTGTGAACACATTTCGATTTTACGGTCAGGACGATCCATTTATCTTTCCAGACCAAGCGTTCCAAGTATACTACTTATAGTACTTGAAGCATCCGGGATGGAGTGTCGTATGCCGTTGGAAACCCAGGGATATTTAAGATGTCCCAGAATTCAGGGATCGTATGGAGGACAGCGATGAGAAAGAAGAAGAGAGAAGACTTAGAGTGCTCCGACCGTCTTTTTCAAAAGACGGGTTGTCCTCGGCTGATCGTGAAGTTACGTGGGTTAGAAATGATATCGAGGATGAAATCCAAGTAGATATGTCTAACGCGTCCACAAAACGAAAAAGGTTATCAGTAATATTATATTATTACTTCACATTTTTACGATCTATACATATATTTCATACATATGTAATGATTGTACTCTTGTCTAGATTTGATGACGACGACCGAAGCAGCGAGGGGCGGCAGGAGCACCAGCCGCGGTAGAGGAAGAGGCAGAGCGGTTCTGCAGCCCGGAGAGCTGCGTAGAGAGGTTCAGAGGGCCGGTCTTGCATCCCGATCGGAGACCCGTTCGGATGACTCCTTCCGTATGGACTTTGCCACACCTTCAGGTATATTGCACGTATATTCATTTTGAATGTAATATTATAGATATACACGCATATTTTTTTCAAAATTGCTTATATAGTCAATGTTTGATTGTCTGGATGTTGGTGGTGCGTCCACATCAGAGGCAGAGGCCACTCCCACACCTCCAGGTATGTTTATATATCATATAGTTCATGCATATTGATTTGGAATGTTATATAATAATATACACACATTCTTTTTGCGCTTACTTAGATAATCCTTTTTTATTGTCTAGCTGTATGTGGTGCCTCCACATCTCGGGCAGAGACCACCACTGCACCTGCGGGTATGTTTATATATCCTATAGTGCATGCATATTGATTTAGAATGTAATATTATTGATCTACACATTCTTTTTGCAATTACTTATATAATCTATTTTTAATTGTCTAATTATAGGTGGTGCGTCCACATCTGGCGCAGGGGCCACTCCAGCCATTTCCGTACCCTCCGCTCATTCTGCAGGTTAGTATATATAAATATAAAATATTTATTCATTTTACATATCCTCTAAGAATAAACATGAACTTCATATAATTTTATCGTCAATGTTTATTTTCTAGTTGGAGGGGATGCGTCCATGTCCGGGTCACCGGCTGTTCCTCACCGGAGGAACCATCATCCCGCTCGTGCTGCTGCCCGGGCCCAGGCTCATGCTGCTGTCACCGAAGGTATATATCGCACTTTAATTTTCGTTAAATCTTATATTTCTTAATATCACTTTATCTTAATATTGATTGTCTTGATATTTCTTGTAGATGCAAGGTAGCCCCATACCGAGAGGGGGACTTAAAGGCCGAATCAATCCCACAGGTTGAGGCCCGACAGAGCTAGAGGGGAGGCAGCATTCCTCCTCTTCTTTACCCCCGATTATCGCTATACCAGAGATTATGCCGAGAGTTTCAGCCGGTATATGGAGGATGAGAGCCGTCTCGTGAAGAATTATTCATTTCACGTTGAATGGGGCGATCAGCACCGGCGCTCATTTGCACTCTTCTGAGATCAGGCTCGGGTATTAATATATATTTTTATTTGACTTATCCAATATATTTATTATTATTTAACACTTGAAATTTAAATACATTGTCTTTTTGTATTTGCAGTTGGATTACGACTTTCAGTCTGTACCCGACCCTGATCACCCTGAGAGAGTGCTCGATCTTCATGCTCTGTACGATGGCATGATGAAGAACATGCAATCAAATGTCTGATACAATAGGAACGAGCTGAAGATCGACTGCTATTCCCTGTGGATGGCGACCCCCGAGGCAGAGAGAGTGGCTTTCCTACATACTCCGGCCTTTGTAAGAGTCGACGTAGATACATGGCCTCTCTTGTGCCAATATTTCGACTCTCAGCATAAACAGATTTGTAATTTAAATGTAATTCATTATTTAGTATATAATTTATTTTTTTGTGTTGCTTAATTAGAAAACTAAATATGAATGTGTTGTGCAGAAACATGTCGATCAAAATAAAGAGAATAGGAAGTCGGCGAAGAGGGGTCGACCCACTTATACAGGTGGCTCGAGGAACATTACTCGTGCCATGTAGGTATCAGTAAATTACAATAGATCTATTTTGATATAATATAATATTAAGAGTTATTTTATAATATATGTAAATTTTTTGCGAATTACAGAAAGCTCAGACCATGACACAGGGTGATTCACCGAGCGTGCTGACCGCGTATCTTTTTGTCCACGACACCTCGACAGATCCCGCCATGGGTGAGCTTCGATTCCCTGACACCGCTACCCAGGAGTATTGTGTAAGTGTTAATATTTATTCCAACAAGTTTGAAATTTTTGTTTTAAAAAGTTCAAATTTAAATGATATACTTATATTTTAATAGTTAATGTAGGTGTAGGAGCGGATGTTGGAGCAGGTGGAGGTATCGGAGATCTATTTTACTGGACAGTCTGATCCGATGCTACTGACCCCAGTCCTAGACGCCGCACAAGGAAGGCACCATGGAGGTTGGAAGAGAGGCCAGGGACTGGGTCCTAACAGGGCCCGTATGAGGTTGGACTCCACTCCGGCAGTTACTTCCCCTACCCTCTATGAGCGATGTCTTGAGCATGATGTTGTCGCCTTGAAGACTACCGTCGAGGAGTTGAAGGAGATGGTGCATATACTACTTAATGGTAAAATATTATATCACATTATAGATAATAACATATGCAATATTAGTAGCCTGAACTTATTTGGTTGTAGACTTAGTTTTGATTAATCATAGTTATATAAAACTATCTAATTAAAATAAACTATGACTTTCCAAACTAGATACCCATATGAGGCCTAAGTCCCTAAGTATTCTTAGACTGGGGTTTCGCAATAACCTGATAATGATACGAACTCAACTTAAATTTAATACACCATTCTTACTCGTTTACTACACACAAAATTTAACAGGTGCGACAAGTTTCTTCGGCTGCGGCTCCACATGCATCTCCTTAGGCTGCGGCTCCGCAAGCCATTATCTCGGCTGCGGTTGCGCAGACCGCTCCTGCAGCTCCACAGCCCGCTCAGACTCCCGTACAATCCGCTCCTTCATTAGTTGAGTTTTTGACGACTCGGGGCAGCACCGAGAAGCAGATGCGCTAGATTGCGACGATTATCAGAGGTGGAGGAGCTGGACCGAGCTAGGGTAGCTTTATTTATATTTTTGAGAATGTATATGTTGGGATACCTACAACGGCAGTAAGGTTTCGGGTGGCATCTCTCAAGCCAATTTCAAAAATTTTCCATTATAGATAACCCTAAACTTAGATCATTAACTAGAGAATCAAACAAAACTAGCATGTTAACACTTTAACATCTAAGAGTTAGGGATTACAACCTTTGTAGTCCGTTCCTTCGCTTCATAAGCTCCGTGTTGAGGTCACTTCGCTGCGATCATCAAGTACCCGGACTCTAGAGAGGCTCCATGAAGAGAATGATGCAAGCTTACTTCTAATTTTCAAATACTAAGATGATCTACCTTGAAGAATCTTAAACCCAAGCTCTTGCTTCACTAATCAAGTATTAGTAAAGCAAACACCCTAATCTAAGTGGCTAGAATAGATGAGGATGATGAAGTAGGAATTTTGCTCTCTTTTGTTTTCTTTATCTCACTTTATTTCATCAAAAATAAAAATCAAGCAAGCTTTTTGAGAGCTTGAAGAAGATGAAGAACAAAGTGATGAATGAATTATTGTTGAGCTTAGAAATGCAACCAAGGTTAAGGATGTGTCATGTCTAACTCATGTAGAGAATAAACCATAGGCTAGGGTTAAAGTTGGGTTAACAAATATCAAGCTAGAAACAAAGAGAGTGGACTTTGTCAAAGGTCATGAAGCTTCCTCCAAGCTCATCCAAAAGAAAATCCACACAATTTGAATTATTAAAACAAATATATATTTATAAACCCAACCATAAACCCTAATCAAAGTTTAAAACCTAGTTGCATTTGTAACCCTAACATGTTACAATATTATATATCACATATACAATATTTTGTAATAAAAGAAAATAATACAATTAACATATATCACATATACATCAATATATTATCAAGTGAGAAAAAGAATCTTTAAGTGATCTTATATTAGTTAATGTAATGTAATATATCAAATATATAATTATACATTAAATTATCGAATCAACACTTGATCGGATAATCTGGCTATTTCACAAATAACCGACTAATATAAAATGTATCAATTCATCGAATCAACACTTGATCCGATGACCCAGCTATATCACATATACCCGGCCGATATCACATATCACAAGAATCTAATACGGTATCGCATACACGAATTATTCACGGTTCCTCACATATCACATATGTGCTCCTACCCCCTTATTCCAGAGCCAGGAAACCTCTATTTAGGACTCTAAAGAATCGTCTATACGCCAGCAGTAGGTGATGATCATATCAAACACCCACAAGCTGCAAGCGGTCAGCTAAACGCAACAGCCACCCAGGTATTGAGCGATCGGAAGATCAACAAACAAGCATGTACATTCTCCTATGAATCCAACCAGTAACACTCCCGTATAGTCCGGTCTCTTCGTCTGATATATCGCATATACAATCTAGGAGTGGTAAACGTCAGACCCCAGTAACCGATAAGTCGTGTCGATATGAGGTCCATAACAGTTCGAGAAACTAATGATAACACTTACTAGTAAATCTCAGCAACCCTGGCCAGGGATTTCCAGTTATAGCCAATCAAACACAGCGCAACATCAACTCCCAATACCGGGAGAGACGAAACCCCTCCTATCACTCATTGCCTCCATATGATTTGGGACTGTACCCAAAACCCACCGTTTTGCACGTTCTCTTGAACGTGGTAAGGTGGAAATCAAAGTACAGTGAGAATCACATAAGACTCTGTGACGATTTCCGGTCTACAGACTAACCTGTACCAGTGTTACTAGAGAACTGCTATCTGACGTGAGGTATAATACCATCTGGGAGTTCTCGGCGGGTCCGTTCAGTGTACCCAGTCTCCATTGAGCACCCGTATACTATCTCAAACACCAATGGATATGGGATCATCCATCACCCATCTACATGGGGTCGAGAAACTATACGCTAGTCTACTCTGGTATATCGATGCCCTGTCTCGATACACCTACGACTAGGAACATTTGAAGGATGTACTTAGCGACTACACTGTCCCCACTAGTATGATCTGCATCATAGTCTTGGTAGTCAAGTACTTATCTTAAGGGCTTTATCAATATGTAACATAGAGACAATCAGAGTACATGTTAAGATAAAGAGCAACTAGATAACATACTATCATGTCGAGCAAGAAAGGCATCCATATATATGTCCAAGCATCCACTACAATATACATCGTATGTACAGTAATGGCCTCTAGGGCATACATATCACTAACAATCTCCTACTTGCACTAGGGTCATCTGTTGTAGTATCTCATACCCAACAATCAGCTGTGGTTGAAGTATCTCATACTCAACCATCCCATAAAAGTCTCTACTGGGAAATAGACCTTTGTGGGTGGATCCGCGCTGTTGTCTTCTATATCTACTCTCCTATCCTCGATCTCCCTGAAGATCAAGCATCTCTATGATCAGGTGATACTGCCTAAGAATATGTCTGGATCTCTGATGGGACGGGGGTTCCTAGGCATAAGCCACAACTCCATTGTCACACGATAGTAGGAACGAAGTTCATCTCATGAACTTATATTTATCCAGACTGCCTCTTTGGTAGCATCCTTAGTAACGATGTATCTTGCCTTTAATCATCTAGTTTGCCACGGTATCTAGCTTGGAACTCTTCCGACATACCGTCCCTCCACTGAGGGCAAAGACAATGCCTGTAATTGACATTCAGTCGACCTTACCACCCTGGAAGCTATCCAGTGATTCTCCCCAGGATCGATTGATACCATCTCACTACACCTAGTGAAAATCCTAACATCCAATTAGATCTATCTTATAGATCCAAAACCCAGGATTTAGGAGGTATCACCTTGATCCTATATGGAGAATCCTTGTGATAAGAGGTGATTGACCGAGCGTAGAATAGGAAACTCCTTCCCTATCAAGAGTATGTCATCCACGTACTATGCAAGGATCACTACCATACTCCCTACTACCTTTTTGTATATACAAGGTTCATCTACCATTTTGATGAAGTCGAACTCTTTGACTACCACATCAAAACAGACATTCCAACTCCGCGATGCCTGATTTATCCCATAAAACAACTTGCACACGTTTCCACTGCTCCCACTTTCTACGAAGCCCTCTGGCTGTGTACTTATAGACGATGTCTTCTAAATCACTATTTAGAAAAGCAGTCATGATACCCAACAGTCAGATATCGTAGTAATGGTATGTAGCAATGGCAAGTAGGATCTGGATGGACTTAAGCATAGCTTTGAAAGTCTCAACCTTTCCATGTACACCAAGTAATCTTCTCAAGATATACTTGCTCCTGATGGGGATTTAACCTTTCAGATAAAGCAACCAAAGTCCATACTTTGTTGGTGTATATGGATTCCATCTCAGATCACATAGCATCCAGCCATTCTCACATAGTCCCCACTCTTGATGGCATGCTCGAAACTAGTTGGGTCATCATCTCATGATGCAATCCTCTCTCCCACTGTCATAAAGAGAACCGAAGTATCTCTCAGGTGGATGAAGAACCCTACCAGATCGGCTGAGATGCTGAGATTCGTTGGAAACTATTGAATTCTCCGGTTCTACCAAATCATCAGCTGTAGTTTGTATAGCTGGAACTCCTTCCAGTTCTACCTCATGACCACTAATTCCTTCACAAGAAATTCCCTTTCCAAAAAGTGGCATGCTGAGAAACAAAACACTTTTTGTTCCTCAGTTCGGTAGAAGATATTCCCTTGCGAATACTTGGGATATCCAACAAACTTCTATAGAACTGACATTGCCTCGAGTTTGTCCGGATCATGCTTTTAGACATTGGCCGGACAACCCCAAATCTTAACATACTTAAGAGATGGTCTCTTTCCATACCATATCACATATGGAGTGGTAGGCACCTAATTTGGTTGGAACCTTATTCAATAGGATGCAACTTCTTAAGTTCATAACCCCCAAAAGGAAATAGGTAACTCAGTAGTACTCATCATAGAGCACACCATATCACATAGGGTGCGATTGCTCCGCCCCGATGCACCGACGTGCTGTGGTGTATACAGAGGAGTAATGCTGAGAGAGAATCTCATTCTCCTTTAGAATAGTCCAGAAATTCCGTGCTCAAGTATTCTCCTCCTTGATCTCATCATAGGGCATAATACTTATACATGTTTTAGTTCTCTACTTCTAACTTATATTCATTGAATTTCTCAAAAGGTTCAGACTTGTGTTTCAACAGGAACATATGTTCGAATCTTGAGAGATAATCAATGAATGTAATGAAGTACAAAGAACCGGTCCTGGCATGTGTAGACAGGGGACCTTACATACATCATTATGTATCAATCCCAAGAGTTCACTAACTCTTTCTCTGTTCCAATAAACAGAGCTATGGCCATCTTATCTTTGTGACATGACTGGCAAGTTTCACAAGATGTAAATTTAAACTGATTTAAATATGCATCTTTATATAACTTCAGCTAGTCGGGTCACATTGATATGACCTAATCTACAATACTTCAAGAAGGATTTGTTCATTTCTGAACTTTTCCTCTTATGTGTGTTCTGTACATTAAGAACTGTACTTTGATTTAGAACATCTATGCTTTTAGATAATGTTCCTGAATCGAACAACTCTTGATATAGGAAATGTTCAAAATATTATCCAACAATACAAAATTATATCCTTCTTTACTAAATAAAGATACTGATATGATATTGTATATCAGGTTCGGTATCTAATAACATTCGTTCAGAATCACTGTATTTTGGTAATACAGGGTGATAACAGCCAACATACTTAACTGCAACACTTGCACCATTTTTAACTCTTAAAACTTATCACCCTTTCTCAGTTCTCTATCTATCTGTAGCCCATGTAATAGATTACATTTGTGGGATCCTGATCCGGTATCTCATACCCAGGACATAAAGGTAACTGAGAAACGGTTCTCGGTAATTAACACACCCGAAGAAGATAAATTATCATACACTTTCATCGTTTGGGTGGCACGGGAATTCTGGCAATCCCCAATTTTCTGCTCGGTCTTATAACAATTATAAGTTGGAGCGGGACCAACATTCCCTAGCTCAGTATAACAAGCGGGTTCGGACAATACATCCGTATTATTATCTTGATTAAGGCGTGACATGGTCGCTACCTGGAGAGAGAGAGAGAGAGAAGAAAATACTCAGCGTATGCTCTTGCAAGATTAGATTGGTTATTAATATATCTAATCAAGATGGCTCCCACTGTTTTTGTCAAATCTTCCTTCAAACCCTAAAAGGAAAGACTAGCCGGGATTAATTACACCCTACAATTTCGCCAATCTTTCAGCCAGGCCAATTCCGGTACTTTGAGGGAGGTTCCCCGTGCTTTCGCACGGACTGAATTAAAATAAACCTCGTTTTCCCAGGGGCATAACCCCGTTAACACCTTTCTAGACACCTACTTGATCGACTAATTGTTATGTGTAAAACTCTCTCAGGAGTAACTCTTACTCGCAGTGGGTATCAGGTCCAACTATCTCATAGGAGGTATGCAATCTCATTGCAAATATCAACACTTGAAATTCTCGATAATATTTTACCCATAGCAGCTATATGACCTTAACATAGTCAACAAATCATAGGTGTTAGTTAAGTTCAACCCGTCATTTCCCGATTGAATTAAATCCACCCGCACGATCCTTAACATAGTCAACAAAGTCGCACGACTACCCTAATCCAATCGCATCATATGCTTCAACAGATAAGCATTAATCAGCTACCGCACACTACACCTTAACATAATCAACAAACGTAGCACGAATACTAACTAGTATTTATCTGAAATGACGGAGGGCTACGACAGGTTTTTAAGAAAACCCTTTGCGTAATAAACTTGATATCGTCGTAGAATCGAGTGATTTTAAATGGAGTGTTTTTTAGGCTTTTACTAGTTTTGCTAAAGAGGTCATGTTCAGTTAATAAAACTGCACATTTAATATGACATTTTTCTTACTATTTCTATATAGTAAAAGGTGTTTATTATAAATATGACACATATGAAGGTTTATTTGCAAAAATACTATGTTCATGTGTTTATATATTATAATTATCATTATGTAGGAAAAAGTAAGCATATAATATCCATGTAACATTTGGTCTATTTAAATATGCTTACCTTATTTCTCTTAAAACTAAAATATCATGACAAATGGTTAAAGATAATATCTCAAAAAAACAAATTCTACTAACATTATTTATTGAGATAATCGTGCAGAAATTATTTCAGGATTGGAATCAAGAAAATCCAAGTTATCGAGATCAAATCTACCGAAATAGTAAAGTAAATTGAAGAAATCAATTTTGGCAGAGACATAAAGAAGATTTTCACATTCCAGATACCAAAATAGTTTACATGTGTCACCAGAAGAAGCCTCAAAAGAAACGAACCCACGATCCTCCTAATCCACCGTGGATCCGCGGCCAAACCCACCATTACGCCGCGGTTCCGCCGCACTTCTAGGGTAGTTAGGACATGAGATTTTTTCTGTTGGGATCTTAACCACTGGTTTCCATATTAGAAAACTAGGGTAGTTAGGGCATGAGATTTTTCTTTTGGGATCTTAACCACTGGTTTCCATATTAGGAAACTAGGGTAGTTAGGGCATGAGATTTTTTCTGTTGGGATCTTAACCACTGGTTTCCATAGGAAACTAGGGTTCTGACTCTGGGACTATAAATAAGGACCAAGAGCCTCTTGGAAAATTCATCAAGCTGAAGAGATCAGGAAGTCCACGATAGGCTCATGCATCCAGGCTGATCATCAACGGTTCATCTACCTCCCTAGAAGAGATCGAAAAGCAAACTAGCATTTTTGTAATCATTTTCTAAGAGAACAAAGTGTAAATGAATTTTGTTGATTAATAATGGTAGTTGTTTTCTTATTCTATCTCTTTGTAGTTTTAATATGATTTCCCTCTCCATCTCTTCTTCTCCCAACACGCGCGAGTAATTCTTCGCTTGTTAGGGTTCATGGGATTAGGGTAGGTTAATAGATGATGAAGATCCTTAAACTCTTTTTAAGTCCTATAAAGTTAATAAACTTTATCAAAAGAATAGTTAATATCCTAATTGGGCGGGCTATCAATTCATTGATAATCGCGACCACGATTAGAGATTAGATTAAATATTGTTTTGGTAAAGGCTAGATATGAACGGAGTTCCATGTCGAGATAAGGGTTAAGAGTGGGAACCCTTTTTCTCTCCAGAAACCCTAATCTACATGCATCACTGTCGTTCTAGTTTTAAATCTATTAAAGAATAAAAACACTAATTTTTAATTAATCATCCATAACTACTAAATCCCAATGAGCCCTACAAGCCCCCTTTTAATATTAAACTTACATCCGTAGTTAATCTAGATCTATATTTTGCATACGTGTTTAACGTAGATCTAGATCCTACAACCATTCTTCACCATTCTTTATTCTTCATCTTTTCTTTCTCAACACGCCTAAAGTAAGATTAAAAGATTCAATGTTTCCCTGAGGACGACCCGTACTCACCTCGGTCTAGCTATATGTGACACCGTTATTGATTGCGGTTAAACTACACACTACACTAAAAACAGATCAATCAAACTGCACATTTAATATGATATTTTTCCTACTATTTCTATATAGTAAAAGGTGTTTAATATAAATATGACACATATGAAGGTTTATTTGCAAAAATACTATTTTCATGTGTTTATATATTATAATAATTATTATGTAGGAAAAAGTAAGCATATAATATCCATATAACATTTGGTCTATTTAAATATGCTTACCTTATTTCTCTTAAAACTAAAATATCATGACAAATGGTTAAAGATAATATCTCAAAAAAAAAAATCTACTAACATTATTTATTGAGATAATTATGCAAAAATTATTTCAGGACTGGAATCAAGGAAATCCGAGTTATCGAGATCAAATCTGCCGAAATAGTAAAGTAAATTGAAAAAATCAATTCTTGCAGAGACGTAGAGAAGATTTTCGCATTCCAGATACCAAAATAGTTTACACGTGTCACCAGAAGATGCCTCAAGAGAAACGAACCCACGATCCTCTTAATCCACCGCGGATCCGGGGCCAAACCCATCATTACGCCGCGGTTCCGCCGCACTTCTAGGGTAGTTAGGGCATGAGATTTTTTCTGTTGGGATCTTAACCACTGGTTGGCATCGGTTATGAACCGAGAAGCTCCACACAGGTCCATATTAGGAAACTAGGGTAGTTAGGGCATGAGATTTTTTCTGTTAGGATCTTAACCACTAGTTTCCATATTAGGAAATTAGGGTAGTTAGGGCATGAGATTTTTTCTGTTGGGATCTTAACCACTGGTTTCCATATTAGGAAACTAGGGTTCTGACTCTGGGATTATAAATAAGGACCGAGAGCCTCTTGGAAAATTCATCAAGCTGAAAAGATCACGAAGTCCACGACAGGCTCATGCATCCAGGCTGATCATCAACGGTTCATCTACCTCCTTAGAAGAGATCGAGAAGCAAACTAGTATTTTTGTAATCATTTTCTAAGGGAACAAAGTGTAAATGAATTTTGTTGATTAATAATGGTAGTTGTTTTCTTATTCTATCTCTTTGTAGTTTTAATATGATTTCCCTCTCCGTCTCTTCTTCTCCCAACATGCACGAATAATTCTTCGCTTGTTACGGTTCATGGGATTAGGGTAGATTAATAGATGATGAAGATTTTTAAACTCTTTTTAAAGCCTTTAAAGTTTATAAACTTTATCAAAAGAATAGTTAACATCCTAATTGGGCGCGCTATCAATTCATTGATAATCGCGACCACGATTAGAGATTAGATTAACTATTGTTTTGGTAAAGGCTAGATATGAACGGAGTTCCATGCCGAGATAGGGGTTAAGAGTGGGAACCTTTTTTCCCTCCAGAAACCCTAATCTACATGCATCACTGTCGTTCTAGTTTTAAATCTATTAAAGGATAAAAAGAGTAATCTTTAATTAATCATCCATAACTATTAAATCCCAATGAGCCCTACAAGCCCCCTTTTAATATTAAACTTACATTCGTAGTTAATCTAGATTTATATTTTGCATCCGTGTTTAACGTAGATCTAGATCGTACAACCATTCTTCACCATTCTTTATTCTTCCTCCTTTCTTTCTCAACACGCCTAAAGTAAAATTAAAAGATTCAACATTTTCCTGAGGACGACCCGTACTCATCTCGGTCTAGCTACACACGATACCGTTATTGATTGCGGTTAAACTACACACTACACTAAAAACAGATCAATCAAATGGCGCCTTTGCCGGGGATTCGTGCGTAATTTTTTATTCTTACTATTTGTGTTGAATACTTATTCGATCTATATCATAATTAAAACAAAACTGCAAATTGTATATTTAACAAATTGTGTGTGAATTTTGCAAGGAGATCTGGAGTCACAGACTTGAGGAAACATAAAGACAGAGACATTCATCGAGATCCAGAGGAGTACAGAAGGCCACGGAGAAAAAAATTCTTCAACTGATCCTTCTTCCTTGCGGCGGAACCGCAGCACAAGTAGCATATTAGTGGCAGAAGCGCGGCTAAAGGGAAGAGTTAAGGGTCGTAACTTTTCTGATCTGGAGTCACAGACTTGAGGAAACAGAAAAACAGAGACATTCATCGAGATCCAGAGGAGTACAAAAGGCCACGGAGAAAAAATTCTTCAACTGATCCTTCTTCCTTGCGGCAGAACCGCGGCACAAGTAGCACATTAGCGGCGGAAGCGCGGCTAAAGGGAGGAGTTAGGGGTCGTAACTTCTCTGGTAAGTTTCTCAACTCTTTCTCTCTCATCTGAAATCCAATAAAATATCTTTTCTGCAGGATTCTTTGCAAAATATCGCCGCTCAAAAAAATCTATTTGCAAAGTTTTGTACTTGGTTTATTTATTCATATTTTAATACGGATTTTAAGAGGCAAGACCAAAATTCAAATTAGGTAGGGATTTTATCACCCTTCCTAAGCCCCATAAATCACAAACCGAGTATCTGCATCAACCCTACATTAATTTAAAAAATATCTAGACAAGACTCTAAGGACTATTGTGCTCAATAAGGACAGAGGAAGGTCGTGGGTAATCTATCGCTTATCCGCATTACTTTTGTGGTGCCTAAGCAAGTGTGTCTAAGACAAGTGGTTACTTAATTAGGCCCGCTATTTTCGGTGATTCGTATAGCGGATACCTCCCACTTACATGGATGGCACTTACCTGGCCACAAGAATAGTAAAGAGGTGGTAGAGGATTGATCCTACGGCTTGTCCTTTGGATGTCTAGGAGCGATCTAAAGACTGGACCTAGGTAAGCTTAGTTCTAGGATTGTTTGTGCAACTTTGTGTGATTTGTCTAAGTCCGACACACTTTTCAAAACAGACCATTTTTAAAAAGTACACACGCTGCCACCTGTGCTAAAACCGTTTAGTGCATGCTCGGATGGACATGGGATTCTAGTGCCCGTCTTGTCCGCGTTCCTGCTATCGACTCCGAGGTCGGTACTTCTTCATCTTCTTTTTCCCCACCATCCTCCACATCGACCGAAATGGATGGCACTCCATCAAATTATAACACCACGCTGCCACCGCCCGTAGGTGAGCAGAATCCACCGCGCATCTCTCTCTCCAAGAGAGATGTTATCCTATCCGTGGTCCACTTCCTACATGTCTATCTATTCCACCAGCCAACGGGGATAATTTTGAAATTAAACCCCACTACATCAATCTTTTACCAAAATATCACGGTCTCGAGTCTGAAGACGCATACGTCTTTATTAACAAATTTGAAAATGTATGCGCTATGATCGGTACTTCACAGCTTTCTGTGGATGCTATGGGATTACGTCTTCTCCCATTTACTTTATGTGATATAGCCGAGAAGTGGCTTTATAACACAGCCGCACATTCTATTTCAAACTGGGAGGAATTCGTCACAGCTTTCCTAAAGAAATTCTAACCTAATTATAAGACAGCTCGAGTCCGTAGCGAAATAAATCAATTTACCCAGCTTCCTAATGAACCATTTTCGAAGTGTTTTGAACGCTTCAAGGATCTGTTAATTCAATGTCCTCATCATGGAATCCCTAGATGGGATCTGTGCAGAATCGTATATGAGGGCATTAATTCTACAACAAAACAGATACTTGAATTCATGTGTCAAGGCACCTTCATGACTAAAGATGATGGTAAAGCCTGGAGATTTTTAGAAGATTTCGCTGAAAAATCTTTATAGTGGGAGAGTGTAAACCAACCATCGTCTATGGGTGGTGTTCACCAATCTGATGTTTCCATAGGAGTTAGAGTTGAAATGGCAGCAATGCAAAAGAAACTCAAACTATGGAACATAAATTTTTAGTAGCCTCCTTAAATCAGATGACACTCCCTAAAACTGTTTGTGGATGCTGTTCTGATCCATCACATCTTACGGAAGAATGTCCTTTGAATTCTCCGTTTCAAAGTCAAGAGCATACCAATGCTGCTTTTCAATAAAGACCTAGAAACGATCTGTATTCTTCCACTTATAATCAGGGTTGGAGGAATCACCCTAACTTTGCTTGGAACCAACAACAAACTCAAAACACGGTTCCAAACCAAAATAACTTTCAAAGGGTCCCTCCACCACAATAGCAACCACTACAATTGAGTCAGCACCCCTATCAATCACAAAACTTTCGAAATCCGGTCAACACTTCTGCACCGTATAACAATTCTTTGCAATTGACTGGTACTGATAACTCCTCTTCACTCGAACAAACCATGAATTTGCTTCTGACAAAATTCATGCAAGTTTCGGCTGAGATGAAGTCTTCCGTCGATGACATAAAAAAGAACTCTGCCTTCCAAGGTGAGAGTATTAAATCGATGGAAGCACAAATTGCACAATTAAAAACCGAAATAAGTGCTAGAGAGAGGGGGGAAACTTCCAGCTCAACATGTACCGAATCCTGGCTACTCAAATCATGTAAATGCTATTACCACATTGAGATCTGGAAGAGTGCTTGACAACCATGTCGGTGAAGAGATTGATACTACTAATGATGAATCAATTGATGATACCCCGGCTTAGAATTTTCCTTCCACTTCTACTTCTACTTCTGACCCCAGTTCGTCTACCCCACCATTTTCTTCCGAGCCTATTCTCCGTTTTCCCCAAGGCTCGAACCCTCAGCACACTTCTTCTAGTCCATCAAAGACGATCCCCACTCCTATTCTGGGATCTTTCCTACCCACACCACTTTCTCCACTGTTGGACCCAGCTATTATTGCTAATGCTCCTTATCCGAATCGGTTAAGGGGAAACAAACCGAGTCCGCAGATGGAGAAGATTATTGACATCTTTAAGCAGGTTAACATCAATATCTCTCTCCTAGATGCTATACAACAAGTCCCGGCTTATGCGAAAATTCTCAAGGACTTGTGCACTAGGAAGAGGAAGACTCAAGTGCCAAAAAATGTGTTCATGTTGAGTACTGTAAACACAGCTTTTCCCCAACAATTACCAAGGAAACGTAAGGACCCCGGCTGTCCTACAATTTTTATTTCTATTAGGGGTAAAAATATTAACCGTGCTCTACTTGACCATGGCGCAAGTGTTAACCCGCTTCCTTATGTAGGGTTCCTAGGCACTCTAAGGAGGTCTCATATGGCATCAACCATGCCAATTTCAAATTTTTCCGGTGCCGAGAAATCCTAACTAGATCGTTGACTAGAGTTTAGGCGATAACTACAACTAGTAAACTGCTTTACTAATAAGTGAACGGAAATACAACCTTTGTAGATCCGATCCTCCACCTCCATAGCTCCGTGATGAAGTCCCTCCGCTGTACCCAACGGATCCCAGACTCTCGCGGTGGTTTCATCGAAGAAATGATCGGGCTAGGTCGTCGACTTCGATGCCGAAGATGATCTACGTCGAGGCAACACAAGATCAAGTTCCCACTTCACCAAGTCATAAAACTTGTGAAGAAAACACCCTATACTACATGGCAAGTGGTAGAGGATGAAGAAATAGGAAGTGGGTTCACTTTAGAATTGGATTTCTCACTTTTTTTCTCATTTCACCATTGAAGCTAGCAAGCTTTCATGAAGCTTGATGAAGATGATGAAGATGAAAGAATAAAAAAGAATTCTCTTGAAAAGAAAATTCCATTCATTCTTATTATAATGCAACCTTGGTTAAGTGTAGAGAACAAACTAGGGTTAGGTGAATGGTTAGGTTTAGGAAAGAGACAAGAATGGTCAAAGCTTCTTGAAGCTTCAAAGAAAAGAACAAAAGAAGCAACCATTTTTGTTTCTTGCCCTAAAATAAATAAATAAATAAGAATAGATAACAAAACCCTAACCATTCACTTAAATATGGTTTAAAGTAAACATACACCCAAGTTTGCATGTATCATCAAACATGATACAAACTAGTGCACAAGAATATATCATATATACAATGTGCACAAACTAGTGAGAAAATCCATCTTAAGTGAACAAATACTAGTTAATGTAAATTAATGTATCAAATATATAATTATACATTAAATCATTTAATCAACACTTGATTTAACGATTCGTTCATATCACATATAACCGACTAATACCAATAGTAATAACTTATCGAATCAACACTTGATCCGATAACCCGGCTATATCGCATATAACCGATCAATGTCACAAATTGCGAGAATCGAATACAGTATCACATACTGATATTATTCTCGGTCCCGCACATATCTCATATGCGCTCCTATTTCATTTCGCTTGAGCCAGGAAACCTCTGTGTTGGACTCTAAAGACTCGTCAATACGCCGGCAGCAGGTGATGATCATATCAAACACCCACAAGCCGTAAGCGGTCTGCTAAACGTAACGGTCACCCGGGTATTGAGCGATCAGAAGATCGACGACCAAACCCGCTCACACTCCTGTGAATCCAACCAGTAACACTTACCGTACAGTCCAGTCTGTTCGTCTGATATGTCGCATATCTCGCCTAGGGGTGGTAAACGTCAGACCCCAGTAGCTCGATAAGTCGTGTCGATATGAGGTCTATAACAGTCCGAGAAACTACTGGCAACACTTACCAGCAAATCTCAGCAACCCTGGCCAGGGATTTCCGGTTATAGCCAATCGAACACAGTGCAACATCAACTCCCTATACCGGGAGAGACGAATCCCCTCCTATCGCTCATTGCCTCCATGTGATTCGGGACTGTACCCAAAAACCTCCGTTTTGCACGCCCTCTTGGACGTGGTAAGGTGGAAATCAAAGCACAGTGGGAATCATACAAGACTCTATGACGATCTCGGGTCAACAGACTACTCTGTACCAGTGTCACCAGAGAACTGCCATCTGACGTAAGGTATAATACCATCTGGGAGTTCTCGGCGAGTCCGTCCAGTGTACCCAGTCTCTACTGAGCACCCGCATATCATCTCTGATGTCAAACACCAATGGATATGGGATCATCCATCGCCCATCTGTATGGGTCGAGAAGGTATACGCTAGTCTACTCTGGTATATCGATGCCCCGTCTCGATACACCCACGACTAGGGACCTTGAAGGATGTACTTATGGACTACCATGTCCCCACTAGTATGATCCGCATCATAGTCCAGGTAGTCAAGTACACATCCTAAGGGCTTTACCAACATGTAACAGAGAGACAATCAGTGTACACGTTAAGGTAAAGAACAACCAGATAGCATACTATCATGTCAAGCAAGAAAGTCCTCCCTATATATGTCCCAGTATCCACTACAATATACATCCTATGTACAGTAATAGCCTCTAGAGCATACATATAACTAACAATCTCCCACTTGCACTAGGGCCATCTGTAGTAGTGGTTGTAGTATCTCATACTCAACCATCCCATAAAAGTCTCTCTCTGGGAAAAGACCTTTGTGAGTGGATCCACCGCGTTGTCCTCTGAGTCTACTCTCCTAACCTCGATCATCCTGGAGATCAACTATCTCCATGATCAGGTGACACTACCTTAGAATATGTCTGGATCACTGATGGGACGGGCTTTCCCTGGAATATAGCCACAAATCCATTGTCATACAATGGGAGGAACTAAATTCATCTCATGAACAAATATACGCCCAGACTTCCTCTTTGGTAGCATCTTAAATAGCGATGTATCCTGCCTTTATCGTCTAGTATGCCACGGTATCTAGCTTGGAACTCTTCCAACATACCGTCCCTTTACTGAGGGTAAAGACAATGCCTGTGACTGACTTTCAGTCGTCCTTATCACTTTGGAACCTTTCCAATGATTCTCCCCAGAATCAATTGATACCATCTCACTACAACTAGTGAGTCTCCTAGCATCCAATCAGATCTATCTAATAGATCCAAAACCCAGAATTTAGGAGGTATCATTTTAATCCTATATGGAGAATCATTGTGATAAGCGGAGATTGATTGAGCGCAGCATAGGAAACTCCTTCCCTATCAAGAGTATGTCATCCACGTACTCTACGAGGATTACTACCATACTCCCTACTACCTTTTTGTATATACAAGGTTCATCTACCATTTTGATGATGTCAAACTCTTTGACTAACATATCAAAAAAGACGTTCCAACTCCGCGATGCCTGCTTTAATCTGTAAAGTAACTTGCACACGTTTCCGCTGCTCCCACTGTTTACGAAGCCCTCTGGCTGTATACTTATAGACGTTCTCTTCTAAATTAATATTTGGAAAAGCAGTCATGACACCCAACCACCAGATATCGCAGTCATGATATGCAGCAATGGCAAATAGGATCTGGATGGACTTAAGCATAGCTACTTAGAAAAGGTTTCATCATAATCCATACCTGGTCAATGATGCAATCTTTTAACAAGTCTAGCTTTGAAAGTCTCAACTTTTCCATGTACACCAAGTAATCTTCTCAAGATATACTTGCTCCTGATGGGGATTTAACCCTTCAGATATAGCAACCAAAGTCCATACTTTGTCGGTGTATAAGGATTCCATCTCAGATCGCTAAGCATCCAGCCATTCTTACAGAGTCCCACTCCTGATGGCCAGCTCGAAACTAGTTGGGTCATCATCTCATGATGCAATCCTCGCTCCCACTGTCATAGAGAAACCGAAGTATCTCTCAGGTGGGTGAGGAACCCTACTAGATCGGCGGAGAGGCTGAGGTTCGTTGGAATCTATTGAATCCTTTGGTTCTATCAAACCATCAGCTGCAGTTTGTATAGCTGGAACATTTCCAGTTGTACATAACAGACCTTGCCTCGAGCTTGTCCGGATTATACTTTTAGACATAGCCCGGACAACCCTAAATCTTAACCAACTTAAGATATGGGCTCTTCCCTTTCCATATCACATATGAAGCGGTAGGCAACTGAATTGATTGGAACCCTATTCAATAGGTATGCAACTTCATCAGTGCATAACTCCCTAAAGGAAATAGGTAACTCAGTAGTACTCATCATAGAGCACACCTTATCATATAGGGTGTGATTGCTCCGCCCCGATTTACCATCGTTCTATGGTGTATACGGAGGCGTAATGCTGAGAGAGAATCTCATTCTCCTTTAGAATAATCCAGGATTTCCGTGCTCAAGTATTCTCCTCCTTGATCTCATCATAGGACATAATACTTATACCCGTAATTTTTGGTTCTCTACTTGTAACTTATATTCTGTGAATATCTCAAAAGGTCCGGACTTGTGTTTCAACTGGAACATATGACTGAATCTTGAGAGATCATCAGAGAATGTAATGAAGTACAAAGAACCAGTCTTGGCATATGTAGTCAGGGGACCTTGTTGGAGATAATGCCCTCAGAGTCAATTATTGGATCACAGGTACGTGATTGCGGTGATTGAGGGAGGACCTATCCCGGTAGGACAGTCTTACTCGAGATGATAGTATGCTATCTGGTTTTCCTGTAATTTATTACGGGACCAGTTTTCTGGAGTTGCCAGTTTGCTTTTCGTTTCGGCCAATTTCCATTGTTCCGTTCATTGGCCGAAGATTGGTGGAGGAGGGTTTATTTGCATTGTTGCAAATAAGCATTTGTGGAGGGGGTCTTTGCCTATTATCATGTCATGATACTTGTCCCATCATTTGACTTCATAAACTCATGATTGCTTGACTTTGTATATCATCATGGTTGTTGATGATGAGGTTGGTGGTAGGTGGTTGAGTGTGGGTTTTGATTTGGTGATCATTTCCTTTTGCATGATAGCCTTCTCTCTCTCTCCATTGTATTAGGAGATGGCTTTTTTCATTCTATGATCTCTCCCCTCTCCATACTCACTCTCCTCTCTCTTGATGGCTTTTTTCATTCTATGATCTCTCCCCTCTCCATACTCACTCTCCTCTCTCTTGATGGCCGGCCAAGCATGGAGGAAGGGTTGCCCATTTTTGTAGTGGGGATTTTTGCTCTCTAGTTGCTAGAAAAATCCCCAAGTTCCTCCACATAATTCTTGTATCATCCCTCCACCAAAATGGCACCTCCATGAACCCCAAATGAGACACAAATTCTATTACACATTCTACAACGAATCTTGGGCACGTCGAGTAGCCGGCTTCGTGCCCGAGTTGCCTCGGCATTGAGGTGGGAGCCCGTAAACGATGTAGGCGACGTGGTGCACTTCCGGCGACGAGGAGGAGACGGACGGAGATCCCGCGAGGAGATCGGAGTGGAGATGAAGACCGGAGGACTTGGATCGTCGGTATATCTCTAACCCATTTTCTAGTTAGCTTAGACTTGTTAATGGTAACGATCCGGGTGTTTAGTGCGCGGTGGTGCCGGTTTGCTAAGTCCGCAAAATTTAAGTTATTCACCGCTTCCGCATTCCGGCGTCGGATTGACGGCCGGGGCGCCGCCGTGCACTTACAGTGGTATCAGAGCCTCGCCATTAACTTAGTCTAGCTTTGTGTAATGTGTTTGCATTTCCGATCGATCAAAAAGTCCAAAAACCCGTATTTTGTCACATCAGTTTTCTGTTGGAAATTTTTGGTCTCGAAAAATTTTTCAGGTTGTAAAATATTGATGTACTGGAAAATCTAAGAGTTCTGTAAAAATTTGACGAAGTAACTCCACAGTGGGAGCGCGGAAGCGCCGCGAAAACCCCATTCCCGCGGCCCTTCCACCGCGCACTATTCACATCACTTCACCAATTTTTTACAGAGGCCTTCTGGGCTTAAAATATGGGTTTTGGAATATTAAAATTGGGCCCAGGATTTCTGTGATTGCTACAGTTTTGATTGGGGGCCCACTTGTTAATTTTTGATCGATCGGATATTTTAAACACATTATTTCACAGTATTTACATTATATCTGCGACCGTGAATGTCACTCGATCGGTAAATCCGGTCTAACTGCTATAGCCCGGTTAGACGGATTTGCGAACGTGACTTTCACGTTGATGTTTTGTTTTTGCTGTGATGTTGCGGATCGGTCGTGGGGGATAGCCTGGATGCAATGCTAGTACAGTTGTGGTTGTATTATGTACATTTGATATTGCGGGGCGAGCGTCCGATATGTGGACTGCCGTCACTGCCTGTTTGTATTATTATTTTGGGGCACGACCTGGTTGCGGTCGATGTACCCGGTGTATGTATATTTTATTTTCTGTACTAGGATTACCCCGCGGAGGGGTGCACGGATAGCCGGGTTCTGGAGGGCAACAAGCCCGCATCTCATGGCATTGAGACGGAGGGGGCTTCACTCTAGGATTGGCGGGATATTCGCCGCACTCGTAGGGGGTACAGGTTGACCCAGGAGGGGTGCCCAAGTTGCCGGATTCCGTGGAGTGCTGGGTGGTCCATTCACGAAGCTGAAGGGGGCTGCCTCGCTTCAGGTTTTGGCGGGTGACTTGCCGCGCCCGTAGGGGTCTAGGATTTCATTGCACAGGCTATCCACACGACCAGGGGAACGTCGGGTTTCAGCAGTGGCTCTGTGAAACCCGGGGATCCCAGATATCTGTATTGTTTCTGTGATGCTGTTCATTCTCTGTGATGTTGCATTTCTTTTCATGCCTTGAGCGAAATATAATATATTGGTATATATATTAGTAGATGTTGTATATGTTTTACATCCGCGCTAGTCCAGTCCCCGCTCTGTCGTTAGTTAGCTAACCTAACGGGTAATGACGGGACCCAGTGGCGAATGCGGATGGCATATACGTACATCAGTATATTTTCGTTATTTTTGGTGTGATCAATTGATGGGACTGCATTGATTCGGATCAATGCAAGTTTAAAAACAAACCTAATCTGATGTTGTTGGAACACTTTTTCAAAAAAAGCTGTTATTGCAAAGACGTTCACTTTTGTTTTGCATCGTGGTATTCATTTGGAATATCCTGCTCCTCAGTCGATGAGGCAAGGGCCGAGATCCCTTCACCGGGAGTGACCCCTTGGACAGAAGTTTGCGTCAGGGCATTAACTTCACTATAGCCGATTACTTTTGCTTTGCATCGCGGTATTCATTTGGAATATCCTGCACCCCATTCTACGGGGAAAGAGCCGAGATCCCTTCACCGGGAGTGACCTCTTTAGCGAAGGTTTTCGTCACTATATTTTTAAAAGCTATCCGTTCCTTCGACGATATCAAATTCTTTACGTTAAAGGTTTTCGCCAGAAACCATTCGTAGCCCTCCGTCGTTTCATATGGGTAGTCAATAGTATTCAAGCTGTGTTTGTTGGCCAAAGTCAAGGCACAGTGTTTGGTAGCTGTTGGTTATTCATATGCAGCATAGATAGATGTGTTGGTTTGGAACAGTCGTATAGTCTTGTTGGCCAAAGTCAAGGGCTTGTGCGGGTGGATTCGAATCAACCTGGAGAATGACGGGTAGAACTTGACATGTGACTTATGATTTGTTGGCCAAAGTCAAGGTCATAAGAGCATGGGGCAGAAATTACATCGGGAGTTTCAAAAGAACTGAAACTTGCCAGATATGCGCATACCTTCTAGAGTGTGATACCGTGAGCGGATTCCGTCACGTTGTCATGCGATGAGAGTTGGATCCCGGTTCCCACTGATGAGTTAGTTTACTCCTCGGGTGACCCCGACTAATTCTTCTTTCAGGTTTGGAGGAGAATTTGACGGTACAGTGGGAGGTTTCCAGATTAGATAAATTGGTAACCATTCTGATCTAGGTTAGAGTGCATGCTGAGTGTTTCTTTTCTCTCTCTCTTTGGCAGCGACCATTGACCCGACCCTAAGACAATGACTCAGTGACCAAGTTGACCGAACCTTCTTAACACTGGCTTTTGGATTGTTAGAGTTGCAAACCTCATTGCCACTCCTACTTTTACCCTTTTCTCCAGGACACCCCATATTGCTACGAACGTCCACTTCCATTGGACAAAACCATCGTATGGTTAGATACGAACTCGAAAGAAATTATTCGAGGATGGTTTCAGGTTCTGGAGGAAACGGATAGGATTATTCAGTTGTCTTTTCCTTTTACCCTCTCTCAGGTTGTGAGTACTCCTTGGTTTAGGAGTAGTACACCTATTACGCAAATTGGATAGTCTTCTTCCAAACCTTAGGCTGGTGCCGACCGGTAGGGAATGAAGAAAACCAATTAGCCTAACGATGGTGTACAGAAGGTATTGAGTTAAGACAAAGCAAGGGATTAGTAAGAGCGCAAAGTAAATTGCGACTGTTATTCACGACCAAACCAAAGTATTCCTTCGCCAATCCTAAATCACCTTTGTATTTCTCCAGGACACTCCGTATCACTACGAAGATCCACAGTTTATTGGATACTCCATCGTATGGTTATATACGAACTCGAAAGGAACTTGTTCCAGTTCGGGGATGGATTCTGGTTCAGGAGAAATAGGAATAAGAGTTATTCAGGTGTCTTTTATCTTCACCTTCTCTCGCATTGCGAGTATTCCTAGGATTGGGACAGTACACCCATTATGCTTATTGGATAGTCTTCTTCCAAACCATAGGCTGGTGCCGAACGGTAGGGAAGGAAGAAAACCATTTGGCCTAAAAGGGTGTGCAGAAGGTAAAGACTAAAGACAAATGAAGGGATTTGGAGAGGTGGCAAAGAATTACACGGTTACAGTTGTGAATCAGGATACTGGAAGAGGCATTACTAGGAATACCAGGATACCCCATCGAAACATTTCGATGTTTCAGTTTCACTGTGTAATGTTAAAAGAAAACTGATTTCCCGATTAGATACTTACTCCAGGGTATGTATTTACCAAGTATGATTCTCACATCTGTATGGTTTTACAGATGATGAGTGGGAGTAGGTTATTGGGAATTGGGTGATCATCCTCATTATATCAGGATTCGTAGCAATCGGTGATATTTGAGGAAATCACCTGGGCTGTTTGCCGGTCGGCAAATATTTGGTTTTGAATATCCGCTGTTATGCACCAATTTCAAATTGATATATCTGTACGTCTATTTTCATAGAGTGAGATATACTTTTTGAAATTATGTCGACGACATTTACCTATATCAGTGGATGGTTAGGTAAGGGGCATTAAACAGCGGTGTAATTCTTCTTAACCATAAGTACAGTTTTCAACCTACGACACACAGTGAATGAGTTATCAGACTCAAGGGACTTATACAGAGTATTGTATGTTGTCCAGTGTCTATCAGGACAGAGGGGTTGGTCCTCGTACTATATTCAGTTTACTTATGACTTCTCTAGTTTTTAGACACGTGTTTCGTGGAAACGCAGGGTCTGAATTTTGAGAAGTTATAGGTATTTAAATAAAGTAGAGAACCAGGTATTGCAAGTATCGGGATTCTTCAAAGTGATCGAAGATGTAGATACTTGTGTATGGTATTCAGTTGATAGTAATGGTTAAGAGAACTTGCTTCTCTTTCAGGTTATTCATAATTGGAAGCATTCCTAAGTTGAGTAACGCTGATCGGCCTCCTTCCATTTAGTTGACATGCACTGGAGACAATTCCATGATTTGAATCTGGTTCAATTAAATCAGTGCCTCTGGTTATATATTGGATATAGAACAGTTCGTATCTTAACGATGTTAAGGTACGGGGAGTTGTCCGGCTTATGATTAAAACCAGACACTGGAAAACTCAAGGCACGTTTCTGTAATGGCTGTTTTGTGGGTTGACCCAGGCTATGACGAGGGTTGACTTTCTACCATCTGGATGAACAATAGCAATATTGTTCTAGACTCGCCACAGTTTTATTAAAAATGGATTTTTTCAGAAAACAGTAGTGGGAGTATGGTAGAACTAGAAGTGATTCCAGAACCACAAACGATTACTGAAGATTTGACAAGGAACCTAAAGATTCAATCTGGATTGACATTCCATTGGCCACTCCGCAGATTTGGTGGGTAACCTCAGGCACCCGAGAGGTACTACGGTAGCCTCAAGGACGGTGACAGGGAAGTTCTTGTTTACCCACAATTACTATTGCTGCTGTTCCAGGCTGCGAGACCCGGTGGGAGGATGAGTATAGCGTCGTTCTAAACTAGTTTTAGAAGTGTACGTCTATATGACTCTGCCAGAGGGTTGTCGTAATCAGTGGGAGCAGCGGAAGCATTGGTGGACAGGCAGCTTATGTCTATTTATAGACTAAAGCAGATGTAGCGGAGATAGATCATCTATTTTTGACATGACAGTCATGGGTTTGACTTCATCAGAATAAGGGATGGATCTGTTGAGGAGGTACTAGGGTGTGATGTCATGGTATTTGGATGACATACACAGAATAGGAAAAGAAACTCCTATACTACAATCGGTTATACTTTGGTCGTCACACAGTGTTTTCTCCACATAGGACTTGGATATTATATCAGACATACTGGTCACTAGATCTATGGTTTTAGATCTAGATTTGGGTGGTTTCCCAATCAGGGTACTTAGACAGCATTCTAAGAGTATTTAGAATGGACGACTCCTGGCACGGTAGTGTGCCTGCAGGTAATGGAGTCACCCTCTCTAAAGGCGTCTTACAGACTAAAGGGGAGAGGGACGTGCATGATTGGCAGATCACTTGCTCAGGCAATTGAGTCAATCATGAGATGTCAAGTACCACACCAGATGTTGTTCTTGCACTAGATGCAATAAGTTGACTTTAATCCAATCCTGGAGAAACGGTTGGAAGCAGTTTTAGAACATAAGTGAATGTTCTAGGGATATGATAACGACGGCCTTATCCAGGAGACAGTTATCATTCCAGGCTTCCAAGGTGACATGGACGACAAGGAGGTTGTCAGAGTTATAGTTTTTCTCTCTGACGAGGGGCAGTATTTTGGACAGGTGGTCCAAGGAAATACTGAGGGAGGCATGGCGCAGGATACTGATTAAGTTCAGTTGACGATACAGTCTAAGAAGTTTGGATTTGAAGTTCATTTATGAGCTATGTCCCATCAGACATCCAGACACATTCTAAGACAGGTATTGCTCATTTCGGGAGATGGTTTTCTCCGCGAACTTGAGATATGGAGAGACATAGAAAGAGACATCAAGGCGGATCCACTCACTGAGGCTATTCCTCGAACGCAATAGTTTCGCAAACGAGCTTTGTGAGACTGACTAGTAGAGGAGTTGGGTGTTCGGTATCACACAGGCTGTGAGTATGCGACATCGCAATAATTAGCCTTGAGTGCAAGTGGGAGATTGTTGGAGATAATGCCCTCAGAGTCAATTATTGGATCACAGGTACGTGATTGCGGTGATTGAGGGAGGACCTATCCCGGTAGGACAGTCTTACTCGAGATGATAGTATGCTATCTGGTTTACCTTTATCATCGTGTACTGTTTTAGGTGACCTGACACGTCGCTATTACACGTTGATAGAACCCTTAGGATTCTTGCTTGACCACCAGCAGTATGAGGGCGATCATATACGTGGGAGCTGGCAGTCTATAAGCATATCCTTAAATGGTCCCTAGTCGTGTGAGTTTCGAGACAGGGCATCGATACTCCATAGTAGACTAGTGTATACAGTCGAGACCCCGACGAGGGGCGGTGGCTGGTCTCACAAGCCACTGGTGTCAGGTGGATCACCTAAGATGTATACAGGTGCTCATTGGGTTATGAGTACACCGGACAGGACTCGCCGGGAACATGCCAGTTGGTCATATACCAGACGTCAGATGGCAGTTCCCTGGTGACATGTGTGCAGGTTAGTTCATCGACCTGGGGATCATCATTTGTCTTGTGTGAGTTCCCACTGTACTTTGATTACTACCCTACCACGGCTCAAAGGAGTCGTGCAAACAGGTTTTAGTTGGGTACAGTCCCGAGCCACATGGAGGCAGTGAGCGTATCTTCAGGGGTTCGTCTCTCCCGGTATTGGGGGTGAGGTCGTGCTGTGTCTAGGAGAGCCATTACACGAAGCCCTCGGCCGAGGCAAGGAGATTTACTGGTAGGTATTCCAGTAGTATCTCAGGGTGTTCTGGGCTACACTCCGACACGACTTGTACCGCTTTTGGGGGTCTGACTTTTACCAACCCCCTAGGCCCGCCATGCGATGCTCATAGACGAACGGACCGGACTGCACGGATATTGTCACTGACAGGCTCAGTTGGGTGTCGGGGTGAGCTTCCTCATCGACGTCCCTTTTGGTCAATAGCTGGTGGCCCGTCACGTATTGGCATATACCTCTGACGTGCTAGTGGTTAAATCCACAACCATAGTATTGACGAGTCTTTAGAGTCCACCACACTTTCAGTTACTCAGCTTTCGGGTGAAAGGTTGTAGAGGCCGTATGGAGATATGGCAAGGTCCGATCAGATACATGCGGTATTGCACGGATCAAGATCGGACAGATTGTACTATAGGCCGTATGGTTATATGGCAGGGTTCGATCAGATACGTGCGGTATTGCACGGATCAGGATCGAACAGATATCACTAGCCGGTTTTGGTATAAGCCGGATCCTAGTATAGTACAGTGGAGATCTTGTCTCATTGCATTTGTATTTCAGTCGAAATACAGATGCGGGTGTGTATGCACAGTATCGGGTTCTTCCTGTAATTTATTACGGGACCAGTTTTCTGGAGTTGCCAGTTTGCTTTTCGTTTCGGCCAATTTCCATTGTTCCGTTCATTGGCCGAAGATTGGTGGAGGAGGGTTTATTTGCATTGTTGCAAATAAGCATTTGTGGAGGGGGTCTTTGCCTATTATCATGTCATGATACTTGTCCCATCATTTGACTTCATAAACTCATGATTGCTTGACTTTGTATATCATCATGGTTGTTGATGATGAGGTTGGTGGTAGGTGGTTGAGTGTGGGTTTTGATTTGGTGATCATTTCCTTTTGCATGATAGCCTTCTCTCTCTCTCCATTGTATTAGGAGATGGCTTTTTTCATTCTATGATCTCTCCCCTCTCCATACTCACTCTCCTCTCTCTTGATGGCTTTTTTCATTCTATGATCTCTCCCCTCTCCATACTCACTCTCTTCTCTCTTAATGGCCGGCCAAGCATGGAGGAAGGGTTGCCCATTTTTGTAGTGGGGATTTTTGCTCTCTAGTTGCTAGAAAAATCCCCAAGTTCCTCCACATAATTCTTGTATCATCCCTCCACCAAAATGGCACCTCCATGAACCCCAAATGAGACACAAATTCTATTACACATTCTACAACGAATCTTGGGCACGTCGAGTAGCCGGCTTCGTGCCCGAGTTGCCTCGGCATTGAGGTGGGAGCCCGTAAACGATGTAGGCGACGTGGTGCACTTCCGGCGACGAGGAGGAGACGGACGGAGATCCCGCGAGGAGATCGGAGTGGAGATGAAGACCGGAGGACTTGGATCGTCGGTATATCTCTAACCCATTTTCTAGTTAGCTTAGACTTGTTAATGGTAACGATCCGGGTGTTTAGTGCGCGGTGGTGCCGGTTTGCTAAGTCCGCAAAATTTAAGTTATTCACCGCTTCCGCATTCCGGCGTCGGATTGACGGCCGGGGCGCCGCCGTGCACTTACAGACCTCACATACATCAACATGTATCATCCCAAGAGTTCACTTACTTTTTCTCTGTTTCTAATAAACAGAGCTATGGTCATCTAATCTTTGTGACATGACTGGCAAGTTTCATAAGATGTAAATTCAAATAATTTAAATATACATCTAAATGCAACTTCAGCCAGTCAGGTCGCATTGATATGACCTAGTCTACAATGCCTCAAGAAGGATTCGTTCATTTCTGAACTCTTCCTCTTGTGTGTGTTCTATATACTAAGAACCGTAGTTTGATTTAGAACATCAATGCTTTTAGATAACGTGCCTGAACCGATCAACTTTTGATATAGGAAATGTTCAAAACATTATCCAACAATACAAAATTTTATCATTTCTTTACTAATAAAGAGACTAATATGATTTTGTATATCAGGTTCGGTATCTAATAACATTCGTTCAGAATCAATGTATTTGTAATACAGGGTGACAGTGACCAACAGAGTTGGCTGCAACACTTGCCCCGTTTTCTGCCTCATGAAACTTATCACCCGTTCTCAGTTCTCTACCTTTCTATAGCCCTATGTAACAAATTATATATGCGGGATCCTGATCCGGTATCAAATACCCAGGACGTAGAGGATACTGAAAAACAGTTCTTTGTAATGAACACACCCGAAGAAGATGCATCATATGCAATTTCTTCGTTTGGGCGGCACAGGAATTCGGGTAATCCCCAATTTCCTGCTCTGTCTTATAACAATTATAAGTTGGAGCAGGACCAACGTTCCCCAGCTAAGTATAACAAGCGGGTTCAGTCAATATTCCGTATTATTATCTTGATTAAGGCGTGATATGGTCGCTACGTGGAGAGAGAGAGAAGAAAACACTCAGCGTGCGCTCTTGCAAGAATAGATTGGTTATAATTTTATCTAATCAGGATGGCTCCCACTGTTTTTATCAAATCTTTCTTCAAACCCTAAAAGGAAAGACTAGCCGGGATTAATTACACGCTACAAGTTCGCCAATTTTTCAGCCAGGCCAGTGTCGGTACTTTGAGGGAGGTCCCCCGTGCTTTCGCACGAACCTAATTAATGTAAACCTCGTTTTCCCAGAGACGTAACCTCGTTAACACCTTTCTAGACACCTACTTGATCAGCTAATTGTAATGTGTAAAACTCTCCCAGGAGTAACTCTTACTCGCAGCGGGTATCGGGATCCAACTATCTTATAGAAGGTATGCAATCTCATTGCAAATTTCAACACTTGAAATTCCCGATAATATTTTGCCCCTAACGTGCTATGACCTTGACGAAAGCCAACAAACCATAGCCCGCTAGTCAAGTTCAACCCGTCATTTCTTGATTGAATTAAACCCACCCGCACGACCCTTGACGAAAGCCAACAAAGCCGCACGACTACCCTAATCCAATCGCATCGTATGCAGCAGATAAGCAGCAGATAGCTATCGCACACTACACCTTAACGAAAGCCAACAAAGTAGCATGAATACTATATACAACTTATCTGAAATGACGGAGGGCTACGACAGGTTTTTCTGAAAATCTATTGCGTAATGAACTTGATATCGTTGTAGGATCGAATGAATTTAGAAATGGAGTGTTTTTTAGGCTTTTCTAGTTTTGCTAAAGGGGTCACTCCCGGTGAAGGGATCGTCGGCCCTTTCCTCGTTGAATGAGGTGCGGGATATATCATATATATTACTGTGCAAAGCAAAAACTATAGAAGCAATCAAAAACAAACCGAGAGTGTAGCATCTGCCAGTTATTGCTAAAGGGGTCACTCCCGGTGGAGGGATCTCGGCCCTTTCCTCATCGAATAAAGTGCAGGATGTTCTACAAGGAACACCGCGATGCAAAGCAAGAACTGTAGCTACCTGTTTTATTTTTGAAATTCGATTCCACAACATCTTAGGTTTCTTTTCTTTCATTAATCACATTAATGAGGTCCCATCATTTAAACACCTAAACATCACAGATAAATACGACGTACACTTATGCCATCCGCATTCGCCTCGATGTCCCCTCGTGCACCGTTAGGTTAGGTAACTAACGACAGAGCGGGGCAGGGCTAGCGCGGGTGTAAAACATAAGTAACGCCTATATAATATATCATATATACTATATACAGTATTTATCACAGAACATCAAATGATCACATCACAGATATCGCAGCAGAAGAATCATATGAAATATTGGATATACTAGGACGTCCATGTTTTCAATACGAGCCAATATAAAACACAGATTCCACGGTCGCGATGAATAGCCAAACCTATACCCCTAGACCCCTACGAGAGCGGCAAGCAACCCTGCCAATTCTAGGGTTAGGAGACCCGGGCTCGACACCTCGAGATGGTCTCCCACTGGACCCCAGAACCCGGTTACTTGTGCCCTCCTCCTTGGGTCTGTCCTAGTGCGGAAAAGTAAATAATATACAAATGGTGACATCTTCCGCAACCTGGAAGTGCCCCAATAAAAGATTATTACATACAAGTTTTTACATGAATGAAAATGAAAAACACTCATCTCACATAAAAAAACCCGGCTATTCAAACACGACAATCCAATATAACATATCCAGCAACACATAACATCACATGTCATCAACGTAAGTAAACATGCGTATCCCAATTGTCGTTGACATATAGCAACGAAACCGGCGATATCACATATTACACTTACGGTCACAGAAAAGAAAGTGTAAAACTACAACAGTTGGAATCCGCAACCTACTTAGACATCGCATGCTTAACCATCTGAATTTCTTAGACATCGCATGCCTAACAATTATAAACCCCGCATTTTAGTCTCATTATCGAAAACTCTTTTCAATATCAAGTCGGGCAATTCAACAGGATTCCCGACATTCTGATCGAATGCTCGTCGCAAACTTTAGTAGGAGGCCACACCCCCGATGCCGTCGACGAAGTGCACCAAGGCGGAACACCGCTACCGCGAGCACCCGAACGGATGCTTTCGGCGACGGGGTTCTCCTACAGTCACTTGGTCGGGGCTAAGGGGTGTAGCTGTCTATTAAGTTTATCGGCGAATATCCGCGTACGCTACGTGATTGCGACGGACTTTTGATCACATCAAAATTCCGTGGCAACCGATCAAGTGAGAATAAACTGCTATGTTTATAACATTCAAATCAGTTATCTCATAACTACATGTGGATTCCAAATATTGTATCACATTCCAGATAAACAGAAAATGTTAAACTTTCCGATCGAACAGTCAAACACCCAAGTTTTTCCGAAACAGCTCAACACATGAAATAAGTTTAAAAACATCCAGTTCATGCCTCAGTACCAACGGTCCAGCCGTAGAAGGGTCAAGCCAACGCCTCACATGTGGCACGCCGTACTGCCCCAAACCCTAAGGTTCAAAGGGCAGTTCAAGACGGTCACATAATCGAGTTAAGGTTTGTTGTCTTCTAGAGGGACCATCACGTTACTTGCACTACTTAGAACGTTATTAAACCACGGAAAGATCCAACACTTGGAAATTTCCCGACAGGGGAAAAATTGGGTATTTATATCCGGTCGAACTTTTTAACATATTCTAAAATTACCCGGAAAAACACACAGACGAAGTTAAACTTTCCGATCGAAACACCGAGTCCCCAATACAACCCAGAAAACTCAACTCTAGAGTAAATATTAAAATATCCCAGAAAATACAGCACTAAAATATAGGAATTACTGTGCAAATTTTATTGGAAGAACCAACCGTACGGCCGCGGAACCGCCGCACAAGGAGGCTCCTGCCGCGGTTCCGCGGCGGTTTAATCGAGTTAGGTCCACGAAATTTACAGTAATTCTTATAAAACCCTGCTTAATTTTCTGCATATTTTTAATATGGAAAAATCCACATTTTCAAAAATTGGACAGAGAGGGGTATGAATTAGGGTTTCGTGTTTCGTTCGGATTTCTAACATCGTCAACACTTCGCCTAAGGCTCTAGGTAGGCTCTGATACCACTGTAGGGTTCCTAGGCACTCTAAGGAGGTCTCACATGGCATCAACCATGCTAATTTCAAATTTTTTCGGTGCCGAGAAACCCTAACTAGATCGTTGACTAGAGTTTAGGCGATAACTACAACTAGTAAACTGCTTTACTAATAAGTGAACAGAAATACAACCTTTGTAGATCCGGTCCTCCACCTCCATAGCTCCGTGATGAAGTCCCTCCGCTGTACCCATCGGATCCCGGACTCTCGCGGGGGTTTCATCGAAGAAATGATCGGGTTAGGTCGTCGACTTCGATGCCGAAGATGATCTACATCGAGGCAACACAAGATCAAGCTCCCACTTCACCAAGTCGTGAAACTTGTGAAGAAAACACCCTATACTACATGGCAAGTGGTAGAGAATGAAGAAATAGGAAGTGGGTTCACTTTAGAATTGGATTTCTCACTCTTTTTCTCATTTCACCATTGTAGCTAGCAAGCTTTCATGAAGCTTGATGAAGATGATGAAGATGAAAGAATAAAAAAGAATTCTCTTGAAAAGAAAATTCCATTCATTCTTATCACAATGCAACCTTGGTTAAGTGTAGAGAACAAACTAGGGTTAGGTGAATGGTTAGGTTTAGGAAAGAGACAAGAATGGTCAAAGCTTCTTGAAGCTTCAAAGAAAAGAACAAAAGAAGCAACCATTTTTGTTTCTTTCCCTAAAGTAAATAAATAAATAAATAAATAAGAATAGATAACAAAACCCTAAACATTCACTTAAATATGGTTTAAAGTAAACATACACCCAAGTTTGCATGTATCATCAAATATGATACAAACTAGTGCACAAGAATATATCATATATACAATGTGCACAAACTAGTGAGAAAATCCATCTTAAGTGAACAAATACTAGTTAATGTAAATTAATATATCAAATATATAATTATACATTAAATCATTAAATCAACACTTGATTTAACGATCTGGTCATATCACATATAACCGACTAATATCAATAGTAACAACTTGTCGAATCAACACTTGATCCGATAACCCGGCTATATCGCATATAACCGATCAATGCCACAAATTGCGAGAATCGAATACAGTATCACATACTGATATTATTCTCGGTCCCGCACATATCTCATATGCGCTCCTATTTCGTTTCGCTTGAGCCAGGAAACCTCTGTGTAGGACTCTAAAGACTCGTCAATACGCCGGCAGCAGGTGGTGATCATATCAAACACCCACAAGACGCAAGCGGTCTGCTAAACGTAACGGCCACCCGGGTATTGAGCGATCAGAAGATCGACGAGCAAGCCCGCTCACACTCCTGTGAATCCAACCAGTAACACTTACCGTATAGTCCGGTCTGTTCGTCTGATATGTCGCATATCTCGCCTAGGGGTGGTAAACGTCAGACCCTAGTAGCTCGATAAGTCGTGTCGATATGAGGTCTATAACAGTTCGAGAAACTACTGGCAACACTTACCAGCAAATCTCAGCAACCCTGGCCAGGGATTTCCGGTTATAGCCAATCGAACACAGTGCAACATCAACTCCCTATACCGGGAGAGACGAATCCCCTCCTATCGCTCATTGCCTCCATGTGATTTGGGACTGTACCCAAAAACCACCGTTTTGCACACCCTCTTGGACGTGGTAAGGTGGAAATCAAAGCACAGTGGGAATCACACAAGTCTCTATGACGATCTCGGGTCACCAGACTACTCTGTACCAGTATCACCAGAGAACTGCCATCTGACGTAAGGTATAATACCATCTGGGAGTTCTCGGCGAGTCCGTCCAGTGTACCCAGTCTCTACTGAGCACCCGTATATCATCTCTGATGTCAAACACCAATGGATATGGGATCATCCATCGCCCATCTGTATGGGTCGAGAAGGTATACGCTAGTCTACTCTAGTATATCAATGCCCCGTCTCGATACACCCACGACTAGGGACCTTGAAGGATGTACTTATGGACTACCATGTCCCCACTAGTATGATCCGCATCATAGTCCAGGTAGTCAAGTACACATCCTAAGGGCTTTACCAACATGTAACAGAGAGACAATCAGTGTACACGTTAAAGTAAAGAGCAACCAGATAGCATACTATCATGTCGAGCAAGAAAGTCCTCCCTATATATGTCCCAGCATCCACTACAATATACATCGTATGTACAGTAATGGCCTCTAGGGCATACATATAACTAACACCTTACTTAGTTTATGAGCAGTTAGGGATCGGAGAGTTAAAGCCCTCAAACACAACTCTCCAGATGGCCGACCGATTAATCACTAAACCTAGGGGTTCTTGAGGATGTGTTAATAAAAGTCGGGGAATTTGTATTTTCTGTGGTCTTTATTGTTCTCGATACACAGCCCGTATCGAACCCACGGAACCAAATTCCGGTGATTCTCAGTCGACTCTTTTTGGCCACTTCCAATGCTGTAATCAACTGTCGTAATGGCTCTATGACCCTATCCTTCGGGAAGATGTCAATAGAGCTTAACATTTACAAGTTGGGGAGTGTACCCTCCGAACCTTCTGCTCAAGCATGTTCTGTCAAATTAATGGATGTCGACAGCAGCGAATTTGATCAGCTTCATGATACTGATCTAGACTCTTTTTATATGTTGTTGTTTGACCCAAACATGTATTATACACATACGGACTCTTCCATTGAGTTGGCCGGATCAACATCTAACACTGATTATGAACCTTTCATAGAGTCTGACGATCACCCCGTTTTTTCTGATGAGATTATTCTTTAGGGTATCGATGAAAACTTTGAGGAAATTTTCGCTGATGAACTCGCACTTTTAAAAGACACGGGTGTTGAGATGAATCAACTCCAAGATAAAGAAATTGAACCTCCACCCCTTCTTCTGGACAATCACGAGAATACGAGTAATCCATCATCACTATCACTGTGTCGTCTCTCCAAATTGAGACGCGGTCCTTTTCTTTTATGCCACTTATCTCTTCCCTACTTCTTCCTGACTCCATACGACATGTTCTTCCACCAACCGGTGCGTTTCACTGATAAATTTTTCGAATGATTGGTGTTGACTTTTGGTCTTTGCAAAGTTTAGTATTGACCAATAACTTTGACCCCTTCTTATAATTTTAAATGCTTAATATGATTTTACTCAAGTTTGGGGGGGGGGATATTTTGGCTCTTGAAAGAAAATTTTTACAAAATTACGAGCCAAAAATAATTTTGGGAGAGAATTTCACTTTCATTATTTCTTATCCCCTTTGATAACTTTTCCTCCCAAGTCTACAGATTTTGAGATTTAAAAGAGACAACAGTGAGGACACTGCTGCAAATAGGTTTGGAGGAGGTTTGTGCTTATTTACGCGTTACTTTGCATTATATTATATATAAGCACACAAAAAATTTGATAATGGAAGTTAGAAAGTGACAAATTGCATTTGAAATAGGTCACTCCCGGTGAAGAGATCTCGGCTCTTTCCTTATCGAATAAGGTGCAGGATATTTCACAAATACCTCTATGCAAAGCAAAAACTATAAAAGCAATCAAAAGACAAACCGAGTTTGTAGCATCTGTTAATTTCTCTAAAGAGGTCACTCCCGGTGAAGGGATCTCGGCTCTTTCCTTATCGAATAAGGTGCTGGATATTCTATAAGGAATACCGCTATGCAAAGCAAGAACTAGAGCTACCAGTTTTCGAGACAAGTTTCTACAACATTTTTAGGTTTCTTTTATTTCATTAATCTCATTAATGAAGTCCCATCTTTTAAGTTTACCTAAACATCACAGATAAATACAACGTACGCTTATACTATCCGCATTCGCCTCGATGTCCTCTTGTGCACCGTTAGGTTAAGTAACTAACGGCAGAGCGGGGCAGTGCTAGCGCGGGTGTAAAACATAAACAACGTCTATATAATATATCATATATACTATATCCAGTATCTATCTCAACATATCAAATGATCACATCACAGATATTACAGCAGAAGAAACATATCAAATATTAGATATATTAGGAGGTCCGTGTTTTATTGCGAACATGTATAAAACACGGATTCCACGGTCGCGATGAATAGCCAATCCCACACCCCTAGACCCCTACAAGAGCGACAAGCAACCCTACCAATTCTAGAGTTAGGACATCCGGTCTCAACTCCTCGAGATGGTCTTCCACTGGACCCTAGAACCCAATTACTTGTGTTCCCCGCCTTGGATCTATCCTAATGCAGAAAAGTAAATAATATACAATGGTGACACCATACTCAACCCGGAAGTGCCCCAATAAAAGAATATTACATACCATGAATTTTACATGAATGAAAATAAAAACTCACATCTCATATAAAAAACCCCAGCTATTCAAAACAGCACGATCCAATATAACATATCACAACAACACATAACATCACATGTCATCAATGTAAGTAAATATACATATCCCAATTGTCGTTGATGTATAGCAACGAAACCGGCGATACACCACATATTACACTTACGGTCGCAGAAAAGAAAGTGTAAAACTACAACAGTTGGAATCCACAATCTCTTTAGACATCACATGTCTAACCAAATGAATTCTTTAGACATCGCATGCCTAACAATTATAAACCCCGCATTTTAGTCTCAATATCGAAAACACTTTTCAATATCAAGTCGGGCAATTCAACAAAATTCCCGACATCCTGATCGAATGCTCATCAGAAACTTTAGTAGACAGCTGCACCCCCCGATGCCATCGATGAAGTGCACTAAGGCGGAACACCGCTGCCGTGAGCACCCGAACGGATGCTTTTGGCGACGGGGTTCTCCTACTGTCACTTGGTCAGGGCTATGGGGTGTGGCTATTTATTAAGTTTACCCGGTGAGTATCCACGTACGCTACATGACTGCGACGGACTTTTGATCGCATCAAAATCCCGTGGCAACCGATCATCTGAGACTGAACTGTTAGATTTATAACATTCAAATTAGTTAGCTCATAACTACATGTGGATTCCAAATATTGTATCACATTATAGAAAAAGTTAGACGATGTTAAATATTCCGATCGAATCAACAAACACCCAAAATTTCCCTATTTTCTCAACATTTGAACTTAGTTTAAAAGCATCCATCACATACCACGGTACCAATGGACTAGCCATAGAAGGGTCACCAACGCCTTGCATGTGGTAACGCCGTACTGCCACAAACCCTAGGGTTTAGAGACGGTTCTGACGGTCACATAATCGAGTTAAGGTTTTCGTTCTTCTAGAGGGTCCACCGCGTTACTTGCACGGTATTTGAATGTTCTTTAACTAAAGAAAAATCCAACACTTGGAAATTTTCCGACAGGGGAAAAAGTGAGTTATTGATATCCGTTCGAACTTTTTAATACTGTCTAAACAAACCGAAACAAAGCTAGAATTGCGAATACGAAACACTCCGAATTATTAATGCAGTAAATTAACATCACATGTAATTTTAGCAAAAATAAACAACACCACAAGTACCAAATCCCAGAACCTGGACCACACCACAAAACCCAAGCCCTAAGTCCCCAGAAAAGCCGATGTCGCCGGAAAACCAAGCCTCGTCGCCGGCCCAGATCCGAGCAGGGGGTAGGTTTTGTGCTATATTCATATTGCATCACATACAACATTCTGCAACTGTTAAATTAATTTTTTGACCCCTGAAAAATTTCGAAAAAAACTAGGGTTTTTCGTCGGGTGTTTTGGAGTTGTTTCGGTTTCGTAATCTTATACTTATCCGTCTAATTCTCTAGCAAGGCTCTGATACCACTGTTGGGATACCTACAACGACAGTAAGGTTTCGGGTGGCATCTCTCATGCCAATTTCAAAAATTTGCCATTATAAATAACCCTAAACCTAGATCATTAACTAGAGAATCAAACAAAACTAGCATATTAACACTTTAAAATCTAAGAGTTAGGTATTACAACCTTTGTAGTCCATTCCTTCGCTTCATAAACTCCGTGTTGAGGTCTCTTCGCTGCGATCATCAAGTACCCGGACTCTAGAGAGGCTCTATGAAGAGAATGATGCAAACTTGCTTCTAATCTTCAAATACTAAGATGATCTACCTTGAAGAATCTCAAACCCAAGCACTTACTTCACTAATCAAGAATTAGTAAAGTAAACACCCTAATCTAAGTGGCTAGAATAGATGAGGATGATGAAGTAGGAATTTTGCTCTCTTTTGTTTTCTTTATCTCCCTTAATTTCATCACAAATAAAAATCAAGCAAGCTTTTTGAGAGCTTGAAGAAGATGAAGAACAAAGTGATGAATGAATTATTGTTGAGCTTAGAAATACAACCAAGGTTAAGTATGTGTCATGGCTAACTCATGTAAAGAATAAAGCATAGGCTAGGGTTAAAGTTGGGTTAACAAATATCAAGCTAGAAACAAAGAGGGTGGACTTTGTCAAAGGTCATGAAGCTTCCTCCAAGCTCATCCAAAAGAAAATCCACACAATTTGAATTATTAAAACAAATACATATTTATAAACCCAACCATAAACCCTAATCAAAGTTTAAACCCTAGTTGCATTTGTAACCCTAACATGTTACAATATTATATATCACATATACAATATTTTGTAACAAAAGAAAATAATACAATTAACATATATCACATATATATCAATGTATTATCAAGTGCGAAAAAGAATCTTTAAATGAGCTTATATTAGTTAATGTAATGTAATATATCAAATATATAATTATACATTAAATTATCGAATTAACACTTGATCGGATAATCCGGCTATTTCACAAATAACCGACTAATATAAAATGTATCAGTTCATCGAATCAACACTTGATCCGATGACCCGACTATATCATATATACCCGGCCGATATCACATATCGCAAGAATCTAATATGGTATCACATACACGTATTATTCTCGGTCCCGCACATATCACATATATGCTCCTACTCCGTTTTGCCTGAGCCAGGAAACCTCTGTGTAGGACTCCAAAGAATCGTCAATATGCCGGCAGTAGGTGATGATCATATCAAACACCCACAAGCTGCAAGCGGTCAGCGTAATAGTCACCCAGGTATTGAGCAATCAGAAGATCAACAAGCAAGCATGTACATTCTCCTGTGAATCAACCAGTAACACTCCGTACAGTCCGGTCTCTTCGTCTTATATGTCGCATATCCATTCTATGGGTGGTAAACGTAAGACCCCAGTAACCGATAAGTCGTGTCGATATGAGGTCCATAATAGTTCGAGAAACTACTATAAGACTTACCAGTAAATCTCAGCAACCTTGGCCAGGGATTTCCAGTTATAGCCAATCGAATACAACGCAATATCAACTCGCAATACCGGGAGAGACGAAACCCCTCCTATCGCTCATTGCCTCCATGTGATTCGGGACTGTATCCAAAAGCCACCGTTTTGCACGTTCTCTTGAACTTGGTAAGGTGGAAATCTAAGCACAGTGGGAATCACACAAGACTCTATGACGATCTCGGGTCTACAGACTAACCTGTACCAGTGTCATCGGAGAACTGCCATCTGACGTGAGGTATAATACCATCTGGGAGTTCTCGGCGAGTCCGTTCAGTGTACCCAGTCTCCACTGAGCACCCGTATACTGTCTCTAATGTCAAACACCAATGGATATGGGATCATCCATTGTCCATCTACATGGGTCGAGAAGCTATACGCTAGTCTACTCTGGTATATCGATGCCCTGTTTCGATACACCTACGACTATGAACATTTGAAGGATGTACTTAGCGACTACATTGTCTCCACTAGTATGATCTGCATCATAGTCCCGATAGTCAAGTACTTATCTTAAGGGCTTTATCAACATGTAAAATAGAGACAATCAAAGTACATGTTAAGATAAAGAGCAACCAGATAGCATACTATCATGTCGAGCAAGAAAGTCCTCTATATATATGTCCAAGTATCCACTACAATATATATCGTATGTATAGTAGTGGCCTCTAGGGCATACATATCACCAACAGTATATACTTATCTGATACATATAGTATAAATTTTGGACGATATTGGTGGTTGTTTGCTTGTTCACGATGATTTAGTTTGATATCGTATTCTGTTTGTCTATTTCTTTTATATATTATGCGTGAGATGTTGATTATGAATATTTCTGTATTTGATTATATGATGTATATATTATTGTGCACAGGGCGGGGAAAAAACAGGAAGCTCTATTTTAAAAAAAACCTGATATTATGTCTCTACGGATTAATCTGTACGTAGGGCCATCTGTTGCACCTACGGGTTAATCCGTAGGTACAGAGTCCGCCTCTACATAGTTAGCCATAGGGACAAAATATCAGGATACGTGATATTTTGTCCCTATAGACTCAGTAAAACATGCCCCTACGAATTTATCCGTAGGGGCATTTATCTGGACCTACGGATTTATTCGTAGAGGCAACTATCATGCCCTACGGATACATCCGTAGGAGCAATTATTTTATTTTATAAACCAATAAATTAAAATATTTATCAGGCCCTACGGATTACTTCGTAGAGATAAGTGTCTATAAGGATTAAGGCATAGCGGCAATTATTATTCCGTAGGGGTATGTTCAAGACGAAAATTTGGACCCGCGGCCTTTGCATCTATGGGTTTTTTTCCCCTACGGATATATCCATAGGGGCTGTTCTTTGCACCTACGGATAAATCCGTAAGGGTAACCCCTTATTGTAGTAGCTCTTTCTCATCCAGACATGTGACCGGCAGCGGTGGGTTTAAAACCACTCCCTAGATATAGTTTATTTGTTTTATTATAATCAGATTAAATAAAATTTTGAAAGCAAAACCCTTTATTTTTTGGATCAAAGGTTGCATTCTTTACTTCAAGTTGTAAGTTTGCTTGTTGCTGTGTTCGGGATTGTCCTGCTTGTGCCATTCCACTTGACTATTATAAGTTGCTCAAAAGACTTTCTGTGATAAATTGTTATATGTTATATTTTCTTATAACTATTTTTGCATGTACCTGTTTTCTATGGATTTTAGGTTAACTTGTAGAAATGCTGAACTTTATTTTAATGTTCATATATTCGAAGGCATCCAACTGAATTTTGTTTTCAAACTGGAATACTTTGGTAAAGAATATAAGAAATTGATATGGTTGTTAGCTAAGTAACTAAGTTACAGGTTAAACACAAACCTTGGTACATCTTACATTACTCTGGCGTTAATCTAATTGTTTCGAATGCTGTAACCTAAATAGGAAGTATCTTTAGACTTGGAATATTTCGACCCATGCTTTATTCATCTCAGTTCTCTTCATATTTCAGTTAGAGACAAATACCTCATTCTTTCATGGTCAGCTTATATGGCCTGAACATGGTTAGATCATCATAGGAGGTTTTCATTCTTTCTGCTTTGAATTGGTTCAATAGGAGCTTTATTGGAATCATCAATGTAATAACGAGTTTCCTTTGTACCTTGTCCGTATTTTTAATAAATAATTCCCAATATTTATTCCCTGATCTTTCCTATTTTTTCCGTATTTATCATTTCTCTTTTTCCTATGTTTCTTTTAATTCTCCTATTTATTTTACAATCCTAACCTAAACTAAACCCTAAACCCAAATCATCTCTCTCCTCTTCTTTTTATTTTCGCTAACCCTAACCAGCCCAACAGCCCAAAGCCCAGCCGACTCCCTTCCCTTTCCCTCTCTCCTTTCTTCATCTTTGCTCCTTCTTCTTCTAACCGAGCAGCTTCTCCCTCCGACGTTTTCCTCCTTCCTCGCAGCGGCACCCCCGCGTCTCTCTCCTCCATGACGCCGCCCTCACCAAAAAACTCCCTGAGATCTCCTCTCACGTCTCCTCATTCTCCTCAACGTCTCTCTCCCCTATCTCTCTATCTCTATCTCTCTAACTCTCTCTCAATCTCTCAAATACTCTCTCTCTCTCTCTCTCAAGCTCTCTCTCCCTCTCATGTCGAGGCCCCCATCGTCGCCGGCAACACCGTCAGCTCACCACTACCTCACCTCCACACCACCACTTCCCTGCAACCGACCCCCTCAACACCACCGCAGCTCCCTATTTTACTCTCCTTTCCCCATTGGGACTCCAAGCACCCACTGCCACCTAGCCCACCAACAGCCACCGCCGCTGCACCCACCATCGCCGTCACTTCGACGGCCACGATCGTCGTCACCTCCTTCGAGCCAAGCCCCTCTTACACCTCCAGACCCGAGCTTCCCCTTAACTTCCTCTCAGCAGCCTCCTCCGCCGTCGTCTAAGCTTCCATCGCCGGAGCTCCCCCTGACCGCCTATGGTCCCTGAGCTCACTGCTCCTGTAGCCGAGCCAACCGAGCCCCTCTTTCAAGTCCACTCTCTTTTCCCCTACTGATCGTTGCCACTCCAGACCAGTGCTGCTCATGCTGTTGCCGTGCCGTCATGTGTCGTGGCCGCCGCTCGCAGCCGTCATTGCTACGAACCATGGCCAGGCAAGTGAACCCATTCACTTGCTTACTCACGCTAAATAGTAGCATATAATAGTTAGATCAATTACTTTTAACTACACACACGGACAGAAGAGCCCATAGCAGCGCATTTCCTCCTACGGCGTCGAAAAAGTACGCCCTCCATCACTTTTTCCGGCGATCGGCATCCATCATCTTCATCGTTATCATCTAACATGTGGGTATACAAAATTTCATGCGATTCTACGACTTTTTCACCGTTGATTTTACAATATAAAAAATTCTGTTGTCGGTAAATCGTTAATTTTGAACCCACAAAATCAACGGTGAAAAGATCGTAGAATCGCATGAAATTTGTTGTACCCACATCTTAGATGATAACAATGAAGATGATGTGTGCCGATCGTCGGAAAAAATCAAGAAGAGCGTAATTTTTCGACGCCACATAAGGAAATTCCCTCCTATGGCATCTTTTCTCCATTATTCTCTCTCTCTCTATATATATATATATAATCATATCCTCAATTTTATTTACAATCCATGGTATTTAATGGTTTTGGTTTGAGCATAATTGGGTCACCGTATTAATATCAATATCGTGTGGAATTTGAAAGAATTAAATATCGTTTTGATCAGTTGGATGAACATGACGTTTCGATAATTACATATATATAATCCAAATGTTCGATGCGGCTATTTGAATCACAAACTTATATGAAATCCCTAAAATTTATGACCGATAGTTTCATTTCTCATTAACTAATGCCGCGTAGAAATTTAGACTCACGAAATTGAATTTTTAGATCATGAAATCGATGCCCAGAGTGGCAACGATTAAATTTGTAATTTATTGTACACGTTGTCTCATAAAATTCATATTAAATTAAATACAACTCGTAATGTGCGTTCTAAGACTCCTATCGAATCCAATTAAATGACCTATAAATATCTGTTAATTTTTACTGAATATTTCTTTCTTTCGATGATGCAAACTTGATGGAAAATATGCTTCTGGACTATAGTCCAGAGCAGTATTTTCTACTGACAGCTGTATTTAAACCTCTATATCTCCTTGTATATATCTGATAATATATGGATACCTATCTCTTTGCATATAAAATTGAATTAGCTTTCATATGGCACTAGTTTTACTCAATTCAATTGCTTTTTATATTTATAACCCATTTTATACTGTCGACATGTCTGGCTGTTTTTTTGCTGTGACATTTTTATATATCAACCTTAAAATGATCATAACTTACTGTATACAACTGCTGTTACTGTTACGTCTATTGTGTTGAAAACTTAATTGAGAAATGTAGATTTCATTGAACTGTAGCTACCTCTAATTTTGAACATAATTCATACCAAACAGTGATTTAAATTGGACTTCTAGTTATGAAACTGGAATTCTAGCAGCTTACATCTATTTTAAATTGATCATATCTTCTTGACCTGAATGCCTATTAGAACCAATTTTACCATTTAGATAAATGAGTATACTATATATGCTTTTTATATTGTTTTACTTAATTCTGCACGTATGAATTTTGGTGAATTTTGTAAGCTGAATGACATCGGCTGCTTATATTTAATTGAACTTCATTTAACGTATTTCTACCATGTCATGTGTTTACTTTACGCCCATTGATTAGTGACTGTTTACCGTGATACTCTAGTGACTGTAGTGCATTATTGAGTGATAAGTTTTGTTGATTGGATGGTGACAAGTACGTCGGTGAATGTGAATGAAAGCGAAAGTGATATAACTGAAAACGTGATTAAATAGTGAAAATGATACATATTTCTACACAACCAATCTGATACCTGAACATACAGATTAACCTGGTGAAAATGGAAAGATCGAGAGTGGAATTGAACTCGTATTTAGTAAGGTTCGGCGATTTAGAGGATGAACATTCGATATCAGCGATATATACTGATTAGGTCGAAGGCCTATCAGTACGGTTGCAGGGTTATGTCCCGGGCCATAGCGGACCATAATCTCGGATATGCACGAGGCTTTTGTTAAACACGAGAATAATTTCTGCCGATCGATTTCAATTGACTTTGATACTGATAGTATAGTGTTATATTGACTTGATTGTTGTCGTGATTCACATGCCGCACTGTTTACCTGTACGTACCTGTTATTTCATACTCATGTCATTAATCTATGTATGTTATTTCATACTTATTGTTATTGCTTATATTATATATTGCTATATTGTGTCGCCCAGATGACCTGAGTATAAATACTTAGACAAAAGAGTGGACCCAGCCTAGAGCGGGACCTACCCTATTTCGAGATGATTGCAGAGATCTAGACCAGCGATGCTTGTTTTATCGTTCCTTTGTTATCATTTGATTAGTCGTTTCATTTACTATTAAAGGCTTGTATCTATTGAACTCCTTTTGTTTAAAAGTAGTGACCGCAATTTCTTGTTGCATGTGTTAATTTGATTACTGCTTAACATGTAAGGTTAGAAACCGAAGTGTGAGTACGGCGGGATTATTTCTTGACCGTAGAAGTATAGTTGTCTTAATCATCCCTCCTATTCCCTATTTTAGACAGCTGAGCATAATAATCAAAGACTCCAGATTCACTTTCATTCAACTTCTGTGCCTGTGTTCACGTGCTTGCATCACAACTTCTTAATTCCATATGCTTGCATTTGTGTTACATGAAATTATGGTCGTTACTTTAAAGACATGTATACGGTGTATACTGCCTTTTGTCAACAAGGCAAAATATATAAAATGACTGTTAGAAGTAAACTTGAAATTGGCCTTTTATCTCCATCAATGCTGGAAAATCATTCACCTTTGCCTCATTAGATATTTCCTCTAATTGAACACCGCTATACTTTTAGAAAAAAAGAGTAAATAAAACAATAAGTTTCCCTTCTTTTGGTATCGTTCTCAATAACACTAGCTTCTTAGCAGCGACAACTTCTTGCATCTTACGTAGATTTTTTTAAACCTTATCATCTCTAAATCCTGATAAATAATTAGTGTGTTCTTAGTAGGCGACATGCCTTCTTTCTTCTACCACCTCATCATATTGTCAATATATAGTAGCGGTTTATAATCAGATATAGTACGTACATAGAATCATTATTAGTTGTGTGTATAGTCATAATAAAAATAATCACATTAATAATAATTAGGATTTAGTATAATTAACATATTACATTCATGTTAGGAAATAATATGACATCAGTATTATCTAATTACATCTGTTAATGAAACTAGTTGCAACGTACCTTTATAGCGATGCTAAAATGTCCATAATGACTACATTGTTAATTTTATACCTTGCTATGTTATATTACAAAATATATGTTTCAAACATCTTACATGGTGTGTCACATTTACCAAAATTCTTAAAGTAGGAATATACAACAGAGGTTTATACAACATAATAAACTATTAGCTTTAACTTAGGAGTTAGGAGTACTAAAAAATTTTAAATCTTAAGAGTTACAATTCATTTTGTGAGTTAGATTATACGGAATCTCAAGAGTTCCATTACCAACTCATTAATGGGCCATTGTTTTCCTGCCCCCGGATGATAGCCTTAGCTCTGTGAATACTCCTGTGATGATTGTTAGGAGTCTCATTTTTAACTCATGAATGGGTACGTGTTTCCTTACCCTTGGATGATTATCTTGTGTCTATGAATACTCCTGCGGTGGGTGGTAAGAGTCTCATCACTAACTCATGAGTGCGTCCATATTTTCTTGCCTCTGGATGATAGTAGTGGGTCTGTGAATACTCCTGTGGTTATACTATCTTGACCTAAACTCGACATGAACCGGTTGAATCTCGTGAATACCGTGAATCAAATGAATATCTTGAATCTCATGAACATTACATGTATAATATACACTATTTATTGGATATATAAATGTATTTCATGGAGATGAGATAGCTCGAAAAATAGGAGTATTTATGTGTAACGGATGATCATATCTTGTTCCTCATGATACCGGAGAAAAATGGTACACTCCATTATATATAAATCTTGAATCTCGTGTTGTTGTTGTTCCGTGGTATTACGGAATATCCTTATTGTTCGATATGTATGCCCTAAAGGTCATTATTGTATATTACATTGGATTGTCTATCACATTTGGATATTTAGGATAAATACATACATGAAACTCAAAACGATGTAGTTACAATACAGTGGTATGTCCGGGAGTTCGATTGAAACTAGTGTATTTTATATACTGATGGAAATCGGACGTTTAGTAATACTAGCCGGTCTTTTGGAAAGATGGATATTAAATCAAGTGTTGATTTAATATATTGATACATATATTAGATATATGTATTTACTAGTATTATGTCACTTTATTTATTTTCCCTAATATTGCATTTATTTGCGCATGATATATATTTAAATATATGTATAAGGATATGTTAACACTTGTTACATAATGAAACTCTCACAAATCGAGATTATACTTATAATTAATAACACTGCAATCTCGAATATCATGATACTCTGGTAATCTTGCACTGATTAACACATATTACTTATTTGATATGTACATTATCGTTTACTGCTCATGATTATTCCTGTTGGGTTCCTAAGCACGACAACAAAGTTTTGGATGGTATCATCCATGCCAAATTAAAATTTTACCATGCTAAAAGAACCCTAACCTAGATCTTTAATTAGATAATCATACGAAAACGATATGTAAACAACTTTACAACTAAGTGAATGCGGAATACAACCTTTGTAGACCGGTCCTTCACTTCAAATGCTCCGTGTAGAAGTCTCTTCGCTGCGAGTAATGATCTCCCAAACTTTTGAGAGGATCCACAAGGTGAAAGATGCAAACTTACTCGAACTCTTCGAGGCCGAAGATGATCTACGTCGAGGAGACTCAAGCTCATGCTATCTCTTCATTAAACTAAATGGCTAATAGTAGAGGATGATAAAGTAGGAAATTGGCTCTCTTTAGTTTTCTTATTCTCACAATTTTTCATCACATAGAAAAAGCGAGCAACCTTTCATGAGGAAGAAGAAGATGAAGTGATGAATGAATAAAACTTATGAGGTTAGAAATGCAACCATGGTGAGTTATGTCATGCCTTAACCCATGTAGAGAATAAACCATGGCTAAGGGTTAAAAGTTAGGTTAATAAATATCTTAAGCAAAAACAAAAGAGGTGGACTTAGTCATTGTTCTACAAGCTTCATCTAAAAGATCAACCATGACAAATTCCACTTTATTTGAATTACTTAATAATAAATATAAACCCTAACATTAACCCTAGCATGGTATAAGTCTCATACATCCATATTGCATGTGTAACCTAACATGTCATAATGATATATATATATATATATATATATATATATATATATATATATATATATATATATATCACATATATATATAATTTGTGGACAAAAAAAACAATACAATAAACATATAACACATATATGTTAAATGTATCAAAAGTGAGAATAAGAAATACTTAAGTGAGCATATATTAGTTAATGTAATTTAATATATCAAATATATAATTATACATTAAATTATTAAATCAACACTTAATTTAATAATCCGGCTATATCACATATAACCGACCGATCACATATAACCCGGCTAATATCTTATGTAACAATCTATCAAATCATTACTTGATCCGATAATCCGGCTATATCACATATAACCGACCGATATCACATATCGCAAGAATAGAATACGGTATCACATACGCGTATTAATTTCGGTCCCGCACATATCACATATGTGCTCCTAGTTCATTTCGCATGAACCAGGAAACCTCTGTGTAGGACTCTAAAGACTCGTCAATACGCCGGCAGTAGCTGATGATCATATTAAACACCCACAAGTAGCAAGCGGTCTGCTAAACGTAATGGCCACCCGGGTATTGAGCGATCAGAAGATCAACAAGCAAGCCTGTACATACTCCTGCGAATCCAATCAGTAATACTACCGTACAGTCCGGTCACTTCGTCTGATATATTGCATATTCAGTCTAGAGGTGGTAAAAGTTAAAACCCATTAACCGATAAATCGTGTCGATGTGAGGCTCATAATGGGTGGAGAAAATACTGATAACACTTACCTGTAGATCTCCATATCAGTCCTGGCCAGGGACTTCCAGTTATAGCCAATCGAGCACGGCGCAATATCAACCCCCAATACCAGAAGAGATGAAACCCCTCCTATCGCTCATTGCCTCGATGTGATTCGGGACTGCATCCAAAAGCCACCGTTTTGCACGTTCTCTTGAACGTAGTAAGGTGGAAATCAAAACACAGTGGGAATCATACAAGATTCTATGACGATCTCGGGTCTACAGACTAATCTGAACCAGTGTCACCAGAGAACTGCTATCTGACGATAGGTATAATACCAACTAGGAGTTCTCGGAGAGTCCGTTCAGTGTACCCAGTCTCTACTGAGCACCCGTATACCATGTTTGATGTCAAACACCAATGGATATGGGATCATCCATCACCCATCATATGGGTCAAGATGCGTGTACGCTAGTCTACTCTGGAGTATCGATGCCCTGTCTCGATACACCCTCGACTAGGAATAATTATAGGATGTACTTGTGGACTACTATGGCCCCACTAGTATGATCTCCATCATAGTTCTAGTAGTCAAGTACAGATCCTAATGGATTTATCAACATGTGAGAGAAAGACAGTAACACAATACAAGTCAACATATTAAGACAAAGAGTAACCAGATAGCATACTATCATATCGAGCAAGAAAGTCCTCTTTATATATATCCAAGCATCTACTATAATATACATCATATGTACAATAATGTCCTCTAGGGCATACATATAACTAACAATTCTCTTGCCTAATATTATGTATACTTTATTCTCATGCCAAGTATTATGTATACCATATTTTGTTTTCAAATACTGTTTTTATATAAAATGGGGATTTACCGAAATTTAGTTCGCTGGCGGCATTCCTGTTTTCTGTTTACTTTTTTGGGGAATTTTGTCAAAAGATAGTGGGGTAGGAGAAGAAGCTAGGTACGAGGTGGTAACAACTGAGAATGACAGTTAATATTTTTCTAGTCAAACCGAGCTCTAGTTTTGCTTTTTAGTAAGTATACCTTCTTTTGTTCAAGATTATCTTTCTTTCCTAATTTCTTGAATTTTCGAACTGCGTTCAATTATCGTTTTTAGGACTTTTATAAATATTTTTAAAAATTTTATAAGCTTAAAATTATTGTACTATATTTTCCTTTAATGATTATATAAACGTTTAGCGTATTCATGTCGAGAAGGAGTGCTTCTCGGTATGCATACGTCGCGGGCTTGTCGCTCTCGTTTCTTGTTTTTGGGAAGCGAGGTGTGACAAGGGCCGATCATCTTACCTTATCCAAATCCTCTAATTCAGTTTGCATCGTGAATTCAAAATCGAGCTTGTTTTCTTGTGCTAATCGATATGAAGCTAATTGGACTTCCATTGGTATCACAACATCATGCCTAAAAGTTAATAAAAATGGGGTCACGCTCGTCCTTGTTTGTTGTGACATCCTGTAAGCGCACAAAACCTCTGATAATTTATCGTGCCATTCTCGAGGTTTGCCAGACTCATAGGTCATCTTCTGAATGTTTTCCTTGAGAACTTTGTTTGTAGCTTCGGTTTGGCCATTCGCTTGAGCATATCAAGGCATTGAATGGAGCATTTGGAAACTGTACGTCTCAACAAAATCTTTGACTTCTTAACCTATGAACACTGTGCCTTAATCGGCTGTTATATTTTCTGGCAAACCAAACCAATGAATGATTTGTTCCCTAATAAATCGATTATAGATTGATGGGTAACATTCTTCATAGTTTTGGCTTCGACCCATTTGGGAAAATAATCAGTGGCGACTATGATGTAGCAATGCCCCTTTGATGACGTCGGGTGAATATGGCCGATCAAATCCATGGCCCATCCTCTGAACGGCCAAGGTTTAACGATCGGTGGAGGTCCGCAGCAGGGACATTCTGGATCGGCCTATGTTTCTGGCATGCTTGACATGCTTTCGCATACTTTATACAATCGGCCATAATTTTAGGCCAATAATACCCCTACCTTCGTATAAGCCACCTCATCTTTATACCTGCCAGATGTGCGCCATAAATTCCCTCATGCGCCTCGCTCATCACGATCATGGATTCCACTTTCCCCAAGCTGTTAGTTGTATGTATTCCCTAGAGGCCATTATTGTACATATGATGTATATTATAGTGGATGCTGGGACATATTTAGGGATGACATTCTTGCTCGACATGATAGTATGCTATCTGGTCACTCTTTATCTTAATATGTACACTTATTGTCTCTCTGTGACATGTTGATAAAACCCTTAGGATGTGTACTTGACTACCAGGATTATGATGCAGATCATACTAGTGGGGCCATGGTAGTTCGTAAGTAGATCCTACAATTGTTCCTAGTCGTGGGAGTATCGAGACGGGGCATCGATATTCCAGAGTACACTAGCGTATACGTATCTTGACCCATATGATGGGCGATGGATGGTCCCACATCTATTAGCGTTTGACATCAAAGATAGTACACGGGTGCTCAGTGTAGACTGGATACACTGAACAGGACTCGCTGAGAACTCCTAAATGGTATTATAACTCACGTCAGATAACAGTTCTCTGGTGACACTGATACAGGTTAGTCTGTAGACCCGAGATCGTCATAGAGTCTTTTGTGATTCCTACCGTGCTTCGATTTCCACCTTATCATGTTCAAGGGAACGTGCAAAACGGTGGTTTTTGGATACAGTCCCGAGTCACATGGAGGCAATGAGAAGTGCAGTTTTATCAACTGAACAAATACCCCCAAACTTAACTTTGATCGTTCCGAGCAAATTAGTTATTCAAGAGAAGGAGAAAAGGAAGAAGAACTAATTAACATACTTTCGTAGGCAACACGATTGCACCGAGCACGTGCAACAAGCCGTTAAACCTCTAGGTGTCCCCAGTAGGAGGAGTGTTGTCTGCTGAGGGTTTTCAGCGGATTACACCCACAAAATCCTGTAATAAAAAAATAGTGAAAGTTACATACAAAGATAAGAACTACAAAAGAAAGAACCTGAAAATAAGAGTTTCTAACTATACCGTCTTTTCGGTTTTCATGAGCCCTATCTTAATAGTCATGAAAAAATATTAGAAATCACATCATCCCTCAATAAAACATCGCCTTTGGTCTTCCTCCCTATCTTTCATCCAAACATTGATCATATACCCCTACGTGTGTGTAAAAGACATCCCTACACTTAGCGAATTCAATTCAAGCTATTATACTCTTGTCTATCTTCCAAAGTGCTTTATAGTTGGTGAATATTTTAGATCGAATTGCTTACACATTCTTCATGCGACCGTTAATACTTCTTGAGGTACTAACCGACCGATTACAAAATGTGCTTGCGCATTTAGGTGTAATTCCTCGTTTCGAAACACCTAAGGCTTAGCAGTGGCTCCCAAACCAGTTGGTCTAAGGCACTAGGTGATAAAGCACCCTTGTTATATTTTTTTTTCTGATGCCTTGGTAATTACAAAACCAGTGTTCATTTTTTTTCTTCACAACCATTTATACTTTTTTTTTATATACTAAGGCTTTTAGACAAGAGCATTTCAAGGTATCCTCTACCATCCCAAGTTTCAAGATGTGTGTAAATGCGTATAGTAGGGTATCAACGTTCAAATGTTTGGCATCAAGAATATGGACTATTTTTCAGACTTATTTTTATCCTCAGATTAGAAATTTCTTCATCTTACTAAACCTTGGAACAACGGCTCATAACTACTTATTACTAGTTTCGTTTAAGAAAATATCTAATTTTCTTATTTTTCTTAAACTATTCATATCTTTCAAATATAATTTGTCACTCTCTAACTTCCATTATCAAAAAATTTTGTGCTTATATATAGTATAATGCAAAGTAACGCGTAAATAAGAACAAACCTCCCCCAAACCTGTTTGCAGCAGTGTCCTCACTGTTGTCTCTTTTAAATCTCAAAAACCTGTAGATTTGGGAGGAAAGATTATTAACGGGGGCAAAAAATATTGAAAGTGAAAATTCTCCCCCAAATTTATTTTTGGCTCAAAATTTTGAGGACAAATTTTATTTTCAAGAGCCAAAAATATAACCTCCCAAACTTGAGTTAAACAATATTAAGCATTTTAAGGGGGTGGAGTTATTTGGTCAATATAAGACTTTACAAAGACCAAAAGCTAATACCAACCATTCAAAGATTTTATCAATGTAACGTATAGGTCGGTGGAAGAACATGTTATATAGAGCCAAGAAGAAGTGGGGAAGAGATACGTGGTGGTATGGAAAAAGTTTGTGTGAACGTGATTGTGAGGAGATAAGAGGTGATGATAAATAAAAACGAGAATGTGAATGATAAAAAATGAGTAGAATATTGGCATTCTCGTATTTTATAAGAAGAAAGGGTGGTAGTTCAACTTCTATAGGTGGAGGTTAATTAATCACAAAATCCGTGTTGTTTAGGAATGCAAGTTCGTCAGCAAAAAGTTCTTCAAAACTTTTATCGATGGTGTAATTGAACATTTTGCTGTCAGTAAGTTTTGTGCCAGATTGTCAAAAATTATAGAGGTAGGAGACTCAAAAAACTCATCTACTTTATTTTCAAAAGTATCCAAATCAAGTTGTCTTTCTGGAATTATCAAACTTGAATTATCGGATTGTGATTTATCAACACTCGCTGGAATTATAGGAAGAATAGAAGAAGAACCTGAGAAAGTAGAAGGTGAAATGGGTAAACAAATTGGTGTGTCGAGTATCGCTGAACCAGATGTGGGAGATGAAGGCTGGATTTCGGTCTGCTGTTCGGTTATACAATTATCATCAACTTCAAGACACATTTGGGGTTCGGGAAGAATAATTAATGGCTCGAGATGATGACCACAAGGAAGTGAAAGGACCTGATGAATTGATGGGACAAACTCATCCAAATTTTCAGGTTCATCATTCAATATATCCCTAACGTCAATCTTCTCATTCAAGTGAAGGTTAGAATTCTCAAACACCTCATTAAAATTATGGTTTTCAATCAATTTTGGTTTAAGAGTGGAGGTATAGAGATCACAAGGGTTGGGTATGGTTTCACTTGAAATGGACCCTTCACAATCGGGTAAATCAAACACTACAAAGTCACACAACTTATCAGACATTCTATCTTTAATTGGTGAATCATTTGGTGTACTTGATAGATCTGTGAAACTGGAGTTGTGGATTTCAATTTGGGATGGGGAGCTTTGATTTGGAAGGGTGTACCGCTCTCTCTCACTACCCAAATTCTCAATTTGTCCTATGGCCGTATTATATACTGAAAATTTTTGGGCTGGTTTAAAATTATTTGCTTGCATCCACTCTGTTGTTTCCTTTCTAATTTGGTGCGACATTTCCACATATATTTCTAATGTCCACTCAAGACTAGACTTGGGTTGATAAAGGGTTTCAGTATAAAATTGAAATTCTTGTGGATATTTAAAACTCCCAAATGACTGATTAGAAGGACTGTCTAGAGAAGGCGTAAAAATCGGATAAGATTGATAGGAATAGAATGGTTGTGAAAATTGGGCAGGAGTAGGATCAACATTATGATAAGAAGAATATTGATATTGGTTGGTTGGCTATTTTCAATAGACATCATATATGCCACAAACCGATTATGAAATTCTTCTTAAGAAAAGTGGTGGTGATGGTTGATATTGGTCCGGATTGAAACTTTGGCCGTTACCCCTTGCTATATACTCAGCAATGGACACGCGTCTAGGGGTATCCTCACTCGGAGTATCAACTGAAACAGATGTAGAATTAGGATACGGTTGATAAGACCTGGACTGAGATGACCAACTGTTTCTATCCACTTGTTCTATCCGATCTCTTAAAGAAATGAGAGAGTCGGATGGTATACCAAAGCGATTACGAAGACAAGAAATTTCTGGTTGTGGATAGCAAAGCTCGGCAAGAGTTCGCCTGTTTGGGTTACCCATTATAAGAAGGTGAAAAGAAAAGAGGGTGAAAAGATTTAAGCTTTATTTGGATTGTTTTGCTTTGAAAGTGGACTTGGGGGTTTACTCATAAAATCACAAAAAATGCACAAACAGTCCTAGAATTAAGGTCACCTAGATCAAGCACTAGACCGCTCCTAGACTTCCAAAGGAAAAATCGCAGGATAAATCCTCTACTGCCTCTTTATCTCTCCTGTGGCCAGGTAAGTGGGAGGTATCCGCTACTAATCACCAAAAATAACGGGCCTAATTAAGTAACCACTTTCCTTAGACACACTTGCCTACACACCACAAAAGAAATGCAGATAAGCGATAGATTACCCACGACCTTCCTCTGTCCTACTTGAGCGCGACGGTCCTTAGGGTCTTGATCTAGATATTTTTTTTAATTAATATAGGATTATGCGGATGCTCGTTTTGTGATTTGTGGGGCCTAGGAAGGGTGATGAAATCCCCACCTAATCTGAATTGTGGTCTTGCCTCTTAAAGTCCGTATTAAAATATGCAAAAACAACCCACAAAACAAAGCACGCAAAAAGATTTTTGAGCGGCGATATTTTGCAAAGAATCCTGCAGAAAATATATTATTGGATTTTTCAGAGGAGAGATAAAGAGTTGTAGAAGATACCAGAGAATTTTGAATCCAAGATCCACCAATTAGGCCGCGGTTTCGCCGCAATACTGGTGATTTGGCCGCGGTTCCGCCGTGAGACGAGGGGATCTTTTGACAATTTTTGTACAGTAGCCTCCGCTTCTCCTCTGGGTCTTGATGAATGTCTCTGAATCTTTATCTCCTCGCTAAAGTGACTCCAAAATTCCTCGCAAGAATCACACACTAATCGTTAAATATGCAACATGCGGTTTTGTTTTATGTTTATGATATAGATCGAAAAAGAATTCAACACGAATAGTAAGAAAAATAAATTACGCACGTATCCCCAGCAACGACGCCATTTGATTGATCTGATTTATATGTAGTAGTTAACCACAATCAATAACGGTATCGCGTGTAGCTAGACCGAGATGAGTACGGGTCGTCTTCTGGGAAACGTTGAATCTTTTAATCTTACTTTAGGAGTGTTGAGAAAGAAAGGAGGGAGAATAAAGAATGGTGAAGAATGGTTGTAGGTTCTAGATCTACGTCAAACACGGTGCAGAATATAGATCTAGATTAACTACAGATGTAGGATTTATAATAGAAGGGGGCTTGTAAGGTTCTTTAAGATTTAGTAGTCATGGATGATTACATAAAGATAACTCTTTTTATCCTTTAATAGATTTAAAACTAGATCGACAGTGATGCATGTAGATTAGGGTTTCTGGAGGGAAAAGGGTTCCCATTCTTAACCCCTATCTTGACATGGATCTCCGTTCATGTCTAGCCTTTACCAAAGCAATCGTTAATCTAATCTCAAATCGCGGTCGTGACTATCAATGAATTGGTAGCGCGCCCGATTAGGATGTTAACTATTCTTTTGATAAAGTTTATAAATTTTATAGGACGTAAAAAGAGTTGAAGGATCTTCATCATCCATTAATCTAGCCTAATCATACGAACACTAACAAGCGGAGAATTATTCGCGCATGTTGGGAAAAGAAAAGATAGAAATCATGAAGAAAATAAAATGCAATAGAATAAAACTACCTTTATTAATCAGCAAGATCAAGTACACTTTGTTCGTTTAGAAAATGATTGCAAAACCCTAGTTTGCTTCTCGATCTCTTCTAAGAAGGTAGATGAACTGTCGACGATCAACCAGGATTCTTGAGTCGTTGTGGACTTCGTGATCGCGTCGGTTTGATGATTTTTCCAAGAGGCTCTCGGTCCTTATTTATAGTCACAAACCCAGAACCCTAGTTTCCTAATATGGAAACTAGTTGCTAGGATCCCAACCACCAAAATCCCGAGCCCTAAATCCTTAGAAGTGCGGCGGAACCGCGGTCATTGGATAGGTTTGGCCGTGGATCCGCCGCCTTTTTGGTGAGATCATGGCCTCTAATTTTTGTAGCTTCATATCTGTAATACTTGGTGATCTTTTGAGTATCTAAACTTTGAAAATCTTCTCTACGTTTCTACCAGAATTAGTTTCTTCAATTTACTTAAATATCTTCGGTAGATTTGATGTTGCCAACTCGGATTTCCTTGATTTCAGTCATGATATAATTGCTGCACAATTATCTCAATAAATGATGTTAGTAGAATTTGTTTTTATTGAGATATTACCTTTAACCATTTGTCATGATATTTTAGTTTTATGAGAATTGGTTAATGGTATTTAATAAGGTAAGCATATTAAATGGGCCAAATGTTACATGGATATTATATGCTTACTTTTTCCTTCATAATGTTAATTATAATATATAACAACAACAACAACAACAACTGAGCCTTTTATCCCAAGCATATGGGATAGGCTACATGAACCAACATAAGAATCACGCCGGGTCTAGCACATGAATCCTCTGTCTCCACTCACTTCTATCGAACAATATACTTTCATTGAGTCCTTTGGCAACCATATCGTTTCGTATCACCTTCATCCATGTTTTCTTCGGTCTCCCTTTTGCTCTTTTGCCATTGCCCATATCGAGAGTATCTATTCGTCGAACCGGTGCTTCCATAGGTTTGCGTCGCACATGACCAAACCATCTTAGCCGGTTTTCCCGCATCTTCTCCTCCACAGGTGCTACACCAACTTTTGCACGAATATCCTCATTTCGCACCTTATCTTTTCTAGTGTTACCGCACATCCAACGAAGCATGCGCATCTCCGCTACGTGCATCTTCTGTGTATGATGCTTCTTAGGAGCCTAGCATTCTGTACCATATAATAAGGCAGGCCGAATAGTGCTCCGATAAAACTTCCCTTTCAATTTTAACGGAAAGTTACGATCATAAAAAATCCCTGTTGCACTCCTCCATTTCAACCAACCAGCTTGGATCCTTTGATTAACATCACTATCGATCTCCCCATTCTTTTGGATGATGAAACCTAGATATCTAAACTGGTCGCTCGGTGATATCTCTTGCCCTTCCAATGTTATACCAATATGGTTTTGACTTCTCTGGCTACTAAATTTGCAGTGCATATATGCTGTCTTGGACCTGCTCAATCTGAATCCCCGAGATTCCAATGTTTGCCTCCATAATTCCAATTTGGCATTAACCCCTGCTTTCGTCTCATTTACTAGAACAATATCATCAGCGAATAGCATACACCAACGTACCTCATCTTGGATAGTTCTAGTAAGCTCATCCATCACGATGGTAAACAGGAATGGACTTAATGCAGATCCTTGATGTAAACCAATAGTAATCGGAAAATCACTCGTTAAGCCGCCGCAAGTTCTGACATTTGCCACCACTCCATCGTACATATCCTTGATTATGTCAATATACTTGACGGGGACCCCCTTCTTCATCATTGTCCCCTATAATACCTCTCTAGGTACCTTGTCGTATGCTTTTTCTAAATCAATAAATATCATATGCAAATCTCTTCTCCTCTCTCGAAAACGCTCGACAAGTTGACGAAGCAAATGAATAGCCTCTGTCGTCGATCGTCCAGGCATGAACCCAAACTGGTTCTCTGTTATCTTAATATCCTTCCTTAGCCTGTATTCAATCACTCTCTCCCAAAGTTTCATGGTGTGACACATCAGTTTTATTCCACGGTAGTTTGAGCAACTTTGAATGTCACCCTTGTTCTTGTAGATAGGTACAAGGATACTTTTCCTCCATTCATTTGGCATCTTTTTTGTCTGCCAAATCTTATTAAACAGATCTGTTAACCATTTAACGCCTATTTCTCCTAAGCATCTCCAAATCTCGATAGGAATCTCGTCAGGACCAACCGCTTTTCTTAAACTCATTCTGTTCAAAGCTTCTTTAACCTCAGGAAATCTTATTTTACGCATGAAATCACAGTTTATATCTTGAGATTGAATGACAAGTCCATCCAAATTCTTAGTAAAGCTCTCATTGAACAATTTGTCAAAATAATCTCTCTATCTTTCCTTGATATCCTCATCTCGAACTAAAACCTTCTGATTTTCATTTATGACACACTTCACCGCACATAAGTCTCTAGTCTTCCTTTCCCGCATCCGAGCAATCCGGTATATATCATTTGCAGCCTCTTTAGTGTCTAATTTCTCGTACACCTCCTTATAGACCTTAGATTTAGCTTCCCGAACAGCTTTCTTAACTTCTTTTTTAGCCATTTTGTACTTCTCAAATCTCTCCACATCTCTACTTTTTTTCAAATCTTTATAAGAATCCCTTTTAATTTTAATAGCAGCCTTTACATCTTCATTCCACCATGATATGTCCTTAGATGGTGGAGCACCACCTCTCGACTCACCAAGTAGATCTCTAGCTACCTTCTTGATACAACTAGCCATTTTGTTCCATGTTTTGTCTGGATCATCTTCCGACTGCCAATCTGCTTCTTGTACTACACGATCTATAAAATCCTTTTGGTTACCTTCTTTCAATCGCCACCATTTAATTTTAGGCTCTACCTTACGTCTAATCTTCCTAGGTTCTCTTCTAAATCGAAAATCTAGAACTAAAAGTCTATGTTGAGTGGTTACACTCTCACCTGGCACTACCTTACAGTCGATACAACAATCTCTATCTATTCTTCTCGTCAGAAAAAAGTCTATTTGACTAGCACTTGATCCGCTCCTAAAAGTGATAAGGTGGGACTCTCTTTTCCTAAACCAGGTGTTTGCTAAGATCAAGTCATAAGATAAAGCAAAATATAGAATCGAGTCACCTACTTCATTCCTTTGTCCAAAACCAAAACCTCCATGGATAGTATCAAACCCACTACGACTAGTACCTACATGTCCATTAAGATCACCACCAATAAATAACTTCTCTCCACTAGGTATACTTTGCACCACCTCGTCTAAATCCTCCCAGAATAGACGCTTACTAGCGTCATCAAGACCTATCTGTGGTGCATAAGCACTAATAATATTAACGATCTCTCCACCTAGAATAAGCTTAACCAGTAAAATTCTATCACCTTTTCTCCTAATCTCAACTACATCCTCAAGCAACTGTCTATCTATGATTATGCCTACCCCATTACGATTTTTATCTCTACCCGTATACCAAAGCTTATAACCCCAAGGCTCTATGACTCTACTCTTTTCACCTACCCACTTAGTTTCTTGCAAACACATAATACCAACTCTCCTGCTAATCATCACCTCCACTAATTCTATTAGTCTACCCGTAAGGGAACCTATGTTCCAGGAAGCTAGACGGATCCTATGAAACCCTTGCTTATTTGTCACTACACCCGGGGTCCGATGTAGCGCACCGTCTCTGGACGACGACCCTTGCTTATTTGTTACCACACCCGGGGTCCGATGTAGCGCGCCGTCTCTAGACGACGACCCTTGCTTATTTGTCACTACACCCGGGGTCCGATGTAGCGCGCCGTTTCTGGACGACGACCCTTGCTTATTTGTCACTACACCCGGGGTCCGATGTAGCGCGCCGCATCTGGACGATGACCTAGAAGCCCTTGCATACTTAACACTACACCCGGGATCCGATGTAGCGCGTCGCTGAGTAGGGGACGCCCCAACGATATTCTTATTATGGTTCATGTCATAGAATGCGACAAAGTTTTACGTTGGCTGTCACAAGCCTACCACAACCCTCACCCTTTCTCATCCGGACTTAGGACCGGCAACGGTGGGTTTAATTATAATATATAAACACATGAAAATAGTATTTTTTACAGATAAACCCTGATATATGTCATATATTATAATAAACACCTTTTTTATATAGAAACAGTAGGAAAAATGTCATATGAAAGTGCAGTTTTATCAACTGAACAAGCAGGCATGCTTGTTGATCTTATGATCGCTCAATATCCGGGTGGCCGTTACGTGTAGCTAGTACCGTTGACGACTTTTGGGTGACTGATATGATCATCACCTATTGCCGGCGTATTGACGAGTTTTTAGAGTCCTACACAGAGATTTCCTGGCTCAAACGAAACGAAGTACGAGCACATATGTGATATGTGCGGGACCAAGATTAATACATGTATGTGATACCATATTCTATTCTCGCGATATGTGATATTGGTCGGCTATATGTGATATAGCCGGGTTATCGAATCAAGTGTTGATTCGATAAGTTGATACATATAATATTAGTCGGTTGTATGTGATATAGCCGGATTATTAAATCAAGTGTTGATTTAATAATTTAATGTATAATTATATATTTGATATATTAATTACATTAACTAATATTAGCTTACTTAAGAATTTCTTTTTCTCACTTGTGCACACTTAATATATATGTGATATATATTATTGTGTCATGCTTGTTGCTACATGCAACATGGGTGTATGAGACTCACACCATGGTTATGTTAATGTAGGGTTTTATTTATTTTAAGTAAATCAAAATTAGTTGAAAATTTTGTCATGGTTGAAAGCTTTGGAAGTTTATGAAACCATTGATTTAGTCCACTAATTTTGTTTTACTAAAGCTATTTATTAACCTAACCATTATGTTTAGCCATGGTTTAGCCTCTACATGAGTTAGTATATGATATGAACTCACCCATGGTTGCCATTGCACACTTGCTTCTCTCCATGGTTACTTTTCTTCATCTCCTTCCTCAAGCTCTCTAGCTTTATGGGAGGTGAAGAAAATGAGTGAGAAAAATATTTCTAAAGCGATCAAAATCCTACTTCATCATCCTCTCCTAGACTAGCCAATTAGTTTAGGGTGTTTGCTTCATTAATTCCTAATTAGTGAAGAGGTAGCTTGAGTTAGTGTCTCCTCGACGTAGATCATCTTTGGTCTCGAAAACTTTAAGCAAGTTTGCTCCTTTCATCTTGTGGTGCCATTCTAGAGTCCGGGAGATCACAATTTGGAGCGAAAGGACTACTACACGGTGCTATTGAAGTAAAAGACCGGTCTATAAAGATTGTATTCTTATTCACTTGATGTAAAGTTGTTTACATTATAGTTTACGTCTAATTCTCTAGTTAAGATCTTGGGTTTGGGTTCTTTAGCACGCTATTTTTTTTTGAAAACGGCATGGTCGATACCTCCCGAAACCCAGTGGCCGTGCTACGGAACCTAGTAGTGGTATCAGAGCTACTAGGCATTGGATGTCGATCCATGGGGGTTCTCACTGTGTGACAGTGTGGAGAAGTATAGGCTCTTACCCCCAGGGTGTCCCGACCGGAAGGTGTTCCGGCGGGTTGTAGTCCTCGCGAGGGGGCATGCGTAAAAAGTAGTTGCTGAGGGACCCGTTGGTGCCACGGCGACCTTATTGGATGGGGTGGCTGCCTGACCAGCAGTGGTATCAGAGCCAAGTTAGAGTATTAGACGAAGTTTATAGAATTACAAAACCGAAATAACTCCGAAACAATCGAAACAAAACCCTAATTTCTGTTAAATTTTTCAGTGTCTAATTTTTTTTAAACAGTTGAAGAATGTTACATGTGATGTAATATGAACACCAGACGAAAACAAGACCATTCCACCGGGTTTGACCCAGTGAAAAGTCAAAAAAATCTGGCTTGGCCGGTTCTAATAAGAGGAACTGGCCTTGTTTTGGTTTGGTGCTCTGGTCTCTGGGGCTTGGTGTTTCAGGTATTGTTTGTTTTTTCTGAGATTGCATGTGATGTTATCTTTCTGTAAAAGCAATTCGGAGTGTTTTGTATTCGTAATTCTAACATCGTTTCGGGTACTTTAGATGACGTTAAAAGGTTCGAACGAATATCAAAAATCCAGTTTTAACCCTTCTCTTTTCAAAATGTTGGAATTTTCCGAGTTAAAAATATTCGAAAAATCATACAGGTAATTCTATGGACCCTCTAGAAGAACGAAACCCTAACTCGATTCTATGACCGTAGAACCGCGGCCAAACCTTAGGGTTTACCGCAGTTCCGCGGCGCCATAGGTGAGGCATGGGTTGTCCCTTCTACGGTTGGTCCGTAGGTACTGTGGCGTATTTTGGGTATTTTTAACTCCGCTCAAGTGTTGAGCTCTCTAGGAAATGTGGATGTTTCTTGATTCAATCGAAAAGTTTAACATCGTCTAACTATCTGTGAATGTGATACAATAATTGTAATCTACACTATTTAGTTTTGTGAAAAGTAATTAGTTGCGTGCAAATTTAACATTTCGGTCTCGGGCGGAATCAGGAATCTTGTTGAATTACCCGACTTCTTTTGAAAAGGTGTTTTCATAGGTGAGACCCAAATGTAAGATTTACATTGTTAGGCATGAAATCCAGAATATGTGATATTATGGGTTTATGATGTCTAAAGGCAGCGACGATTCCAATTGTTGTAGTTTTTCACTTTTTTTTCTGCGACCGTAAGTGTAATATGTGGGGTATTGCTGGTTTCGTTGCTATATGTCAACGACAATTGGGATACGCATATTTACTTACGTTGATGACATGTGATGTTATGTGTTGCTGTGATATGTTATATTGGATCGTCGTGTTTGAATAGCCTGGTTTTTTTTTTATGTGAGATGAGAGTTTTTCATTTTCATTCATGTAAAAACTTGTATATAATATTCTTTTATTGGAAAACTTCCGGGTTGAGGATGATGTCATCATTGATGTATATTATTTATTTTTCCGCATTAGGATAGACCCAAGGTGGGGAGCACAAGTAACTGGGTTCTAGGGTTCAGTGGGAGACCATCTCGGGGAGTCGAGACCGGGTCTCCTAACCCTACAATTAGGAGGGTTGCTTGCCGCTCTTGTAGGGGTCTACGGATGTGGGTTTGGCTATTCATTGCGACCGTGGAATCCGTGTTTTTTTACTGGCTTAATTTAAAACACGGAAATCCTAATATATCCAATATTTCATATGTTATCTTCTGCTGCTGTATATCCGTGATGTGATCATTTAATATTCTGAGACAAATGGCTTATTATATATATGATATATAATAAACGTTGCTTATGTTTTGTATCCGTGCTAGTCCCGCCCCGCTATGCCGTTAGATAAGTAACCTAACGGTGCATAACGGGACACTGTGGCGAATGCAGACGGTATAAGCGTACGTTCTATTTTCATTTCTTATATGTGATTCTTAGGAAGCATAAATGATGGGATTTCATTAATGAGATTAATGAAAAAAAAATAAACCTAATGATGTTGTGGAATCAAATTTTCAAAAAGGGTAGCTCTAGTTCTTGTTTTGCATAATGGTATTCCTTATAGAATATCCAGCACCTTATTCGATAAGGAAAGAGCCGAGATCCCTTCACCGGGAGTAACCTCTTTAGCGAAACTAGCAGACGCTATAACCCACTCGGTTTTGTTTTTGTTTGCTTTTTTAGTTCTTGTTTTGCATAGCGGTATTCCTTATAAAATATCCATACCTTATTCGATGAGAAAAGAGCCGAGATCCCTTCACCGGGAGTGACCTGTTGGATATGTATGCCCTAGAGGCCATTATTGTATATGTATACATATGGATGCTTGAACATATATATGTACAGGACAGTCTTGCTTGATATGATAGTATGCTATTTGGTTTGACTTTATCTTAACATGTGTATGTTTTACTTTCTATTACATAACTTTTATACATGTTGATAAAGCTCGTAGGATCATTGCTAGACTACCTGCATTGTGATGGCGATCATACTTGTAGGAGCTGGGTAGTCGGTACGCACATCCTTAAATGGTCCCTAGTCGTGGGAGTATCGAGACTGGGCATCGATATTCCGGAGTAGACTAGTGTATACGTTTCTAGACCCCGACGAGAGGCGATGGTTTGGTCCCGCAACCATTGGTCTTTAGACCTAAGATCGTATAAAGGTGCTCACTGGGGGTGAGTACACCGGACGGACTCGCTGAGGACTTCCACATGGTATTATACCTATCGTCAGATGGATGTTCTCAAGTGACATGAGTACAGGTTAGTCTTTAGACCTGAGATCGTCATTTGTCTCGTGTGAGTTCCCATTGTGCTTTGATCACTACCCTACCGCGGCTCTACTGAGTCATGCAAACAGGTTTTGGTTGGGTACAGTCCCGAGCCATATGGAGGCAGTGAGCGATTTTCGGGGATTCGTCTCTTCCGGTATAGGGAGTCGATATCGCACTGTGTTCGATTGGTCAGGATCATAAGACCTTGACCAAGGCAGTTGGGATTTACTGATAGGCTGATCAGTAATTTCCCGGATTGGTCCCGAGCCACATCAACATGACTTATCGGGTTATTAGGATTTGACGTTTACCACCCCTAGACCCGGTATGTAATACTCTCAGACAAAGAGACCAGACAGTATGAGGATTGCACAAATAGGCTCAGTAGGGATCCGGATGAGTTTGCTCGTCGGCCTTCCTTTTCGATAGGTACCCGGGTAGCTGTTACATACAACTAGTGCCGCTGAAGTGCTTGTGGTTATGGATTTATCCAGTAACTCATTGCCGGTGCACTGTTGAGTCTTTAGAGTCCCACACAGAGGATTTCCCTAGTTTAGGTGAAATGATGTAGTAGCCGTATTGGATACGTATAGGGTCTCGATCGATTGATGTACTTTGTACTCGGACTTTCGATCGGACGGTTGGTAATACTAGCCGGCTCGGGTTTGAGCCGGATTATTAAATCAGGTATTGATTTAATAATTTACATATATGTATTTCGATATGTATATTCTAGTATTACGTTCTTCATGTTATTCTATCACTTTAGGCATTTGTATTTTTATCCGAATGCAGGTATGTATATACAGCAAATTGTAATCCGTATTTTATTACAGATTACCTCCTAGAAGGTGGATACCTTATCATGGACTTTTCCATTTATTGATAAGTGGAATTGAGGTGGAAATTAAGGAGAGGGAGGCATGGTGAATGGCATGGCTTCAATAGTTTACAAATGAATTCTTTATTCATTTGTGGTTACTATTGAAGCATGGCTACACTTGTTTATTCATGAGAATTCATACACAAAACCTTTGTGTTGATTTTCTCTCACTTGTATGCTTCATTTTTCTTGAGCTCCCATTTTTCTTCATCTCCTCCCTCCTCTTGAGTTTCCTCCACCTTCATTATCTTCCTCTTCACTACCCTTCTCATGAGTTATGAAACAAGTGAAGAGGCAAGAAAAAGATAGCAAACACTTAGATCATCACACTACATCCTAAACTACTTGGTTTATCAACCCAAGCTCTCTAGTTACTCCACTTGACATATTGTGTGGAGCTAAATCCATGGATCATATCTCTCGGGTGGATCATCTACGACAAAGGAGGAATGGAGAGAAAGATCGATCACGGAGAACCAAAGGAGCCAACAAAGAAGATCAAGCATGTTCAAGGTGGCAACTTGGAGCTAACGAAGTGAAAAGAAGACCGAAGGACTTGGATCATTTGGTGAGTCTTCTTTCATAGTAGTTAGTTCATCTCATTTAGTTTTGCTAGATAGGTTTATGGAAATATCCGGGTTAAAGGTTATTCTAGTGCCATGTTCTAATCGTTAGAAAAATTTTGTTCCGCATTTGGCCACGGTAGTTGGCCGGGGCACTAGCGTAACCCTTCATGGTATTAGAGCCAGCCTATAAACCCTACACAAGCAAGTTTAAACAATGTTAAAACAACGAAACCGAAACAACTCCAAACATAGAAACCAAACATCAAGTTTCTGTCGATTTTTGCAGAGTATCCAAATTTTTTTTAAACAATTGCAGAGTGCTCTATTCACAGAGGGGTGAACACTGACAAAAAACGAGATGATTCTAACTTGTTTTGGCCGGCCAAACCTTGAAAAATTCTAGTGTCACTGGTTTTATTATGGTGTTTTTTCTCGAGTTTTGGTCTGTGTTCTTATCTCGTGGAGTTTTAGTCTCAGGTGTTGTTTGTTTTTGTCCAAGTTTGATGTTCTGTTGTTTATGAGTTAGGGGCAATTTGGAGTGTTTCGAAATCGTTATATTAGACACTGTTTAATAGTTTTCAGTACATTCACTTTTATCTGCAACCGTGAATCTCATTCGATCGGTACAACTCGTTTAATTGCTATATGTTCTTTTAGACGGGTTTTGCGAACATGACATTCTCATTGATGTTTTGTGTATGTGCTGTGATTATGGTTGGATATTCATGGTGGATAGCATGTGGTGCACTGTTAGTGGTACAGTTAAAGATTCATCTGTATATTCATTTTGCGGGGCGAGCGTCCGACATGTGGACTGCCGTCTTACCGGGTTGTATATTATTTGTTAGGGGCACGACCGGGTTGAGATTGATGTCACCATTTGTACATATTATTTTCATTTTCTTTACTAGGATTATCCCGCGGTGGAGTGCTCGAATAGCTGGGTTCTAGAAGGCAACAAACCCGCATCTCATGGCGTTGAGACGGAGGGGGCTTCATTCTAGAATTGACGGGCTATTCGCCACACTCGTAGGGGGTATAGGATTACCCACGGAAGGGTGCCCTAGTTACCAGATTCCGTGAAGTGCTGGGTGGCCCATTCACTTTGTTGAAGGGGTCTGCCTCACTTTTGGGATTGGCAGGTAATTTGCCGTGCTCGTAGGGGTCTAGGTTTTCGTTGCACAGGCTATCCACACGACCGGGAATGCCGGGTTTTATTTTTGGCTCAAATGAAACCCGGGGCTCCAAGTTTATCCACCTTTCTGTATTGTTGCCTGAGATTCTGTGATGTTGCTTATTATCATGCCTGGGACGAATATTATATATACTTATATATATACTAGTAGATGTTGTATATGTTTTGCACCCGCGCTAGTCCAGCCCCCGCTCTGTCGTTAGTTAAGTAACCTAACGGGTGATGACGGGGCCCCATGGAGAATGCAGATGTCATATACGTACATTTTATTTTCGTTCTTTTTGTGGTGTGATAGGCTTAACTGATGGGAACACATTAATATTAAATAATGCAAGATAAAGAAACCTAACATGATGCTGTTGGAACAAATTTCGAAAAACTATAGTTATATTCTTTCGCTTTGCATAGTGGTATTCGGTTGTGAATATCCAGCACCTCATTTTAGGAGGCAAGAGCCGAGATCCTTTCGCGGGGAGTGACCTCTTGAGCAAAAGTCTATGCTGTAAATTACTCGGTTTTTTTCCAAAACCACAAGTTTTCAAAAGCGGAACTTAAACCACTCTTTTTCAAAACTGCTCAGGTTTCTTCCACGATATCAAGTTCATTACGTTAACGGGTTTTTCGCCAAAAACCCACCCGTAGCCCTCTGCCATTTCTTACAAATATCACGTAGTATTCATGCTATGTATGTTGGCCTACGTCAAGGTATAGTGAATGGTAGCTAAGTAATACTTGTTTGTTGTATGCATATGCGAATATTTAGGACAGTCGTACAGTTATTTTGGCCTACGTCAAGGACTTGTACGAGTGGGTCTAAGTTAATACAGGATAATGACGGGTTGAACTTGACTAACGACTTATGATATGTTGGCCTACGTCAAGGTCATAAGTGTTAGGGGCAAAAACCATATCGGGAGTTTCAAATATACATGAAACTTGTTAGTGTTGCATATCTTCTGGAATGTGGTGACTAGAGTGGCTTCCATCTAGGTTATCATGCGATGATAGTTGGATCCTGATCCCACTGATAAGTAGGATTACTCTTGGATGATTTTCTCACTTAACAATCAATGTTACAAACCAAGTAGGTGTCTAGAACGGTGTTAGCGGGGCTATGCCTCCAGGAAAAGAGATTATGTAATTAATGAACTTCGCGAAAACGTTAGAAAACCTCCCTCGAAGTACCGACACCAGCATGACCGAAAGGTTAAGCAAGTATTATGATATGCGATTAATCCCAACTAATTCTTCTTTTAAGGTTTGAAGAAGAATTCGAGGAAACAGTGGGAGCCATTCTGATTAGATAAACTAATAACTAATCTAATCTTGAAAGAGCGCACGCTGAGTGTTTCTTTTCTCTCTCTCCAGGTAGAAACCATTTCACGCCCTAATCAAGATAATAAAATGTATCGCTTGACCGATCCGAATTCTTATTCGGGGCTGGGGAACGTCAATTTGGCTTAACCTATGACAGCAGTCATGAGTATGAGCAGAGGAAAGAGGATTGCATGAATTCCTTGATGATCCCGTCGAAGAAGAAGCATACTATTGCATCATCTTCAGGTGTTCTTGTTATTGAGAACTATTTTTTGGTCAGTCCTACCTCCTGGGTACTCGATACCGAATCAAGATTTCATATCTGTAATTTATTACGGGGACTGAGAAAAAGTAGGATGGTTGGACCTGATGATATGTCCCTCAGAGTAGGGAACAGAGCACAAGTTGATGCTTCTGCCGTCGGTGAATATCACCTAGCGTTGCCAAATGGCAATACTATGATTTTGAACAATCGCTACTATGTACCTTCCATGGTTTGCAACATCATATCAGTTTCTTTACTTGATAAAGTTAGATATAACTTTGTTCTTGATAGAAATATTATGAACATTTACCTTAATCAGGTACAGGTTGCAGAAGGTACACTCTGTAATGGTATCTATGTTCTTAATCAAAACACAGTTCTCAACGTACAAAACACACGCAAGAGAAAGAGTTCAGAAATGAACAAATCCTACTTTTGGCATTGTATACTTGGTCATATTGGAGAGAAAAGACTCAGTAAGTTGCATAAAGATGGATTTTTGGATATGTTCGAATTTTCATCTTATGAAACTTGTCATTCTTGTCTCAAAGGAAAAATGACCAAATGTCCATTCACCAGACACGGAGAAAGAGAAATAGAGCTCTTGCGACTCATACACAGTGATGTATGTGGTCCAATGTCTATACATGCAAGGGGTGGATTCTCATACATCATCACATTCACCGACGATCTCTCTAGGTTCGGATATGTGTATCTCATGAAACACAAATCTGATGCTTTTGAGAAATTCAAAGAATTCAGAAACGAAGTAGAGAACCAGATTGGCAGAAGTATCAAGATCTTCCGATCGGATAGAGGAGGCGAGTACTTAAGCACGGAATTCCTAGATTACCTAAAAGAGAATGAAATTCTCTCTCAGCCTACTCCTCCGTATACATCACAGCACAATGGCGTATCCGAGCGAAGGAACATTACCCTATTGGTTATGGTTCGCTCCATGATGAGTAATGCTGAGTTACCTCTTCCTTTCTAGGGGTTTGCTCTTGAATCTGCTGCATTCATATTGAATAGAGCACCGTCCAAATCAGTTCCTACCACCCCATATGAAATATGGAGTGGGAAGAGACCATGTCTTAATAACATTAAGATATGGGGGTGTCCTGCTTTTGTTAAAAAGCAGAACCCAGATAAACTCAAGGCAAGATCTGTATTGTGTAAGTTTGTGGGATACCTTAAGCATTCACGGGGGTATCTGTTCTACCACACCGAGGAACAGAAGGTGTTTGTTGCTCGTCACGCCACCTTTTTAGAGTGGCAATTTCTTGCAAAAGAAATTGCGGGAGTACGGTGGAACTAGAAGAAATTCAGGAACCACAAAAAGAAAGAGAAGATTTGGTAGAACCCTTAGATTCAGTAATACTCGACGAGCCTCAGCCAATCCGCAGATCTGGTAGGATTTCTCATCCGCCCGAGAGATACTATGGCTTTCTCATAGACGGGGATCGAGAGGATTGCATCTTGGAAGAAGATGACCCTACCAGTTTCGGGCAGGCCATTATCAGTAGGGACTCTGATAAGTGGCTGGATGCTATGCGATCCGAAATGGAGTCCATATACACCAATAAAGTGTGGACCTTGGATATTGCTCCACCTGTGGTAAAACCCGTTGGATGCAAATGGATCTATAAAAGGAAACTTGGTGTAGATGGGCAGGTGGAAACCTATAAGGCTAGACTCGTTGCAAAAGGTTTTCATCAAACTCCAGGTGTAGACTATGACGAAACCTTTTCTCTAGTGGCAATGCTCAAATCCATTCGGATCCAACTTGTTATTGTGCCTTCCATCACTATGAGATCTGGCAGATGGACGTAAAAACGGCTTTTCTGAATGGAAGTTTAGAAGAGTGCGTTTATATGGATCAGCCGGAAGGTTTCATAGACAATGGGAGCAGCGGGAAGGTGTGCAAGTTGCTTAAATCCATTTATGGATTAAAACAGGCATCGTGAAGCTGGAACATCTGTTTTGATAAAACAGTCAAGGGATTTGACTTCATCAAAAACGAGGATGAGCCTTATATTTATAAAAAGATTGTAGGACGAACTGTCGCGTTCCTAGTCTTGTACGTGGACGATATTCTTTTGATAGGAAATGACATTCCTATGCTACAATCGGTCAAGCTATTCTTATCACAAAGGTTTTCCATGAAGGACCTAGGTGATGCCTTGTACATTCTGGGGATTAAGATTAACAGAGATAGATCTAAGAGATTACTGGGACTTTCACAGTCTAGGTGCATAGAGACCGTACTAAAGAGATTTAGTATGGAAGATTCTAAGCGTGGTAATATACCCGCATTGCACGGAATCACCCTCTCCAAGGAGATGTCTCACAAGACTGACGAGGAGAGGGTTCGCATGAGCACTATACCCTACACTTTAGCGGTAGGATCTATAATGTATGTGATGCTATATATAAGGCCAGATGTAGCATATGCGCTAAGCGTGGTGAGCCGGTATCAGTCGAACCCAGGTGAGGACTACTGGACTGCAGTAAAGAACATTCTCAAATACCTAAGAAGGACTAAGGAGATTTTCTTGGTTTACGGTAATGGAGACCTAAAGGTCGAGTCTTTTACCGATTCAAGCTTCCAGAGTGATAAGGATGACAGCAAGTCTTGAAGGGTTCCGGCAGCGCCCCGGCCATCAAAACGCGGCCAAAATGCGGAACAAAAATTTCTAAAACCGGCGCTACCGTTACCCGATTTACGTATCGATCTTAAACCCTAAACTAGCAAACTAAGAAGAGGTTAGAATCGTTATACCGAGTTGATCCGTGTCCTTCGGTCTTCATTCCAAGCTCCTAGGGATCCTTTGATGATGTTTGGTTGCCGGTCTTCCTCCATCTCCGATGATCCACCCGAGGGAAACGACGCAAGCTCCAGCCTCGTCAAACGAGACAACTGACGCTCCAAAGTCGCTAGCTATGAAGAGTGAGGGTTTATGAAAGTATCAATATAATTTTCTCTCATCTCATGTGCTCCATGGAGCAACCATAGAAGAAGAATGGAGGTAGTGAAGCTTTGGCATGAACAAAAATGGTTAAGTCTTTTTCTTGAGAGCATAAGAGAGTGGGAGTAATGTGTAATGAAGTGTAATGTAACAAATGAAATTAACCCCATCCCCCAATGAATTGGCCGGCCCCCTTCTCTCATCCCCACAAAAAAATGTCAATTTTCTTTTCCAATTATTGCAATAAACAAATGCACCATACTTTGAAGTCCATGCTTTGACCCATGCCTAAAGTCACATCACCTTTTCCACCCCATTAATAAAAGCAAATGATTTTCTAAAAATCAATAATGAGGTGGCATCTTCTAGAAGCTATTCCGTATAAAACACGGAATACTTCCCAGTACATGTATCGAAATACATATACGCGTATTCGTACCAAAATACGAATAGCCAAGAGAGAAAACGAATAGTGAACAATAATACTAGAATACATATATATATATATATATATATATATATATATATAAATACATATGTAAATTATTAAATCAAAAAACCCGATTTAATAATCCGGCTTAATCCTAAGCCGCTAGTATTATCAATCGTCCGATTAAAGTCAGCGCAGCATGCACATATTTAATCGGACACCTGTATGTACCAACATACGTCATGTACATCATATCGCCTGAACCGTGAAAACCCTCTGTATGGGACTCTAAAGACTCGTCAATACGCTGGCAGTGGGTTTAACCACAAGCACATCAGCGGAACTATCTGTACGTAACGGCTATCCAGGTATTGAGCGAAAGGAGGCCGACGAGCAAACTCATCCTGAACCCCTACCGAGCCTGACAGTGACAATATCCGTACATTCCGGTCTGTGTAATTGCACGGCGGCGTTCCGACCGTCAATCCGACGCCGGAATGCGGAAACGATACTTTACTTTAACTTTTGAACCGGCACCACCGCGCACTATAAAACCCGGATCGGGCAATTAATCTAATCCTAGCTAACTAGAGAAGGGGTAGAGAGATATACCGAGCGATCCGTGTCCTTCGGTCTTCTCGTCGTCGTCTCGATCTCCCCGCGGAATCTCCGGTCTTCTTCTCCTCGTCGGAAGGGCACCACATTGCCGGGTTCTTTTACGGGCTCCCACCTCTGGACCGAGGCAACTCGGGCACGAAGTTGGCGAGCCGACGTGCCTAAGAAGTGCTGTAGAATAGTGTGGAACTCTATGTCTCATGGGGTTTGAGGAAGTTGCCATATTGGTGGTGGAAATGAACTATAAACTTTTTGATCAACTTTGGAATTTTGCAAGCATCAAGAGAACAAAAATCACTCTCCAAAAATTGTGACCCCCTCACACAAATTGTGGCCGGCCCCTTCAAGAATGAAATGAGAATTGGAGTGAGAGAAAAGTCAAGTGGGGAGGAAGCTATCATGCAAGAGAGAGAAAAAGGATGATAATGAAATATCATGATCACTACAAACCCTCACTCCAAATCAACCCCATCATCAACAACTATGATTACTCCAAAAGTCAAGCAATCATGGACTAAAGAAGTCAAATGAAGGTACAATCATCATGAGGCAACAATATGCAAAGGCCACCCTCCACAATGCTAATTTGCACAATTGCAAATAAGCCCTCCTCCACCAATTTTCAGCCAAGGAAAGATACAAAGGAAAATGGCCGAAACGGAATGCAAACTGGCAACTTCAGAAAAACGATCCCGTAATAAATTACAGGAAAATCCCGCTACTTTATATACATACCCGCATTTGTATTCCGACTGAATACAAATACAATAAGACAAATCTACACTGTACAATACTAGGATCCGGCTTAAACCAAAGCCCGCTAGTATTAACCGTCCGATCATGATCCGTGCAATACCGCACGTACATGATCGAACCCTGCCATATCTCTATACGGCCTCTACAACGTTTCGCCCGAAACTTGAGAAAACGGTCTGTGGGGGACTCTAAAGACTCGTCAACACTTTGGCTGTGGATTTAACCACTAGCACGTCAGATATATTAGCCATACGTAACGGTCTACCAGGTATTGACAAAAAGGGACATCGATGAGCGAACTCATCCTGACACCCTACTGAGCCTGTCAGTGACAATATCCGTACAGTCCGGTCCGTTCGTCTATGAGCATCGCATGACGGGCCTAGGGGGTTGGTAAAAGTCAGACCCCCAAAAGCGGTACAAGTCGTGTCGGAGTGTAGCCCAGAACACCCTGAGATACTACTGGAATACCTACCAGTAAATCTCCTGCCTTGGCCAAGGACTTCGTGTAATGGCTCTCCTAGACACAGTGAGACCTCACCCCCAATACCAGGAGAGACGAACCCCTGCAGATCCGCTCACTGCCTCCATGTGGCTCGGGACTGTACCCAACTAAAACCTGTTTGCACGTCTCCTTTGAGCGTGGAAGGGTAGTAATCAAAGTACAGTGGGAACTCACACGAGACAAATGACGATCTCAGGTCGATGAACTAACCTGTACACATGTCACCAGGGAACTGCTATCTGACGTCAGGTATATGACCAACTAGCATGTTCCCGGCGAGTCCTGTCCGGTGTACTCATAACCCAATGAGAACCTGTATACATCTTAGGTGAACCAACTGACACCAGTGGCTTGTGAGACCGGCCACCGCCCCTCGTCGGGGTCTCGACTGTATACACTAGTCTACTTTGGAGTATCGATGCCCTGTCTCGAAACTCCTACGACTAGGGACCTTTTAAGGATGTGCTTATAGACTATCAGCTCCCACGTATATGATCGCCCTCATACTGCTGGCAGTCAAGCAAGAATCCTAGGGGCTCTATCAACGCGCAATAGTGACCTGTAAGGTCACCTAAAGCAGTACATGATGATAAAGATAAACCAGATAGCATACTATCATCTTGAGTAAGACTGTCCTATCGAGATAGGTCCTCCATCAACCATTGCAATCACGTGCCTGTGATCCAATAATTGACTTTGAGGGCACTATCTCTAACAATCTCCCACTTGCACTCAAGGCTAATTATTGCGATGTCGCTTACTCACAGCCCGTGTGATACCGAACACCCAACTCCTCTACTAATCAGTCTCAAAAAACCCGTTTGCGAAACTATTGCGTTCGAGGAATAGCCTCAGTGAGTGGATCCGCCTTGATGTTTCTTTCTATGTCTTTCTTTATCTCAAGTTCGCGGAGAAACCCATCTCCCGAAATGAGCAATACCTGTCTTAGAATATGTCTGGATGTCTGATGGGACCTAGCTCATAAATGAACTCCAAATCCAAACTTTTTAGACTGTATCGTCAACTGAACTTAATCAGTATCCTACGTCATGCCTCCCTCAGTATCCCCTTGGACCACCTGTCCAAAATACTGCCCTTCGTCAGAAGGAAAACTATAACTCTGACAACCAATTTGTCATCCAGGTCACCTTGGAAGCCTGGAATGATAACTGTCTCCCGAAAGAGACTATTGTTATCATATCCCTAGAATATTCACTTATGTTCTAAAACTGCTTCCGTTCGTTTCTCCAGGATTGGATCAATATCAATTTTTTGCATCCACTACAAAAACAACATCTGGTGTGGTACTTGACATCTCATGATTGACTCAATTGCCTAAGCAAGTGATCTGCCAATCATGCACATCCCTCTCCCCTTTAGTCTGTAAGACACCTTTAGAGAGGGCGACTCCATCACCTGCAGGTATACTACCGTGCCAGGAGTCGTCCATTCTAAAAACTCTTAGAATGCTGTCTAAGTACCCTGATTGGGAAACCACCCAAATCTAGATCTAGTAACCAGAATGTCTTGATATTATACCCAATTCCTATGTGGAGAAAACACTGTGTGACAACCACAGTATAACCGATCGTAGTATAGGAATATCACTTCCTACTCTGTGTATGTCATCCAAATACCAGGACATCACACCCTACTACCTTCTTAACAGATCCATCCCCTATTCTGATGAAGTCAAACCTATGACTGTCATATCAGAAATAGATGATCTATCTCCCCTATATCTGCTTTAGTCTATAAATAGACATAAGCCACTTGTCCACCAATGCTTCCGCTGCTCCCACTGACTACGACAACCCTCTGGCAGAGTCATATACACGTACACTTCTAAAGCTAGTTTAGAACGACGCTATACTCATCCCCTTGCCGGGTCTTGCAGCCTGGAACAACAGCAATGGCAAGTCTAGGTAAACAAGAACCTCCCTGTCACCGTCCTTGAGGCATACCGAAGTACCTCTCGAGTGCCTGAGTTTACCCACCATATCTGCGGAGTGGCCAATGGAATGTCAAACCAGATTGAATCTTTAGGTTCTAATCAAATCTTCAGTAATCGTTTGCGGTTCTGGAATCACTTCCAGTTCTACCATACTCCCACTACTGTTTTATGAAAAAAATCCATTTTTATTAAAACTGTGGCGAGTCTAGAACAATATCACTATTGATCTTCCAGATGGTAGAAAGTCAACCCTTGTCATAGCCTGGCTCAACCCACAAACAGCCATTACAGAAACGTGCCTTGAGTTATCCAGAGTCTGGTTTTAAGCATAAGCCGGACAACTCCCCGTACCTTAACATCGTTAAGATATGAACTGTTCTATATCCAATATAGAACCAGAGGCACTGATTCAATTGAACCAGATTCAAATCATGCAGATGTCTCCAGTGCATGTTAAATAAATGGAAAGAGGCCGATCATCGTTTACTCAACTTAGGAATGCTTCCAATTATGAGTAATCTAAAAAAGAAGCAAGTCCTTTAATCATTATTATCAACTGAATACCCTACACAAGTATCTACATCTTCGAGCACCTTGAAGAATCCCGATACTTGCAACACCTGGTTCTCTACTTTGTTCATATACCTATAACTTCTCAAAATTCAGACCTTGTGTTTCTACGAAACACTTATCTAAGAACTAGAGAAGTCATAAGTAAACCGAATATAGTACGAGGACCAACCCCTCTGTCCTAATGGATACTGGACAACATACAAAACTCTATACAAGTCCCTTGAGTCTGATAACTCAATCCCTGTGTGTCGTAGGTTGAAAACTGTACCTATGGTTAAGAAGAATTACACCGATGTTTAATGCTTCTTACCTAACCATCCACTGATATAGGTAAATGTCATGGACATAATTTCAAAAAGGTATATCCCACTCTATAAAAATAGACGTACAGATGTATCAATTTGAAATTGGTGCATAACAGCGGATATTCAAAACCAAATATTTGTCGACCGGCAAACAACCCAGGCGATTTCCTCAAATATCACCAATTACAAAGAATCCCGATATAATGAAGATGATCACCTAATTCCCAATAACTTACTCCCACTCATCATCTGTAAAACCATACAGATGTGAGAATCATACCCGGTAAATACATACCCTGGAGCAAGATCTGATTGGGAAATCGGTTTTCTTTTAACAGTACACAGTGAAACTGAAACATTGAAATGTTTCAATGGGGTATCCCGGTATTCCTAGTAATGCCTCTTCCATTATCCAGATTCACAACTGTAACCGTGTATTTCTTTGCCATCTTTCCAAATCCCATTATATGTCTTTAGTCGTTACCTTCTGTACACCCTCTTAGGCTAAATGGTTTTCTTCCTTCCCTACCGTTCGGCACCAGCCTATGGTTTGGAAGAAGACTATCCAATAAGCATAATGGGTGTACTGCCCTAATCCTAGGAGCACTCGCAACGCGAGAGAAGGTGAAGATAAAAGACATCTGAATAAACCTTATTCCTATTTCTCCTGAACCAGAATCCATCCCCGAACTGGAACAAGTTCCTTTCAAGTTCGTATATAACCATACGATGGAGTATCCAATAAACTGTGGATCTTCGTAGTGATACGGAGTGTCCTGGAGAAATACAAAGGTGAAGTGGGAGTGGTAATGAAATACTTGGTTTGGTCGTGAATAGCAGTCGCAATTTACTTTGCCCTCTTACTAATCCCTTGATATGTCTTTACTTAATACCTTCTGTACACCATCGTTAGGCTAATTGGTTTTCTTCATTCCTTACCGGTCGGCACCTGCCTATGGTTTGGAAGAAGACTATCCAATTTGCGTAATAGGTGTACTATCTTCTAAACCAAGGAGTACTCGCAACCTGAGAGAAGGTAAAAGGAAAAGACAACTGAATAGTCCTTTTCGTTTTCTCCAGAACCGGAAACCATCCTCGAATAAATTCCTTCGAGTTCGTATATAACCATACGATGGTTTTATCCAATGGAAGTGGACGTTCGTAGTAGTACGGGGTGTCCTGGAGAAAAAGGGTAAAAGTAGGAGTGGCAATGAGGTTTGCAACTCTGACAATCCAAAAGCCAGTGTTTAAGAAGGTTCGGTTAATTTTGGTCACTGAGTCATAGTCTTAGGGTCGAGTCATGGTCGCTGCCGAAGAGAGAGAGAAAAGAAACACTCAGCGTGCACTCTAACCTAGATCAGAATGGTTACCAATTTATCTAATCAGGAAACCTCCCACTGTACCGTCAAATTCTCCTCCAAACCTGAAAGAAGAATTAGTCGGGATCACCCGAGGAGTAAACCAACTAATCAGTGGGAATCGGGATCCAACTATCATCGCATGATAACGTGACGGAATCCGCTCACGTTATCACACTCCAGAAGGTATGCACATATCTGGCAAGTTTCAGTTTCTTTAGAAACTCCCGATGTGATTTTTACCCCATGCTCTTATGACCTTGACTTTGGCCAACAAATCATAAGTCACATGTCAAGTTCTACCCGTCATTCTCCAGGTTAATTTGAACCCACCCGTACCTATCCTTGACTTTGGCCAACAAGGCAGTACGACTGTCCCAAACCAACGTATTTATCTATGCTGCATATGAATACCCAATAGCTACCAAACACCGTGCCTTGACTTTGGCCAACAAACACAGCTTGAATACTATTGATTATCCATATGAAACAACGGAGGGCTACGAATGGTTTCTGGCGAAAAGCTTTAACGTAATGAACTTGATATCGTTGAAGGAACCGGATAGCTTTTAAAAATATAGTGGCGAAAACCTTTGCTAAAGAGGTCACTCCCGGTGAAGGGATCTCGGCTCTTTCTCCATAGAATGAGGTGCAGGATATTCCAACTGAATACCACGATGCAAAGCAAAAGTAAACAACTATAGTGAAGTTATTTCCCTGACGCAAACTTCTGTCCAAAGGGTCACTCTCGGTGAAGGGATCTCGGCCCTTGCCTCGTCGACTGAGATGCAGGATATTCCAACTGAATACCACTGTGCAAAACAAAAGAGAACGCCCTTGCAATAACAGCTTTTTGAAAATTGTTCCAACAACATCAGAATAGGTTTGTTTAGCTTGCATTGATCCGAATCAACGCAGTCCCATCAATTGATCACACCAATAAAGAATGAAAATAATGATGTACGTATATGCCATCCACATTCACCACTGGGTCCCGTCATTACCCGTTAGGTTACTTAACTAACGACAGAGTGGGGACTGGACTAGCGCGGATGCAAAACATATACAACATCTACTAGTATATATATCAATATATAATATTCGCTCAAGGCGTGATAAAATGCGACATCACAGAAATGTAATAAGCATCACAGAACAATACAAATATCTGGGATCCCCGGGTTTCATAGAGCCGCTACTGAAACCCGACGTTCCCCTGGTCGTACGGATAGCCTGTGCAATGAAATCCTAGACCCCTAAGGGCGCGGCAAGTTACCCGCCAAAACCTGAAGCGAGGCAGCCCCCTTCAGCAACGTGAATGGACCACCCAGCACTTCACGGAATCCGGTATCTTGGGCACCCTTTCTGGGTCAACCTGTACCCCCTACGGGTACGACGAATAGCCCGCCAATTCTAGAGTAAAGCCCCCTCCGTCTCAATGCCATGAGATGCGGGCTCGCTGCCCTCTAGAACCCGGCTATCCGTGCACCCCTCCTTGGGATAATCCTAGTATAGAAAGTAAAATATACATACAACGGGTACATCGACCTCACCCTGGTCGTGCCCCAAAAGAATAATATACAAACATGCAGTGACGGCAGTCCACATGTCGGACGCTCGTCCCGCAATATCAAATGTACATATAAAACGAAACTGTACTAACATTGCATCCAGGCTATCCCCACGACCAATCCGCAACATCACAGCACAACACAGAACATCAACGTGAATGTCACGTTCGCAAATCCGTCTAAAAGGGCTACAGCAGTTAGACAGGATTTACCGATCAAATGACTTTCACGGTCGCAGATATAATGTAAATACTGTGAACTAACATGTTTAAACTTTTCGATCGACTAAAAATTTCCCGAAGTGGGCCCCAAGCACAACTGTAGCACTCAAAAAATTCTGGGCCCAAACAGAACATTCCAAAAACCCTATTTTCAACTCAAGAGCTCTCTGTAAAATTTTGGTGCACTGAACAGTTAAAGTGGCGGCGGAACCGCGGCCCAAGCTTGGGTTTGGCCACGGTTCCGCGGTGGAATAGTGAGTTCACGCGACCAAATTTTTACAGAATGCTTAGAATTCCCTGCACATATTTCTGCAATGTACTGAAAAATTTTTCGAGCCAAAAATAAATCGACAGAAAACTGATGCATTTGAAAACGCGGTTTCGAAATTTTTGTTCGATCGAGATCTAAACACGTTGGAGCAAGCTAGACTAGGTTAATGGCCTGTCTCTGATACCAGTGTAAGTCCACGGTGGCGCCCCGGCCGTCAATCCGACGCCGGAATGCGGAAACGATACTTTACTTTAACTTTTGAACCGGCACCACCGCGCACTATAAAACCCGGATCGGGCCATTAATCTAATTCTAGCTAACTAGAGAAGGGGTAGAGAGATATACCGAACGATCCGTGTCCTTCGGTCTTCTCGTCGTCGTCCCGATCTCCCATCGCAATCTCCGGTCTTCATCTCCTCGTCGGAAGGGCACCACATTGCCGGGTTCTTTTACGGGCTCCCACTTCTGGACCGATGCAACTCAGGCACGAAGTTGGCGAGCCGACGTGCCCAAGAAGTGCTGTAGAATAGTGTGGAACTCTATTTCTCATGGGGTTTGAGGAAGTTTCCATATTGGTGGAGGAAATGAACTATAAACTTTTTGATCAACTTTGGAATTTTGCAAGCATCAAGAGAACAAAAATCACTCTCCAAAAATTGTGACCCTCTCACACAAATTGTGGCTAGCCCCTTCAAGAATGAAATGAGAATTGGAGTGAGAGAAAAGTCAGGGGGGAGGAAGCTATCATGCAAGAGAGACAAAAAGGATGATAATGAAATATCATGATCACTACAAACCCTCACTCCAAATCAACCCCATCATCAACAACCATGATTACTCCAAAAGTCAAGCAATCATGGACTAAAGAAGTCAAATGAAGGTACAATCATCATGAAGAAACAATATGCAAAGACCACCCTCCACAATGCTAATTTGCACAATTGCAAATAAGCCCTCCTCTACTAATTTTCAGCCAAGGAAAGATACAAAGGAAAATGACCGAAACGGAATGCAAACTGGCATCTTCAGAAAAACGATCCCGTAATAAATTACAGGAAAACCCCACTACTGTATATACATACCCGCATTTGTATTCCGACTGAATACAAATGCAATGAGACAAATCTACACTATACAATACTAGGATCCGGCTTAAACCAAAGCCCGTTAGTATTAACCGTCCGATCATGATCCGTGCAATACTGCACGTACATGATCGAACCTTGCCATATCTCCAAACGGCCTCTACAGCGTTTCGCCCGAAACTTCAGAAAACGGTCCGTGGGGGACTCTAAAGACTCGTCAACACTTTGGCTGTGGATTTAACCACTAGCACGTCAGAGGTATTAGCCATACGTAACGGGCTACCAGGTATTGACAAAATGGGAAAACGATGAGCGAACTCATCCTGACACCCTACTGAGCCTGTCAGTGACAATATCCGTACAGTCCGGTCCGTTCGTCTATGAGCATCGCATGGCGAGCCTACGGGGTTGGTAAAAGTCAGACCCCCAAAAGCGGTACAAGTCGTGTCGGAGTGTAGCCCAGAACACCCTGAGATACTACTAGAATACCTACCAGTAGATCTCCTGCCTTGGCCAAGGACTTCGTGTAATGGCTCTCCTAGACACAGTGCGACCTCACCCCCAATACCAGGAGAGACGAACCCCTGCAGATCCGCTCACTGCCTCCATGTGGCTCGGGACTGTACCCAACTAAAACCTGTTTGCACGTCTCCTTTGAGCGTGGTAGGGTAGTAATCAAAGTACAGTGGGAACTCACACGAGACAAATGACGATCTCAGGTCGATGAACTAACCTATACACATGTCACCAGGGAACTGCTATCTGACGTCAGGTATAAGACCAACTAGCATGTTCCCGGCGAGTCCTGTCCGGTGTACTCATAACCCAATGAGCACCTGTATACATCTTAGGTGAACCAACTGACACCAGTGGCTTGTGAGACCGGCCACCGCCCCTCGTCGGGGTCTCGACTGTATACACTAGTCTACTTTGGAGTATCGATGCCCTATCTTGAAACTCCCACGACTAGGGACTTTTTAAGGATGTGCTTATAGACTATCAGCTCCCACGTATATGATCGCCCTCATACTGCTGGCAGTCAAGCAAGAATCCTAGGGGCTCTATCAACGCGCAATAGTGACCTGTAAGGTCACCTAAAGCAGCACACGATGATAAAGATAAACCAGATAGCATACTATCATCTTGAGTAAGATTGTCCTATCGGGATAGGTCCTCCATCAACCATTGCAATCACGTGCCTGTGATCCAATAATTGACTTTGATGGCACTATCTCCAACTGTCTGTTCGTCTAAGAGTATCGCATATCGAGTCTAAGGGGGTGGATAAAGTCAGACCCCTAACAACGCGACATTTAGTGTCGGTATGAAACCCATCAACACCTGAGAAACTATCGATCCTGGATCGATAATTCTCGTCCACCGTGGCTACGGATTTTTGGTGATGGTCATCCGTACACAACGCGACATCAACCCCCAATACCGGGGGAGACGAATCCCTGACGATCCGATCACTGCCTCCATATGGCTCGGGACTGTACCCAACTAAAACCTGTTTGCACGACTCCTTTGAGCCGTCGTGGGGTAGTAATCAAAGCACAGTGAGAACTCACACGAGACAAATGACGATCTCAGGTCGACAGACGAACCTGTACACATGTCACCTGGAAACTGCTATCTGACAATATGTATAATACTAACTAGTGTAGGGTGTTTTTCGTCACTTAATTGAGATGGGAATACACGCGCGCTTGTAAGGCGTACTACAGATTCCCCCTGCCTAGGGCAGACCGAGGTTTAATGATTATGGGGATCTGAATCTCCGGCAGCCGCGGACTAAGCTGCCGTTAATTACCCCCCGCCTTTGAGGCGAGAGAACCTCCGATTGACGGGTTAAACCGGCCATGCGAACTCAATGTGCAGTGTACGTGTGTTGTGTTTTTGAGGGGGGGTTTAAATATATCGGGAGCCACGCAGAATTTTTACGGGGGTCCCGCTACCTGGATAGCAAGCTGGGGGGGGGGGGGGGGGTAAAGGAGGCTAGCAGCCCTCTTGCGGGATGCGGGGCAGCGGCCCGTTAGAAATTTTTTCTAACAGCGACAGTGTCGTGGAGTATGTGTATGTGTACATATGTATACATATGTATATATATACATGTATATATAAATAAATGGGGAAAAAGACATCCAAAGGATGCGTGGGGCCAGCGCCTAGGCGCTTGAGCGCAACGCGCCACGTGTCGGCACGTGGGCACTTTGCGCTCGGACGCTGGGCACTTGAGCGCAAGCGCGCCACGTGGGCGCTTTGCACTCGAGCGCAGAGTGCTGGAGTGCAACGCGCCACGTGTCGGCACGTGGGCGCTTTGCGCTCGGACGCTGAGCGCTTGAGCGCAAGCACGCCACGTGTCGGCACGTGGGCGCTGTGCGCTCGAGCGCAGAGTGCTGGAGCGCAACGCGCCACGTGTCGGCACGTGGGCGCTTTGTGCTCGGACGCTGAGCGCTTGGGCGCAAGCGCGACACGTGTTGGCACGTGAGCGCTTTTCACTCGGACGCAGAGCGCTGGAGCGCAAGCGCGCCACGTGTCGGCAAGTGGGCGCTTTGCGCTCGAGCGCAGGGCGCTGGAGCGCAAGCACGCCACGTGTCGGCATGTGGGCGCTTTGCGCTCGAGCGCAGGGCGCTGGAGAGCAAGCGCGCCACGTGTCGGAACGTGGTTGCGCTCGAGCCCCAGTGCACCGGCGAGGAACAGGGGGCTTTTAGCCCCGGAAATTCTCTAAAGAGAAAATATGGTGGAGTTAAACTCCTAAGATGCTTTGGGTTAAGGAAATGGGTTCTTCTTCTGCCTGTGCTGGCCGGATCTTGGATATGAAGAGATGTGAGATTTAAAAATATTTTCTTTTTGAGATCTGATGGCAGATTTGAGTTCCCCTTAGTGGGTTTTGTGGTGGAAAACTATTTAGTTTTGAAAAAGGAAGAGTAAAACTCTTGATTTAATTCAAAAGAAAGAAGAAGGTTTTGGAACCTTGAAGAAGGAGGAAAGATCTCAGATCTAAAACTTTTTTTTGTAGAGAGAAAAGTAGTTGAGATATTTCATTATCTTTTCCTTTATAGGCTATACATTTTACATATAGCCCCTTGGGCTTCACAAAATGGTATTTTGCCTATCCCATGGCTCATGTGCCATTTCTTTTTGCACATAAGTTATGGGCTTTACAAAAATTTGGCTTTATGCCTAATTTTCTTACATTTATCCATAAAATAAAATAAAAGAAATGCAACAAAATTATTTATTACAAAATTTTTATCTTGGCATGGGGGGAGGCCGGCCGCTTCATATTCTGGCTCGACCCGGGCATGGGCCCACTGGATCTGGGCTTGGGCTCACTTGGCTTGGGGTTGACTTTGATTTTGACTTGGTCAACCGGGGTGTAAATTTTTACCCCAACAAATTGCCCCCATCAATAAATGCACACCAGATATGTGGGTCGTGTGCATGAAATTGATGGATCTTCTTTCACGTGGAGGCGACTTGATTTGGTTCCCGCTTTTTGGGAAGCTGGCACTGCCCTTTTTACGACATGGACGGTCGTTGCTTGACATGTCTCTGAGACGGAGTGTCCGTGATAGACGTTTTCCCTGGCCCGGAGTGATCTGGTTCCCTCTTTGTAGGAATCCTGCACTGCCCTTTTTGCTACTTGGACGGTCGATGCTGCCCTTTTTGCGACTTGGACGGTCGATACTGCCATTTTAGCGACGTGGACGGTCGGTGCTGCCCTTTTTGCGACTTGGACGGTCGGTGCTACCATTTTAGCGACTTGGATGGTCGGTACTGCCTTTTTTGCGACTTGGACGGTCGGTGCTGCCATTTTAGCGACTTGGACGGTCGGTACTGCCCTTTTTGCGACTTGGACGGTCGGTGCTGCCATTTTAGCGACTTGGATGGTCGGTTCTGCCCTTTTTGCGACGTGGACGGTCGGTGCTGCCATTTTAGCGACGTGGATAGTCGATGCTGCCCTTTTTGCGACTTGGACGGTCGATGCATCCATTTTAGCGACTTGGACGGTCGGTTCTGCCCTTTTTGCGACATGGACGGTCGGTGTTGCCATTTTAGCGACGTGGACGGTCGATGCTGCCCTTTTTGCCACTTGGACGGTCGATGCTGCCCTTTTTGCGACGTGGACGGTCGGTTTTGCCATTTTAGGGACGTGGACGGTCGATGCTGCCCTTTTTTCGACGTAGATGGTCGATGCTGCCCTTTTAGCGACGTGGACTGTCGATTCTGGATTTGACTTGCCCCGCTTCTTGCGGCGTCAGGGATGAAGTTGGCTTGTTTCCGAGGTGGAATTTGGTTCTGCCAGGGAGGTCATTGGTTGTTTTTCCGACCTGATGTGATTTGGGTTGACATCAGTATCGCTACGCTGGAATATGGTACCAGGAGCGAATCATAATTTGTCATGACAGGGTTTGGGAATTGGTTTTTGTTTGGCATCTGCATTGCTGCACTGGAATAATGTCAGGAGCAACTCATCATTTTTCCCGAGAGGATTTGGGAATTGATGGCTTAGGAGGCAGGTTTAGATCCCTATCACCTAAGACTTTTCAATTTTATGGGCCGCAAGGGTCCCATAAAAGCATTTTCTCCCTACGAGTCGAAAGGATCTCGTAGGTGTATTTTCTCCTTAAGAGTCGTGGGGACTCCTAAGTGTGTTGCTCCTTTGTGAGTCGTGGGGATCTAACGCGGGAATTTTCTCCTCACAAAGTCGAGAGGACTTTGCGAGTGCATTTCATTTCTTTTCTTTTTTACGAGTTTGCGCCTTTTCGGGTTTTCACAAACTCGCCGGCAGTCCCGCAGTTTTTACTCACGGAGACCTTTCGGGTTTTCATCCGTGCCCATTTTGCTTGTGGACATACCGTTCTCTTTTTTTTTTCTCCTTCTTCTTTTTCTCTTTTTTTTGGAGAGATCGGGATTGTTTTACGCCCGTGGATTGTATACGGTTTTGCAGGATGTATGATCCAGACCGTAGGGCCGGAAAGATTTCAGGGATTTGTTGGCGTCTGCATCGCTGCACTGGAATGTGGTACCAGGAGCGACTCATCATTCGCCGTTAGGGTATGGGATTTGGAATTTGGTTGGCGTCTGCATCGCTACACTGAAATATGGTACCAGGAGCGACTCATCATTCGCCACTTTGGGGTTGGGGAGCGATGGCTTAGGAGACAGGTTTAGATCCCTGTCACCTAAGACTTTTCAATTTTATGGGCCGTGAGGGTCCCATAAAAGCATTTTCTCTCTACGAGTCGTAAGGATCCCGCAGGTGTATTTTCTACTTAGGAGTCGTGAGGACTCCTAAGTGTGTTTTTCCTTTATGAGTCGTAAGGATCCCACAAAGGTTTGTTCTCCTCATGTATCGTGAGGACACATGAGTGGGTCTTCTCAATGGAGCATAATTCCAAAGGCGGAGACCAGCTGCGTAACTGGTAATTGTGGTGGGGCATGGGTATGACGAGAATTATTTGAGCCCGTGGATTGTATACGGTAGTCAATTTGGGGACTAACCGTAGGGCTGTGAGAATTTTGAGAAATTGGATTTTGGTTGGCGTCTGCATCGCTGCACTGGAATGTGGTACCAGGAGCGACTCATCATTCGCCGTTTGGGGACTTGGAATTTGGATCTTGTTTGGCATCAGCATTGCTGCACTGGAATAATGCCAGGAGCAACTCATCATTTGCCTTGGGAGGACTTGGGATTTGGGTTTTTGGTCGGCATCAGCACCGCTAACACTGAAGCGAAATGCCAGGAGCGACTCATCATTTGCCGTTGCCCGTTGGGGAACGATGGCTTATGAGACAGGTTTGGGTCCCTATCACCTAAGGCTTTTCAATTTTATGGGCCATGAGGGTCCCATAAAAGCATTTTCTCCCTACGAGTCGTAAGGATCCCACAGGTGTATTTTCTCCTTAGGAATCGTGAGGATTCCTAAGTGTGTTGCTCTTTTGTGAGTCGTAAGGATCTCACGTAGGGGTTTTCTTCTCACAAGGTCGAGAGGACTTTGCGAGTGTATTTCATCTCTTTTCACGAGTTTGCGCCCTTTCGGATTTTCACAGACTCGCCGGTAGTCCTGCTGTTTTTACTCACGGAGCCCTTTCGGATTTTCATCCGTGCCCGTTTTGCTTGTGGACATACCGTTTATTTTTTATTTCTTTTATTTTTTTTCCTCTTTTTTTTTGCCGCTGGTGGGACTTTAAAAGTAGTCTCACCGGCAGGATTTGGGAGAGATAAGGGTCATTTATGCCTGTGGATTGTATACGGTTTTGCAGGATGTATGATCCAGACCGTAGGGCTGATGTGCTCAATTCGCCTACGACTTGGAGCATTCACGTGTAGTATTTCTTGAGATATCGGCCATTGATGGGTGGCATGGGCCTTTCTCCCTCGGCACTTATTAGTTGGTAGGATACTCCGTCAAACACTTTCTCGATGACGTATGGTCCTTCCCAGTTTGGCTCAAATTTTCCCTTGGCATGTCGATTGGGGATGATCGGTCTTTTGAGGACCAACACCAATTCACCTTTCTTGAAAGCACGGAGACGGGTTATCTTGTCATAGTCCCGTGACATTTGGGCTCGGTATAGCTCCAGACTTTGCTGCACCGCGAGCCTCTTTTCTTCGAGGGCATCAAGTTTTTCATGTCGAAGGAGCATGTTTTCCTCCTCCGTCAACTCATGCTGAACGACCATTCTTAAGCTTGGAACTTCGACTTCGAGGGGGAGGACCGCCTCCACTCAAAAGAGCATTGAGTATGGAGTGGACTGAGTTGGAGTACGGTGCGTGGTACGATATGCCCACAATGCCCCGTGAAGCTTGAGATTCAAGTCTCTCTTCTTGGCTGAAGCATTTTTCCTCAGGAGCTTGCATAGAGTCTTATTGAAGGCTTCGGCTAGCCCATTGGCTCTTGGATTATAGATGGAGGAATATCTCCAGTCTATCTTGTGCTGAGTAGCGAATCTTGAGACATTGAAGCTCTTGAAAGAAGGCCCGTTATCAGAAATGATTCTTCTTGGTGTACCGAAGCGGTATAGAATATTATGCTGGAAGAATGTCAGAATATCTTTTGTCTTGACTTCTTTTAGCGGGACAGCTTCAGCCCATCTGGAGAAGTAGTCTGTCACGGCCAGTATGAACCGGTGGACTTTAGATGACGGAGGATCAATTGGGCCAACAATGTCGGTGCCCCAGACTTCGAAAGGCCACGACGCCACCGTAGGATGCAACGGATTTGGATGCTTGTGAATGAAATCACCATGGATTTTGCAGATTTGACATTTCTTTGCATGTTCTCCGCAATCCCGTATCATAGTGGGCCAGTAATACCCAAGTCATTTGATTTGAAGTCGCATCTTGGGGCCAGATTGGTGAGCACCGCAAACGCCCGAGTGATCATCTTTCATGACCTTTTGGGCTTCGGCCAATGACAGACACCTGAGCCAGAGTTGGTCATATGACCTGCGGTATAATGTGTCATTTACAAACACGTATCGGAGAGCTCTTTTCTTCAGCTGAATCCTCGCAGATTTTTCTTCGGGCAGCTTGTCGTATCGGAGGTACTCTATGAAGGGTTCTCTCCAATCGGGCTCGTCTTGGATGATCGAAGATTCTTCGGTGGGACTGCTCTTCTGTTCCGCGCTTTCCTCTTCTCGTAGAGAGACTGGGGGTAGAATTTGCCGGCTCCTGACTGTGATCAGAATTTCGTCCATGTCAGGATCAGCCAGCTCCTTGGCTAAGCGAGCGGGTATGTCGGCTTTTCCGTTCAACGCTCTGGGGATTCTCATTAGTTCAATATGAGTGAACCGTTTCATGAGTTCCACCACCCGGCCTCTGTACCGAGCTAACTCGGGTTTGTATATCTTATAGTCGCCGCTTACTTGGTTGACGACAAGCTGGGAGTCACCGTAAACCCGTATTCGAAGGATTTCCATTTCTATGGCGAGTTCCAAACCAGCTATCAGAGCTTCATACTCAGCTTCATTGTTTGTCCGAGGCTCGGTGAGAGCAAAATAACGCCGTAGGGTTCCCATTGATGGCGTGATGAACACCAATCCTATCCCCGCTTTTACCTCCGGGACGCTTGATCTGCCGGAGCTCCTTATTGATGAGGCCCCATCGAAGTAGAGCTCCCAACATGGCTCATATTCCTCGAGGTGCAGCACTTGTCCGTCGGGTAACTCACAATTTAGCGGCGACCCTTCCGGTATGGGATGGGCAGCGAGAAAGTCTGCAAGAGCTTGCTCTTTTACTGCTTTTTGAGGGGTATAAACTATGTCAAACTCAAGTAGCATGACAACCTATCTTGCCATTCTGCCGGCTAGGCTTGCTTTGGTCATCAAGTGTTTGAGCGGGTCGACCTTGGAGATCAGCATAACCCGATGAGCGAGCAAATAGTGCCTCAGCTTCTTCACAGCAAATATTAGAGCCAGGCATTGCTTTTCGATTGGGGAGTAGTTGTGTTCGCCCCGACTAGAGTTCGACTGAGGTAGTAGAGGGCATTTTCTTATCCCTCCTTGTTATTCTGGGCAAGGAGCGTACCGAGTGACTCATCCAGCGCGGCAGTGTAGAGAATCAGCGGTTTATTTGGAATAGGAGCGGCCAGCACTGGAGGGTGCAACAAGTATTGTTTGATGCTTTCGAACGTTGCTTGACATTCGGCATCCCAGACAAAAGGAGCTCCTTTCTTCATGAGCTTTGAGAAGGGCCTACATCTCCCCGATAAATTTGAGATAAACCTCCGTATATAAGCAAGCTTGCCTTGAAAAGATCTTAGCTGTGTCAGACTCTTCGGAGGGGGCATCTCCATGATGGACTTTATCTTTGATGGGTCAACTTCGATCCCTCGATGTCGGACTATGAAGCCCAGGAATTTTCCCGATGACACGCCAAAAGCGCACTTCAGAGGATTCATCTTCAGATCGTATTCCCTCAGTCTGGTGAGAACGGTCCTGAGATCTTGGATATGATCGACCTTGGCTTTAGTCTTGACGACCAGATCATCAACATAGCATTCGACGACTTTATGGATTAGGTCATCAAAGATATTATTCATTGCCCTTTGATATGTAGCACCTGCGTTCTTCAGTCCGAATGGCATTACCTTGTAGCAATATATTCCGATCGGGGTTCGACATGCTGTGTGCTTCTCATCCTCAGGCGACATCTTGATCTGATTATATCCAGACGAGCCATCCATAAAGGTGAACAGTTCGTAATTTGAGGTGTCATCGACCATCATTTCCATGACCGGTAGCGGGAAGTCGTCTTTAGGACATGCCTTGTTGAGGTCCCTGAAATCGACACAAACTCGGATCTGACCATTTTTCTTCTTCACTGGGACTATGCATGCGATCCAGTCTGCATATTTCTCTTCCCTGATGAAGCCGGCATCGATGAGTTTCTTGGTTTCCTCGATGACCTTTTCTTCCAACTCCCTTCTCATTCTTCGAGGAGCTTGTTTGACTGGCTTAGCATCAGGAGATATAGCCAGCTTATGCACGGCTACCTCAGGGGAAAGGCCAGGCATTTCTTTGTACGTCCATGCGAAGCAGTCGACGAACTCACGCACCAGGGCAATTATCTGCTCTTTCATTTCTTCCGCCAAGAGTGAGCTGATGTAGGTCGGCCTTGGATTATCGGGCGTTCCTAAGTCAATCTCGGTTAGCTCATCAAAGGTTGCTTGTCCGCCATCTTCGAGCTCTTGAGGAGCTTCTTCTAGCTCGGCTATCTCGTCATTATCATTTGATCTTTCGCTGGCCTCACCAACATGGATCATGTAGCACGCTTTGGAATCAGGTTGAATGTAGCCTATGCCCCGTCTATCTGGAATTCATCCATCGATGAGTGCTCGGACCTGGGGTGGATACCATAGCCCTTCGTAAAAGTTTGCTTCGGACTCCGTTTGATATAACCGGCATCCGCACTTCTTAAAGTATTCCCGCATCTCGGGCGCATAGTATCTGGGATTGAGGACGGCACTTATGCTTCTCTCATAGGGAAGGCACGCGATAGAAAGGTCGTCCGGGTGCACAACGGGGTTTGACCTGTAAAACAGGATGCCCTTCTGTCCATTTTTCCTCCCGGGCACGTAGAAAGTTTTCAGCTGGTCCACGGTAGAGACCGACAATGCGTCGAGCTCTTTGCACATCCGTTCCGGCACCCTTGTGATGGCCAGGGACCCTTCTGCGACTTCGAAGGTCTCTTGTAGTTTCGCTTGCTGCATGGGGGGCCGATCTGCACAGCTGTTGCACGAAAGGTCCTCTTCTTCTGACTCTTCAGTATCACTGCCAAGATGAGGGTGGAGTTTGCTGCTAGATGGGCTTTCAGTAACAGATTCGTCCGTATCGCTGCTGAAATGAGGGCGATTTTTGCGGAAGGACAGGCTTCCAGCGTCGGACTCATCAGTGTCGCTGCCGAAATGCGGGCGCACTTGGGTATTTTTGCTTTTGAAAGTGACAGACGGCGTAGATTTGCTTTTGAGTCTTGGGGCTGGTCTATCCTCAGTCAGTTGTGGCTTAGCATTTTGTTGGTTCATAAAGTACCGAGAATCTTCATATCGGACTTCATGTACACCGAACGGCTGGATGTCTCCGTCAATGCGTCTTTCTTCGCCATTTTTAGTATACTTCATGCATTGATGGAGAGTTGACGGAATGATGCCGTAATCGTGGAGCCACGGCCGCCCCAAGAGAATCTTATAAGATGTGTCGGCGTCGATCACGTATATCTTAGCTTCAGTTTGCAGATCCCCAAATTTGATTGGCAAAGCTATAGACCCCAAAACTTGCTGGCAATTTTGGTTGAAGCCTTGAATGACAATCCTTTCCCTTGACAGGTGTCGGACGTCCATTGACAAACTCTTCAGAGTTCGCAAGTTCATGATGTTCACTGAGGACCCCGGATCAATCAATATGCAATTAATTCGATCTCCGTCGCTGTACCCGGTCACGTAAAGCGGCCGATTATGCTCAGCCGTTCCCAGTAGCAAGTCTTCATCCTTAAATGTGACTGCGGCGGCATGCAAAGCGTGCTGGGCTTCTTTCATATTAATTTCCGCAAAGTGAGCCTGATACTGCTCGGGGTTTTGTAGAGCGTGAATGAGAACATCTCTAAGCTCCTTAGATAGGACCAAGGCGTCGTAGATGCTCAGGAGAGACGGAAGCTTCCGGAGATGTGCCAAGACATTATAGTCCACCGAGGAAGGACTTATGTTTTCATCGGCCGGTTCTCTGCCATCTTCTTCATTAGCGACTTGTTTTTCCTTCCCTTTTGGGGCGTTGCCCTGATTTTGCGGTAGAGCCCTGCCGCTTCTGAGCTGGATTTGATTGGCCTTTGTGGTGAGCTCCTCGTCCTCTTCGGGAAAACAGAGCTCATCCTCGGAGTCGCTGCCAAGATGGATGGCGTAGCAGGTCACTACTGGGATCTCTTCATTGGAGTCTTCTTCTAACTCCTCCAGAATTTCAGCCGCTTGTACAGGGAAGAACTCCTTCAATTGAATCAATGTTCTTTCCTTTTGTTCATATTCTTCGAGGGAATCGATATATTTTTGAATGGTCGATCTCCCTGCAGACTCTTTTTCGTGCCGAGCTGCACTTTTCTTCTTCTTGAGCTTCTTGGATTTTGAACCTGATGGAGCCGCATTGGCAGCTGGACTGGTAGGCCTCTTCTGCCCTTCCCATTCCGTCCTGGGTTCTTTCCGAAGTAGCTTTAGCATCTTCTTCGTCTTATTAGATATGTGCGTACTCCACGGAGGTCGCGATGAGTTAGTTTCGTTTGTCAGGGCAGCAGGTTCAGCTGTCTGCTCCCAGAAGGCTTCAACTTCTGTCTGTATAAAGTTGGCGGTTGCAACTTGATTGTTCACCAACACACTTTTGGACAGCTCGATCTCTCCAGCCTTGTACTGCTTCTCGATCCAATCTTTGAAGATATAGCAATCCTCGATCGCATGGCTCACTACTCGGTGGCACGGGCAATATAGAGGATTGTCGGTCATTTTTGCTTCTTGGGGTCTTTTCGACTCCGGCAATTGTAGGCCATTGTTCAAGGCATCTTTAAATATCTTGCGGACCTTGTCCCTTCTGAAAGAGTAAACCTTGTTCTTTTTCTCCTCTAGGGAAGGCCCATCTCCTCCCAGTAATGGCTTTCGAGACCGGTTGGTTTTGGATTCGCCCGCCCTTCGCTTTTCTTCATTGTCGGACGCATTGAAGACATTGGTACTGCTGGAACTCCCGCTTCTACGGTTGTCGTCCCGCTTGCTTTTCCAGGTTTTGTCTCCCTGAGAGTCCGGCGGGGACTCTTGCTTCGAGTGTTCCAGCATTTGGACTTTCTTGGTTAGCTCCTGAAATGTCTTGAGGCCCGCTGTACACAAGAATGGGACCATCCAATTGCTGAGGTTTCCAATGAGAAGGTTGATGGACTGGTCCTGCTCCAGCGGCGGTTCGCACTTGACTGTGAGATTACGCCATCGGGCGATAAAGTCGGTGTTGCTTTCATTCTTCCCCGGCTTGGTCCTCACAAGGTCGGCAATGGAGATTTTATCACTGACACTTATGAACCTTTGCCGAAACAGGGACTCCATTTGGGCAAAGGTAATGACAGACCCGTCCGGTATACTCGCATACCAGTCGAAGGCGACGCCGGTCAGGCTGTTGACAAACTGACGAAGAAGGAGCGCGTCATTAGCCCCTGTATTTCCGCACGATGCTTTGAAGTGTGCGACGTGCTGGTTTGCATTCCCCGTTCCATCAAATCTTCCGAACTTAGGAATGACGTAACCGCTTGGAAACTCAATCAGATCGTACTGCGCGGGATATGGCCGCCCACTACTGCCGATTTCTTTCTGAGCTTCAGCTTCGGCCACCAATGTTTTAACCTTGCTGGTGACCAAATCCATTATCCGATCCTATGTTAGCGGGATAGTGCTATCTGGGGCCAAGGCATCCCCAGTAGCGGAATGTGGCCGGCTTTCATTCGGCTCGACCAGTCTTGGTCCCAAAGGAACAGGCATTGGCTGCCTTGGATTGTCATCACCCGGCTGATTAGTAGCGGCTTGTGCCTGATTCGGAGGCGCTCGAGCAATTTGAGCCGTAAGCTGCATCACCACGTTCGTTAAGTCGTCATTCTTCGAATAGAGCTTGGCCATCTCTTTATCTTTGCTCCTGAGCTGTTTTCGAAGCTCTTGAAGCAGCTCCTGCTCCGCAGTCCTGGGGCGGAAAGTCGGCTCTTCCTCGCTATCCGAGCTTGACTCTACATGGACCGAGGGGTCTATCTTCCTATCATCCTCATCGAGAGGGTTTTCTTCATCCAGCGGGGGTGGCTGTTCTTGGGCGGCGGCAACCACATTCAGGCTAGATTGGGCTTGGGATGTGGTGGCCCCGTCCTTGCTTTTGCTGCGAAGGTTGTCGCTGGGGCGCCCGCCCACCATATAGACCGTATGGATGATATATCCGGCCGTCTTTCTATCATTGGCGGCTGATTTCACGGATCGCTGTCTTGACCCCCTTGCTTCGGTAGCTGGTAGTCGATTGAAGGCGGCTGGCCTAACCAGGTTCTTGAATGGTGCTGGCGCTTCTTTTCTGGATTTGCCCCGCTGCTTTCGTGCGGCACAGAGCGCCTGATAGACCCTTGAAGAGACAGTGTCATACTTTTTCTGTTGGGTCCGGGACACGTCTCTTTGTAGCACTGTTCGGACCGCTGTCTTCTTGATTCTGGCGGTCATGGCATTTTTCTGAACCCACTTCAGAGGCTCGAAGGAATTGCTGATTCTTACGTCCGACTCAGCCGTCGTCGCAGGGCAACCCTGCACTTGGAACTTCACACGATTCTATTTGGCTGAAGCCCTGGCCCTCTTGTTGGCTCGATACCTGAGCCGCTTCTGCCTTAACTTTTCTGTTCTAAGCGCCTGGCAGACTTCGGCTCTTTGGGAAGACGCCGCAGACCGGACGATGGAGGGCTTTGGAGATACGCTCTATTGTGCATTTGTTAGAGTCATCGCCTGAGCTCGTCCGCAACATTTGATGTTGCCCTTTGTACCGAAGTTCTTGCCCCCGCTGGAGCACCAGAGAATCGTTCAGATACCGTCTTAAGTTTCGGTTGTGGTGCCTTGGCGATCATGACATTCGGCCTCTTACCCCTTGAGACCGGCTTGGCCACCTGTTCCGCCGGGATCTCCGCCAGATGAGCGCTTCCGACAGGGTAGATGATGACGGAGCCGAACTGGCGAGGCGGTTCCTCCCACTGTCGACTGAGGCTTGCGGGGAGAACCACACGAGCGTTGATCTTGACCACGTACGGAATCGGGGTCAAGTTGGAAGCTGAATTCGTCTGGGGAGACATTGTCGTCGAAGGTTGATTGCTGCACGGAAAAAAAAACATCATTTCAGTACAGGCAATCAATATGTGTATTGATTGAGTTCGCATGAACGTTTAACCCAAAATATGGGAGGAGAATAGGTCCCACCGGGTGTGCCAAAATATGTACGGTGTTTTTCGTCACCCCATTGAGATGGGAATACGCGCGCGCTTGTCAGGTGTGCTAAAGATTCCCCCAGCCTAGGGTAGGCCGGGGTTTAATGATTATGGGGATCCGAATCTCCTGCAGCCGCGGACTAAGCTGCCGTTAATTACCCCCCGCCTTTGAGGCGGGGGAACCTCCGATTGACGGGTTAAACTGGCTATGTGAACTCAATGTGCAGTATACGTGTGTTGTGTTTTGGAGGGGGGTTTAAATATATCAGGAGCCACCCAGAGTTTTTACGGGGGTCCCGCTACCCGGATAGCGGGCTGGGGGTCAAGGGGGCTAGCAGCCCCCTTGCGGGGTGCGGGGGAGCGCCCCGTTAGAAATTTTTTCTAACAGGGACAGTGTCGTGGAGTATGTGTATGTGTACATATGTATACATATGTATATATATATATGTATATATAAATAAAGGGGGAAAAAGACATCCAAAGGATGCGTGGGGCCAGCGCCTAGGCGCTTGAGCGTAAGCGCGCCACGTGTCGGCACGTGGGCGCTTTGCGCTCGAGCGCAGAGTGCTGGAGCGCAACACGCCACGTGTCGGCACGTGAGCTCTTTGCGCTCGGACGCTGGGCGCTTGAGCGCAAGAGCGCCACGTGTCGGCACGTGGGCGCTTTGTACTCGAGCGCAGAGTGCTGGAGCGCAACGCGCCACGTGTCGGCACGTGGGCGCTTTGCGCTCGGACGCTGAGCGCTTGAGAGCAAGCGCGCCACGTGTCGGCACGTGGGCGCTTTGCGCTCGAGCGCAGAGTGCTGGAGCGCAACGCGCCACGTGTCGGCACGTGGGCGCTTTGCGCTCGGACGCAGAGCGCTGGAGTGCAAGCGCGCCACGTGTCGGCACGTGGGCGCTTTGCGCTCGGATGCAGAGCGCTGGAGCGCAAGCGCGCCACATTGGCGCTTTGCGCTCGAGCGCAGCGCGCGCACTGGCGAGGAACAGGGGGCTTTTAGCCCCGGAAATTCTCTAAAGAGAAAATATGGTGGAGTTAAACTCCTAAGATGTTTTGGGTTTAGGAAATGGGTTCTTGTTCTGCCTTTGCTGGACGGATCTTGGAGATGAAGAGATGTGAGATTTAAAAATATTTTCTTTTTGAGATCTGATGGCATATCTGAGTTCCCCTTAGTGGGTTTTGTGGTGGAAAACTATTTAGTTTTGAAAAAGGAAGAGTAAAACTCTTGATTTAATTCAAAAGAAAGAAGAAGGTTTTGGAACCTTGAAGGAGGAAAGATCTCAGATCTAAAACTTTTTTTTTGGAGAGAGAAAAGTTGTTGAGATATTTCATTATTTTTGCCTTTATAGGCTATACACTTTACACATAGCCCCTTAGGCTTCACAAAATGGCATTTTGCCTATCCCATGGCTCATGTGCCATTTCTTTTTGCACATAAGCCATGGGCTTTACAAAAATTTTGCTTTATGCCTATTTTTCTTACATTTATCCATAAAATAAAATAAAAGAAATGCAACAAAATTATTTATTACAAAATTTTTATCTTGGCATGGGGGGAGGCCGGCCGCTTCATGTTCTGGCTCGACCCGGGCATGGGCCCACTGGATCTGGGCTTGGGCCCACTTGGCTTGGGGTTGATTTTGATTTTGACTTGGTCAACTGGGGTGTAAATTTTTACCTCAACAACTAGCAGGTTCCCGGCGAGTCCGTCCAGTGTACTCATAACCCAATGAGCAACTGTATACTATCTTAGGTGAACAAACTAACACCAATGGCTTGTGAGACCTGGCCACCGCCCCTCGTCGGGGTCTCGATCAGCATACACTAGTCTACACTGGAGTATCGATGCCCGGTCTCGATACTCCTACGATTAGGGACATTTAAGGATGTGCTTATAGACCCCAGCTCCCACCTATATGATCGCCATCATAATGCTGGCAGTCAAGCAAGAATCCTATGGGCTCTATCAACATATATAAGATGATAAAGACAAACCAGATAGCATACTATCATTTTGAGTAAGACTGCTTTATCGGTATAGGTCCTCACTCAATCATTATAATTACAAGTCCGTGACTATAATAATTGCCTTGAGGGCACTATAACCAACAATCTCCCACTTGCACTTATGGCCAATTATTGCGATGTCGAATACTCACAGCCCGTGTGATACCGAACACCCAACTTCTCTACTAATCAGTTTCGCAAAGCCTGTTTGCGAAAATGATTGCGTTCGAGAAATAGCCTCAGTGAGTGGATCCGCTCTAATGTTTCTTTCTGTATCTCTCTTAATCTCAACTTCGCGGAGAAAACTATCTCCCGAAATGAGCAATACTTGTCTTAGAATTTGTCTGGATATCTGATGGGACCCAGTTCACAAATGAACTCCAAATCCAGCAAACTATTTAGACTGTATCGTCCACTGAATTTAATCAGTATCCTGCGCCTTGCCTTTCCTCAGTATCCGCTTGGACCACCTGTCCAACATACTGTCCCTCAAAAGAGGGAAAACTATAACTCTGACAGTCACTCTGTCATCCAGGTCACCTTGGAAGCCTGAAATGGTAATCGTCTTCAGAAGGAGGCTGCCGTTACCATATCCATAGAACATCTACTTATGTTCAATAACTGCTTCCTAATGTTTCTCCAGGATTGGATTAATATATCTGCTTATTGCATCTAGTGCAGAAGCAATATCTGGTGTGGTACTTGACATTTCATGATTAACTCAATTGCATAAGCAAGTGATGTGCTAATCTTGTAGACCCCTCTCTCCTTTAGTCTGTAAGACACCTTTAGAGAGGGTGGCTCCATCACCTGCAGGTACACCACCATGCCAGGAGTCGTCCGTTTAATTTCAAAGTACCCAGATTAGGATACTTCCCAAATCTAGATCTAAAACCATAGATCTAGTAACCAGAAAACTTGATATTATTTCTATATCCTATATGGAGAAACAACTGTGTGACAACCAAAGTATAACCGATCATAGTATAGGAATATCTCTTCCTATGAAGTGCATGTCATCCCAATACCTGGACATCACTCTTTACTACCTTCTTACCAGATCCATCTCCTATTCTGAAGAGGTCAAAGACTATGACCGTCACATCAAAAACTAGATGATCTATTTCTGCTATACCTGCTTTAGTCTGTAAATAGACATAGGCTACTTGCCTACTATGCTTCCGCTGCTCCCACTGACTACAACAACCCTCTGGCAGAGTCATATACACGTGCACTTCTAAAGCTAGTTTAGAATGACGGTATACTCATCCTCCTGCCGGGTTTTATAGTCTAGAACAACAGCAATGACAAGTCTGAGTAAACAAGAACCTCCCTGTCACCGTCTCTTAGAAGACCGAAGTACCTCTCGGATGCCAGAGGTTACCCACCAAAATCTGCGGAGTGGCTAATGGAACGTTGAAAACAATTGAATCCTTAGGTTCTATTAAATCTTCAGTAATCGTTTGTGGTTCTGGAATCACTTCCAGTTCTACTATACTCCCACTACTATTTTCTGAAAAAATCCATTTTATTAAAACTGTGGCGAATCAAGAACAATATAAATATTGATCTTCCTGATGGTAGAAAGTTATCACTCGTCAGAGCCCGGGATAACCCACAAATAGCCATTACTGAAACGTGCCTTGAGTTTATCCGGATTCTGGTTTTAAGCATCAGCCGGACAACTCCTTATACCTTAACATCGTTAAGATATAAATTGATTCTATATATATCTAATATAGAAACAAAAGCACTAATTTAATTGGAACCAGATTCAAAATCATGCAGCTATCTCCAGTGCATATCAACCAAATAGAAAGAGGACAATCAACATTACTCATCTAGGAGTGCATCCATATATGAGTAACCCGAAAGAGAAGCAAGTTCTCAAAACCATTACTATCAACGGAATACCAAACATAAGTATCTACATCTTCGACTATTTCAAAGAATCCTGATACTTCTAATAAATGGTTCTCTACTTTATGTTAGTTATATGTATGCCCTAGAGGCCATTACTGTACATAGGATGTATATTGTAGTGGATGCTGGGACATATATAGGGAGGACTTTCTTGCTCGACATGATAGTATGCTATTTGGTTGTACTTTACCTTAACGTGTACACTGATTGTCTCTCTGTTACATGTTGGTAAAGCCCTTAGGATGTGTACTTGACTACCTGGACTATGATGCGGATCATACTAGTGGGGACATGGTAGTCCATAAGTACATCCTTCAAAGTCCCTAGTCGTGGGTGTATCGAGACGGGGCATCGATATGCCAGAGTAGACTAGCGTGTACCTTCTCGACCCATACAGATGGGCGATGGATGATCCCATATCCATTGGTGTTTGACATCAGAGGAGATATACGGGTGCTCAGTAGAGACTGGGTACACTGGACGGACTCGCCGAGAACTCCCAGATGGTATTATACCTTACGTTAGATGGCAGTTCTCTGGTGACACTGGTACAGAGTAGTCTGTTGACCCGAGATCGTCATAGAGTCTTGTGTGGTTCCCACTGTGCTTTGATTTCCATCTTACCACGTCCAAGAGGGCGTGCAAAACGGTGGTTTTTGGGTACAGTCCCGAGTCACATGGAGGCAATGAGCGATAGGAGGGGATTCGTCTCTCCCGGTATAGGGGGTTGATGTTGCGCTGTGTTCGATTGGCTATAACAGGAAATCCCTGGCCAGGGTTGCTGAGATTTGCTGGTAAGTGTTACCAGTAGTTTCTCGAATTGTTATAGACCTCATATCGACACGACTTATCGAGCTATTGGGGTCTGACTTTTACCACCCCTGGGCGAAATATGCGACATATCAGACGACGAGACCGGACTGTACGGAAGTGTTACTGGTTGGATTCACAGGAGTGTGAGCGGGCTTGCTCGTCGATCTTCTGATCGCTCAATACCTGGGTAGCCGTTACGTTTAGCAGACCGCTTGCGGCTTGTGGGTGCTTGATATGATCATCATCTGCTGTCGGCGTATTGACGAGTCTTTAGAGTCCTACACAGAGGTTTCCTGGCTCAAGCGAAACGAAATAGGAGCGCATATGAGATATGTACGGGACCGAGAATAATGCGTGTATGTGATACCGTATTCTAATCTCACGATGAATGTATCAAATGGTTGTATGCGATATAACCTAGTTATCGAATCAAGGATTGATTCGATAAGCCGATACATTGGATACTAGTCGGTTATATGCGATATGACCGGATCGTTAAATCAAGTGTTGATTTAATGATTTAATGTATAATTATATATTTGATATATTAGTTTGCATTAACTAATATTGGTTTACTTTAAATGGATTTTCTCACTTGGATTGTGCACATTGTATATGTGATATATTTTTGTGCACTTGTATGTATCATGTTTGATGATGCATGCTAACTTGTGTTTTGTGTAAAGTTTAAACCATGGTTATGTAATGGTTAGGGTTTTCATTTTCATATCTATTTATTTATTTGTTTATTCATTTTGGAAAATGATAAGCATAATGGAAAATGGTGGCTTTCTTTGGATGGATGTTGAAGCTTCATGAAGCTTTGACCAAGTGACCATTTTGTCTCCATGCTTAACCCTAGCCATTCCTACTAACCATGATTTATTCTCTACACTTGACCATGGTTATTATTATGATAAGTATTGATTTACTTTTTATTTTAAAAACAACTTATCATAATATTCTTCTTCTTCATCATCTTCTTCTTCCATGAAGAAGCTTACTTCATCAATGGTGATTGATGAAAACAAGTGAGAAATCCAATTCTAAAGTCTACCCACTTCCTATTTCTTCATCCTCTACCTCTTGCCAAGTAGTAGAGTGTGTTTTCTTCACAAGTTTCTTGACTTGGTGAAGTTGGAGCTTGATCTAGTGATGCCTCGACGTAGATCATCTTCGGCATCGTCGTCGATGACCTAGCCCGCTTCTTCTCCGATGAAGCCGACGCTAGAGCCCGGGATCCGTTTTGGACAGCGAGAAGACATCATCACGGAGCTATGGAGGTGGAGCACCGGATCTACAAAGGTTGTATTTCCGTTCCCTTAGTTAATTTGTTAACTACTTTCATTTTTCGCCTAGACATCTAGCTAACGATCCGTAGTCTAGGGTTTCTCGGCACCGTAATTTTTGAAACGGGCATGGTTGATGCCTTGTGAGACCCCTTGAGAGTGCCTAGGAACCCTACAGTGGTATCAGAGCCTAGCTAGAGCCTTAGGCGAAGTCTAGACGGAGTTTGAAGTCCGAACGAACCCGAAACCATAACACAAACATGCTCTCTGGACAATTTTTAAAATCGTGGTTTTTTCCAGATTAAAAATATTCAGAAAAATCAGCAGGAAGATCTAAGGATAACTGCAAAATTCGAGCGCCTAATTCCTTAATCTCGCCGCTGATCCGCGGCATGAGCATACTCATGCGGCGGTTCCGCGGCCACTTTGTCTTTTTGTGCATCGAAATTTGTACCTTAATTCTTAGTTTTCAGTGCTGGTTTTCCTGGGAATTTTTAATATTTTTTCAAGAGTTGAATTTTTTGGGTTGTTTTGGGGATTCGAATGTTCGATCGGATTATCAAATTTTGTCTGTGTGGCTTTCCGGGCATTTTAGAATATGTTAAAAAGTTCGACCGGATATAAATACCCAATTTTTCCCCTGTCGGGAAATTTCCAAGTGTTGGATCTTTCCGTGGTTTAAAGACGTTCTAAGTAGTGCAAGTAACTCGATGGACCCTCTAGAAGACAACAAACCTTAACTCGATTATGTGACCGTCTTGAACTGCCCTTTGAACCTTCGGGTTTGGGGCAGTACGGCGTGCCACATGTGAGGCGTTGGCTTGACCCTTCTATGGCTGGACCGTTGGTACTGAGGCACGAACTGAATGTTTGTAGACTTGTTTCATGTGTTGATCTATATCGGGAAAACTTGGGTGTTCGATTGTTCGATCGGAAAGTTTGACATTTTCTATTTATCCGGAATGGGATACAATAATTGGAATTCACAAGTAGTTATGAGATAACTGAATGAATGTTATAAACATAGCAGTTTAGTATCACTTGATCGGTTGCCACGGAATTTTGATGTGATCAAAAGTCCGTCGCAATCACGTAGCGTACGCGGATACTCGCCGGGTAAACTTAATAGACAGCCTCACTCCATAGCCCCGACTAAGTGACTGTAGGAGAACCCCGTCGCCGAAAGCAACCGTTCGGGTGCTCCCGGTAGCGGTGTTCCGCCTTGGTGCACTTCGTCGACGGTATCAGGGGTGCTACCGTCTATTGATGTTTGCGACGAGCATTCGATCAAAATGTCGGGAATCTTGTTGAATTTCCCGACTTAATATTGAAAAGAGTTTTCGATAATGAGACTAAAATGCGGGGTTTATAATTGTTAGGCATGCGATGTCTAAAGAATTCATTTGGTCAGGCATGCGATGTCTGAAGAGATTGCGGATTCCAACTGTTGTAGTTTTACACTTTCTTTTCTGTGACCGTAAGTGTAATATGTGATATCGCCGGTTTCGTTGCTATATGTCAACGACAATTGGGATTGACATATTTACTTACGTTGATGACATGTGATGTTATGTGTTGCTGGATATGTTATATTGGATCGTCGTGTATGAATAGCCGGGGTTTTTTTTATGTGAGATGAGTGTTTTTCATTTTCATTCATGTAAAAACTTGTATGTAATATTCTTTTATTGGGGCACTTCCAGGTAGCGGAAGTTGTCACCTTTTGTATATTATTTACTTTTCCGCACTAGGATAGACCCAAGGAGGAGGGCACAAGTAACCGGGTTCTGGAGTCCAGTGGGAGACCAACTCGAGGAGTCGAGTCCGGGTCTCCTAACTCTAGAATTGGTAGGGTTGCTTTCCGCTCTCGTAGGGGTCTAGGGGTGTGGGTTTGTCTATTCATCACGACCGTGGAATCCGTGTTTTATACTGGCTCGTATTGAAAACACGGACGTCCTAGTATATCCAATATTTCATATGTTTCTTCTGCTGCGATATCTGTGATGTGATCATGTGATGTTCTGTGATAGATACAGTATATAGTATATATGATATATTATATAGACGTTACTTATGTTTTACACCCGCGCTAGCCCTGCCCTGCTCTGCCGTTAGTCACCTAACCTAACGGTGCACGAGGGGACATCGAGGCGAATGCGGATGGCATAAGTGTACGTCGTATTTATCTGTGATGTTTAGGTACTTAAATGATGGGACTTCATTAGTGAGATTAATGAAATAAAAGAAACCTAAGATGTTGTAGAATCGAATTTCAAAATAAAACAGGTAGCTACAGTTCTTGCTTTGCATAGCGGTATATGTGATATATCCTGCACTTTATTCGATAAGGAAAGGACCGAAATCCCTTCACCGGGAGTGACTCCTTTAGCAATAACTGGCAGATGCTACACACTCGGTTTGTCTTTTGATAGCTTTTAAGTGTTTTTGCTTTGCACAGTGATATATATGATATATCCCGCACCTCATTCAACGAGGAAAGGACCGACGATCCCTTCACCGGGAGTGACTCCTTTAGCAAAACTAGAAAAGCATAAAAAACACTCTATTTCAAAATTCATTCGATCCTACAACGATATCAAGTTCATTACGCAATAGGTTTTCAGAAAAACCTGTCGTAGCCCTCCGTCATTTCAGATAAGTCCTGTTTAGTATTCATGCTGTGTTTGTTGACCTTGTCAAGGCGCAGTGTGCGGTAGCTAACCAGTATTTATCTGCTTATGCATATGATGCAGATTGGGTTAGGGTAGTCGTGCGGCCTTATTGACCTTGTCAAGGGTCGTGCGGGTGGGTTTGATTCAATCAAGAAATGACGGGTTGAACTTGACTTGCGGTCTATGGTTTGTTGACCTTGTCAAGGTCATAGATCGTTCGGGGCAAAATATTATCGGGAATTTCAAGTGTTGAAATTTGCAATGAGATTGCATACCTTCTATGAGATAGTTGGATCCCGATACCCGCTGCGAGTAAGAGTTACTCCTGGGAGAATTTTACACATTACAATTAGCCGATCAAGTAGGTGTCTAGAAAGGTGTTAACGAGGTTAAGCCTCTGGGAAAACGAGGTTTACATTAATTAGGTTCGTGCGAAAGCACGGGGGACCTCCCTCAAAGTACCGACACTGGACTAGCTGAAAGATTGGCGAACTTGTAGTGTGTAATTAATCCCGGCTAGTCTTTCCTTTTAGGGTTTGAAGGAAGATTTGATAAAAAGTAGTGGGAGCCATCCTGATTAGATAAAATAATAACCAATCTATTCTTGCAAGAGCGCACGCTGAGTGTTTTCTTCTCTCTCTCTCCTGGTAGCGACCATATCACGTCTTAATCAAGATAATAATACGGATTATTGACCGAACCCGCTTGTTATACTGAGCTGGGGAACGTTGATCCCGCTCCAACTTATAATTGTTATAAGACAGAGCAGGAAATTGGGAAATACCAGATTTCCCGTGCCGCCCAAACGAAGAGAGTGCATGTTGATGCATCATCTTCGGGTGTGTTCATTACAAAGAACTGTTTCTCAGTATCCTTCGTATCCTGGGTATATGATACCGGATCAGGATCCCAGATATGTAATCTGTTACATAGGGCTACAAAAGGGTAGAAAAACTGAGAATGGGTGATAAGTTTCATGAGGCAGAAAACGGGGCAAGAGTTGCAGCCAAGTCTGTCGGTCACTGTCACCCTATATTATCAGTACATTGATTCTGAACAAATGCTATTAGATACCGAACCTGATATATAAAATCATATCAGTTTCTTTATTAGTAAAGAAAGGATATAATTTTGTATTGTTGGATAATATTTTGAACATTTCCTATATCAAAAGTTGATCGGTTCAGGCACGTTATCTAAAAGCATTGATGTTCTAAATCAAACTACAGTTCTTAGTATACAGAACACACACAAGAGGAAGAGTTCAGAAATGAACGGATCCTTCTTGAGGTATTGTAGACTAGGTCATATCAATGCGACCCGACTAGCTGGAGTTACATATAGATGCATATTTAAATTTGTTTGAATTTACATCTTGTGAAACTCGCCAGTCATGTCACAAAGATAAGATGACCATAGCTCTGTTTATTGGAAACAGAGAAAGAGTTAGTGAACTTTTGGGATGATACATGTTGATGTATGTAAGTCCCCTGTCTACACATACCAAGACCGGTTCTTTTTACTTCATTACATTCTCTGATAATCTTTCGAGATTCGGACCTATGTTCCTGTTGAAACACAAGTCCGAACCTTTTAAGATATTCACAGAATATAAGTTAGAAGTAGAGAACCAATATACGGGTATAAGTATTATGTCCTATGATGAGATCAAGGAGGAGAATACTTAAGCACGGAAATCCTGGACTATTCTAAAGGAGAATGAGATTCTCTCTCAGCATTACTCCTCCGGATACACCATAGCACGATGGTATGTCGGGGCGGAGCAGATACATCCTATTTGATATGGTGTGCTCTATGATGAGTACTACTGAGTTACCTTTTTCCCATTGGGTGTTATGCACTTGAGAAGTTGCATACCTATTGAATAGGGTTCCAATCAAATCAGTTGCCTACCGCTTCATATGTGATATGGAAAGGGAAGAGCCCATATCTTAAGTTAGCTAAGATTTGGGGTTGTCCGGCTTATGTCTGAAAAACAAAATCCGGACAAGCTCGAGGCAAGATCTGTTATGTAGAACTGGAAATGTTCCAGCTATACAGACTGCAGCTGATGATTTGATAGAACCAAAGGATTCAGTAGATTCCAACGAACCTCAGCCTCTCTGCCGATCTAGTAGGGTTCCTCACCCACCTGAGAGATACTTCAGTTTCTCTATGACAGTGGGAGCGAGGATTGCATCATGAGATGATGACCCAACTAGTTTCGAGCTGGCCATCAGGAGTGAGACTCTGTAAGAATGGCTGGATGCTTAGCGATCTAAGATGGAATCCTTATACACCAACAAAGTATGGACTTTGGTTGCTATATCTGAAGGGTTAAATCCCCATCAGGAGCAAGTATATCTTGAGAAGATTATTTGGTGTAAATGGAAAAGTTGAGGCTTTCAAAGATAGACTTGTTAAAGGTTTTCGTCATTGACCAGGCGTGGATAATGATGAAACCTTTTCCAGTACCTATGCTTAAGTCCATCCAGATCCTACTTGCTACGGCTACATACCATGACTACGATATCTGGTGGTTGGGTGTCATGACTGCTTTTCTAAATGATGTTTTAGAAGAGTGCGTCTATAAGTACACAGCCAGAGGGCTTCGTAGACAGTGGGAGCAGCGGAAACGTGTGCAAGATGCTTTATAGGATTAAAGCAGGCATCGCGGAGTTGGAACATCTGTTTTGATGGATTAGTCAAAGAGTTTGACATCATCAAAATGGTAGATGAACCTTGTATAAACAAAAAGGTAGTAGAGAGTATGGTGGTGATCCTCGTATAGTACGTGGATGACATACTCTTGATATGGAAAGAGTTTCCTATGCTACGCTCGATCAATCTCCGCTTATCACAATGATTCTCCACATAGGATCAAAGTGATACCTACTAAATCCTGGGTTTTGGATCTATGAGATAGATCTAAATGGATGTTAGAATACTCACTAGCTGTAGTGAGATGGTATCAATCAATCCTGGGAAGAATCACTGGAAGTGTTCCAGGGTGATAAAGACGACTGAATGTCATTCGCAGGCATTGTCTTTACTCTTAGTAAAGGGACGGTATGTTGGAAGAGTTCCAAGCTAGATACCGTGACATACTAGACGATAAAGGCAGGATACATCGCTACTAAAGATGCTACCAAAGAAGTTGTTTGGGTGTATATTGGTTCATGAGATGAACTATGTTCCTCCCATTGTGTGACAATGGAGTTGTGGCTTATGCCAAGGAACGCAGGTCCCATCAGTGATCCAGACATATTCTAAGGCAGTATCACCTGATCATGGAGATGGTTGATCTCTAAGGGATCGAGGTTAGGAGAGTAGACACAGAGGACAACACGACGGATCCACTCACGAAGGCCTATTCCCAGAGAAAGACTTTTATGGGATGGTTGAGTATGAGATACTTCAACCACTGCTACAGATTGCCCTAGTGCAAGTGGGAGATTGTTAGTTATATGTATGCCCTAGAGGCCATTACTGTATATAGGATGTATATTGTAGTGGATGCTGGGACATATATAGGGAGGACTTTCTTGCTCGACATGATAGTATGCTATCTGGTTGTACTTTACCTTAATGTGTACACTGATTGTCTCTCTGTTACATGTTGGTAAAGCCCTTAGGATGTGTACTTGACTACCTGGACTATGATGCGGATCATACTAGTGGGGACATGGTAGTCCATAAGTACATCCTTCAAAGTCCCTAGTCGTGGGTGTATCGAGACGGGGCATCGATATGCCAGAGTAGACTAGCGTGTACCTTCTCGACCCATACAGATGGGCGATGGATGATCCCATATCCATTGGTGTTTGACATCAGAGGAGATATACGGGTGCTCAGTAGAGACTGGGTACACTGGACGGACTCGCCGAGAACTCCCAGATGGTATTATACCTTACGTCAGATGGCAGTTCTCTGGTGACACTGGTACAGAGTAGTCTGTTGACCCGAGATCGTCATAGAGTCTTGTGTGGTTCCCACTGTGCTTTGATTTCCATCTTACCACGTCCAAGAGGGCGTGCAAAACGGTGGTTTTTGGGTACAGTCCCGAGTCACATGGAGGCAATGAGCGATAGGAGGGGATTCGTCTCTCCCGGTATAGGGGGTTGATGTTGCGCTGTGTTCGATTGGCTATAACAGGAAATCCCTGGCCAGGGTTGCTGAGATTTACTGGTAAGTGTTACCAGTAGTTTCTCGAATTGTTATAGACCTCATATCGACACGACTTATCGAGCTATTGGTGTCTGACGTTTACCACCCCTAGGCGAGATATGCGACATATCAGACGACGAGACCGGACTGTACGGAAGTGTTACTGGTTGGATTCACAGGAGTGTGAGCGGGCTTGCTCGTTGATCTTCTGATCGCTCAATACCCGGGTGGCCGTTACGTTTAGCAGACCGCTTGCGGCTTGTGGGTGCTTGATATGATCATCATCTGCTGCCGGCGTATTGACGAGTCTTTAGAGTCCTACACAGAGGTTTCCTGGCTCAAGCGAAACGAAATAGGAGCGCATATGAGATATGTGCGGGACCGAGAATAATGCGTGTATGTGATACCGTATTCTAATCTCGCGATGAATGTATCGAATGGTTGTATGCGATATAACCTAGTTATCGAATCAAGGATTGATTCGATAAGCCGATACATTAGATACTAGTCGGTTATATGCGATATGACCGGATCGTTAAATCAAGTGTTGATTTAATGATTTAATGTATAATTATATATTTGATATATTACTTTGCATTAACTAGTATTGGTTTACTTTAAATGGATTTTCTCACTTGGATTGTGCACATTGTATATGTGATATATTTTTGTGCACTTGTATGTATCATGTTTGATGATGCATGCTAACTTGTGTTTTGTGTAAAGTTTAAACCATGGTTATGTAATGGTTAGGGTTTTCATTTTCATATCTATTTATTTATTTGTTTATTCATTTTGGAAAATGATAAGCATAATGCAAAAGGGTGGCTTTCTTTGGATGGATGTTGAAGCTTCATGAAGCTTTGACCAAGTGACCATTTTGTCTCCATGCTTAACCCTAGCCATTCCCACTAACCATGATTTATTCTCTACACTTGACCATGGTTATTATTATGATAAGTATTGATTTACTTTTTATTTTAAAAACAACTTATCATAATATTCTTCTTCTTCATCATCTTCTTCTTCCATGAAGAAGCTTACTTCATCAATGGTGATTGATGAAAACAAGTGAGAAATCCAATTCTAAAGTCTACCCACTTCCTATTTCTTCATCCTCTACCTCTTGCCAAGTAGTAGAGTGTGTTTTCTTCACAAGTTTCTTGACTTGGTGATGTTGGAGCTTGATCTAGTGATGCCTCGACGTAGATCATCTTCGGCATCGTCGTCGATGACCTAGCCCGCTTCTTCTCCGATGAAGCCGACGCTAGAGCCCAGGATCCGTTTTGGACAGCGAGGAGACATCATCACGGAGCTATGGAGGTGGAGCACCGGATCTACAAAGGTTGTATTTCCGTTCCCTTAGTTAATTTGTTAACTACTTTCATTTTTCGCCTAGACATCTAGCTAACGATCCGTAGTCTAGGGTTTTTCGGCACCGTAATTTTTGAAACGGGCATGGTTGATGCCTTGTGAGACCCCTTGAGAGTGCCTAGGAACCCTACACTTTATTCTTATACCTATAACTTCTCAATATCTGAACTTTGCATTTCAACGAAATACTTGTCCAGAACTGGAGAAGTCACAAGTAAACAGAATATAGTACGAGTACCAACCCCATTGTCCTAACGGACACTGGAAAACATACAATACTTGGTATAGGTTCCCCTGAGTCCAATAACTCAAACCCTGTGCGTCGTAGGTTGAAAAACTGTACTATGGTTAAGAAGAATTACACCGATGTTGAATGCACCTTACCTAATCACCAACTGATATAGGTAAATGTCACAGACATAATTTCAAAAATTTATATCTCATTTTATAAAATAAACGTACAGATATATCAATTTGAAATTGGTGCATAATAATGGATATTCAAAACAAAATATTTGCCATCCAGCAAAATCCAGATGATTTCCTCAAATATCACCAATTACAACGAATTTCGATATAATGAGGATCTAATCACCCAATTCCCAATATCTTACTCCCACTCACCATCTGTAATAACATACAGATGTGAGAAACTGATCTGGTAAATACATACCCTGGAGTTAGATTCTTATTGGGAAAACAATTTTCAATTAACATCGCATAGTAAAACTGAAACATGAAAATGTTTCAAAAGGGTTAACTGGTATTCCTAGTAACGCCTCTTCCATTATCCTGAATCATGACAGTAACCATATACTTACCTGCTCTCACTGCAATCCCTTTATTATGTCTTTACTTATTGCCTTCTGTACAGCTCCTTTACGCTAATTGGTTTTCTTCATTCCCTTCCCTTTGGCACCAGCCTAAGGTTTGGAAGAAAACTATCCAATAAGTGTAATAGGTGTACTCTCCTAATCCTAGGAGCCCTCGCAACCTGAGAGAAGGTAAAGAGAAAAGACATCTGAATAATCCTATTCTTTTTCTCCTGAATCAGAATCCATCCTCGAAAAATTTCTTTTGAGTTCGTATGTAACTATACGATGGATTTATCTAATGGAAGTGGATATCCGTAGTGATACGGAGTGTTCTAGAGAAAAGCAAAGTGGATGTACGAGTGGCAGGGGTATACACGATCTTTGTCGTGAATGATGGTGATCGCAACTTTCTTCGCCATTATTCTAATCCCTTTATATGTCTTTACTTATTACCTTCTGTACACCACAGTTAAGCTTGTTGGTTTTCTTTCTTCCCTACCGTTCGGCACCTGCCTATGGTCTGGAGGAAGACTATCCAATAAGCTCAATAGGTGTACCCTCTCCTAATCCTAGGAGCCCTCATAATCTGAGAGAAGGTAAAGAGAAAAGATAACCGAATAATCCTATTCTATCTCTCCATAACCAGAATCCATCCTCGAAAAAGTTCCTTCGAGTTCGTATGTAACTATATAATGGATTTATCCAATGGAAGTGGATGTTCGTAGTGATACGAGGTGTTCTGGAGAAATGTAAAGGTGATATAGAAGTGGCAATGATGTATGCGACACCGTGACATTCCAAAAGCCAAAGTGTTTTAATGAAGGTTCGGTTAACTTGGTTCATGAGTTTTAGTTTAGGGTCGGGTCATAGTCGCAGCCAGAGAGAGAGAGAGAAGAAACACTCAGCGTGCACTCAAACCTAGATTAGAATGGTTAATCATTTTATCTAATCTGGATGGCTCCCACTGTTTTCTCGAATTCTCCTCCAAACCCAAAAGGAGAATTAGTCGGAATCACCCGAGGAGTAATCCTACTTATCAGTGGGAATCGGGATCTAACTATCATCGCATAATAACTTGATGGAAGCCACTCAAGTCACCACACTCCAGAAGGTATGCACAAGCCTAGCAAGTTTCCTGTATGTTTGAAACTCCCGATATGATTTTTTACCCCTAACGACCTATAACTTTGACGCTTGCCAACAAGTTATAGGCCACTAGTCAAGTTCAACCCGTCATTGTCCTGGATTAACTCGAACCCACCCGCACAAGCCTTTGACGCTTGCCAACAAAGCTGTGCGACTGTCCCGATCAATCGCATATCCATGCTACAAATAAGTATTATTCAGCTACCGTACACTATGCCTTGACGCTTGCCAACAAACATAGCACGAATACCAAATATTACTTATAAGAAATGACGGAGGGCTGCGGCTGGTTTTTGGCGAAAAACCTTTAACTTAATGAACTTGAATCCAAGTGGTTTTGCAAATATATAGTGGCGAAAACTTTTGCTAAAGAGGTCACTCCCGGTGAAGGGATCTCGGCTCTTTTCCCGTCGAATGGGGTGCAGGATATCCCAAACCGAATACCACGATGAAAAGCAAAAGGAAACGATTATAGTAAAGTTATTACATTGACGCAAACTTTTACCCAAGGGGTCACTCCTGATGAAGGGATCTCAGCCCTTGCCTCGTCAAATGAGGTGCAGGATATTCCAAAATGAATACCACGATGCAAAGCAAAAGTGTACGTCTGTAATGTCAGTTTTTTAAAAAACTTGGTTCCAACAACATAATATATAGATTTTTTTTATCCTTGCATTGATAAGAATCAATACAGTCTTATCAATTAATTACACCAGAAAATAACGAAAATAAAATGTACGTATTTGCCATCCGCATTCGCCACTGGGTCCCTTCATCACCCGTTAGGTTACTTAACTAACGACAGAGCGGGGACTGGGCTAGTGCGGGTGCAAAACATATACAGAATATACTAGTATATTTAAATATATATATAACATTCATCCCAGGCATGATATAAAGTAACATCACAAAAACATCACAGAAGCAACACAAAATGGTGGATAATCTGGAGCCCCGAGTTTCACTTGAGCCGCAAGTGAGACCCGACGTTCCATGTCGTGTGGATAGCATGTGCAATGAAACCTAGACCCCTACGAGCGCGGCAAGTTACTCGCCAAAACCAGAAGTGAGGCAGCCCCCTTCAGCAACGTGAATAGACCACCTAACACTTCACGGAACCCGGTAACTTGAGCATCCCTCCTGGGTCACCTATACCCCCTACGAGTGCGGCGAATAGCCTGCCAATTCTAGAGTAAGGTCCCCTCCATCCTAACGTCATGAGATGCGGACCAGTTGCCCTCTAGAACCCGGCTATTCGTGCACTCCACCGCGGGGTAATCCTAGTACAGAAAAGAATATAATATACAAGGGTGACATCGACCTCAACCCGGTCGTGCCCCAAAAGAATAATATACAAACTGGCAGTGACGGCAGTCCACATGTCGGACGCTCGCCCCGCAATATCAAATGTATAAGTGAAATAAAACTGTACTAACGTTGCACCATTACTATCCACCAAGACGATCTAACCAACATCACAGCACAACACAGAACATCAACGTGAATGTCATGTTCGCAAACCCGTCTAAAAGAACATATAGCAGTTAGACGGGTTTACCGATCAAATGACATTCACGGTCGCAGATAGAAATGTATGTACTGTTAAACGCACACTTAAAATATTGATCGACTAAATTCCAATTTGGCCCCAATAGCAAAAACAACACTTCACTGAAACCTGGGCCAAGACAGTATATGTCAAAAATCACAATTCCAAGTCAGGGTGCTACAGGAAAATTTTTGAAGCCCGTCGCCACTAAATGGCCGCGGATCCGCCGCCAATTGGGGGTACGTGCAGCGGTTCCGCGGTGCTTTGGAGGCTTCAGGGGCACAAATTTTTTCTGTACCCTTAAAATTTCCTGCACGGATTTTTAAACCTCCGGAAATAATTTTTTGAACACTTTTGAAAATCGACAGCAAACACAAAAATGAAATCGTGATTTTGGCAATTTCCGTCGATCAATCTTTTGAGCACGTTTAAACAAGCTAGTAAGGGGTTTAAAGGGTGGCTCTGATACCATGAAGGGTTCCGGCAGCGCCCCGCCCATCAAAACGCGGTCAAAATGCGGAACAAAAATTTCTAAAACCGGCGCTACCGTTACCCGATTTACGGATCGACCTTAAACCCTAAACTAGAAAACTAAGAAGTGGTTAGAATCATTATACCGAGTTGATCCGTGTCCTCCGGTCTTCATTCCAAGCTCCTAGTGATCCTTTGATGATGTTTGGTTGCCGGTCTTCCTCCATCTCCGATGATCCACCCGAGGGAAACGGTACAAACTCCAGCCTCATCGAACGAGACAACCGACGCTCCAAAGTCGCTAGCTATGGAGAGTGGGGGTGTATGAAAGTATCACTATAATTTTCTCTCATCTCATGTGCTCCATGGAGCAACCATAGAAGAAGAATGGAGGTAGTGAAGCTTTGGCATGAACAAAAATGGTTAAGTCTTTTTCTTGAGAGCATGAGAGAGTGGGAGTAATGTGTAATGAAGTGTAATGTAACAAATGAAATTAACCCCATCCCCCAATGAATTGGCCGGCCCCCCTTCTCTCATCCTTACAAAAAAATGTCATTTTTCTTTTCCAATTATTGCAATAAACAAATGCACCATACTTTGAAGTCTATGCTTTGACCCATGCCTAAAGTCACATCACATTTTCCACCTCATTAATAAAAGCAAATGATTTTATAAAAATCAATAATGAGGTGGTATCTTCTGGAAGCTATTCCGTATAAAATACGGAATACTTCCCGGTACATGTATCGAAATACATATACGCGTATTCGTACCAAAATACGAATAGCCGAGAGAGAAAATGAATAGTGAACAATAATACTAGAATACACACATATATATAAATATATATGTAAATTATTAAATCAAAAAACCCGGTTTAATAATCCGGCTTAATCCTAAGCCGCTAGTATTATCAACCGTCCGATTAAAGTCTGCGTAGCATGCACATATTTAATCGGACACCTGTATGTACCAACATACGTCATGTACACCATATCGCCTGAACCGTGAAAACTCTCTGTGTAGGACTCTAAAGACTCGTCAATACGTTGGCAGTGGGTTTAACCACAAGCACGTCAGCGGCACTAGCTGTACGTAACGGCTACCCAGGTATTGAGCGAAAGGGAGGCTGACGAGCAAACTCATCCTGAACCCCTACTGAGCCCGACAGTGAAAATATCCGTACAGTCCGGTCTGTTCGTCTAAGAGTATCGCATATCGAGTCTAAGGGGGTGGATAAAGTCAGACCCCTAACAACGCGACATTTAGTGTCGGTATGAAACCCATCACCACCTGAGAAACTATCGATCCTGGATCGATAATTCTCGTCCACCGTGGCCACGGAATTTTGGTGATGGCCATCCGTACACAACGCGACATCAACCCCTAATACCGGTGGAGGCGAATGCCCGAGATCCGATCACTGCCTCCATGTGGCTCGGGACTGTACCCAACTAAAACCTGTTTGCACGACTCCTTTGAGCCGTGGTAGGGTAGTAATCAAAGCACATTGGGAACTCACACGAGACAAATGACGATCTCAGGTCGACAGAGTAACCTGTACACATGTCACCTGGGAACTGCTATCTGACAATAGGTATAATACCAACTAGCAGGTTCCCGGCGAGTCCGTCCTGTGTACTTATAACCCATTGAGCACCTGTATACTATCTTAGGTGAACAAACTAACACCAATGGCTTATGAGACCTGGCCACCGCCCGTCGTCGGGGTCTCGATCAGTATACACTAGTCTACACTGGATTATCGATGCCCGGTCTTGATACTCCTACGACTAGGGACATTTAAGGATGTGCTTATAGACCCCATCTCCCACCTATATGATCGCCATCATATTGCTGGCAGTCAAGCGAGAATCCTATGGGCTCTATCAACATGTATATGATGATAAAGACAAACCAGATAGCATACTATCATCTTGAGTAAGACTGCTTTATCGGTATAGGTCCTCACTCAATCATCATAATCACAAGTCCGTGACTATGATAACTGCCTTGAGGGCACTATAGCCAACAAGTCTGTCTCGGGTTTTGTATTTACCCTCAATGGAGGGGCGGTGTGTTGGAAGAGCTCCAAACAGGATACCGTCACAGACTCGACGATGGAGGCTGAATACATTGCTGCAAGCGATGCCGCAAAACAGGTGGTCTGGATGAAGAAGGTCATTAGTGAACTTCAGGTAGTTCCATCCATTGTTGACCAAATACCTTTGTATTACGATAACAATGGGGCTATAGCTTTAGTAAAGGAACTACGGTCCTATCAGAAATCTAGGCACATTTTAAGGCGGTATCACCTGATTAGGGAGATTGTAGATCGCCAGGAGTTCGAGGTCCGGAGAGTGGATACAAAAGACAACACCGTGGATCCATTCATCATGGCCCTTGCTCAAGTACAGTTTGAGAGACTTTTTGAGATGTTAGGGATGCGGTACGCCAACAGCTGGCCCTAGAGAAGACGTTGGATACTCGGTACGCCAATATATGGCCTTAGTGCAAGTGGGAGATTTTTGAATATGTATGCCCTAGAGGCCATTATTGTATATGTATACATATGGATGCTTGGACATATATATGTACAGGACAGTCTTGCTCGATATGATAGTATGCTATTTGGTTTGACTTTATCTTAACATGTGTATGTTTTACTTGCTATTACATATCTTTTATACATGTTGATAAAGCCCGTAGGATTATTGCTAGACTAGCTGCGTTGTGATGGTGATCATACTTGTGGGAGCTGGGTAGTCGGTGCACACATCCTTAAATGGTCCCTAGTCGTGGGAGTATCGAGACTGGGCATCGATATTCCGGAGTAGACTAATGTATACGTTTCTAGACCCCGACGAGGGGTGATGGTTTGGTCCTGCAACCATTGGTCTTTAGACCTAAGATCATATACTGGTGCTCACTAGGGGTGAGTACACCGGACGGACTCACCGAGGACTTCTAGATGGTACTATACCAATCGTCAGATGGAAATTCTCAGGTGACATGAGTACAGGTTAGTCTTTAGACCTGAGATCTTCATTTGTCTCGTGTGAGTCCCACTGTGCTTTGATCACTACCCTACCGCAGCTCTACTGAGTCGTGCAAACAGGTTTTGTTTGGGTACAATCCCGAGCCACATGGAGGCAGTGAGCGATTGTCGAGGATTCGTCTCTCCCGGTATAAGGAGTCGATATCGCACTGTGTTCGATTGGTTAGGACCATAATACCTTAGCCAAGGAAGTTAGGATTTACTGATAGGCAGATCAGTAATTTCCCGGATTGGTCCTGAGCCACATCAGCATGACTTATCAGGTTATTAGAGTCCGACGTTTACCACCCCTAGACCCGGTATGCCATACTCTCAGATGAAGAGACCGGACTGTACGGAGATTGTCACAGATAGGCTCAGTAGGGATCCGGATGAGTTTGCTCATCGGCGTTCCTTTTCGACATGTACCCAGGAAGCCGTTACGTACAGCTAGTGCCGCAGACGTTCTTGTGGTTATGGATTTATCCAGTAACTCACTGCCGGCGTACTGTTGAGTCTTTAGAGTCCCACATAAAGAGTTTCCCTGGTTCAGACGAATTGATGTAGTATCCGTATTGGAAACGTGCAGGGTCTCGATCGATTGATGTACTTTGTACTCGGACTTTCAATCGGACGGTTGGTAATACTAGCCAGCTCGGGTTTGAGCCGGATTATTAAATCAGGTATCGATTTAATAATTTACAAATATGTATTTCAATATGTATATTCTAGTATTATGTTCTTCGTGTTATTCTATCTCTTTAGGCATTCATATGTTTATCCGAATGCAGGTATGTATATACAGCAGATTGTAATCCGTATTTTATTACAGATTACTTTCTAGAAGGTGGACATCTCATCATGGACTTTTCCATTTATTGATAAGTGGAAATGAGGTGGAAATTAAGGAGAGGGAGGCATGGTGAATGGCATGGCTTCAATAGTTTACAAATGAATTCTTTATTCATTTGTGGTTACTATTGAAGCATGGCTACACTTGTTTATTCATGAGAATTCATACACAAAACCTTTGTGTTGATTTTCTCTCACTTGTATGCTTCATTTTTCTTGAGCTCCCATTTTTCTTCATCTCCTCCCTCCTCTTGAGTTTCCTCCACCTTCATTATCTTCGTCATCACTACCATTCTCATGAGTTGAGAAACAAGTGAAGAGGCAAGAAAGAGATAGAAAACACTTAGATTATCACACTACATCCTAAACTACTTGGTTTAGCAACCCAAGCTCTCTAGTTGCTCCACTTGACATATTGTGTGGAGCTAAAGCCATGGATCATATCTCTCGGGTGGATCATCTAAGACAAAGGTGGACCGGAGAGCAAGATCGAACACGGAGAACCAAAGGAGCCAACAAAGAAGATCAAGCATGTTCAAGGTGGCCACTTGGAGCTAACGAAGAGGAAAGAAGACCGAAGGACTTGAATCATTTGTTTAGAATTCTTTCATAGTAGTTAGTTCATCTCATTTAGTTTTGCTAGATAGGTTTATAGAAATATCCGGGTTAAAGGTTATTCTAGTGCCATGTTCTAATCATTAAAAAAAATTTGTTCCGCATTTGTCCATGGCAGTTGGCCGGGGCACTAGCGTAACCCTTCATGGTATCAGAGCCCGCCCATAAACCCTACACAAGCAAGTTTAAATAATGTTAAAACAACAAAACTGAAACAACTCCAAACATAGAAACCAAACTTCAAGTTTCTGTCGATTTTTGCAGAGGATCCAAATTTTTTTAAACAATTGCAGAGTGCTCTATTCACAGAGGGATGAACATTGACCAAAAACGAGACGAGTCTAACTTGTTCTGGCTGGCCAAACCTTGAAAACTTCTAGTGTCGCTGGTTTTAGTATGGTGTTTTTTCTCGAGTTTTGGTCCGTGTTCTTATCTCGTGGAGTTTTGGTCTCAGGTGTTGTTTGTTTTTGCCCAACTTTGATGTTCTGTTGTTTATGAGTTAGGGGCAATTTGGAGTGTTTCGAAATCGTTATATTTGACACTGTTTAATAGTTTTCAGTACATTCATTTTTATCTGCGACCGTGAATGTCATTCGATCGGTACAACTCGTCTAATTGCTATATGTTCTTTTAGACGGGTTTTGCGATATGACATTCACGTTGATGTTTTGTGTTTGTGCTGTGATTGTGGTTGGATATTCGTGGTGGATAGCATGTGGTTCAATGTTAGTGGTACAGTTAAAGATTCATTTGTATATTCATTTTGCGGGGCGAGCGTCCGACATGTGGACTGCCGTCTTTGCCGGGTTTTATATTATTTGTTTGTGGCACGACTGGGTTGAGGTTGATGTCACTATTTGTATATATTATTTTCATTTTATGTACTAGGATTACCCGACGGTGGAGTGCACGAATAGCCGCGTTCTAGAAGTCAACAAGCCCGCATCTCATGGCGTTAAGACGGAGGGGGCTTCATTCTAGAATTGGTGGGCTATTCGCCGCACTCCTAGGGGGTATAGGATGACCCACAGAGGGGCGCCCAGGTTACTAGATTCTGTAAAGTGCTGGGTGGCCCATTCTTTTTGTTGAAGGGGGCTGCCTCACTTCTGGAATTGGCAGGTAACTTGCCGTGCTCTTAGGGGTCCAGGTTTTCATTTCACAGGCTATCCACATGACCGGGAACGTCGGGTTTTATTTGTGGCTCAAATGAAACCCAGGGCTCCATGTTTATCCACCTTTCTGTATTGTTGGCTGAGATTCTGTGATATTTCTTATTATCATGCCTGGGACGAATGTTATTATTACTTATATATATACTGGTAGATGTTGTATATGTTTTGCACCCGCTCTAGCCCAGCCCCCCGCTCTTTCGTTAGTTAAGTAACCTAACGGGTGATGACGGGGCCCCTTGGCGAATGCGAATGGCATATACGTACATTTTATTTTCTTCCTTTTAGTGGTGTGATAGGATTAACTAATGGGACCGCATTAATTTTGATTAATGTAATATAAAGAAACCTAAAATGATTTCATTGGAACAAATTTCGAAAAAATATAGTTATATTCTTTCGCTTTGCATAGTGGTATTCAGTTGTGAATATCCAACACCTCATTCCAGGAGGCAAGAGCCGAGATCCCTTCGTGGGGAGTGACCTCTTGAGCAAAAGTCTATACTGTAGATTACTCAGTTTTTTTTTGCAAAACCACAAGTTTTCAAAAGCGGAGCTTAAACCACTCCTTTTCAAAACTGGTCAGGTTCCTTCAATTATATCAAGTTCATTACGTTAACGGGTTTTTCGCCAAAAAACCAGCAATACCCCTTCATTTCTTACAAATATCACGTACAAATATCACGTATTATTCATGCTATATATGTTGGCCTACGTCAAGGCATAGTGAATGGTAGCTAGGTAATACTTGTTTGTTGCTTGCATATGCGATGTCGTACAGTTATTTTGGCCTACATCATGGACTTGTACGGATGGGTCTAAGTTAATCTAGGATAATGACGGGTTGAACTTGACTAACGACTTATGATATGTTAGCCTACGTCAAGGTCATAAGTGTTAGGGGCAAAAACCACATCGGGAGTTTCAAATATACAGGAAACTTGCTAGTGTTGCATACCTTCTAGAGTGTGGTGACTAGAGTGGCTTCCATCTAGGTTATCATGCGATGATAGTTGGATCCTGATCCCATTAGTGAGTGGGATTACTCTTGGGAGATTTTCTCACTTAACAATTAATGCTATAAACCAAGTAGGTGTCTATAACGGTGTTAGCAGGGCTATGCCTTCAGGGAAAAGAGGTTATGTAATTAAGGAACTTCGCGAAAGCGTTGGAAAACCTCCCTTGAAGTATCGACACCAGCCTGGCCGAAAGGTTAACCAAGTAATATGACGTGCGATTAATCCAAACTAATTCTTCTTTTAAGGTTTGAAGAAGAATTCGAGGAAACAGTGGGAGCCATCCTGATTAGATAAACTAATAACAAATCTAATCTTGCAAGAGCGCACGCTGAGTGTTTCTTTTCTCTCTCTCCGGGTAGCAACCATTTCACGCCCTAATCAAGATAATAAAATGTATCGCTTGACTTATCCGAATTCTCATTCGGGGCTGGGGGAACGTCAATTTGGCTTTAACCTATGACAGCAGTCATGAGTATGAGCAGAGAAAAGAGGATTGCATGAATTCCTTGATGACCCCATCGATGAAGAAGCATACTATTGCATCTTCTTCAGGTGTTCTTTTTATTGAGAACTGTTTTTCGGTCAGTCCTACCTCCTGGTTACTCGATACCGAATCAAGATCTCATATCTGTAATTTATTACGGGGATTGACAAAAAGTAGTATGGTTGGACCTGGTGATATGTCCCTCAGAGTAGGGAACGGAGCACAAGTAGATATTTCTGCCATCGGTGAATATCACCTAGCGTTGCCAAATGGTAATACTATGATTTTGAACAATTGCTACTATGTACCTTCCATGGTTTGCAACATCATATGAGTTTATTTACTTGATAAAAATGGATATAACTTTGTTCCTGATAGAAATATCATGAACAATTACCTTAATCAGGTATTGGTTGCAGAAGGTACACTCTGTAATGGTATCTATGTTCTTAATCAAAACACAGTTCTCAACGTACAAAACACACGCAAGAGGAAGAGTTTAGAAATGAACAAATCCTACTTGTGGCAATGTAGACTTGGTCATATCGGAGAGAAAAGACTGAGTAAGTTGCATAAAGATGGATTTTTGGATATGTTCGAATTTTCATCTTATGAAACTTGTCAGTCTTGTCTCAAAGGAAAAATGACCAAATCTCCATTCACCGGATACAGAGAAAGAGCAACAGAGCTCTTGGGACTGATACACAGTGATGTATGTGGTCCAATGTCTATACATGCAAGGGGTGGGTTCTCATACTTCATCACATTCACCAGCGATCTCTCTAAGTTCGGATATGTGTATCTCATGAAACACAAATCTGAAGCTTTTGAGAAATTAAAAGAATTCAGAAACGAAGTAGAGAACCAGATTGGCAAAAATATCAAGATCCTTCGATCGGATAGAGGAGGGGAGTACTTAAGCACGGAATTCCTAGATTACCTAAAAGAGAATGAAATTCTTTCTTAGCTTACTCCTCTGTATACACCATAGCACAATGGCGTATCGGAGCGAAGGAACCTTACCTTATTGGATATGGTTCGCTCCATCATAAGTAATGCTGAGTTACCTCTTTCTTTCTAGGGGTTTGTTCTTGAATCTGCTGCATTCATATTGAATAGAGCACCATCCAAATTAGTTCCTACCACCCCATATGAAATATGGAGTGGGAAAAGACCATGTCTTAATTACATTAAGATATTGTGGTGTCCTTCTTTTGTTAAAAAGCAGAACCCAGATAAACTCCAGGCAAGATCTGTATTGTGTAAGTTTGTGGGATATCCTAAGCATTCATGGGGGTATCTGTTCTACTACACCGAGGAACAGAAGGTGTTTGTTGCTCGTTATGCCACCTTTTTAGAGTGGTAATTTCTTGGAAAAGAAATTAGTGGGAGTACGGTGGAACTAGAAGAAATTCAGGAACCACAAACAGAAGCAGAAGATTTGGTAGAACCCTTAGATTCAGTAATACCCGACGAACCTCAGCCACTCCACAGATCTGATAGGATTTCTCATCCGCTCGAGAGATACTACGGCTTTCTCATAGATGGGGATCGAGAGGATTGCATCTTGGGAGAAAATGACCCTACCAGTTTCAGGAAGGCCATTATCAGTAGGGACTCTGATAAATGACTGGATGCTATGCGATCCGAAATGGAGTCTATGTACACCAATAAAGTGTGGACCTTGGATATTGCTCCACCTGGGGTAAAACCCGTTGGATGCAAATGGATCTACAAAAGGAAACTTAGTGTAGATGGGCAGGTGGAAACCTATAAGGCTAGACTCGTTGCAAAAGGTTTTCGTCAAAGACCAGGTGTGGACTATGACGAAACCTTTTCTCCAGTGGCTATGCTCAAATCCATTCGGATCCTACTTGCCAATGCTGTCTTCCATGACTATGAGATCTGGCAGATGGACGTAAAAATGGTTTTTCTGAACGAAAGTTTAGAAGAGTGCATTTATATGAATCAGCCAGAAGTTTCGTAAACAATGGGAGCAGCGAGAAGGTGTGCAAGTTGCTTAATTCTATTTATGGATTAAACAAGGAATTGCGGAGATGGAACATCTGTTTTGATGAAATAGTCAAGGGATTTGACTTCATAAAAAATGAGGATGAGCCTTGTATTTATAATAAGATTGTAGGACGAACTGTCGTGTTCCTAGTCTTGTACGTGGACGGCATTCTTTTGATAGAAAATGACATTCCTATGCTACAATCGGTCAAGCTATTCTTATCACAAAGGTTCTCCATGAAGGACCTGGGTGATGCCCCGTACATTCTAGGGATTAAGATCTACAGAGATAGATCCAAGAAATTACTGGGACTTTCATAGTCCAGGTGCATATAGACCGTACTAAAGAGATTTAGTATGGAAGATTCCAAGCATGGTAATATACCCGCATTGCACGGAATCACCCTCTCCAAGGAGATGTCTCCTAAGACTGATGAGGAGAGGGTTCGCATGAGCACTATACCATACGCTGCGGCGGTAGGATCTATAATGTATGCGATGCTATGTACAAGGCCAGATGTAGCTTATGCGCTAAGTGTGGTGAGCCGGTATCAGTTGAACCCAGGTGAGGACCACTGGATAGCAGTAAAGAACATTCTCAAATATCTGAGAAGGACTAAGGATATGTTCTTGGTTTACGGTAATGGAGACCTAAAGGTCGAGTCTTTTGCCGATTCAAGCTTCGAGAGTGACAAGGAAGACATCAAGTCTTCTCGGGTTTTGTGTTTACTCTTAACGGAGGGGCGGTGTGTTGGAAGAGCTCCAAACAGGATACCATCACAGACTCGACGATGGAGGCTGAATACATTGCTGCAAGCAATGCCGCAAAAGAGGCGGTCTGGATGAAGAAGTTCATTAGTGAACTTCATGTAGTTCCGTCCATTGTTGACCCAATACCTTTGTATTGCGATAACAATGGGGCTATAGTTTTAGTGAAGGAACCGCGGTCCCATCAGAAATCCAGGCACATCTTAAGGCGGTATCACCTGATCAGGGAGATCATAGATCGCTAGGAGTTCAAGGTCTGGAGAGTGGATACAAAAGACAACACTGCGGATCCATTCACCAAGGCCCTTCCTCAACCACAGTTCGAGAGACTTTTTGAGATATTGGGGATGCAGTACGCTAACAGCTGGCCCTAGAGCATACGTTGGATACTCGGTACGCCAATATATGGCCTTAGTGCAAGTAGGAGATTGTTGGATATGTATGCACTAGAGGCTATTATTGTATATGTTTACATATGGATGCATGGACATATATATGTACAGGACAATCTTGCTCGATATGATAGTATGCTATTTGGTTTGACTTTATCTTAACATGTGTATGTTTTACTTGCTATTACATATGTTTTATAAATGTTGATAAAGCCCGTAGGATTATTGCTAGACTAGCTGCATTGTGATGGCGATCATACTTGTGGAAGCTGGGTAGTCGGTACGCACATTCTTAAATGGTTCCTAGTCGTGGGAGTATCGAGACTGGGCATCAATAGTCCGGAGTAGACTAGTGTATACGTTTCTAGACCCTGACGAGGGGCGATGGTTTGGTCCCGCAACCATTGGTCTTTAGACCTAAGATCGTATACAGGTGCTCACTGGGGGTGAGTACCCCGGACGGACTCGTCGAGGACTTCTAGATGGTACTATACCTATCGTCAGATGGATGTTCTAAGGTGACATGAGTACAGGTTAGTCTTTAGGCCCAAGATCGTCATTTGTCTTGTGTGAGTTCCCACTTGCTTTGATCACTACCCTACCGCGGCTTTACTGAGTCGTGCAAACAGGTTTTGGTTGGATACAGTTCGGAGCCACATGGAGGCAGTGAGCGATTTTTGGGGATTCGTCTCTCCCGGTATAGGGAGTCGATATCGCACTTTGTTCGATTGGTCAGGACCATAAGACCTTGGCCAACGCAGTTGGGATTTACTGATAGGCTGATCAGTAATTTCCCGGATTGGTCGTGAACCACATCAGCTTGACTTATGGGGTTATTAGGGTCTGACGTTTACCACCCCCTATACCCGGTATGCGATACTTTCAGACGAAGAGACCGGACTGTAAGGAGATTGTCATAGATAGGCTCAGTAAGGATCCGGATGAGTTTGCTCGTCGGCCTTCCTTTTCGACAGGTACCCGGGTAGCCGTTACGTACAGCTAGTACCGCTGACGTGCTTGTGGTTATGGATTTATCCAGTAACTCACTGCTGGCGTAGTGTTGAGTCTTTAGAGTCCCACACAGAGGGTTTCCATAGTTCAGTCGAAATGATGTAGTAGCTATAATGGATACGTGCAGGGTCTCGATCGATTGATATACTTTATACTCGGACTATCGATCGGACGGTTGGTAATACTAGCCGGCTTGGGTTTGAGCTGGATTATTAAATCAGGTATTAATTTAATAATTTACAAATATGTATTTCGATATATATATTCTAGTATTACGTTCTTCGTGTTATTCTATCTCTTTAGGCATTCGTATTTTTATCCAAATGCAGGTATGCATATACAGCAGACCGTAATCCGTATTTTATTACAGATTATCTTCTAGAAGGTGGACACCTCATTATGGACTTTTCCATTTATTTATAAATGGAAATGAGGTGGAAATTAAGGAGAGGGAGGCATGGTGAATGGCATGACTTCAATAGTTCACAAATGAATTATTTATTCATTTGCGGTTACTATTGATGCATGGCTACACATGTTTATTCATAAGAATTCATACACAAAACCTTTGTGTTGATTTTCTCTCACTTGTTTGCTTCATTTTTCTTGATCTTCCATTTTTCTTCATCTCCTCCCACTTCTTGAGTTTCCTCCACCTTCATTATCTTCCTCTTCACTACCCTTCTCAAGAGTTGAGAAACAAGTGAAGAGGCAAGAAAGAGATAGCAAACACTTAGATCATCACACTACATCCTAGACTACTTGGTTTAGCAACCCAAGCTCTTTAGTTGCTCCACTTGACATATTGTGTGGAGCTAAACCCATGGATCATATCCCTCGGATGGATCATCTACGACAAAGAAGGACCGGTGAGCAAGATCGATCGCGGAGAACCAAAGAAGCCAACAAAGAAGATCAAGCATGTTCAAGGTTGCCACTTGGAGCTAACGAAGAGGAAAGAAGAACGAAGGACTTGGATCGTTTGGTGAGACTTCTTTCATAGTAGTTAGTTCATCTCATCTAGTTTTGCTAGATAGGTTTAAGGAAAGATCCGAGTTAAAGGTTATTCAAGTGCCATGTTCTAATTGTTATAAAATTTTTGTTCCGCATTTGGCCACAGTAGTTGGCCGGGGCACTAGCGTAACCCTTCATGGTATTAGAGCCAGCCCATACACCCTGCAGAAGAAAGTTTAAACAATGTTAAAACAACGAAATCGAAACAACTCCAAACAAAGAAACCAAACTTCATGTTTCTGTCGATTTTTGGAGAGGCTCCAAATTTTTTTAAAACAATTGCAGAGTGCTCGATTTACAGAGGGATGGACACTGACCTAAAACGAGACGATTCTAACTTGTTTTGGCAGGCCAAACCTTGAAAAATTCCGGTGTCACTGGTTTTAGTATGGTTTTTTTTCTCGAGTTTTGGTCAGTGATCTTATCTCGTGGAGTTTTGGTTTCAGGTGTTTTTGTTTTTGCCCAAGTTTGATGTTCTGTTGTTTATGAGTTAGGGGCAATTTGGAGTGTTTCGAAGTCATTATATTTGATACTGTTTAATAGTTTTCGGTACATTCACTTTTATCTGCGACCGTGAATGTCATTTGATCGGTACAACTCTTCTACTTGCTATATGTTTTTTAGACGGGTTTTGCGAAAATGACATTCACGTTGATGTTTTGTGTTTGTGCTGTGATTATGGTTGGATATTCATGGTGGATAGCATGTGGTGCAATATTAGTGGTACAATTAAAGATTCTTTTGTATATTCATTTTGCGGGGCGAGCGTCCGACATGTAGACTGCCGTCTTTGCCAGGTTGTAAATTATTTGTTTGGGGCACGACCGGGTTGAGGTTGATGTCACCATTTGTACATATTATTTTTCAATTTCTGTACTAGCATTACCTCGCGGTGGAGTGCACGAATAGCCGGGTTCTAGAAGGCAACAAGCCAGCATCTCATGGCGTTGAGACAGAGGGGGCTTCATTCTAAAATTGGCGGGCTATTCGCCGCACTCGTAGGGGGTATAGGATGACCTACGGAGGGGCGCCCAAGTTACCGGATTCCGTGAAGTACTGGGCTGCCCATTCACTTTGTTGAAGGGGGCTGCCTTACTTCTTGAATTGGCGGGTAACTTGTCGTGCTCGTAGAGGTCCAGGTTTTCATTGCACCGGCTATCCACACAACCGGGAATGTCGGGTTTTATTTGTGGCTCAAATGAAATCCTGGGCTCCAAGTTTATCCACCTTTCTGTATTGTTGGCTGAGATTCTGTGATGTTTCTTATTATCATGCCTGTGAAGAATGTTATATATACTTATATATATACTAGTAGATGTTGTATATGTTTTGCACCTGCGCTAGTCCAGCCCCCGCTCTGTCGTTAGTTAAGTAACCTAACGGGTGATGATGGGGCCCCATGGAGAATGCGGATGGCATATACGTACATTTTATTTTCATTATTTTTGTGGTGGGATAGGATTAACTGATGGGACCACATTAATTTTGATTAATGCAAGATAAAGAAACCTAAAATTATGTTGTTGGAACAAGTTTCGAAAAACTATAGTTATATTCTTTCGCTTTGCATAGTGGTATGCGGATGTGAATATCCAGCACCTCATTCCAGGAGGTAAGATCCGAGATCCCTTCGCGGGGAGTGACCTCTTGAGCAAAAGTCTATACTGTAAATTACTCGTTTTTTTCCTTCTCAAAACCACAAGTTTTCAAAAGCGGAGCTTAAACCACACCTTTTCAAAACTGGTCAGGTTCCATCAACGATATCAAGTTCATTACGTAAACGGGTTTTTCGCCTAAAACCTAGCCGTAGCCCTCCGTCATTTCTTACAAATATCACCTAGTATTCATGCTATGTATGTTGGCCTACGTCAAGGCATAGTGAATGGTAGCTAGGTAATACTTGTTTGTTGCATGCATATGCGATTATTTAGGATAGTCGTACAGTTATTTTGGCCTACGTCAAGGACTTGTACAGGTAGTTCTAACTTAATCCAGGATAATGACAGGTTGAACTTGACTAACGACTTATGATATGTTGGTCTACGTCAAGGTCATAAGTGTTAGGAGCAAAAACCACATCGGGAGTATCAAATATACAGGAAACTTGCTGGTGTTGCATACCTTCTGGAGTGTGGTGACTAGAGTGGCTTCCATCTAGATTATCATGCGATGATAGTTGGATCCTAATCCCACTGTTGAGTAGGATTACTCTTGAGAGATTTTCTCACTTAACAATCAATGCTATAAACCAAGTAGGTGTCTAGAACGGTGTTAGCGGGGCTATGCCTCCGGGAAAAGAGGTTATGTAATTAAGGAACTTTGTAAAAGCGTTGGAAAACCTCCCTCGAAGTACCGACACCAGCCTGGCCGAAAGGTCAAGCAAGTATTGTGACGTGCGATTAATCCCAACTAATTCTTCTTTTATGGTTTGAAGAATATTTCGAGGAAACAGTGGGAGCCATCTTGATTAGAGCGTACGTTGAGTGCTTCTTTTCTCTCTCTACACGTAGCAACCATTTCACGCCCTAATCAAGATAATAAAATGTATCGCTTGACCAATCCGAATTCTTATTTGGGGCTGGGGAACGTCAATTTGGTTCTATCCTATGACAGCAGTCATGAGTATGAGCAGAGGAAAGAGGATTGCATGAATTCCTTGAGGACCCCATCGTAGAAGAAGCATAATATTGCGTCTTCTTCTGGTGTTCTTATTATTGAGAACCGTTTTTCGGTCAGTCCTACCTGGGTACTCGACACCGAATCAGGATCTTATATCTGTAATTTGTTACGAGGACTAAGAAAAAGTAGGATGGTTGGACCTGCTGATATGTCCCTCAGAGTAGAGAACAGTGCACAAGTTGACGCTTCTGCTGTCGGTGAATATCACCTAGCGTTGCCAAATGGCAATACTATGATTTTGAACAATTGCTACTATGTACCTTCCATGGTTTGCAACATCATATCAGTTTCTTTACTTGATAAAGATGGATATAACTTTGTTCTTGATAGAAATATCATGAACATTTACCTTAATCAGGTATTGATTGCATAAGGTACACTATGTAATGGTATCTATGTTCTTAATCAAAACACAGTTCTCAACGTACAAAACACACGCAAGTGGAAGAGTTCAGAAATGAACAAATCCTACTTGTGGTATTGTATACTTGGTCATATCGGACAGAAAAGACCGAGTAAGTTGCATAAAGATGGATTTTTGGATATGTTTGAATTTTCATCTTATAAAACTTGTTAGTGTTGTCTCAAAGGAAAAATGACTAAATTTTCATTCACCGGACACGGAGAAAGAGCAACAGAGCTCTTGGGACTCATACATAGTGATGTATATGGTCCAATGTCTATACATGTAAGGGGTGGGTTCTCATACTTCATCACATTCACTAACAATCTCTCTAGGTTTGGATATGTGTATCTCATGAAACACAAATCTGATGCTTTTGAGAAATTCAAAGAATTCAGAAACGAAGTAGAGAACCAGATTGGAAAAATATCAAGATCCTCCGATCGGATAGAGGAGGGGAGTACTTAAGCACGGAATTCCTAGATTACCTAAAAAAGAATGGAATTCTCTCTCAGCTTATTCTTCTGTATACACCAAAGCACAATGGCGTATCGGAGCGAAGGAATCGTAACCTATTGGATATGGTTCGCTCGATGACGAGTAATGCTGAGTTACTTCTTACTTTCTGGGGGTTTGCTCTTGAATCTACTGCATTCATATTAGAACACCGTCCAAATCGGTGCCTACCACTCCATATGAAATATGGAGTGCGAAGAGACCATGTCTTAATTACATTAAGATATAGGGGTGTCCTGCTTTTGTTAAAAATCAGAACCTAGATAAACTCGAGGCAAGATCTGTATTGTGTAAGTTTGTGAGATACCCTAACCCTTAGATTCTGTAATACTCGACGAACCTCAGCCACTCCGCAGATCTGGTTGGATTTCTCATCCGCCCGAGAGATACTACGGCTTTCTCATAGACGGGGATCGAGAGGATTGCATCTTGGAAGAAGATGACCCTATCAGTTTCAGGCAGGCCATTATCAGTAGGGACTCTGATAAGTGATTGGATGCTATGCGATCCGAAATGGAGTCCATGTACACCAATAAAGTGTGGACCTTGGATATTGCTCCACCTGGGGTAAAACCCGTTGGATGCAAATGGATCTACAAAAGGAAACTTGGTGTAGATGGGCAGGTGGAAACCTATAAGGCTAGACTCGTTGCAAAAGGTTTTCGTCAAAGACCATGTGTGGACTATGACGAAACCTTTTATCCAGTGGCTATGCTCAAATCCATTCGGATCCTACTTGCCATTGCTGCCTTCCATGACTATGAGATCTGGCAGATGGACGTAAAAACGGCTTTTCTGACGGAAGTTTAGAAGAGTGCGTTTATATGGATCAGCCGGAAGGTTTCGTAGACAATGGGAGCAGCGCGAAGGTTTTCAAGTTGCTTAAATCCATTTATGGATTAAAGCCGGCATCGCGGATCTGGAACATCTATTTTGATGAAATAGTCAAGGGATTTGACTTCATCAAAAATGAGGATGAGCCCTGTATTTATAAGAAAATTGTAGGACGAACTGTCGTGTTCCTAGTCTTGTAGGTGGACGACATTATTTTGATAGGAAATAACATTCCTATGCTACAATCGGTCAAGCTATTCTTATCACAAAGGTTCTCCATGAAGGACATGCGTGATGCCTCGTACATTCTGGGGTTTAAGATCTACAGAGATAGATCCAAGAGATTACTGGGAATTTCACAGTCCAGGTACATAGAGACCGTACTAAAGAGATTTAGTATGGAAGATTCTAAACACGGTAACATACCCGCATTGCACGGAATCACCCTCTCCAAGGAGATGTCTCCCATGACTGACGAGGAGAGGGTTCGCATGAGCACTATACCCTACACTTCGGCGGTAGGATCTATAATGTATGCGATGCTATGTACAAGGCCAGATGTAGCTTATGCGCTAAGTGTGGTGAGCCGGTATCACTCGAACCCAGGTGAGGACCACTGGACAGCAGTATAGAACATTCTCAAATACTTGAGAAGGACTAAGGTGATATTGTTAGTTTACGGTAATAGAGACCTAAAGGTCGAGTCTTTTACCGATTCAAGTTTCCAGAGTGACAAGGATGACAGCAAGTCTGTCTCGGGTTTTGTGTTTACCCTCAACGGAGGGACGGTGTGTTGGAAGAGCTCCAAACAGGATACCGTTGCAGACTCGACAATAGAGGCATACTATATTGCTGCAAGCGATGCCGCAAAAGAGGCGGTCTGGATGAAGAAGTTCATTAGTGAACTTCAGGTAGATCCGTCCATTGTTGACCCAATACCTTTGTATTGCGATAACAATGGGTCTATAGCTTTAGCGAAGGAACTATGGTCCTATTAGAAATCCAGGCACATCTTAAGACGATATCACCTGATCAGGGAGATCGTAGATCGCCAGGATATCGAGGTCCGAAGAGTGGATACAAAAGACAACACTGCGGATCCATTCATCAAGGCCCTTCCTCAAGCACGGTTCGAGAGACTTTTTATGATGTTGGGGATGCGGTACGTCAACAGTTGGCCCTAGAGCAGACATTGGATAATCGATACGCCAATATATAGCCTTAGTGCAAGTAGGAGATTGTTGGATATGTATGCCCTAGAGGCCATTATTGTATATGTATACATATGGATGCTTGGACATATATATGTATAGGACAGTCTTTCTCGATATGATATTATGCTATTTGGTTTGATTTTATCTTATCATGTGTATTTTTTACTAGCTATTACATATCTTTTATACATGTTGATAAAGCCCGTAGGATTATTGATAGACTTGCTGCATTGTGATGGCGATCATACTTGTGGGAGCTGGGTAGTTGGTATGCACATCCTTAAATGGTCCCTAGTCGTGGGAGTATCGAGACTGGGCATCAATATTCCGGAGTAGACTAGTGTATACATTTCTAGCCCCCACGAGGGGCGATGGTTTGGTCCCGCAACCATTGGTATTTAGACCTAAGATCGTATACAGGTGCTCCCTAGGGTTGAGTACACCGGACGGACTCTCCGAGGACTTTCAGATGGTACTATACCTATCGTCAGATGGAAGTTCTCAGTTGACATGAGTACATGTTAGTCTTTAGACCTGAGATCGTCATTTTTCTCATATGAGTTCCCACTGTGCTTTGATCACTACCCTACCGTGGCTCTATTGAGTCATGCAAACAGGTTTTGGTTGGGTACAGTCCCGAGCCATATGGAGGCAGTGAGCGATTGTCGGTAATTCGTCTCTCCCGGTATAGGGACTCGATATCGCATTGTATTCAATAGGTCAGGACCATAAGACCTAGGCCAAGGCAGTATGGATTTACTCATAGGCTGATCAGTAATTTCCCGGATTGGTCCAGAGCCACATCGGCATGACTTATCGGGTTATTAGGGTCTGACGTTTACCACCCCCTAGATCCGGTATGCGATACTCTCTGACGATGAGACCGGACTGTATGGAGATTGTCACAGATGTAGGGTTAGCTTAACACCTTAGCAAGGTTTTAGCAAGCATCAAACAAGCTATATTAAAATATTTGGGGTGCCAAACAAACCCTAACCAAGATCTTAACTAGAGAATTAGGGTTAACTATGCATGTAAACAACTTTACATCTAAGAGAGGGGGATTACAACCATTGTAGTCCGTTACTTTGCTTTATAAGCTCCGAGTAGTAGTCCATTTTCCGCGATCCATGATCTCCCAGACTCAAGAGAGGCTCCACATGTCGAATGATCCATTCTTGTTTGAAGTCTTCCTTTTAGAAGATGATCTACCTTGAAGAATCTCAAGATCAAGCTTTCACTTCTCTAATCAAGTATTAGTGAAGTGAACACCTTAATCTAAGTGGCTAGAATAGATGAGGATGATGAAGTAGAAATTTTGCTCTCTTTTGTTTTCATTTTCTCACTTTAAATCATCACAAGTAAAAAAACTAGAAAGCTTTTTCAAGGAGGAAGAAGAAGAAGAAAGCTTTTGTGATAAATAATGAATTATTTTTATGGTTACAATTGCAACCATGAGTTAATAATAAAGGCTTTAACTCATGTAGAGAATAAACTAGAGTTAAGTGTTTGGGTTGGGCTAACAAATATCTTCACAAAATATCTAGCTAGAAAACAAAAAGGAAAGCTTCATGAAGCTTCATGAAAAAGCTAACCCAAAAGCTAACCCAAATCCAAAACCTAACTTTGTTTAAACTTAACAACCATGTTGCATTTGTAACCCTAACTTTTTACAATATTATATATCACATATACAATATATTTTGTAACAAAAGAAAATAATACAATTAACATATATCGCATATACATCAATGTATTATCCAGCGAGAAAATGAATCAATAAAGTGAGCTTATATTAGTTAACGTAATGTAATATATCACATATATAATTATACATTAAATTATCGAATCAACTCTTGATCCAACAATCCGGCTATATAGCATATAACCGACTAATATAATATGTACCAATTCATCGAATCAACACTTGATCCTATGACCCGGCCATATCAAATATACCCGGCCGATATCTCATATTGCGAGAATAGAATACGGTCGGTTCCGCACATATCACATATGTGCTCCTACTCCGTTTTGCCTGAGCCAGGAAACCTCTGTGTAGGACTCTAAAGAATCATCAATACACCGGCAGCAGGTGATGATCATATCAAACACCCACAAGCTGCAAGCGGTCAGCTAAATGTAACAACCACCGGTGTATTTAGCAATCAGAAGATCAACAAGCAAGCCTGTACATTCTCCTGCATATCCAATTAGTAACACTCTCGTACAGTCCGATCTCTTCGTCTGATATGTTGCATATCTAGTCTAGGGGTAGTAAACGTCAGACCTCAGTAACCGATAAGTCGTGTCGATGTAAGGCTCATAACAGGTCAAGAAACTACTGATAACACTCACCAGTAAATCTCCATATCAGCCCTGGCCAGGGACTTCCAGTTATAGCCAATCGAACACAGCACAACATCAACTCCCTATACCGGGAGAGACGAAACCCCTCCTATCGCTCATTGCCTCCATGTGATTCAGGACTGTACCCAAAAGCCACCGTTTTGCACGCCCTCTTGGACGTGGTAAGGTGGAAATCAAAGCACAGTGGGAATCACACAAGACTCTATGAAGATCTCGGGTTTACAGACTAACCTGTACCAGTGTCACCGGAGAACTGCTATCTGACGATAGGTATAATACCATCCAAGAGTTCTCGGCGAGTCCGTTCAGTGTACCCAGTCTTCACTGAGCACCCGTACACCATCTTTGATGTCCAACACCATTGGATATGGGATCATCCATCGCCCATCATATGGGCAAGATGCGTATACGCTAGCCTACTCTGGAGTATCGATGCCCTGTCTCGATACACCCTCGACTAGGAACAGTTATAGGATGTACTCGTTGACTACCCTGACCCCACTAGTATGATCTCATCATAGTCCTAGTAGTCAAGTAAATATCCCAAGGGCTTCATCAACATGTGATCACAAAATAGTATTTGTTAACATGTTAAGATAAAGTGAAACCAGATAGCATACTATCATATCGAGCAAGAAATTCCTCTCTATATATATCCAAGCATCCACTATAATTTACATCATATGTACAACAATGGCCTCTAGGGCATACATATAACTAATAATCTCCCACTTGCACTAAGGCCTGCTGTTGTAGCATCTCATACCCAACATCCCGAAGAGTCTCTCAAATTGTATCTGAGGAATGGCCTTTGTGAGTGGATCCGCAGTGTTGTCCTTCATATCAACTCTCCTGACCTCGATCTCCCGGCGATCAACTATCTCCCGCATCAGGTGATACCGCCTCAGAATATGTCTGGACTTCTGATGGGACCTGGGTTCCTTGGCCAAAGCCACAGCTCCATTGTTATCACAATACAGAGGTATTGGATACTCAATGGACGGAACCACACCAAGTTCAGTGATGAACTTTTTTATCCAGACAGCCTCTTTAGCAGCATCGTTGGCAGCGATGTATTCAGCCTCCATTGTCGAGTCTGCCACGGTTTCCTGTTTGGAACTCTTCCAGCACACCGCCCCTCCATTGAGGGTAAAGACAAATCCCAAGTGTGACTTAGAGTCGTCCTTATCATTTTGGAAGCTCGAATCGGTAAAGTCCTCCACCTGGAGTTCTCCATTACCATACACCAAGAACAGCTCTTTAGTCCTTCTCAAGTACTTGAGAATGTTCTTCACAGCTGTCCAGTGATTCTCTCCAGGATCTGCTTGATACTTACTCACTACACTTAGTGAGTATGCTACATCGGGTCTGGTACATAGCATCGCGTACATGATAGAGCCTACTGCCGAAGCATAGGGTATCCCTTGCATGCAAGCTCTTTCCAAATCAGTCTTGGGAGACATCACTTTGGAGAGAGTGAGTCCAGAGATCGTGGGTAAATTCCCACGCTTGGATTCTTCCATACTAAACCTCTTTAGTATGGTGTCAATGTACCTAGATTGGGACAATCCCAGTATCCGTCTAGATCTATCTCTATAAATCTTAATTCCCAAAATGCAGGAGGCGTCGCCTAGATCTTTCAATGAGAATCTATGTGATAAAAAGAGCTTAACCGAGTGCAGCATAGGAATATCATTTCTTATCAAGGGTATGTCATCTACGTACAATACGAGGAAGACAACCTTACTCTCTGCCACTTTCTTGTATATACAAGGTTCATCTATGTTTTTGATGAAGTCAAACTCTTTGATTACAACATCAAAACAGATGTTCCAACACCACGATGCCTGCTTTAACCCGTAGATGGATTTAAGAAGCTTGCACACCCTTCCGCCGCTCCCACTATCTACGAAGCCCTCTGGCTGAGTCATGTACACGCACTCCTCTAAATCACCATTTAGAAAGGCCGTCTTAACATCCATTTGCCAGATTTCGTAGTCATGGTATGCAGCAATGGAAAGTAAGATCCGGATGGACTTAAGCATAGCCACTGGAGAAAAGGTTTCTTCATAATCCACGCCTAGTCGTTGACGAAAGCCCTTTGCAACAAGTCTAGCTTTGAATGTCTTAACTTTTCCATCTATACCAAGTTTCTTCTTAAAGATCCATTTGCTCCCAATGGGTTTTACCCTTTCAGGAGCAACTTCCAAAGTCCATACTTTATTGGTGTACATGGATTCCATATCAGATCGCATGAGTCACTACTCGTGATGGCCTGCTCGAAACTAGTCGGGTCATCATCTTCCATGATGCAATCCTCGGACTTCTAACTTCGTCTAGATAACGCCTAATGCTATAGCTTGGCTCTGATACCACTGTAGAGTTAGCTTAACACCTTAGCAAGGTTTTGGCAAGCATCAAACATGCTATATTAAAATATTTGGGATGCTAAACAAACCCTAACCAAGATCTTAACTAGAGAATTAGGGTTAACTATGCATGTAAACAACTTTACATCTAAGAGAGAGGGATTAAAACCTTTGTAGTCCATTCCTTCACTTCATAAATTCCGAGTAGTAGTCCCTTTGCCGCGATCCATGTCTCCCAGACTCAATAGAGGCTCCACAAGTCGAATGATCCATTCTTGCTTGAAGTCTTCCTTTTCGAAGATGATCTACCTTGAAGAATCTCAAGATCAAGCTTTCACTTCTCTAATCAAGTATTAGTGATGTGAACACCCTAATCTAAGTGGCTAGAATAGATAAGGATGATGAAGTAGGAATTTCTCTCTCTTTTGTTTTCATTTTCTCACTTTAAATTATCATAAGTCAAAAAGCTAGAAAGCTTTTTCAAGGAGGAAGAAGAAGAAGAAAGCTTTTGTGATGAATAATGAATTATTGTTATGGTTACAATTGCAACCATGAGTTAATAATAAAGGCTTTAACTCATGTAGAGAATAAACTAGAGTTAAGTGTTTGGGTTGGGTTAACAAATATCTTCACAAAATATCAAGCTAGAAAACAAAAAGGAAAGCTTTATGAAGCTTCATGAAAAAGCTAACCCAAATCCAAAACCTAACTTTGTTTAAACTTAACAACCATGTTGCATTTGTAACCCTAACTTGTTACAATATTATATATCACATATACAATATATTTTGTAACAAAAGAAAATAATACAATTAACATATATCGCTTATACATCAATGTATTATCCAGTGAGAAAATGAATCAATAAAATGAGCTTATATTAGTTAACATAATATAATATATCACATATATAATTATACATTAAATTATCGAATCATCTCTTGATCCGACAATCCGGCTATATAGCATATAACCGACTAATATAACATGTACCAATTCATCGAATCAACACTTGATCCGATGACCCGGCCATATCAAATATACCCGGCCGATATCTCATATCGCGAGAATAGAATACGGTATCTCATATCGTATTATTCTTGGTCCTGCACATATCACATATGTGCTCCTACTCCGTTTTGCCTGAGCCAGGAAACCTCTGTGTAGGACTCTAAAGAATCATCAATACGCCGGCAGCATGTGATGATCATATCAAACACCTACAAGCTGTAAGCGGTCAGCTAAACGTAACAGCCACCCGTGTATTGAGCAATCAGAAGATCAACAAGCAAGCATGTACATTCTCTTGCATATCCAATCAGTAACACTCCCGTACAGTCCGATCTCTTCGTCTGATATGTTGCATATCTAGTCTAGGGGTAGTAAACGTCAGACCCCAGTAACCGATAAGTCGTGCCGATGTAAGGCTCATAACGGGTCGAGAAACTATTAATAACGCTTACTAGTAAATCTCCATATGAGCCCTGGCCAGGGACTTCCAGTTATAGCTAATCGAACACAGCACAACATCAACTCCCTATACCAGAAGAGACGAAACCCTTCCTATCGCTCATTGCCTCCATGTGATTCGGGACTGTACCCAAAAGCCACCGTTTTGCACGCCCTCTTGGACGTGGTAAGGTGGAAATCAAAGCACAGTGGGAATCACACAAGACTCTATGAAGATCCCGGGTCTATAGACTAACCTGTACCAGTGTCGCCGGAGAACTGCTATCTGACGATAGGTATAATACCATCCAGGAGTTCTCGGCGAGTCCGTTCAGTGTACCCAGTCTCCACTGAGCACCCATACACCATCTTTGATGTCCAACACCAATGGATATGGGATCATCCATCGCCCATCATATGGGTCAAGATTAGTATACGCTAGCCTACTCTGGAGTATCGATGCCCTGTCTCGATACACCCTCGAGTAGGAACAGTTATAGGATGTACTCGTTGACTACCCTGGCCCCACTAGTATGATCTCATCATAGTCCTAGTAGTCAAGTACATATCTCAAGGGCTTCATCAACATGTGATCATAAAACAGTATTTGTTAACATGTTAAGATAAAGTGAAACCAAATAGCATACTATCATATCGAGCAAGAAATTCCTATCTCTATATATCCAAGCATCCACTATAATATACATCATATGTACAACAATAGCCTCTAGCGAATACATATAACTAACAACAGATAGGCTCAGTTGGGATCCAGATGAGTTTTCTCGTCGGCTTTCCTTTTCGACAGGTACCCGGGTAGCCGTTACGTATAGCTAGTGCCGCTGACGTGCTTATGGTTATGGATTTATTCAGTAACTCACTGCCGGCGTACTGTTGAGTCTTTAGAGTCCCACACAGAGGGTTTCCCTCATTCAGGCAAAATGATGTTGTAGCCGTATTGGATACGTGCAGGGTCTCAATCGATTGATGTACTTTGTACTCGCACTTTCGATCGGACGGTTGGTAATACTAGCCGGCTCGGGTTTGAGCCGGATTATTAAATCAGGTATTGATTTAATAATTTACATATATGTATTTCGATATGTATATTCTAGTATTACGTTCTTCTTGTTATTCTATCTCTTTAGGCATTCGTATTTTTATCCGAATGCGGGTAAGTATATACAACAGACTGTAATCCGTATTTTATTACAGATTACCCTCTAGAAGGTGGACACCTCATCATGGACTTTTCCATTTATTGATAAATGGAAATGAGGTGGAAATTAAGGAGAGGGAGGCATGGTGAATGGCATGGCTTCAATAGTTAACAAATGAATTCTTTATTCATTTGTGGTTACTATTGAAGCATGACTACACTTGTTTATTCATGAGAATTCATACACAAAACCTTTTTTTTGATTTTCTCTCACTTGTATGCTTCATTTTTCTTGAGCTCCCATTTTTCTTCATCTCCTCCCTCCTCTTGAGTTTCCTCCACCTTCATTATCTTCCTCTTCACTACTCTTCTCATGAGTTGAGAAACAAGTGAAGAGGTAAGAAAGAGATAGCAAACACTTAGATCATCACACTACATCCTAGACTACTTGGTTTAGCAACCCAAGCTCTCTAGTTGCTCCATTTGACATATTGTGTGGAGCTAAAGCCATGGATCATATCCCTCGGATGGATCATCTACGACAAAGGAGGACCGGAGAGCAAGATCAATCGCGGAGAACCAAAGAAGCCAACAAAGAAGATCAAGCATGTTCAAGGTTGCCACCTGGAGCTAACGAAGAGGAAAGAAGATCGAAGGACTTGGATCGTTTGGTGAGACTTCTTTCTTAGTAGTTAGTTCATCTCATTTAGTTTTGCTAGATAGGTTTATGGAAAGATCCGAGTTAAAGGTTATTCAAGTGCCATGTTCTAATCGTTAGAAATTTTTTGTTCCACATTTGGCCATTGTAGTTGGCCGAGGCACTAGCGTAACCCTTCATGACCTCTTTAGAAAAACTAGTAAAAGCCTAAGAAACACTTATTTTCAAAATCACTCAATTCCGCAACGATATCAAGTTCATTACGCAAAAGTTTTTCTTAAGACCTTTTGTGGCCCTCCTTCATTTCAGATAAGGACAATTTAGTATTCGTTCTGCGTTTGTTGACCTTGTCAAGGCGCAGTGTATGGTAGCTGATTAGTTCTTATCTGTTTAAGCATGAGATGCGATTGGATTAGGGTAGTCATGCGTCCTTGTTGACCTTGTCAAGGGTCGTGCGGGTCGGTTTAATTCAATCATGAAATGTACGGGTTGAACTTGACTTACGATCTATGGTTTGTTGACCTTGTCAAGGTCATAGATTGCTTGGGGCAAATATTATCGGGAATTTCAAGTGTTGAAATTTGCAATGAGATTGTATACCTTCTATGAGATAGTTGGACCCGATACCTGCTGTGAGTAAGTGTTACTCCTGGGAGAGTTTTGTACTTTACAATTAGCTAACCCATTAGGTGTCTAGAAAGGTGTTAACGAGGTTATGCCTATGGTAAAATGAGGTTTACTTTAATTAGGTCCGTGCAAAAGCACGGGGAACCTCCCTCAAAATACCGACACTGGCCTGACTGAACGGTTAGCGAACTTGTAGGGTGTAATTAATCCCAGCTAGTCTTATCTTTTAGGGTTTGAAGGAATACTTGATAAAAACAGTAGGAGCCATCCTGATTAGATAAAATAATAACCAATCTAATCTTGAAAGAGCAAACGCAGAGTGTTTTCTTCTCTCTCTCTCTCCTGGTAGCGACCGTGACATGCCTTAATCAAGATAATAATATGGAAGTATTGACCGAACCTGCTTATTATACTGAGCTGGGAAACGTTGGTTCCACTCTATTTTATAATTTTTATAAGTCTGAGCAGAAAATAGGGGAATACCAGAATTCCCATGCCACCCGATTGAAGAAATAGCATGTTGATGCATCTTCTTCAGGCGTGTTCGTTACTAAGAACTGTTTATCAGTATCCTCTACGTCCTAGGTATTTGATACCGGATCAGGATCCTACATATGTAATCTGTTACATGGGCCTAGAAAGGTAGGGAACTGGGATTAGGTGATGGTGCAATTGTTGCAGCCAAGTCAGTTGGCAGATATCACCTTGTGTTATCAAATATATTGATTCTGAACGAATGTTATTACATATCGAACCTGATATACAATATTATATCATTTTCTTTATTAAATTAAAAAAGGATATAATTTTGTATTGGAGGATAATGTTGTGAACATTTTTCCTGAATCAAGAGTTGATTGGATCAGGCACGTTATGAAATAGCATATACGTTTTAAATCAAAACGCAGTTTTAAGTATACAGAACACACACAAGAGGACAAGTTCAGAAATGAACGAATTCTTCTTGTGGCATTGTAGACTAGGTCAAATCAATGCGACGCGACTAGCTAAGTCATATAATGATGAATATTTGAATCCGTTTGAACTTTCATCTTATGAAACTTTCAAGTCATGTCTCAAAGCTAAAATGACCAAAACTCCGTTTACTGGAAATGGAGAAAGAGTTAGTGAACTCTTGGGACTGATACATGGTGATGTATGCGGTCCCATGTCTACACATGCCAGGGTTGGGTCATCGTAGTTTATTATATTCACTGACCATCTCTCAAGATTCGGACGTGTGTTCCTGTTGAAATATAAGTCTGAAACTTTTGAGAAATTCATAGAATATAAGCATAAAGTTAAGAACCAGACGGGTAAAAGTATTAGATTCTTCGATCTGATCGATAAGGAGAATACTTGAGCATGGAGTTCCTAGACTATCCAAAAGAGAATGATATCCTCACTCGGCCTACTTCTCCGTATACACCACAGCGTAACGGTATATCGGGTTGGAGGTTTCACACCCTATTAGATATGGTGCGCTCTATGATGGGTACTGCTGAGTTGCTTGTTTCCTTTTGGAATTATGCACTTAAGAAGCTGCATACCTATTGAATAGGGTTCCAACCAAATCAATGCCTACCACTCCATATGAGATATGGTATGGAAAGAGACCATGTCATAAAAGAGTTAAGATATGGAGGTTGTCCAGCCTATGTTGAAAAGAAAAATCTGGACAAACTCAAGGCAAGGTCAGTTCTATAAGTTTGTTAGATATCCCAAACATTCGCGAGGGAATATCTTCTACTAAACCGAGGAACAAAAGTATTTTGTTTCTCAACATGACCACCTTTTTAGAAAAAAAGGAATTTCTTAAAAAACAAATTTTTGGTCATGAGGTAGAACTGGAAAGGTTCCAGCTATACAGACTGCGACTGATGATTTAGTGGAACCGGAGGATTCAATAGTCTCCAACGAATCTCAGCCTCTCTGCGAATCTGGTACGGTTCCTCACCCACCTGAGAAATACTGCGGTTTTTTAATGACAGTGGAAGCAAGGATTGCATTATGGTTGATGATGCCCCGACTAGATTCAGGCAGGCCTTCACGAGTGGGGACTCTGTGAAAATGGCTGTATGCAATGCGATCTGAGATGGAATCCATGTACACTAACAAAGTATGGACTTTGCATGTTGATCCTGAAGGGGTAAAACCCAACAGGAGCAAGTGGATCTATGAGATAGATACTTGGTATAGATGGAAAAGTTGAGACTTTCAAAGCTAGACTTGTAGTAAAAGGTTCTTGTCATACTACCAGGTGTGGATTATGATGAAGCCTTTTTCTCCAGTGGCTATGCTTAAGTCCATCCGGATCCTACTTGCCATCGCTGCATACCATCACTATGAAATCTAGCAGTTGCACATCATGACCTCTTTTCTAAATGGTGATTTAGAAGGGAGTGTATGCATGATAGCCAGAGGGCTTCATTGACAGTGAGAGCAGCAAAAAGGTGTGCAAGCTACTTGGTTGAAGCAGGCATCACGGAGTTGGAACATCTATTTTGATGTGACGGTCAAAGAGTTTGACTTAATCAAAAAGATAGATGAACCTTGTATATACAAGAAGGTTGTAGAGAGTAAGACTTTCCTCTTCGTATTATACATAGATGGCATACACTTGATAGGAAATGGGTTTCCTATGCTACACTCGGTCAAGCTTCTCTTATCACGAGGATTCTCTATGAAAGATCTGAATGATACCAACTACATCTTAAGGATTTAGATCTATAGAGATAGATCTAGGACGGTGTTGGGAGTGTCCCAAATCCGGGTACATTAACACCATATTAAAGGGGTTTAGTATGGAGGATTCTAACTATAATAGTTTGCCCACTTACTCAGGAATCACTCTCTCCAAAAAGATGTCTCCCGAGACTGATTTGGAGAGAGCTCGCGGACAAGAAACATCCTATGTTTCGGCAGTAGGTTCTATCATGTATGCGATGTTATATACCAGACCAGATGTAGCTAATTCACTAGGTGTAGTGATCGGGAATCTATCACATCTTAGGAGAATCACTAGACAGCTTTGAAGGAAATTCTTAAGTACTGAGAAGCACTAAAAGAATGGTCTTGGTTCGAGTTTCCAGAGTGATAAGGTCGACTGAAATTCAGTCTCAGGCTTTGTCTTTACCTTCAGTGGAGGGACGGTATGTTGGAAGAGTTCCAAACTATATACCATGGCAATCTAGACGATAAAGGATGAATACATCGCTACCAAAGAGCTTGTCTGGGTATTTCTTGTTCATGAAATGAACATGGTTCCTACCATTGTGGTGACAATGGAGTTGTGGCTTTGGCCTGGGAACTACGGTCCTATCAGCGATCCAGACATATTCTGAGGTAATATCACCTGATCAGGGAGATGGTTGATCTCCAGGGGATCGAGGTCAGGAGAGTTGAGACGAAGGATAACGTGGCGGATCCACTCACCGAGACATTTCCCAAGAGAGACTTTTATGGGACGTTGGGTATGAGATACTACAACAACTTGCCTTAGTGCAAGTGGGAGATTGTTAGTTATATGTATGCCCTAGAGGCCAGTAATGTATATATGATGTATATTATAGTGGATGCTGGGACATATATAGGGAGGACATTCTTGCTCGACATGATAGTATGCTATCTGGTTACTCTTTATCTTAACATGTACACTTATTGTCTCTCTGTGACATGTTGGAAAAGCTCTTAGGATGTGTACTTGACAACCAGGATTATGATGCAGATCATACTAGCGGGGCCAGGGTAGTCCGTAATTACATCCTACAATTGTTCCTAGTCGTGGGAGTATCGAGATGGGGCATCGATATTCCAGAGTAGACTAGCGTATACGTATCTTGACCCATATGATGGGCGATGGAGGATCCCATATCCATTGGTGTTTGACATCAAATATAGTATACGGGTGCTTAGTGGAGACTGGGTACACTGAACAGGACTTGCCGAGAACTCCTAGATGGTATTATACCTCACGTCAGATAGCAGTTCTCTGGTGACACTGGTACTGGTTAGTCTGTAGACCCGAGATCGTAATAGAATCTTGTGTGATTCCCACTGTGTTTTGATTTCCACCTTACCATGTTCAAGAGAACGTGCAAAACGGTGGTTTTTGGGTACAGTTCCGAGTCACATGGAGGCAATGAGCGATAGGAGGGGATTTCGTCTCTCCCGGTATTGGGGGTTGATATTGTGCTGTGCCCGATTGGCTATAACAGGAAGTCCCTGGCCAGGGCTTTTATGAGATTTACTGGTAAGTGTTATCAGTAGTTTCTCGACCCGTTATGAGTCTCATATCGGCACGACTTATCAGGCTATTGGGGTCTGACGTTTACCACCCCCAGACTGGATATGCGACATATCAGATGTAGAGACTTGACTGTATGGTAGTGTTACTTATTGGATTCACAGGAGTATGAGCAGGCATGCTTGTTGATCTTCTGATCGCTCAATATCCGGGTGGCCGTTACGTGCAGCTAGTACCATTGACGACTTATGGGTGATTGATATGATCATCACCTACTGCCAGCGTATTGACGAGTCTCTATAGTTCTACACAGAGGTTTCCTGGCTCAAACGAAATGAAGTAGGAGAACATATGTGATATGTGCGGGACCGAAATTAATACGTGTATGTGATACCGTATTCTATTCTCGCGATATGTGATATCGGCCGATTATATGTGATATAGCCGGGTCATCGAATCAAGTGTTGATTCGATGAGTTGATACATGTGATATTAGTCGGTTGTATGTGATATGGCCGGATTATTAAATAAAGTGTTGATTTAATATTTTAATGTATAATTATATATTTGATATATTAAATTACATTAACTAATATTTGCTCACTTAAGAATTTCTTTTTCTCACTTGTGCATGCTTAATATATATGTGATATATATTATTGTGTTATGCTTGTTTCTACATGCAAAATATGGGTGTATGAGACTCACACCATGGTTATGTTAATGTAGGGTTTTATTTATTTTAAGTAAATCAAAATTAGTTGGAAATTTTTTCATGGTTGAAAGCTTTGGAAGCTTGTGGAACCATTGAGTTTGTCCACTAATTTTGTTTTACTAAACATATTTATTACACACTTTCTTCTCTCCATGGTTGCTTTTCTTCATCTCCTTCCTCAAGCTCTCTAGCTTTATGGGAGGTTAAGAAAATGAGTGAGAAAAATATTTCTAAAGTGAGCAAAAATCATACTTCATCATTCTCTACTAGTCTAGCCATTTAGTTTAGAGTGTTTGTTTCACTAATTCCTAATTAGTGAAGAGATAGCTTGAGTTAGTGTCTTCTCGACGTAGACCATCTTTGGCCTCGAAGACTTCAAGTAAGTTTGTTCCTTTCATCTTGTGGAGTCATTCTAGAGTCCGGGAGATCACTACTTGGAGTGAAGGGACTACTACACAGAGCTACTGAAGTGAAGGACCGGTCTACAAAGGTTGTATTCCTTGTTCACTTGATGTAAAGTTGTTTACATTATTGTTTACGTCTAATTCTCTAGTTAAGATCTTGGGTTTGGGTTCTTTAGCATGCCAACTTTTTTGAAAACGGAATGGTCGATGCCTCCCGAAACCTAGTGACCGTGCTAGGGAACCCAGCACAAGCATCACATCATAAGACCATCATAGCTTTTCCTGTAAAGCATGTCTTCTATAATCGTGTACCGGATAGCACTTGGTTTCAGTTTTCTATGGGCTATTTGATCGGGATTCATCAGAAATTGAATAATGGGATGACACCAATCATTTGGTTCAATATTAATCTCCCCAACAAACTACTCGTTTGCTCACATACAACCATCCTTTCAGCCTATATTTAAGGTTGACTCTTTCGAGAAAGGGATATTTCCCAATCCAGAAGCTGATTGAGCTAAATCATTTAACTTTGCATTCAAGCCTCGGTCGTTGTGCATCAACCTTACCTCCACAAACTTGGAAAGCAGACTTCTGACCCTCTGAGCGTGTTGAACCAATTTCGAGCTCAAACATTTGTATCCTTCTAAAGATTGTTGTATTACTTGTTCTGAATCGCCGAAGACGTCTACAGTAAAAACTCCCATATCCGATAAAATTTCTAAACCTAATATTAACGCCTCATATTCTGCCTGGTTGTTCGTGCAATTCGCATCCAAGGTTACCATGTAGAAAAAATTTAGTCATGCTGGTGAAATTAGAGTCATACCGGCCCCTGCTGAGCGTTTAGTACTCGAACCATCAAAATAAAGAACCCAAGCTTGTATGTTAACTTGATTTGATCTATAGCTTTCGAACCCTGTGACGATGCATGGATGGTCAGCTAAAAATCAGCAATCGCCTGTTTCTTGACTGCTTTGGCTGGGTGATAACTAATAGAAAATTCAGATAAAGCTATCGCCTATCGACCGACTCTTTTGCTTAACATTAGCCTCTCAATTATGTACTTAAGCACGTCTACATGGCTTATAAGGTGATCTTCAACCGGTAGGAGATAATACCTCTGCTTAGTACACACGTGGTGTGATGGCTAACAGACCTTCTCAATCGGCTAATATCTTTGCTCAAAGTCTAACTGGAAACGACTTAAATAATAAATCTCCTTCTTGTGTCATGTTTCATTATCTTGAGCCAAAAGTCTCCCAACTGAATCATGCATAGCAGCAGATATGTAAACTTTAATCGGCTTTCCCATCATAGGTAGGACCGGGACGGGAGGATTAACAAGATATTTCTTAATGTCATCGAATGCCCTTCGTTGTTGTTCTCCTCTGGAGAAATTCGAGTCATTTTTTATTTGCAATAAAGACGATAAAGACCTTATTTTGCCGGCCTGGTTGGCAATAAATTTTCTTAGGTAATTTATCTGGCTTCACAACCTCTAGAGCTCTTTTTTAGTACGTGGTGTCCTTGCCTCCATGATGGCTTTAGTTTTATTCACATCGATCTCTATCCCTCTCTGATGAACAAGAAAACCGAGGAAATTCCCTGCCGATACCCCCAATGGACATTTTAAAGGGTTAAGCTGTAAGTTGTGTAAACGCATTCGGTCAAACGCCTTTTTAAATATGCTATGTGATCCTCCCTTTATCTTGATTTGATTACGATGTTATCTATGAATACCTCCACAAAATGACCGATCATATCATGGAAGATATGATTCATTGCCGTCTACTTGGTGGCCCCAGCGTTCTTCATACCGAACGACATCACTACCCACTCATATAGGCCGAGGGGACTTAGCCCTCTGAATGCAGTCTTTGATATATATTCTTTACATATGGCTATCTGAATGTATCCTAAATTCCCATCCATCAACAAAAGCATCTCATATCAGGCCCAAGCGTCTAATAGATACTTTGCTAATGACATTGGGTACTCATCCTTGGGAGTAGCATCATTTAAATCTCTAAAATCAATGCACACCCCGATCTTCCCATTTTTCTTTCTTACTGGGACTATGTTAGCTAGCCAATCAGGATACCATGCTTGGCGAATGAATCCGTCTTGGAGTAGTCTCTTTACTTCTTCATTAACCTTCGGTATAACCCCCACTAACATCTTCATGGTTGCTGAATTGTTGCATTTTAATACCACTCATTCTTAATTTTATGTATATAAATCAGTGCTATTTGATCCGGGTGTGCTACATAAGTGCAGAAAATAGGTATCAGAGCAATTGACAGACTTTAAAGCTTAAAATTACTCAATACGGACCTATTCAAAGTCGATGATCAAATGGTCAAACCCTGCAGAGTTCAAAGTCATCAAATTAAATATTTCAAGTGTTAGAAGACCTACAATCAACCCCAAAAGAAGACAAAAGAAGTTTAGAGAGCCAACTCCAAAATTGGGCCACGATTTAGCGGCAAATCTAGTTCATTTGGCCGAGTTTTAGCGGCCAAACCAGTGGCTCTGGAGTTAGGATTTGGGGGTTATTTTGGCCTTTTCAGGGAGCTCCAGAATCATCCTAGAGTTTCCTCCTAGAGACACTATATATATCTTGGATCAGCAACTCAAGTGAATAAGTTTTTCTAGGCTAAAATAGTTGTTAGGTTAGGTGGGATAATTTTCTTCTCGTTCTTCCTTGAGTGTTAGCCCATGGCTCTTACTCTTGATGGAGCTTGAAGCTTTCTTTCTTCTATTTTTATTTGCCTATTGAAATTTACATTAGTCTAATTTTTATTTGCTTTATAAATTAGCCTCCTTTTTACTTTGTTCTTTCCTTGTTGTTATTAGCATTCGGTTGCCATTAGCAAAGAAGGTTGTTTCATTATTTGACTGAAGACACCTAATGCTAAGTAACTATTATGCTTGGTTGTAATAGTTAGCTGCTTTCATTTCTTTGAAGTTTTGATGATCTCTCTCCCATTTTTGTTTCTTTTATTTGGGAACATGTAGAAGTAAACCCTTTTGCCTGTTAGAGTTTAGGAGAGGGCAGTATAAGGAATGGTAACATTCTTTACCTCTCATTTGTTTAAACTCATTGAATTGAACCCTGACCAAAGCGACAGAAATCTCTCTATTTGTTCATGATTGTTACGACCCAATATTGATGACAAGTTGCGCTTCGTTTTGTCCGAGGGCTAGTGATATGAGTATGGAATGGATAGACAAGGGGCAATATAGGGGACTAAGCGCATCGAAGGTCTGGCCTATACTCGCTAGTACCCCTCTAAAGAACCATAATCCGCGTTCCTTACTACTACTCTAGCATCAATATAAATGAGGAGTTCAAAAGTGAGTATAAAGAATTGTTAGCTTACTTAAACAACCCAATCCGAAAACCCTAGTAAGCCCCTTTCATTCTTGTCAAATTCATATAGTTAAAAAAACGAACCAAAAACTCAAACTCGTGTTAATTCGTCTGAAACTATTACAATAGCTAATCGTTTCTCCGTGGATGACCTGCAACTCACCTTCATCTAGTTTCAATTGACCCGTTCTTGATTGCGGTATTTACACTTCACTTTTCCCCACCAATCAAAATGGTGTCGTTGCTGAGGAAATAGTATAGTTAGACTTTAGTTATTTAGGCTATCTTTTTCTTATCTTTTGTGAATATTTTAAAACCATAAAACCATAAAAATAGTTTAAACCCATAAAAGACCATAAAAATATTTTAAAACCATAAAAACAATATTAAAAAAACCCATCTTGTTATTTTTTTTGGTTTTTGTGCAAGTGTGCAGGAAATATGGGAGTTCTAGGGTGGTCAAGTGAGAGCTAGAACTAGAAACATAGGAGTATCAAATTATTGTGCCAAAATTATTGGCAGTTTGGCCAATTTTTAACCGCTAATCCACGGACACCATAGTGTATTTGACCGCTAATCCGCGGCAGTTGGGGAGTTCTCACTCCCAAATTTTTTGTGAGCCTTCATCTCTTCTCTAAACCCCCTAGAACTTTAATAAACTGTTATCTTGTGCATGTTTCTTTGTAGTTATGCCACCAAGAAAAACAAAATTATGTTGTTTTAGATTTTAATTTGTTATTGCTTTGCATTCAATAAATACGGGCTTAAGGGGCACAAACTCAAATCAAGATTAGGTGGGGAGTTCATTACCCTCCCTAAGCCCAAAAAATTACACACCAAGTATAGGCATCACCTTTTGCACTAATTAGAAAATATCTAGACCAAGTCCTTAAGGACATATCACACTGATTAAGGACGAGAGAGGTTTGCGGGTAATCTATCGCTTATCAGAGTTTTTCTTGTGGTGTCTTGGCAAGTGTTTAAAGACGAAAGTCTTACAAAGTGTGGGGGTTCTTGTAATTAAGGAACTAAGTGAAATCTTTAGAAAACCTCCCTTCCTCATTTGCACTTACCTGTTGTTCATATAAGAATTTTGCATTATTCTATCTCCCATTCTTAATCACATTACATATAAATAGGTGTTTTCGATCCATGTTTACTAAATAGTTGCAGGTTACAGGTTCTCAGCTCGTTACAGTGAAATTCATGAAAAATCGCTACATATGTGAGACTACGACCAACAACAGATGAATCCGTAAGATGCCGCCTACCAGTTCAAGGAACAAATTGAAAATCATTAGACAGTTCAATACACAAAGCACAAGGGCAACACAAGATTCAAGACTTCAACGCGAAGCTCAAGGCAAAAGTCCACATCATTCTGCACTGTTGGAAATCTGGAAGGAAATAGAAGAGATTCTGAGAAACCAAGTGAAGAAAACAGAAGATAAAAGCAACATGAAGCAACCGTGAAGAAATAAGACCACGACTCCACCAATTGGCCGCTGAACCGCGGCCAAACAGGTTATTCTGCAGCGGAACCGCGGCCGTATGGTGCACGTGTCGGTGCATGTGTCGGTGGAGGTGTCGGTGCTTTGACCCGGTTTTCTTAGGGTAGTTTGGTAAATTCATGTATGGATCAGAATGTAACCTAGGGTTTTTTCTATCTATAAATAGGAAAGCCAAAAGCTTAATTAGGTGTGCCTCTTTTAGGGTGCCTTTCTTAGGATGCCTCTTTTTAATTCTTAGATTTAAATTTTTATTCAAGTTGTAATGCATTGCTAGGAGGTCATCAATAAAAGTGAGTTTTATTTTTATCTTGCATTTTTTATCTGCAAATTATTATCTGCTATTTTTATTTTGTTCTTTTATTATCTGCAATTTAGGTCATTAAACAAAAATATAAAAATGAATTTTATCGTAACTTTTCTAATGAGTGACTAATTCCTCACTTGTTAGGGTAAGGATAGGGAAGGTTTGAGAGAAGGAAATCTGTCTCACTTCTTTCTTTGTCCATATAATTTTAAAATACGGACTCTATTTAATTCAACCACACACCGCTCACTACTGCACCCTATCCTAAATAATAGCGGTGATTCTCTAGTTAGACCGGTTGTGGTTGAATTAACTGGAGATTAGGGCTAAGAGTTAAGAACGGATGGACAAGGACCAAAAGGAAGAAACTAAGTTTCTTCCTAGTCGTTCTAATCCCCATTGTTGACTATTACCCTAACACCTATAGTCTTAACTAGGGAATTAATAGAAGTGAGAAAAATCCTTATTTCGAACTAACCTAATCCTAACCCTAGCAAGCCTTTAAATCAATTTAATCTCATTCTTAGATCTTTATACAAAACCTACCAAAAATAGGACTTAACTCGTTAGAACTTAAAGAAAATGATTCCTTCTCCCTGTGGATCGACCCATACTCAACCGGCTAGCTACCAAGCGACACCGTTTTGATTGCGGTATTCTTAAAACTTTAAACGCATAGAAAATCTTCTCTACCAATCAAATGGAAAAATGAACCACCAAGACAATCAAATGGCGTCGTTGCCGGGGAGACGGTAGTCTCTTTCTTTGTGAAATTTCGGGTAAATTAAAAAAAAATTTAAAAAAAATTATAAAAATTGAAAAATTTTAAAACAAAAAAAATAAAAATAAATAAAAATAAAAAAAATAAAAATAAAAAATAAAAACCATCATGTTATTTTTGAAAGGTTTTTGTGCGAGTGTGCAGGCTTGGAGCAAATTCTGATTCAGATCTGGAGCAAGTTCAGTGAACAAATCCAGAAACAAGAGATCTGAACAAACAGAGGAGAACCAACTCAGCACAGAGAAGAATTTTGGAGATCTAAACCTACTTCTCTGCCGCGGAACCGCAGCAGAATCAGGCCTTTGACCGCGGAACCGCGGTTAACCTGTGACGTCAGCACCCCATTTTCTCTGTGAGTATCTTTTTTCTTCTCTCCTACCTCCTGAACTCCACTGAAATAATTTTCCTGTAGGTATTCTTTGCACAACAACCTCTTCTCCCTCTCTAATAAATTGTTTTTGTGCAGGATTCTTTGCGCTGCAAAATAAAAAAATTTTGAAATTGTTTTAGATTTTTTCGGTTGTTGCAGCTTTGCATAATTAATACGGAATTTAAGAGGCTATAACACCAACTCAGATTGGGTGGGGATTTCATCACCCTTCCTAAGACCCCAAAAATCACTAAAAGCATACACATCACCCTTGAGCTTAATTAAAAAAATATCTAGACTCAGCCAATTAAGGACTGTCGCGCTCATTAGGACAGAGGAAGGTTGTGGGCATTCAGTAGTTTATCTAAACCTGACTTTGTAGTGCCTAGGCTAGACAAGTGAGAAAGGTAACTTTAAAAGGCCCGTCTCACGGTGATTCTTGAGCGGAACCCTCTTTTCTTCATTTGTGCTTACCTGGCCACAATTGGCGGTGAAGAGGCAATTTGAGGGATATCTCACAACTTGTCACTTTGAAACAGTTAGGAGCAGTCTAGTTGACTTAGGAGACCCTAGCTCTAGATTTGATTGTGCATGCTTAAACTGTGGTTGTTTGAAATTGTGCTGTAGTTCCGTACAAATTTTTGCAAAACTCTTTCTAAAAAAAACACTTTCAAAAATTTCAAAACTCAAAAAACAAACAATTTTTTAAAAATATTAAAAAAAAATTAAAAAATTAAAAAAAAATCACATTCTTTCTCTTCTCCTTTTCTCTCATCACATCATGGGTACCACACCTCGCAAAACTCTTGCCGAACTTTGGTACCCACAACAAGACATTACTTTCTACGGTTCTTGTTTTGGTCGAATTTCGAACGATCCCTCCATGCCCAAAATTTCTTTGAAAGATCGGATAGACGCGTCTAGGACAAACAATTGGACTCAGAAATCCACTTCGTATCAACCATTTCAAACATTCACCCCTTCTCATATTGATACCCCTTTTGAGAGTCCAGTTGTAACCCCAAAACTTATGTCTATTGCTGAACATATTGAATAATCTCGCAACCGATCTTTCACTCCTTTCACCACTGCGAATTCTTTGGATCAACAATTCCATTCATCTTCTTATACAAATGTTGATCCTATCCCTGTCCAACCATTCTATTCCTATCCATCCTACCCAACTTTCGCACCTTCCCTAGACATTGCTTCTACACAGCCATTTGTGAGTTTCCAGTATCCAAATAATTTTGAATCTTTTACCGAAACTCCTTCACAACCCATGTCTAGTCTGGAACAGGCGTTGGAAGACTTTAGGGTAGCGTCATGCCAACAGATGATGGAGTTGAATGCATCCATGACCACCCTCATACAACCTAGTGACCCGGTAGCTAGTTTCCAATTAGCTCCACATTTTCTAATTTATGATGAGGCGGTAGGTCAGGTTGAGAATTTGAGTGGAAAAAGTGAGCTGTACACCCTTCCAAATCAAACCTACCCATCCCCAATTGAATCCCATAACTCTGGTTTTGAATGTCTATCAAGTGTTCCAAATGATTCACCAGTTGAAGATAAACGTTTAATGAGTTGTTCGACTTTGTAGTGTTTGATTTACTTGATTGTGAAGGGTCCCTTTCGAGTGAAACCATCACCAATCCTTTTGACCTCTACACCTCCACTTTAGAACCTAAACCGATTGATACCCATGCTTTTGATGAGGTGTATGAAAAATTTAATTTTCACTTGATTGAGGATATTGACGCTGGGAATATTTTGGATGATTAAACCACAGATTTAGATGAGTTTCTCTCTCCAATTCATCATCCCGAGTCATTAAATGTTTCTCCCGAACTTCATATGCGTCTTGATTTTGATGAGAATTGCATGGATAAGCTAAATTTTTGATGAGAGTATTGAGGAAATTGTTGAGGATGAAGCAGTTTTACTTGAGGAGCCGGATTTCCCAATTCATTTTATCCCTTTCATTGATTGCACACACTCTTCTGAACCTTTAACCGATGCCCTTCCTCAATCACTTCCCTCCATCCTCGCTCCGACCTTACAAGAAACCGTTACACTTTCATTTTCAATATCTGGTTTACCAAGTTCGACGTACCCATGTTTTCTCATGACTCTTGAGGGATTTGACCTCATTTCTCAGTGGTTGATAGATTAGAACAATCGCTTTTTACACATCGGTCATTACAAATTGTGCTAATTTATACACTCCATCTCCACTCTCAAGTTCGTATTCAACTTCTTTCTTCCACTTTCTTTGGTTCTTCTTCTAATCTTTCTTTTAATGATAGCGAGCGTTAATGAATCACAATTTGATATTTTAAGTTCGATAATTCTAGAAAAACAACTTGATTTAGACTCTTTTGAGAATAAGGTAGATGAGCCTTACAAGTCTTCTACCTCCGTAATTTTTGAAAAATCAAGCGTGTTGAATTCTGGCATGACACTTATTGACATTGAAACGTTCAATCGGACCATCGATGGAAGTTTCGAAGATATTTTCGCCGACGAACTCGCATTCCTAAACGACACGGATTTTGTGATTAATCAACCTCCACCTGAAGAAGTCGAACCACCACCATTTCTTCTCATCCCATACGAGAATGTGACCATTCTTCCCATTCCTAATCATCCACATTCTCGTTTCTGTTCACCATTATTGTTTCGTTTCTACAAAACGAGACGTAAAACCTTTCCATTACATCACTTATCTTTACCCCATTTCTTCCTGACTCTATACAACATATTCTTCCATCAACCGGTGCGCTTCACTGAAAAATTCTTTGAATGGTTGCTGCTAACATTTGGCCTGTGTAAGGCCTTGTATAACTTGATACTGTGTTTTTCTTCCCCCAACTCTAAACTTTAACACTTAAACAGTGGAAACACTATTTCACTTAAGTTTGGGGGGACCTTTTTGTGTATATATATATATTTTGTTTTCTTATAATAAAAAAATTTAAATAAATTAATTAATAATAAATAAACAAACAGGGGAGTACCGGCAATTTTGACCCTCTTGGTGTAGCCTGACAGTGAGGGCACTATCAAGTTTAAGTTTGGGGGTGTGCTCGGTAAGCTTTCTTCCTTCGCATTCATATGTATATTTTTGCATTTGCATACTTATTTTAAAACACATAAAAAATTTTTAAAAAAAGATGCCTGAAAATTTCAATTTTGACCATATTTGACTTAAGTTCTACATGATGGTTGACTAGTTAGGAAAAACTAGATCCTAAACTTAGTAAATTAAAAACCCTAAAAAATAACTGTTCCCCACCGAAACACGGAGTCGCGACCGCGCTGGTCCGTCTTGCCTGAATTTTGAGGCAGATGCAAACTGGAGCTATCCGTCCACCTCTCCGAAAATTCCAAGTTGATTTATGACACCGTGTATCGAAAATTTAAACGGATGCGGCCGATATAGCAGACTTTGTCAGATCCCCCCTCATTTGAGGGGGTTTTGATTGTGGGGATGCTCTTCCCCGTAGGCGCAAGCCCCTGCAGTTAATTATGCTACCACATCGCGGTAACCAGTTTCTCCTTCTCCAGATGGTCACTTCATGTCGTGTGTGTTTGTTTTGTTTTTTGGTTGCCCGTGGATTGTATACGGAGACTAATTTATGTTGTCGCCCGTAGGGCGTGGATTAGTCCAATTCCGTATTTTCTTAAATTTGGGTTTTGGGGTTAGGTTTAAGGATCGTTAATCTCATTTGAGACTAAGATCAACTTAAACGTTTGTTAAGGATACATTAGTCTAATTTTAGACTAAGATCAACTTAACAATTTATTAAGGATACGTTAGTCTAATTTTAGACTAAGATCTACTTAACAGAATCATTTAGATCCAACAAAAGAACATTTGAACTCTATTGTTTTAGTTTAGGGACTTTGCGGTTGATTACCAGTTTAAGTACATGGTGGTCCAAGGTTAAGGACATCATAGTCCATGGGTTTAAAGGGACCCCACAGTCCAAGGTTAAGGACATCATAGTCCATGGGTTTAAAGGGACCCCACAGTCCAAGGTTAAGGACATCATAGTCCATGAGTTTAAAGACCACGCAGTCCATGGTTAAGAAAATCATAGTCCATGAGTGTAAGGACCCCCACAGTTCATGGAATGATTGGTTATCGAGACCCTTCACCTCTCTGAAGACGTTGAAGGATTACAACGACAAATATCAAAGGAGTGAAGAGATGTACCCTTGAACCAAAGTTGATTGGGAGATCTGTAGTCCAATTTGTAACTAAGATCAATTAATTAGATTATGAGCACATTGGCTCAGTTAAATCTGAATTGAGGACTTATGGCCAATTTGGGCTAAGTCCAATTAAGTTTGAAATGTTGGCCCTTTGCTGGACTATTGAACATTTGTCTGGGTTTAGCCTTCCCATTATTTAGCAATGCTAAACAGGGGTTTGGAGGCTCTGACAACATTTTGTCTTTTATTGGGCATTGACCATTCATCATGGCTCTAGAGTTTTCTTTGAATGTCATATGAAACGATCAAATTTGAAAGAATGTAGTCGGGTTTAATCAAAGGGGAGTCTTGACTTAGAAAGACTTATCCAATTTGGGCTAAGACTGGTTTGAGAATAGTGTTAAACACTAACATATATTTGGCGATCACGTGTTCCCACGTGATGCACTTTAAAACTGTGTTAAACACTAGGGACAAAATGCTCAAAATGGTGTTAAACACAAAAAGTGGGGTGATCACGTAGGGTCACGTGAGGCGCCTGAGAATTGGGCCAAACCTCCTTTATTTTGTTCTCAGAATATTCAAATAAGTGTTAAACACTTTTAGTCTTCAGGCCATCACGTGTTGGCACGTGATGGGTATTCATGCATTGATTATTAAAGTGTTTATTAGGGGTCACGTAGGGACATGTGAGGGCGCCCAAATATGATTCTGCCATTGGCTTTGTTCCCTTTATTTTGAGGGTCACGTGGGAGCACGTAAGGCATTGCCTCTAAGTTTTTCTTTCTCATTTTGAGGAACTTGTTATAGGGTAACGTGGGGGCACGTGAGGCATTGCCTCCAGACTTGTTCTTTCTCATTTTGAGGAGTCTGTTTAAGGGTCACGTGGGGGCACATGACCTAGTCTTGTTCGTTCATTTTTTATCATTGAGAGGGAGGGTTACGTGTTGCCACGTGACCACGTTGGGTTTTGATTTCTTTACGTGCATGGAGAGTTTTAAGTCCCTTGTTTTAAGAATTAAATTCTCTGTAGGGTTAAACCCTAATTCTGTTTTAGAGGAATTAAATTCCTATGTATATGGAAGAATTAAATTCTTATGTAGGGTTAAACCCTAATTTCTTTTTGAGGAATTGAATTCCTATGAATTTAGGAGAATTAAATTCTCATATAGGGTTAAACCCTAGTTTCATTTGGAGGAATTAAATTCCTATAAATTTGGGGGAATTAAATTCCCTAAACTCAATTCTCCCTCCAAGTTTAGGATCTGCATGGCAGAATCTCCCCGATGAGAATTAAATTCTCAACTTGTGGGGAGATTTGCTTCTGCAGATTTTCAACCAAAGAAAGAACTAAGTTCTTATTCAGAAGAGTTAAACTCTTAGATTGAGAATTAAATTCTCTTTGTTTTATGGAACTTAGATCTTTTTCCCCTTTATCACCCAGGGTTTCCTTTCTCTGAAAAGATCTTTTTTTATTCTCTCTTGAGAATTAAATTCTCCCATCTTTTTTCTCTAAAAAAGTAGATCCTCCTCTCTTCTCTTCTTAGCTCCTATTTATAGGAGAAAGAAAAGAATCAATTTGTTTTGTTAATCTTTCATTGAAAGATTTTTTTTGTTTTTGTAACCAACATGAACTTTTTTAGATCGCTCAGTGAATTTTATTCACCATTGGATTATTAATCCAAAAGATCTTTTATCTGTTATTCAAATTTCAGGGAAATCTTTCCTTGTATAGAATTTTTCTATAAACTGGTGATTTTTAATCCAACGTTGCTCCACTTTACAGAGCACAATCTTTTTGTTTGAAAAGATTTAGGGAAATATTAGGGTTTTGGTTCCCTCTTAATTAGAATTTAATTCTATTAATTCATAGATCTTTAGGAACCCATCACGTGCTGGCACGTGACCTCTTGATTAAGCATTTGACCAAAATTTAATTCTGTTGTTTTAAAGAACTTAGAAATTATCACATTTCAGCACGTGACCCTTGGTCACGTGATGCCCCATTAGGATTTTTCCTTGTTATTTTAATATACCTTTAATTCTTTTCAGTGGGTTTAAGGCCCATCACGTGTTGGCATGTGACCCCACTGATTAATTATTTCCAATTATTTATTTTATTCAGTGACTACAGGCTTTGCTTGTAAATGGTCACATGTCTGCACGTGATGTCCGGTCACGTGTGAGCACGTGATGCCTCATAACTTTTGATCCCGGATGAATTATGAAGCCCATAATATATCAAATCAAAGGATTTTTCGAGACACTTTCAATACCATAAGAATTTAGCTGTTTCACATTCGGGAGTTTGTCAAAATACAGCCCGAAAAATACTGGTTCATATTTTTTAAACGTATCGCTGTCATTTGATACCTTGGGCTCTTTTGCACCAAATTTTTTTTGGCGGGATCAAATGCCCCCCACTAATTTGCCCACGTATGTATATACGTGGGTGAAGTAGTGCAGAGTAATTCATAGCGTATGACCAGTTTCGGGTTGGTATATAATTTTCATAATCTTGATCTGAGAAGATAATGAGCGGACACAAGCGTCGTCATTTATCATTGACTCAAATCTCGACTCTTAAGGGACATAGTTTCAAATCCTCAGCTCCATGAGCCGCACCCTTATATTTCTTTATGTTTTACTCTGGCGTGAAGTAGTTTATATGCTCATGAGTAACTTCTCCATTTTAGTGGCATGTAGCTTTGGCAAGTGTAGCCCATAGATGGTAGATAACAGTTTATCTTGAACTCTTTATAAGGCAGCGATGGCTTAAAAAACAGGGTTAGGATCTGTTGGCTAAGACTTTCCAACTTTATGAGCTGTGAGGGTCTCACAAAGGCTTTTCTCCCTGCGAGTCGTGAGGATCTCGTAGGTGTCTTTTCTCCTTAGGAGTCGTGAGGACTCCTAAGTGCGTTTTCTCTTGAGAATCGTAAGGATCCCACAAGAGAATTTTCTTTATGCGTAGGGACACTAATTTCCCCATAAGTTGAGACGAATCGAGAGATTCTCGCAAAGACACTGATTTCCTTGCTGGTCGAAACGAATCGAGAGGTTCTCGCCGAGGACGCTGATTTCCCTGAATCGAGATAAGAAGCGATGGCTTAGGAAACAAGTTCAGATCTGCTGCCTAAGACTTTTCAACTTTATGAGCCGTGAGGGTCTCATAAAGATTTTTTTCTCCCTACGAGTCGAGAGGATCTCGTAGGTGTAATTTCTCCTTAGGAATCGTGAGGATTCCTAAGTGTGTTTTCTCTTGAGAGTTGTAAGGATCTCACAAAAGAATTTTCTTCCTTACAAGTCGAGAGGACTCGTAAGTGATTGATGAGTTGACCTACTCCCGAGTCAAAAAATTGCTTCAACAGGGAGGTCGAGGGTTGACTTTGGGTTGTCTGTGCACCGCCGAGTCATGGAACTGGGAACTTTGCCGCGGCTCCGCTTTGCTGACGTCGTATATTCCTGCAGAGACACTGATTTCTCTGCAGGTCAGCGCGAAATGAGATATTCTCTTCAAGGACGCTGATTTCCCTGCATCGAGGTATTTGCCAAGGACACTTATTTCCTCGGAGTTGAGACGAATCAAGGTATTCCTGCAAAGAGACTGATTTCCTTACGGGTCGACGCGAATCGAGATGCTTTCGCCAAGGACGCTGATTTCCCTAAATCGAGGTTTTTGCCAAGGACGCTGATTTCCTCGGAGTTGAGACAAATCAAGGTATTCTCCAAAGACGCTGATTTTTCTACGGGTCGATGCGAATCGAGATGCTCTAGTCAAGGACGCTGATTTCCCTGAATCGAGGAAGTTGCCAAGGACCCTGATTTCCTGGGGTTGAGACGAATCGAGGTATTCCTGCAAAGACATTGATTTCTCTGTGGGTCGACGCGAATCGAGGTGCTCTCGTCAAGGACGTTGATTTCCCCGAATCGAGGTTTTTTTGCTAAGGACACTGATTTCCTCGGAGTTGAAATGAATCGAGGTATTCCTGCAAAGACGCTGATTTCTCTGCGGGTCGATGCGAATCGAGATGCTCTCATCAAGGACGCTGATTTCCCTGAATCGAGGTTTTTGTCAAGGACACTGATTTCCCTGGGGTTGATACGAATCGAGGTATTCAAAGACACTGATTTCTCTGCGGGTCGACGCGAATCGAGATGCTCTCGTCAAGGACGCTGATTTCCCTGAATCAAGGTTTTTTTGCTAAGGACACTGATTTCCTCGGAGTTGAAACGAATCGAGGTATTCCTGCAAAGTCACTGATTTCTCTGCGGATCGACGCGAAGCGAGGTGCTCTCGTCAAGGACGCTGATTTCCCTGAATCGAGGTTTTTGTCAAGGAAACTGATTTCCTCGGAGTTGAAATGAATCGAGGTATTCATGCAAAGACGATGATTTCTCTGCGGGTCGATGCGAATCGAGATGCTCTCATCAAGGACGCTGATTTCCATGAATCGAGGTTTTTGCCAAGGACACTGATTTCCCTGGGGTTGATACGAATTGAGGTATTCCTGCAAAGAGACTGATTTCTCTGCGGGTCGACGCGAATCAAGATGCTCTCGTCAAGGACGCTGATTTCCCTGAATCGAGGAGGTTGCAAAGGACACTGATTTCCCTGGGGTTGAGACGAATCGAGAGATTCCTGCAAAGACACTGATTTCTCTGCGGGTCAACGCGAATCAAGATGCTCTCGTCAAGGATGCTGATTTCCCTGAATCGAGGTTTTGCCAAGGACACTGATTTCCCTGCGGTTGGTTAACTTGTTTTCGAGACAGAGTCATTGGATAACGTATTTCCGAGACGGGGTCATTTGATGACGTGTTTCCGCGGCGGGGTCATTTGATGACGTGTTTCCGCGGCAGGGTCATTTGATTACGTGTTTCCGCGATAGGGTCAGTTGATGACGTGTATCCGAGACGGGGTGATTTGATGACGTGTTTCCGTGGCGAGGTCATTTGATGACGTGTTTCCGCAATGGGGCCATTTGCTGACGTGTATCCGAGACAGGGTCATTTGATGACGCTGGGTTGTCTGTGAACCGTAAAGTCTTAGAACTGGGGACTTTGCCGTGGTTCCGATTGATGGTGTAACATCTGTGTCCTGCTGGAATGAGGAGGCACACCGTTGTTAGTCACTAGGCTGTAGATGTGGCCATTGAGATTTGGAACAAGAGACTTTGCCATGGCTCCGTTTCGTTGCGATCCTGAGGTCGGTTGTTGATGTCACGTCTGCATCAGGTTGGAGTCAGGTGAAATGCCGTTGGTGATCTCTAGGCTATCTGTAACCCGTCGAGATTTGGAACTAGCGGACTCTGCCATGGTTCCGTTGTTTTGACATTAGGGTCATTTGTTGACGTCGCATCTGCATCCTGCTGGAGTAAGGAGAAATGTCGTTGGTGATCTCTAGGCTGTCTGTGAACCGTCGAGATTTGGAACTAGGGGACTTTGCCGTGGCTCCGTTTGTTGATGTTGCGTCTGCATCCGATTGGAGGGAGGAAGAACGCTGGTGTTGATCTCTATGTTATCGATGTTGACGTCGAGACCCTGAAACTAGGGATCTTCCTTCACTTCATTTGTTGACATTATGTCTGCAATATTGCGACGAATGTCGAGATTGTCTTTAGGTTGTCTATGAACAGTCGAGTTTTGGCATCGCTTCGACGAAACCTGGTGGGACGATATGGTTCCCTTCTTGTTTGTGCCCATGGATTGTATACAAAGGTCAATGTGACCTCATCTTCAGGGCAAAAAGTTTCATTCTTTCATTTTTTTATTTCTTTCCGCGATGCTCTATCATTTCGGCTTTTTATATTGCGAAAATCGTAATTGCCCAATCATTTCGGCTATTTTTCGCGGTGCCCAATCATTTCAACTATTTTTCTTTTTACTCGCTGCTTTTTACTGCGAGTTTCCCAATCATTTCGGTTGTTTTTGTATGCATACATTTTTACTTGCTGATTTCGTTACAAGTTGCCCCATCATTTCGGCTATTCCATATGCATTTTTGGCTGGCTGATTTTTTATCGCGGGTGTGGAACTTGGAATCTGGTGCCAATCTTAGTATCAGCATCGCTGCGACTGGAATATTTCCAGGAGCGAATCATCATTTGTCGTGAAAGGGCTTGGAATTTGATACTGATTTAGGCATCAGCATCGCTACAATCGGGATATTGCCAGGAGCGAATCATCATTTGCCTCTGTCGATGTCGAACAAAGGTGGCTTAGCAAATAGGGTTAGGATCCCGTCGACTAAGGCTTCTGACTTCATGAGCCGTAAGGGTCTCATAAAGGTGTTTCTCCCTACGAGTCGTGAGGATCTCGTAGGTGCGTTTTGTCCTTAGGAATTGTGAGGATTTCTAAGTGTGTGTTCTCTTATAAGTCATAAGGATCTTACAAGAGTGTTTTCTCCTTACAAGTCGAGAGGACCTACAAGTGTTTATTCACCGTGTGAGCATATCCCTAGTCGCTGGTGGGACTCTGTTAGGGAAATGTTTATTCGTGCCCGTGGATTGTATACAAGGGTCGGCATTGAACCGCTTGTAGGGCAGCATTGGAGATTGTGATGGCTTAAGAACAGGTTCAGATCCTTGTAGCTTAAGGTTTTTGAATCCTATGAGCCGTGAGGGTCTCAAAGGGGAATTCTCCTTACAAGTCGTGAGGATCTCGTAAGTGTAATTTCTCCTTAGGAATCGTGGGGATCCCTAAGTGTGTTGCTCCCTTGTGATAAGGATCTCACGCAGGTATTTTCTCCTCACAGGGTCGAGAGGACCTTGTAAGTGTCTTTTAACGAGATTGCGCCCTTTCAGGTTTTCACAAAACTCGCCGGTAGCCCTGCTGTTTTTACTCACGGAGCCCTTTCGGGTTTTCATCCGTGCCCATTTCGCTTATGCAGATACCTTTTTTTTTTACCACGTCAGCCTGGGGATGCCGCGGGTTTGTAGTAGTTTAAAGAAGTTTCGGTCAAAGGTCCAAGATTTTTCGGGCAACGTACGATTACGCAGCTAGATTTTCTTGCAAATTTTCGCATCTTTTGTGTCGGAGGTGGATTCCTTGAAGAGAGGGCTGGGGGCGATTTCTTCGTCAGAGTCGCTTCCAAAGATGATAACTTGTGATCCCTTGGTGTCAGCTATGCGACAGTTGCCAGCGGCTCTTTTGCGCTCATCTGTCGTGTTTTTCTTTCCCCGACGAGCCTTGCGCTTCACTCGTTGAACGTGTTTTCGGTGGGCAACATAACCCTGCCGCCAGTTTTTAAAGGCTATGCACTCCTCGATAAGGTATGCAATCCTCTGATGGTATAAGCAGAATTTAGGATATATGTCCGCTTTATGAAGATGTATACCGCCAAGAGAATTTCCTCTGAAAGAGGGCAACTTTATTCCTATTAACAGGGCCCTAGCGAATCGTTTCCTTATTTAAGCTTTCTTTTGCTGGCGATAGAGATGCTTCGATCCGGTTGGGTTGCCTCGACCTTTTCGTCCAGTCGTCGGCGTTTGGCTTTTTCGAATATAGCCAGTTCGCGCTCTCGATTGGCTTTGCTTTTCTGACGGGCTTCGTTCATTAGAAAGTCGATCATCTCGTCAGACGGTTCCAAGGGTTTTGGCTTTGATCCTGCCCCCAGCTCTTTTATACTGTCTTCTATCGCCGAGTGAGCTTCTTCGTTAGTTAACGCCGAATAAAAGATCATGTGGCAACTTGCCACTTAGTCCCCAGATTCTTCTGATGAGTCATCCCCGTCGTTATTGTCATTACCTTCGCTCTTAAGGATATTGTTGAGAAATTCTTGGAGTGTGACCGGGGTTCGCGCCTTCTGGTTATATTCCTCCAGCATGTCAATATGCTTTTGAAGATCCGTGCGCTTGTCATCAAACTGCGCAGGCTTTTTGGTCTTCTTCTTTTTCTTCGAAGACTTTGACGGCTGGGCCTGAATATTTTGTCCATCATCACTATTAACTCCCAATATTAGGTGTGGTTTCAGTATCCCCTCGATAATCTCCGGTTCTTGCGTACTTTTCCACCTGATCGCCGGACATGTTTGAAGATCTTTCAACATTTTTTTAGTTTTTTCAGAAAGAACAACTTCCCATGGAGCTTCTTCTATGAATGAGCACAATGCCCCCGGCATGTCCATCTTTTTCAGAACATGTGGTTGTGGCTGGTTCACCTTCCAGTTTTCAGACAACGCGAATTTGCCTTGCTGGTATTGATCTTCAACCCAATTTTTGAAGACGTAGGAATCTTCGAGTGAATGGCCCAATACTCGATGGTAGGGGCAGTAATTGGGATTGTTGACATCGTTCGGTTGCGGTGGGTGTCTCGACTCTGGTAGAGTGATGAGCCCGTTGCGCTCTGCTAGTTCGAACAGTCTCTTTGTTTTATCTTGGGAAAACGAGTAAGGACGTCTCAACTTCTCATCAAGAGATTGTCGCTTGTTGTTTTAGCGAACAACCGGTCTCGGGCTACTCAGCTGCTGTCGAGCATTGGCGACAAAGATCGCTTTCCCTTTCCCTTTTTCACTTCACGGCTCCGACTTCGAAGAGGAAGGCCTGTGGCCCATCTGGTTCATCTGGGCCAGCTTGTCTATCAGGGCCTGGAAGGTGGTCGGCTTGAAGAACATCATGAACTGGGATATGGTCGCCTGCGGATCAAGAGTACTCACAAACATGCCTACGCAGGAGCTTCTTCGATGCGATGTTCACCCTTCGACCATAGATTCCGCTACCGTATTGCGTACACCCATGTTTCACCTGGTTTCACTGTGGCATTGATCAACGCCGTGATTGGGGTGCGTTCGCTGGCGCTTGCGAAACGCTGGGTGAATAACAACTCTATATCCATGAATGTTTTGATGGAGTCATTTGGAAGCTCCGAATACCATTCGAAGGTCGTCTCTGCCAAACTGCCAACGAATTGGCGAAGCAGTAGCTTATCGTCACCTCCGGTATTGCCGCATAGAGCCCTAAATTGAGCGACATGCTGATGCGGATTTCCAGTCCTCTTATATACGTGGAATTTAGGGATCGTGTATCCCGGCGGGTACTTTATTTGGTCATACCAACCCAGATAGGGTCGTCCAGTTTTAATAATTTGCCCAGCCGCTTCATTCGCCAGGTGAACTCGTATCTGCTGAGCTAAGTAATCATCCAGGGCCCCTTTGGAGATTGTCTCCTCCTTGGCTGTTGACAGAGCCGCCAGAGGATATGATGTCTCTCCTCTATCATCTTCAAATATTACTGGAGGATCTTCGGCTGGGGGATCCGGCTGGATCATCATGCCCACCATTTCTTGGAATAGAAGGGCCATTTGTTTTATATTGGCCGCTTGTTCCGCGGCCTCTTTGTCCTTCTTCTCAAGCATTCTCCGAAGGAATTTGGCATCAGTTTCCTGCTCACGGCGCTGCTCCAAGGATGTCTCTGGGCTTTCTTTCGGTCCTGTGAGTGCGGCCATAGCTGTTAACATCTCTTGGAGCTTTTGTTGTTGTTGCTCCTGAGCCTTAGTCACTGATCGCATAAGCGGTTGATGACCTGTGGAGATACGACTATCCTCTTTTCCGGATGCCATATAGACGGTATGCACCACCATGCCCCCATACTTAGGGCGTTTAGGTTCAGTGGTCTTACGATTCGTCGCAGACTCAGAAATTTTCTCCGGCCTTCTCCTCTTATGAGCGGTCGAAGTTGAGGGGGCCGTTGCAGTGGGCACCCAAACAGCTGTCGCCTTTCGTGGCTTGACAGGATGGTTCTCTTCTCGCTGAGCTTTAATCTTCTTTGATTGGCGAGAGTAATCATGGTCAATCACCGATTCCTGAACCTGTCGCCAAATTTTGTAAATTTTGGAGGACAGCCGCTGAGGGGGCTGCTCCGGCTTCTTCTTTGTAGCATTCTCCAGAGGTGGAGGAGATCTCTTCAGCACGGCGGTCGAAGAGTTTTTGCGCACCCTCTTTAGCGGTTCAAAGCTATTCCCAGTTGGAACAGCAGCATCGATTTCCACCGTTGGAGCTGGCGGAGTCAGTCCGGAAGGGGAGTTACCCCCAGCCTTCCTTACTCGGCGCCAGTGGCGACGTCGAGCATGTCGAGCAATTGGGATTGTCTCAGCTATAAGGGTGAGTTCCTCATGTCCCCTGTGTTGGTCAGAAGTTGTCGTTGTCATCCTACTGAAGACTGATGTCCACTAAGTAGGGATAACCAACCTATCGAAGGCAGACTTCCGAGCAGGGGAAGCAGCCTTGACGATTTCGCCTGAAACGGGAGCTGAAACAGTCAATCTTGTAAAGACCGACCCTTTGGCAGGAGAAGCCGCTTTGACAACTTCGAGAGCAGGAATGGAAATCCTTTTTGGGATAACCCTTTCTGGTATCGCAGGCTTCTCCATGGGCCCACATGAGCTTTGGCCTAATCTTTCAAAGAATGAGGCGTTGGATTTGGGCGACCCGTTGAGAGGGGCCGCGGTAGTGGTAAGTCGATCAAAGACCGACTTCTTTGGGGCATCTTGCGACAACAGCGGGGCATTGAAGCTCATCGGTAGGATCATAGTCCCAAAGAATAGCCCAGTGGTAGCTTGAGTTACTTTCTCCACTGGCATTGTGAAAACGGAGGCCGCCAGAGGCCCGTAAGTCACTCCTCCGGACGGGACAGAGCGAGAGTTGCAGTTGCAGTTAGTGCAGTTTGAAGTCATTGATCTTCTTGTTAGTTATATGTATGCCCTAGAGGCCATTACTGTACATAGGATGTATATTGTAGTGGATGCTGGGACATATATAGGGACGAATTTCTTGCTCGACATGATAGTATGCTATCTGGTTACTCTTTACCTTAACATGTACACTGATTGTCTCTCTGTTACATGTTGGTAAAGCCCTTAGGATGTGTACTTGATTACCTGGACTATGATGCGGATCATACTAGTGGGGACATGGTAGTCCATAAGTACATCCTTTAAGGTCCCTAGTCGTGGGTGTATCGAGACGGGGCATCGATATACCAGAGTAGAGTAGCGTATACCTTCTCGACCCATACAGATGGGCGATGGATGATCCCATATCCATTGGTGTTTGACATCAGAGATGATATACGGGTGCTCAGTGGAGACTGGGTACACTGGACAGACTTGCCGAGAACTCCCAGATGGTATTATACCTTACGTCAGATGGCAGTTCTCTGGTGACACTGGTACAGATTAGTCTGTAGACCTGAGATCGTCATAGAGTCTTGTGTGATTCCCACTGTACTTTGATTTCCACCTTACCACGTCCAAGAGGGCATGCAAAACGGTGGTTTTTGGGTACAGTCCCGAATCACATGGAGGCAATGAGCGATAGGAGGGGATCCGTCTCTCCCGGTATAGGGAGTTGATGTTGCGCTGTGTTCGATTGGCTATAACCGGAAATCCCTAGCCAGGGTTGCTGAGATTTACTGGTAAGTATTACCAGTAGTTTCTCTAACTGTTATAGACCTCATATCGACACGACTTATCAAGCTATTGGGGTCTGACGTTTACCACCCCTAGGCGAGATATGCAACATATCAGACGAACAGACCGGACTGTACGGTAAGTGTTACTGGTTGGATTCACAGGAGTGTGAGCGGGCTTGCTCGTTGATCTTCTGATCGCTCAATACCCGGGTGGCCGTTACGTTTAGCAGACCGCTTGCGGCTTGTGGGTGTTTGATATGATCATCACCTACTGACGGCGTATTGACGAGTCTTTAGAGTCCTACACAGAGGTTTCCTGGCTTAAGCGAAAAGAAATAGGAGCGCATATGAGATATGTGCGGGACCGAGAATAATGCGTGTATGTGATACCGTATTCTATTCTCGCGATGAATGTATCGATTGGTTGTATGCGATATAACCTAGTTATTGAATCGATGATTGATTCGATAAGTCGATACATTGGATATTAGTCGGTCATATGCGATATGACCGGATCGTTAAATCAAGTGTTGATTTAATGATTTAATGTATAATTATATATTTGATATATTACTTTACATTGACTAGTATTGTTCACTTAAGATGGATTTTCTCACTTGATGTGCACAAGTTGTATATGTGATATATTTTTGTGCACTAGATTGTATCATGTTTGATGATACATGCAAACTTGGGTGCGTGTATGCTTTGAACCATATTTAGGTAAATGGTTAGGGTTTTAATTTATTTATTCATTTATTTATTTATTCATTTTAGCAAGAAATAAAATGGTGGCTAACTTTGGATTTTTTTTGAAGCTTCATGAAGCTTTGAAAAGTTCAACCATTTTGTTTCTTTTGCTTAACCTAACCATTTGCCTAAACCCTAGTTTATTCTCTACATGAGTTTATCTAACCCATGGTTGCTAAATGGTAGACTTCACTTGTATTTTCTTTTATAGATAATTTTTTTTTCATTTTCTTTCTTCTTCTTCTTCTTGATGAAGAAAGAAAAGCTTTGCTAGAAATTTTCAAGTGATGAATCCAAGTGACAAATCCAATTATAAAGTGAACCCACTTCCTATTTCTTCATCCTCTACCACTTGCCATGTAGTAGAGTGTGTTATCTTCACAAGTTCCATGACCTAGTGAATATGGAGCTTGAGTTTGAGTCGCCTCAACGTAGATCATCTTCGGCATCGAAGTCAACGACCTAGCCCGCTCATTTCCCCGACGAAACCATCGCTAGAGTCCGGGATCCCGGTGATCGCAGCGAAGGGACGCCATCACGGAGCTAGAGAAGTGGTGGACCGGATCTACAAAGGTTGTATTTCCATTCACTTAGCAATAAAGTTGTTTACTTGCATGTTTCGCCTTTGCCTCTAGTTAACGATCTAGCATTAGGGTTTCTCGGCACAAGAAAAATTTGATTTTGGCATGGTTGATGCCTTGTGGAGCCTCTTGAGTGTGCCTAGGATCCCTACACTTCTGTTTTCTGCACGGAGCAAGACACCAAATCTTAGTACCTCGAATCCAGGGGGAACCATAGTAAACCGCGACTCGTTCGCGAACACGACACACGAAGTGTGGAGTGGAAAGAGGAAAAGGTCTCACCGGGCGTGCCAGAGTCTGTTCCCCACCGAAACACGGAGACGCGACCGCGCAGGTCCCTCTTGCCTGAATTTCGAGGCAGATGCTAATTAGAGCTATCCGTCCACCTCTCCGAAGATGCCAAGTTGATTTATGACACCGTGTATCGAAGGTTTAAACGGATGCGGCCGATGTAGCAGACTTTGTCAGATTCCCCCTCATTTGAGGGATTTTTGATTATGGGGACGCTCTTCCCTGCAGGCGCAAGCCCCTATAGTTAATTATGCTACCGCATCGCGGTAACCACTTTCTCCTTCTCCAGATGGTCATTTCATGTCGTTTGTGTTTGTTTTGTTTTTTGGTTGCCCGTGGATTGTATACGGAGACTAATTTATGTTGTCGCCCGTAGGGCGTGGATTAGTCCAAATCCGTATTTTCTTAGATTTGGGTTTTGGGTTGGGTTTAAGGATCGTTAATCTCATTTGAGACTAAGATCAACTTAAACGTTTGTTAAGGATACGTTAGTCTAATTTTAGACTAAGATCAACTTAACAATTTGTTTAGGATACGTTAGTCTAATTTTAGACTATGATCTACTTAACAGGATCATTTAGATACAACAAAAGAGCATTTGAACTCTATTGTTTTAATTTAGGGACTTTGCGGTCGATTACCAGTTTAAGGGCATGGTGGTCCAAGGTTAAGGATATCATAGTCCATGGGTTTAAAGGGACCCTACAGTCCGAGGTTAAGGACATCATAGTCCATGAGTTTAAGGACCCCGCAGTCCATGGTTAAGGACATCATAGTCCATGAGTTTAAGGACCCCACAGTCCATGGAATGATTGGTTATCGGGACCCGTCACCTCTCTGAAGACGTTGAAGGATTACAACGACAAATATCAAAGGAGTGAAGAGATGTACCCTTTAACCAAAGTTGATTAGGAGATCTGTAGTCCAATTTGGAACTAAGATCAATTAATTAGATTATGAGCACATTGGCTCAGTTAAATCTGAATTGAAGACTTATGGTCAATTTGGGCTAAATCCAATTAAGTTTGAAATGTTGGCCATTTGCTGGACTATTGAACATTTGTCTGGGTTCAGCCTTCCCATTATTTAGCAATGCTAAACAGGGGTTTGGGGGCTCTGACAACATTTTGTCTTTTATTGGGCATTGACCATTCATCATGGCTCTGGAGTTTTCTTTGAATGTCATATGAAATGATCAAATTTGAAAGAATGTAATCGGGGTTTAATCAAAGGAGAGTCTTGACTCAGAAAGACATAGCCAATTTGGGCTAAGACCGGTTTGAGAATAGTGTTAAACACTAACATATATTTGGCGATCACGTGTTCCCACGTGATGCGCTTTAAAACAGTGTTAAACACTGGGGAAAAAATGCTCAAAATGGTGTTAAACACTAAAAGTGGGGTGATCACGTGGGGTCACGTGAGGCGCCTGAGAATAGGGCCAAACCTTCTTTATTTTGTTCTCAGAAAATTCAAATAAGTGTTAAACACTTTTAGTCATCAGGCGATCACGTGTTTTCACGTGATGGGTATTCATGTATTGATTATTAAAGTGTTTATTAGGGGTCACGTGGGGACACGTGAGGGCGCCCAAAAATGATTCTGCCTTTGGCTTTGTTCCCTTTATTTTGAGGGTCACGTGGGAGCACGTGAGGCATTGCCTCCAAGTTTTTCTTTCTCATTTTGAGGAACTTGTTATAGGGTCACGTGGGGACATGTGAGGCATTGCCTCCAGACTTGTTCTTTCTCATTTTGAGGAGTCTGTTTAAGGGTCACGTGGGGTCACGTGACCTAGTCTTGTTCGTTCTCTTTTGATCATTGAGAGGGAGGGTCACGTATTGCCACATGACCAGGTTGGGTACTGATTTCTTTACGTGCATGGAGAGTTTTAAGTCCCTTGTTTTAAGAATTAAATTCTCTGTAGGGTTAAACCCTAATTCTATTTTAGAGGAATTAAATTCCTATGTATATGGAAGAATTAAATTCTTATGTAGGGTTAAACCCTAATTTCATTTAGAGGAATTGAATTCCTATGAATTTGGGAGAATTAAATTCTCATATAGGGTTAAAACCTAGTTTCATTTGGAGGAATTAAATTCCTATAAATTTGGGGGAATTAAATTCCCTAAACTCAATTCTCTCTCTAAGTTTTGGATCTGCATGGCAGAATCTCCCCGATGAGAATTAAATTCTCAACTTGTGGGGAGATCTGCTTCTGCAGATCTTCAACCAAAGAAAGAACTAAGTTCTTATTCAGAAGAGTTAAACTCTTAGATTGAGAATTAAATTCTCTTTGTTTTATGGAACTTAGATCTCTTCCTTTTCTCACCTAGGGTTTCCTTTCTCTGAAGAGATCTTTTATCTCTCTTGAGAATTAAATTCTCCTCTCTTTTTTCTCTAAAAAAGTAGATCCTCTTCTCTTCTCTTCTTGGCTCTTATTTATAGGAGAAAGAAAAGAATCAATTTGTTTTGTCAATCTTTCATTGAAAGATTTTAGTTCTTTTTGTAACCAACATGATCTTTTTTAGATCGCTCAGTGAATTTTATTCACCATTGGATTTTTAATCCAAAAGATCTTTTATCTGTTATTCAAATTTCAGGGAAATATTTCCTTGTATAGAATTTTTCTATAAACTGGTGATTTTTAATCACCATTGGATTTTTAATCCAACGGTGCTCCACTTTACAGAGCACAATCTTTTTGTTTGGAAAGATTTAGGGAAATATTAGGGTTTCGATTCCCTCTTAATTAGAATTTAATTTTATTAATTCATAGATCTTTAGGAACCCATCACGAGTTGGCACGAGACCCCCTGATTAAGCATTTGACCAGAATTTAATTCTGTTGTTTTAAAGAAATTAGAAATTATCACGTGCCAGCACGTGACCCTTGGTCACGTGTTGGCACGTGATGCCCCATTGGGATTTTTCCTTGTTATTTTATTATATCTTTAATTCTTTTCAGTGGGTTTAAGGCCCATCACGTGTTGGCACGTGACCCCATTGATTAATTATTTCCAATTATTTATTTTATTCAGTGCCTACAGGCTTTGCCTGTAAATGGTCACATGTCTGCACGTGATGCCTCATAACTTTTGATCCCGGATGAATTATGAAGCCCATAATATATCAAATCAAAGGATTTTTTGAGACGCTTTCGATACCATTAGAATTTAGCTGTTTTACATTCGGAAGTTTATCAAAATACAGCCCGGAAAATACTGGTTCACATTTTCTTAAACGTATCGCTGCCATTTGATATCTTGGGCTCTTTTGCGCATAATTTTTTTTGGCGGGAACAATAACCTTTCTTAAAAGTTTAACTGTAGAAAGTATACGTCCTCGTAATTTATTTAGAAATAGGCAAATTTTGAGTTCAGTTCTTGGGCTAAGTCAAAATAAGGGAAGAGTATTGAAATTTTTATTTGAAGTATAAGTCTGAAAAATAATTCTGAAACTTAAGTCCAAAATTTGAAAATATATACCCTATTATACGCACTTACACGCATCTTGAAACTTAGGATAGTAGAGGATACCTTAAAATGTTCTTGTCTAAAATCCTTAGTATGAAGGAAAATAAAATAAAAGTATAAGAGGTGAATAAAGTGATAAAAAAATGAACACTGGTTTTGTAATTACTTAAGGCAGCATAAATAAAAAATATAGCGAGGGTGCTTTATCACCTATTGCTTTATATCAACTGGTTTGGGAGTCACTGCTAAGCCTTAGGTATTGCAAGACGAGGATTTACGCCTAAATACGTAAGCACATTTTGTAATCGGTCGTTTAGTATCTCAAGAAGTATTAACGGTCGCATGATGAATATGGGAGCAATTTCATCTAAAATTCACCAACTAAAAGTACTTTGGACATGGTCAAGAGTATGATAGCTTGAATTGAATTTCCAAGTGTAGGGGTAAAAATTACATACACGTAGGGGTATATGATTTGGGTTTGGATAAGAGATATGACTGAAAGAAAGGCCTTATATCTTCAGTATAGATGATAAAAATTCCTGAGTTGGGATTGCACCTTAGAAGGAAAATTCAAAAGATGCGGAAAGCTTTATAAATTTGCAAAACGCATATGATTCTAAGGTTAAATGAAAAGGAAGTGTGAAGAATACAGGTTGATGATTTCTAATTTGAAGATAATAGACTTCCTCGCTAGAATACTGAATTGAAGAATTAGTGTCAATGGCTAAATTGATTGGATTTGTAGGTAGTATCCGCTAAAAACCCTCAGGAGACAACACTCCTCCTACTAGGGACACCTAGAGATTTAACGGCTTGTTGCACGAGCTCAGTACAATCGCGTTCCCTGTGAAAGTGAGGCTAGGATTTTTTCGAGAATAAAATTGGCTTTGCTCGGGAAGAGCAAAAGATAAGTTTGGGGGTATTTGTTCATATCAGAATTTTGCATTATTGTATCGCCCATTCTTAATCACATTACATATAAATAGGTGCTTTTGATCCATGTCTGATAAATAGTTGCAGGATACAGGTTCTCGGCTCGTTACAGTGAAATTCATGAAAAGTCGCTACAAATATGAGACTACGACCAACAACAGATGAATCCGTATGATGCCGCCTACCAGTTTAAGGAACAAATGGAAAATCATTAGACAGTTCAATGCACAAAGCACAAGGGCAGCATAAGATTCAAGGCTTCAACGCGAAGCTCAAGGCAAAAGTCCATATCATTCTGCACTGTTGGAAATCTGGAAGGAAATAGAAGAGATTCTGAGAAACCAAGTGAAGAAAACAGAAGATAAAATCAACATGAAGCAACCCTGAAGAAATAAGCCCACGACTCCACCAATTGGCCGTGGAACCGCGGCCAAACGGGCTATTCTGCCGCGGAACCACGGTCGTATGGTGACGTGTCGGTGCTTTGACCCGGTTTTCTTAGGGTAGTTTGGTAAGATCATGTATGGATCAGAATTTAACCTAGGGTTTTTTCTATCTATAAATAGGAAAGCCAAAAGCTTAATTAGGTGTGCCTCTTTTAGGGTGCCTTTCTTAGGATGCATCTTTTTAATTCTTAGATTTAAATTTTTATTCAAGTTGTAATGCATTGCTAAGAGGTCTTCAATAAAAGTGAGTTTTATTTTTATCTTGCATTTTTTATCTGCAAATTATTATCTGCTATTTTTATTTTGTTCTTTTATTATCTGCAATTTAGGTCATTAAACAAAAATATAAAAATGAATTTTATTGTAACTTTCCTAATGAGTGAGTAATTCCTCACTTTTTAGGGTTAGGATAGGCAAGGTTTGAGAGAAGGAAATCTCTCACTCCTTTCTTTCCCCATATAATTTTAAAATACGGACTCTATTTAATTCAACCACACACCACTCATTACGGCACCCTATCCTAAATGATAGCGGTGATTCTCTAGTTAGACCGGTTGTGGTTGAATTAACTGGAGGTTAGGGTTAAGAGTTAAGAATGGACGGACAAGGACCAAAAGGAAAAAAATAAATTTCGTCCTAGTCGTGCTAATCCTCGTTGTTGACTATTACCCTAACATCTATAGTTTAACTAGGGCATTGATAGAAGTGAGAAGAATCCTTATTTCGAACTAACCTAATCCTAACCCTAGCAAGCCTTTAAATCAATTTAATCTCATTCTTAGATTTTAAAACAAAACCTACCAAAAATAGGACTTAACTCATTAGAACTTAAAGAAAAGGATTTTTTCTCCCTGTGCATCGACTCGTACTCAACTGGCTAGCTACCAAGCGACACCGTCTTGATTGCGGTATTCTTAAAACTTTAAACGCATAGAAAATCATCTCTACCAATCACCCGCCTACAAAAATAACAAAGATCTGGTAGAGGATTTATCCTTCAAATCGTCTTTTGGAAGTCTAGGAGTGGTCTAGTGACTTTGTATTTTGGTGACCCTAGTTTTAGGGATTGTATGTTGCATTTGGTTATGATTGTTTGTTAGTCAAGTCCCTTCTCTTCTGATCTTTTCATCAAAAATCAAAATTTTATAAAAACTTGCCTCCATTTTCACCTATTATCACCCACACTACATTCTTGAACCTCATTTCCTTACCCTTACATTATCCACAAGTTTTGACTACACTAGATTTGTTTAGTGTATATCCGGTTGGATTAGAGATTCTATTGATAGCTTAGTCCACATTACCATCATCGCTACTGACTTTCTTAACAACTTTGAAGTCAATACTTCCACTTCGTACCATTTACCCTCACCGGTCAACTCCGAAGTTGACTATATTTCACTTTCTCTTTCACCTACTTCATCTTCCGAGATGGCCAGTCCACCACCACCTCTCGATGGTAATAACGCCCCCCAGTTCCATATATCACTCTTAAAGAGTGGTGTTATCCTACTCACACCCCTCTTCCTAGTTGTCTCTCACTTCCTCCTAATGAAGAAAATTTGATACATCAACATGCTGCCCAAATTTCATGGGCTTGAATCGGAAGATGCTTATCTCTTCATAAACAAATTCGAGTAATTTTGCTCAATGATGCGCACGACCCAACTCTCCAACAATGCTATATAACTTCGATTTCTTCCTTTCACGTTATGCGATTTAGCTGAAAAGTGGTTTTATAGCATCATGCCACTTCAATTTCCACATGGGGAGAATTTTTTACGGTTTTCCTTAAGAAATTCTATCCTAATCACAAAACTTCACACATCCGAACCAAGATCAATCAATTCACTCAACTTCCGAACGAACCGTTTTGGAAGTGTTTTGATTGGTTCAAGGATCATCTTGTGCAATGCTCTCATCACGAAATACCAAAGCGACAGCTATGCCAAATTATCGATGAAAGCATTGACGTTTCAACTAAACAACTTCTTGAATCCGTGTGCCAATATCATTTTATGGATAAACTCTACATTGAAGCGTTGAAATTCCTTAAAGATCTTTCTGAGAAAACATTGCAATGGGAAGTACAAAACTGATCCAATCTTCTGCATCTTCTAATCCGTCTAGGGGATCTACCAAGTTGACGCCTCGATTTCCATGAAGGCCGAAATGGCCGCACTCTAACGTAAACTCGAGGCGCTTGAAAGAAAATTGTCAACCCCTACCCCTCCTCAAAATCCTTTCTTGAAAAATGTGTGCGCTTGTTGTTTTGATCCCACACACTTAACTGAAGAGTGCCCTCTAAATCCTCCATTTCAAAGTCAAAAGCAATTAAATGTTGGATTTCAACAAAAACCTAGAAATGATCAGTTCTCTTCCTCTTACAATCCGGGATGGAAGAATCATCCTAACTTTTCCTGAAACCAGAACCAAAATCAAAACCAATAACCGTTCCAAGGCCAAAACCAATTTAAATGGCCGGTTCCTCCTCCTCAACAACAACAAGCGCCACCATTTCAACCACCACGATTTCAGCAACCCTTTCAACAATAACAATTTCAAAATCTGGCTAATAACTTTACTCCCTACAACAATTCTTTTCCTCCACAAAATAATAATTTTGTTCCCCGGGTAATGATAAAGTCTTTTCGCTTGAAAGAAGTTTCAAACCCTTCATGAAACAATCTAACCAAAACAACGTTGAGCTCAATACCTCCATTCAATCTCTTGTGTAAATCCTCCACATCTCAAGGTCAGTCTATTAGAACCATCGAAACTCAAATTGCACAACTCAATGCCGTGATGAGTGAGAGAGAAAAATGAAGGCTCCAGTCTCAACCTATTGCTAATCCCGGCAACCCGTAACAATATGAAAGTAAGTTGTGCTTATATCGTAACATTTGCAGCCAAGACTGAATGCAAAACAATCAATTTTATTGCAAGCACAACTCACCAAAACCAAATAAATCATCCATAAAAGAAATATAGCAAAACTAAGAGAACAAAGAGAGGGTTTTTCGAACCTGCAACCTTTGTAGCTTGTCCATCTAATTGTGGAAGACCCCTTTTAGGCTCCAAGTCCTTTGGGAACAAGCTTGCTCGCCGATCAACCATGTCGAAAATGATCCACTTGAGGGAAATCCAATCCAAGCTCTACTTCACTTCAAGGTGTCTCCTTTGTGAAGAACTTGTTCTCAAATCTTGCTAGGATGTGAGAATAAGAGATGTAGGTGGCTCATTATTTTTCTCTCCTTTAATCTCTCTAGAGCTCTTGGATGAAGGAATAAGAGAATAGAGAAGAGAAAGAAAGGAAATTTACAAATGAGCTCGCATAAAAGAAAATGAGAAGAGATCTAATCTCTTATTCATCTCTCATCTCTCTTTACTCCACTTGTCAACAAGAATAGGGTGGTGGGCATACACCTTTCCTACATGCCATCACATGGCTCTCTCTAAAGAAAAACAAAAGGAGAAAATAAATAAGTAAACACATTTATTTTTCATTTGCATCAAAATGCAAAACAAAAAGAAATATTTAAAGTGGGTTGTAATACTAGCTTTTATATATATATATATATATATATATATATATATATATATATATATATATGTATATATATATATATATTAAATCAGCATTTGATTTAATAATCCGGCTAGTTTTATCAAATGTTTGATTAATATGTGTATCATATAGATATATTTAATCGAATTCCAGCACGTATCATCATACGCACACTATATCGTTTCACCTGAGCTGGAAAACCCCTATGTGTAGGACAATAAAGACTTGAAAATACGCAAGCAATAGATTTGGATTATATCCGATTGATCTGAAACACTTTCAGATCAATCCCCTCACGGGTCTGCCTAAAAGCACGTCAGTGATACTAGCTGCACGTAACGGCTATCCAGGTATTGAATGAAAGTAAGGTTGACAAGCAAGCTCATTCGTACCCTGCAGATAATTATTAAATCAACATTTGATTTAATAATCCGGCTTTTTAATAAATCGGCTAGTATTATCAAACATTTGATTAAAATGTATGTATCATATAAACATATTTATTCAAACTCCAGCACGTATCATCATGCACACACTACATCATTTCACCTGAGCTGGGAAACCCTTCTGTGTTAGACTCTAAAGATTTGAAAATATGCTGGTAGTAGCTTTGGATCATATCCGATTGATTTGAAACACTTTCAGATCAATCCCTTCATGGGTCAGCCCAGAAGCACGTCAGCAATACTAGTTGCATGTAACGGCTACCCAATTATTGAATGAAAGTAAGGTCGACAAGTAAGCTCATTCGTACCCTGCAGAGCCTATGACAGTCATTGTACAGTACAATCTCTTCGTCTAAGAGTGTCGCATATCGAATCTAGGGGTGGAATCCGTCAGATCTCCAATAACCTGATAAGTCATTCCGATGTCAAGCTCATAACCACCTGAGAAACTATTGATAACACTTATCAATTTGTCTAGGCCAGGGACTTATGGTTATAACCAATCGTGCATAGCGCGGCATCAACTCCCTATACCGGGAGAGATGAATCCTTTCTGATTGCTCACTACCTTCATGTGATTCGGGACTGTACCCAACTAAAACCTTCTTGCATGGATCTTTAAAGTCGTGGTAGGGTGGTAATCAAAGCATAGTGGGAAGCGCACAAGACACTATGAAGATCTCATGTCTACAGACTACTCTGTATTCATGTCACTAAAGAACTACTATCTGACGATATGTATAATACCATATAGGAGTTCTCGCTGAGTCCGTTCGGTATACTCATTCTCCAATGACCACCTATATACAATCTTTGGTTTCAAACACTAATGGCTGTGGAACCAACCATCGCCCCGGTCAGGGTCAAGAAACGTATATATTAGTCTACTCTGGAGTATTGATGCCCTGTCTCGATACTTTCATGACTAGGAACATTTAAGAATGTGTTTATGGACTACCTACACCCTACTAGTATGATCGCATCATAATCCTAATAATCAAGTAAAGATCATATGAGCTTTATCAACATGTATTGGTAATACGTAATAACAAGTAAAACATATACATGTTAACATAAAAACAAACCAGATAGCATACTATCATATCGAGCAAGACTGTCATGTACATACATATGTCCAAGCATCCACTACAATAATGGCCTCTAGGACATACATATCTAACACAACATGCACATGCGATTCTTGCGACTCAACCTCATATAGTGGCTGTCGTTACATCATTTGATGGCTTATGGATTTTCATAATCCTACTATTTAGTTTTGATGATACTACACAATATTAATAGATATATACATGTGTTTCATATTGTATATTTCATAACACTGTATATGAGCTTGATCATGTTTGAGAAAGATTTCAGGAGATCAACCGACACAAGCCTATCATGGAGGACGGGGGATATTGAGCTAAAACGGAAAATTTATTAGAAGTTGGAGGATAATGGACTAGAAATCCTCAGTGAACAAATTCAATCTCAATAAGCTAAGAAGCCAAAAGTCCAAGTTTAAAGAATTCAAGAATTAATGAGTTCGATCTATACGGGTATTCTCTAGGAAATTGATATAAGTACTTCGTGGTTTATGAGATTAATATGGAAAAGCTCAAACATATACACTATTGCATGCATGAAACTTTTGGGAAAAACTTGGCAAATCTTTTTCATTCAAAATGATTTTCAATTTCATGTTCAAAATTTTCTGTGCATTCCTTCTTCAGACATCTGTCTAAATCTTATGCAGACGTATGTATACTATTGCAAAACATACACAAATTTTAAAATGTCAGTTTCTTATTTCAGAACAAACGTCTGAAGCTTACCAGAACAAACGTTCGGTTTCTCTCTGTGTTTTGATTGCCTTAAAACTTTTGACAGAACAAATGTCTGTCAATACTTCTTCAGACATCTGCTTGTTCTCTGTGTTTTCATTGTTATAAAACATTTAACAGAACAAACGTCTTTCAATACTTTGTCAGACATCCGGTTGTTCTTTGTGTTTTCGTTGTCTTAAAACTTTTGAAGGAACAAACGTCTGAACCTATTAGGCATAAATATCTAAAGGTTAAAATCTTTGAAAATATTTTTTTCTTTAGATGTGTGTCACTTGTTTTTCAAACGTCTGTTTGTTCTTTGTATTTTCTTTGGCCATATTTTGAAAACCACAGCAAACAAGTGAAGCTCTGGATGACAAACTTCTGAGGCTATTTTTGTTTGAAAATATTAACGTTACAGTGCATTTAATACTATAACGGCTAGTTTTATTTTGCCTTCAGACGTCCGTTCTTCTGCCTGAGCCGTAATAAATGTATGTACTTGAATATTTTTTGTGTGAGGTTTAAAATGGACTCTTGTGTAGTTATAGCACAACAACTATTCTGAAAAATTGCATTCATTTTCTTGAGTTCATCTTCACCCACCAAACGAAAAAGAAAACACTTGAGATTTTATTGAAAATCAAATACTCCATTGAAGTATTCTAAAGCTTTGATTGTAAATTCTTGAGAGAGTATCTTAGATTGTAATCTTCTTCCTTATCTCTCTTTGTGTGGAATCTCTTGAGTGCAAAAAAGTTCTTGTAAGTCTTGTGAAGAGAGTCGCTCGAGTGTCGAGTGACGTGTTCTTGTGGGCGTGCAACGTGTTTTTTTCATTGGAGACGTGATTAAGTGGAACGTGCTCTTACGCCTAAAGAAAGAGGACTTGGGAATATCCCGAACCTCTATAAAATCACTCTTGTTTGTGTTTGATTATCTCTAACTCTCTCCTATACTCCCTATCTATAATTGTGTTTAATTTTATTTGATAGTAGATTTTTAATTTGTGGGAATTGTTAGTATAATCCTATTCACCCTCTAGGATTATTTCAATTGGTATCAGAGCGATGTGCTTGTATTTGTTAGGTTTAAGACCCTAGAGAGATCATATACCTTCTTCTTCTTTACATAGTTGGGAGACATTCTCAATCCATCACCAAACCTCCATATTTTGATGGAATTAAATTTTCCATTTAGAAAGTTAAAATGCAGTCCTTTCTAGAATCATAAGGTAGAAATATGTGGAGATACACATTTTTGAACGAGTATGAATTACCCACGACCGATGAGGATAGTTAAAGTATAGTAGATAAAAAGGCTTATGGAGCTAATCATAAAGCTAAGTTTACTTTCTTTTCTTGTCTCAGTGAAAATGATTTGGATCGAATTATAAAATGTAAAAGTACTTATGCTATGTGAAAAGTTTATTGGTTGCTCATGAAGAGAATTCCAATGTTAAGAGGGCTAAAATTGATCTTTTGAAAACGGGGTATAAAATTTTTCGAATATTTCCCGATGAAAACGTTGATGATATGTTTAGTCGTTTTATTTGTATCACTAATCCTCTTGACTCTTTGTTAGAAGATCCCATGAAGAATAAGGAAAAAGTGAGGAAGATACTTCAATCACTCACCATGAAATGGAAAATAAAGACGACTACTCTCCAGGAGATAGCCGACATTGAAATCATGTCTTTTGAAGGGATCCAAGAAAATCTCAAGAATAATGAGATTGAACTCAAAGCCTACAACTTGAATGATGAAAACGTGGAGAAGAAAGACAAGCTAAAGAACATCACTCTCATGATTACATCCAAAATGTCATCGAAATCCAAAGCTCCATCCAAATCAAGTGAAGATGACGAACTTAGCGGAGATGATAAGGATATCACTCTTATGACAAGACAATTCAACAAATTTCTCATGCTTCGAAAAAAATTCAAGAAAGGAAACTTTCCAAGAGATCTTCCCTACAACAATAACAATAACAATAACAAGGAAATTGGATCTTGCTTCAAGTGTAGGAAGCCCAGCCATCTTGTTGCCGATTTTCCCGTCAATAACAAAAAGGGAGCTCTACATCGATAAAATCGGAGAGCCTTCAATGCAAGAACATAGGATGATTTGGAAGGGAGCGATAATGAATATCGTCCATCCGATCAAGAAATAGCGAACATGTGCTTCATGGCACATGAGGATGAGGTAATAGATAATCTTGACTCGTAAAATTTTGAAGAACTTCTTAAAAATTTTGGAGCTTTACACAATGGTTATTCCAAACTCCAATCCAATTACTCCAATGCTAAACTGAAAATTGCTAGTTTTGAAAAAGAAAGTTCTTTTATTAAACCTTGTGGTTGTGAAAGTTTAAAACTTGAGAACGAAAAACTTTCAAGTAAAATTGCTTCTTTAACTAGTTCTTTCAATGATGCTAATTACAAAAATGAGAGATTCGCTTCCACATTTACTTCTTTCAAAACTAAGTATGACTCCTTGACCATCACTCATAATATTATGTTGCTTGATGTTGATAAGATGAAGGTTAAGATTGACGATCTTGATATCACTCTTCACAAGTTTGCCACTAGCAAAATTTCTCTTGATACTATGATAGGAAATTTGAATGTTTCTAATAAGAAAAATGGCATTGGGTTTCAACATGCATCATTTTCTCATGCTTGTAACCCCAAACCGACATTTGATAATACTTTCTTTAAGACTACTTTTTTTGGGCCACTTCTTCGCATGCATCTACTTTTTATGATCACTGTGCTCATCATGCATATACTTCTACTTCACATCATCATCATGCTAGATTTGCCCATGCTCCAAGTCTTAGAAAATCTTTTGCTAGAACTACTCATGTTAAGACCCCTACTTCACATCATCATCATCATCATCATCATCATCATCAAGCCAAACACATACATGCACAAACACATTCTAGAACTAATAATGTTGTGTATAACTATTGTGGCCATATTGGACATATTTCTTACCATTGCAAAGATAGATCTTCCAGGAATTTGATTTAGGTTCCAAACACTGACCCCCGTAGACCCACTAAAAGTTGGATATCAAAAGTTACATTTATTATATCTTCTATAGGTACCCTGCAAGTCGCGACGTGAAAATCATTGGTACCTTAATAGTGGTTGCTCAAGATATATGACCGAAAAAATTAAGAGTTTTGAAACCCTATCAGTAGAGGAAGGTGGCATGGTCACCTTTAGAGATGATGAGGCAAAATTATTGGTAAATGTAATTTAAAGTTTAATGCTACTACCTTACACGATATTCTTCTTGTTGATGGCTTAAAACATAATTTTCTAAGTATTAGTCAATTTTGTGATAAAGGTTTCATAGTTGTTTTTGATAAAAACTTTAGAAAAAGTCTTGATTCAAAAGATGATGTTATTCTTTGTGGGAAAAAAGTGGTAATGTTCACTCTATTGATGCTTGTGATATTTCTAATGAGAATTATGAGTGTTTGAGTGTTGTGGAGGATGATAGTTGGTTATGGCACCGACTGATTGGACATGCCTCCATGGACCTACTCTCAAGCATCACAAACAAGGACTTGATCATTGGCATCCCAAAACTCAAATTTGCAAGAGCTAGGTTATATGATATATGTTAAATGGATAATCAAGTCAAGAGCTCTTTTAAGCCGAAGGTTGTGGTATCGACCTCTAACCCTTTAGAATTACTTCATATGGATTTATTTGGTCCTTCAAGGATTGTGAGTTTTGGTGGTAAATCGTATGCTTTTGTGATTGTTGATAATTTTTTATGATTTACTTGGATTCTTTTTCTTGCCAACAAAAGTGATACCTTTGTTAATTTCAAAACTAACAAAGTGCAAAACGAAAAATAAAATTCCATTGTGAAAATCCGTAGTGATCATGGAAGTGAATTTCAAAATGCATTTTTTCGAAGATTTTTGCCATGATCACGAGGTTAAACATGATTTTTCTTGTCCTGGAACTCCCTAACAAAATGGAGTCATTGAACGGAAGAATCGATCTCTTTAAGAAATAACCAGGACAATGTTAAATGAACATAGTTTATCTCACTATTTTCGAGCCGAAGCGGTTAATATCCCATCGTATATTATAAATAGGGTTGTTATTCATTAAAGAATTGAGAAAACTCCCTACGAATTATATTTTGGTAGAAAACCCAACATTGGTTATTTTAAAGTTTTTGGAAACAAATGTTATGTTTTGAATACCAAATATCCTCTTAGTAAATTTGATGCAAAAAGTGACTTGGGTATTTTTCTTGGTTGCTCTTCCACTAGTAAACATTTTCATATTTTCAATAAAACCTCTAATATTATGGAAAAGAGTATTGATCGCACGCCGAGAGCGTGTCGGATGTTCAAAGTTCTAAAGTTATAACCGCGATCAGGACGGTGTCGCTTTGCAGCTAGCCGGTTGAGCACGGGTCGATCCACAGGGAGATGGTTGTATGTCCTTTCGAGTTTTAGACGAGTCAATAAAGAATTGTGTATATGTTTGTTCGAACTAACCTATGTGTTCGTATTATGTTCAAGTAAGCTTGTTAAGGTTAAGGTCGGTTAGTAGAGTTAGGATTAGTCTTGTGCTTGTCTTTTGCCATTCTTAAGACGGTGTTGGGATAATCGAAAGTAGCAGGGATTAAGAGGACATAAGAATGGGATTTGCGAGTTTAAGCAAGCTTTCCAACGTTAAATCCATTCCTAGTGACCCTTGTCCGTCCGCTAAATACGCTTATTTCCAACCCTCGGCCAAACACCCTCAACCATGTATCCAAATAAGTAACAACTACATGTCATGTTGTAGCGCGCTTAAAGGACTTCTCGACTTAGGTCGCGACTACATGTCACGTATAGCGCGCCTAAGTGAGGGGGCTGCGTTTGTTCGGTCGGGGTCCATTTCAAGATGTTTGGCGAAGAGAAGCACAAGAGATTTCTCCGTCCCTCATACCACCTTTCTTAGCCTTAACAAGAGGAAAATTATTCACACATGATAAAAGAAAAGAAAACAAAACAAGAAGGAAGAAAAGAGGAAAAAACGGTTTTACAAGTGAAGCAATCTAACTCTTGGGTCCTCACCTTAGTAAGGAACTCCGACAAGTATCATCGCTTGAAAATACGGATAAGAGAAGAAAGGAAAAGAGAACAAGCAAAGAAATAACAACAACTAGTTAACAACAAATAATAAAATTACAATATAAGGTAATGAAATTACAAGACAAGAAAAATAGACAAGATAATAAAAACCCTCATCTTCATTTATCTTCCACTCAAAAAGCTCTCACTACAATTTGCATGGAGGAAATATGAAGAAGAAGAAGCTAACCTAAGAAGACATGAAAAGAACACTATCTTCTATCCTATTCTCTCTATATCTTTCTTCTGGTTCAAACTGGGGTATTTATAGGATGAGTTCTGAAACCCTAGGGCAATATTATATGCCCAAATACCATGTGCCGCCAACCACCAAAATTGCACCAATTGCGGAGCCTAAACGGCCGGGGATCCGCGGCCTAGACCTCATGTTGGCCGCGGATCCGTGGCCATGTGGAGGAATTAGGGGGTCGGGTTTCTTTGGGGGTCTTGTGTTTGCATTTTCTTCTGTTTAACATATGCAGATTATCAATATGCTTCCTTGATTTCTTCAGTTTCCAGAAGTCAACAATGATAGCTTCATTTTTCAACACATTTGAATTTATCTCTCTCGGGTCCCACATATCTTTGAATATCTTCAATGGGCCCCGCACATCTTTGAATATCTTCATTGGGCCCCACATATCTTTGAATATCTTCAATTGGCCCTACGCTTGACCAGAAATGACGACTGTTTTCGTCCTGTCTTTTGAACTGGTAAGCGGTACTAGACGGATGCAGATGACTGGAACATGGCTTTTATCTGTCTATGACAGATGTTCTGGATTTTGGTGTAACTGTGGAGATTTTGTGTTGATTTGCAATATTTGGACTGGAAACCTGTAACCTGTAAATATGTAGCAAACACGGATTAAAAGCACCTACCTATAAACAAACGAGCATAAGAATGGGCGGTATAAAATGCAATATTCTGGTATGAACAAATACCCCCAAACTTAACTTTTGCTCGTCCCGAGCAAAACCATTTATTCACAAAAATAAAATCCTAACCGCACTTTCGCAGGGAACGCGATTGCACTGAGCGTGTGCAACAAGCCGTTAAACCTCTAGGTGTCCCTAGTAGGAGAAGTGTTGTCTCCTGAGGGTTTTCAGCAGATACTACCCACAAAATCCTGTCAAGCTAGTCTCATAAGTTAACATCGATTATACTCCTACAGTTTAGTATTTACGTTAGAAATTCTATCATCCTAAGTTAAAAATATCCAACCCTAATGCTTCACACCTCTTATCTATTTAACCTTAGATCATATACGTTCCAAAAAAGTTTAGAAAGATGTTGGTATCTCCTGAGTTTTCCTTCTAAAGTGTGGTCTTAAATCAGGGATTTTTATAAACTTTACAGAAAACATAAGTTTTATTCTTTATCTCTATCTTTTATCCAAACATCGATTGTATACCCCTACGTGTGTGTATATTTGCACCCCTACACTTGAGAATTCAATTCAAGCTATAATACCCTTGTCCTAATACCTAATACTATTTCTTTTCATTAAGGATGGACTGATTTGCTCACACACCTTTCATGCGACTATTAATGCTTCTTGAGGCACTAACGGCCGATTACTGAATATGTGAACTTAAAGCGTAAATAGCAGTCTTCTGGTCTTGATTTTATTCTATTTTTCTTTTTCTTTTTTTTTTCTTTTTCTTTTTCAAGACCGGATATTTTTTTCAATATGCACTTTTGGTGTTTAGCTTTAAATACCGTTTTTTCTTTCATACTAGGCTTTCAGGAAAGAGTATTTCTAGGTATCCTCTACTATCCCAAGTTTCAAGGTGCGTGTAAGTGCAGTTTGTAGGGTATATACTTTCTAAATTTGAACTCAAGAAAAGAAACTATTTTTCAGACTTATCCTTCAGTAGAGCTTCAATACTTTTCCCTCATCTTGACTTAACTCAAGAACTAAACTCAACGTATACTTACCAAAGTTGTACAGAATGAGGGTTATTTTTAGGGTTTTCAATTCCTAAGCCTAGAATTTAGTTATTTCTAATATATCAACTAAACTTTCGGAATAAAGATCTAAGTTACCCTATTAGCTAACTTGACGACAAAGTTTTTATATTTTTGGAAAATTTTTCGATTTTTGTGGGTTTTTAATAAGGTATGCAAATGCAAAATATACAAATGAATGCGAAGAAAGAAAGCTTACCGAGCACAAAATACCCCCAAACTTAAACTTGACAGTGCCCTCACTGTCAGGCTATACCAAGAGGGTCAAATTTGTCGGCGCTCCCTAAAAACAAATTATATACAAAACAAAAAAGGAAAAATATATACAAAAAAAGGTTTCCCCAAACTTAAGTAAAATAGTGTTTCCACTGTTTAGCGGTGAAGTTCAGGATTAGGGGGAAAGAAAACAGTATCAAGCTATACAAGGCCTTACAAAGGCCAAAAGTTAACACCAACCATTCAAAGATCTTATCGCTATAATGTGCTGGTTGGTGAAAGAATGCGGAGAGGTAAGAAATGGAGAATACGTGAGACCGTATGGAGATATAAGCGGGATACGGTCTCGGTATATAAGAAGAAGAATGGCGGAAGGGAAACAGAAGTGGAATATGAACTTGAGGGTGAAAATGGAGTGAATAGATTAGCACAATTTGTGATGACCGATGTATAAAAATCGATTGTGCTAATCTATTAACCCGTCGAGAAATGGGGTCAAATCCCTCAAGATTCGTGAGAAACCATGGGTGCGCCGAACTTGGTAAACCAGACATATGAAATGAAAGTGAGACGGGTTCTTGCAAGGTCGGAATGATGGAAGGGATGGACGGAAGTGATCGAGGAGGGGTATCGGTTAAAGGTTCAGGAGGGTGTACACAGTCAATGACAAGGACAGGATGAATTGGAAAATCCGACTCATCAATTAAAACCGGTTCATCCTCAAAACTATCCTCAATATTCTCCTCAAAATTCAGCACATCCATGCATTTATCCTCAAAATTCAGACGCATATGGGGTTCGGGAAAAACATTTAATGACTCGGGATGATGAATTGGAGAGGAAAACTCAGTCAAATCTGTGGGTTCATCATCCAAAATATTCCCAGCGTCAATATCCTCAATCAAGTGAAAATCAATATTCTCAGACACCTCATCAAAAGCATGGATTTCAATCGATTTTGGTTCTAAGATGGAGGTGTAGAGGTCAAAAGGTTTGGGTGTGGTTTCACTTGGAAGGGTCCCTTCACAATCAGGTAAATCAAACACTACAAAGTCGCACAACTCATTAAACATTCTATCGTCATCTGATAATTCATTTGGGACACTTGATAGACTTTCAACACAGGAGTTGTGGGATTCAATTTGAGACGGGTATGTTTGATTTGGAAGGGTATACAGCTCACTTTCACCACTCAAATTCTCAGCCTGTCCTACCGCCTCTTCATACATTGGAAAATTTGGAGCTAGCTGGAAACTAGCTACCGGGTCAGTAGGTTGTATGAGAGCGGCCATGGACGCATTCAAATCCATCATCTGTTGGCTTGACGCTACCCTAAAGTCTTCCAACGACTGTTCCAGACTAGACATGGGTTGTGAAGGGGTTTCAGTAAAAGATTCAAAGTTGTTTGGATACTGAAAACTCCCAAATGGCGGTTCTGAAGCAATGTCTAGGGAAGGTGCAAAAGTAGGGTAGAATTGGTAGGAATTGAATGGCTGGACAGGAGCAGGATCAACATTTGGATAGGAAGGTGAATGGAATTGTTGATCCCAAGAATTTGAAGTGGTGAAAGGAGTGAAAGATCGGCTACGGGATTGTTCAATACGTTCAGCGATGGACAAAGGACGACTTGCAAAAGGGGTATCAACATAAGCGGGTGTGGGAGGTTGAAAAGGTTGATACAAAGTGGATTGCAGAGTCAAATTGTTTGTCCTAGACGCGTCTATCCGATCTCTCAATGAAATTTTTGGCATGGATGGATCGTTCGAAGTTCGGCCAAATCAAGAACCGTAAGAAGTAATGTCTGGTTGTGGGTACCAAAGTTCGGCAAGAGTTTTGCGAGGTGGTGTACCCATGATATGAAGAGAGAAAGAAAGAAAGACAGAGAAAAGGAGGGGAAAAAGAATGTGATTTTTTTTAGGTAGCTATTAACAAAAGAATGAAATATACACACAAAAAAGAATATGGACAAAAACAATCATAACACAAAAATACCACACACCTAATCGTTCTAGGGTTCACCTAGGTCAACTAGACCTGCTCCAGAACTTGATTGTCGAAGTAAAACTGTGTCGAGAAACGGACTCAAGATACACTGATCACGAGGCCAGGTAAATGCAGAGATAAGGGAAGGTTTTCCAACGCTTTCGTGAAGTTCCTTAATTAAATAACCCTTTCTCTTTTGGCGGTTTCACCGTTAACACTTTCCTAGACACCCCGTAAACAATATACCGTTAAGCGAGGTTCTAAACACAGTTAACTTCTCCTAGTGAGCGCGAAATCCTTAAGGCTTAAAGTCTAGTTTCTTTTAAATTTTGTGCGGGTAAACGTTATGCTCAAGTTCGTGATTTGTGGGCCACGGAAAAGGTGATGAAATCCTTTACCGTATGTTGTGGGGTTCGCTTGCCCTTAAGTCCATATTAATGTATGCAATGCGCAATTCAATAAAAATTCTATAAAGAATCAAACAATCGTTTTTTAGTTTAAGCACGGCACTGCAACAAATACGGGTTAGTCAATTTTTAGCGTTTGCTAGCGAACTTGCAAAGAACCCTGCAAAGAATAGTATATTGGATGCGTCGGATTTGAGAAGAAGGTGTTAGTAAAGTACGTACCGTTAAGTTTTTGGGTTAGGAAACCCCCATTGAATCAAATCCGGTAAGCTTGAAAAGTTCGCTTGCGCGGGTCAAACTATCCGGATCTTTGGCACTGTACTTTGCAATCACCTTAGCCTTGAACGTACACTTTGCTCCCCACAATCGCCATTCGCAAATCCGCAAAAATCTGCAGACTTGCTCACAAAAATTATCAAAAAAAACAAAAAGATTTTTTTTATTTATAAATATATACATAAAGAATATTAACCCGAATAACAAGAAAGAAAATATGCTACCGTCTCCCCGGCAACGGCGCCATTTGATCGCACGCCGAGAGCGTGTCGGATGTTCAAAGTTCTAAAGTTATAACCGCGATCAGGACGGTGTCGCTTTGCAGCTAGCCGGTTGAGCACGGGTCGATCCACAGGGAGATGGTTGTATGTCCTTTCGAGTTTTAGACGAGTCAATTAAGAATTGTGTATATGTTTGTTCAAACTAACCTATGGGTTCTGAAACCCAAATACCATGTGCCACCAACCACCAAAATTGCACCAATTGCGGAGCCTAAACGGCCACGGATCCGCGGCCTAGACCCCATGTTGGCCGCGGATCCGTGGCCATGTGGAGGAATTAGGGGGTTGGGTTTCTTTGGGGGTCTTGAGTTTGCATTTTCTTCTGTTTAACATATGCAGATTATCAATATGCTTCCTTGATTTCTTCAGTTTCCAGAAGTCAACAATGATGGCTTCATTTTTCAACACATTTGAATTTATCTCCCTCGGGTCCCACATATCTTTGAATATCTTCATTGGGCCCCGCACATCTTTGAATATCTTCATTGGGCCCTACATATCTTTGAATATCTTCAATGGGCCCCACGCTTGACCAGAAATGACGACTGTTTTCGTCCTGTCTTTTGAACTGGTAAGCGGGACTAGACGGATGCGGATGACTGGAACCCGGCTTTTATCTGTCTATGACAGATGTTCTGGATTTTGGTGTAACTGTGGAGATTTTGTGTTGATTTGCAATATTTGGACTGGAAACCTGTAACCTGTAAATATGTAGCAAACACGGATTAAAAGCACCTACCTATAAACAAACGAGCATAAGAATGGGCGGTATAAAATGCAATATTCTGGTATGAACAAGTATGCATGTTAAGTTTGATGAAACTAATCTTTTTGCCAAGAATGTTGTAGTACTTGAGGAAGAAGATGATGAAGTGGTTCGAGCTCGCTTGGAGAAGCCTGACATCTCAAAGGAAGATTCTAAACAAAAGTCTCCTTCAAGTGTAGTAGTTGATGTGGATGAAAAATCAGTATCAACCATACCAAAAGATTGGAGATACAAAAATAATTATCCACCAACTCAAATCATCGGTGATGTGTCAAAGGGGGTAACCATTCATTCTCATAATCCAAATTTCTTTGCTAACATCATTTTCTTATCTCATATTGAACCTAAGAATGCTAAAGAAACTATCATGGATGAGATTCGGTTTGTGCTATGCAAGAGGAGCTTGTCCTATTTGAACCAAACAATGTGTGGATGTTGGTTCCTAGTTCTAGTGATAGACACATTATAGGTACAAAATGGGTCTTCAAGAATAAATTTGATGAATTTGGTGTGATCAGTGGGAACATGGCAAGACTCGTAGCACAAGATTACAATCAAGAGGAATGTATTGATTTCGATGAAACTTTTGCTCTGGTAGCTAGATTAGAAACCATTTGCATTTTACTCTCATATGCATGTCTTAAAGATTTCAAAGTCTATCAAATGGATGTTAAAAGTTCTTTTTTGAATGGTGTCCTTAAGGAGAAAGTTTTTGTAGAACAACCGCCTGGTTTTCAAGATTTTAAACATCCTAATAATGTTTACAAATTGTGTAAAGTTTTGTATGGTTTGAAACAATGTCCTAAAGCTTGGTTGCTAAATTGTGCTAATTTCTTCTTGAAAAGGGTTTTTCAAAAGGTAAGATTGACACCACACATTTTATTAAAAGGAAAATTGATAAGATTTTACTTATACAAATTTACGTTGATGATATAATTTTTAGATCTACTAATGATTCTCTATGCAAGGAATTTGCCCATAGCATACAAAAAAGTTTGAAATGAGCATGATGGGTGAACTCGACTATTTTTTTAGACTCCAAATCAAGAAACTCAAGGATTGAATCTTCATAAATCAAGCCAAGTACATGAAGGAGCTAACCAAGAAGTTTGATCTTGAAGATGTAAAGCCAAGCAACACTTCAATGGACACTACAATAAACCTCTCAAAAGATGAATCTGGTAAGGATGTGGACATCACTAAATATCATGGTATGATTGGTAGTTTACTATACTTAATTGCTAGTAGACCCGATATAATATTTAGTGTTTTCTTGTGTGCTCGTTTCCAATCGTGTCCTAAAGAATCACATCTAAATGCGGTAAAAAGAATCTTTAGATATCTTAAGGGAACGACTGGTTTATATTTGTAGTATCCTAAGAATAAAATTTTCTATTTTAATTCTTATTCGGATGCAGACTACGCAGGGAGCTAAATAGACCATAAGAGCACGAGTGGAATGTGTCAATTTCTTAGAAATTGTCTAGTCTCTAGGTCATCTAAGAAATAAAACTCGATTGCTCTTTCCATGGCTGAAACTAAATATATTGCTGCGGGTGCTTGTTGTGCTCAAATCTTATGGATGAAGTATACCCTAGAAGACATTGATGTGTTTGTAGATCATATTCCTATTCTTTGTGATAATACGTGCAAGATGCACATGACTAAAAATGCAAATCAATATAGTCGCACGAAACACATTGTTGTCCGCTACCATTTTCTTCATGATCATCATGAAAAAGGGAACATCATTATTGAGCACATAACTATACAATACTGATTGGCCAATATCTTTACCAAACCCTTCAATACTGCATGTTTTGTTTATATTAGGGGATAGCTTAATATGTGTTCAATTGATTGTCGTTGTGCTTAAGTATCATCTTCCCAAAATAGCCTCTACAACCCTCTTTAGGGGAAACCAATTATGGATTTATTGTTTATAACATATCATAGGGTCTAGCGGAGTATGTTTAGAGCCTTCATGGGCTTACCGATAATAAAAATGAGAAAACCCTATTTTGCATACCATATCATTTTTTCCGCCATATGATATTAGAACTTGAGTATATATTGCATACGGTTTTGTTGCATGTATCAATTGCATTTTGCTTATTCCTTATATATGCTTGTTGATGTGAGCTATATACTTATCTTGAAAGTTATTCAAACGTTTAACTTTACTCTTAGTCACATCAACTCCAATTAATCTTCTATACATACATATAGGGGGAGTTATTTAAACATTTAACTTACCTTTTGGTGTATGCATATTTCTAGGGGGTAATCAAATGTTTTGCTTATTAGGACATTCTTTTTTATTATGTCAAAAAGGGGGGAAGTAATAGGTCTTACAATATATTGAAATTATTCAAAATTTTAACTTTAATATGTTAGTCTTTTTATCGATTATTGAAATTATTCAAACGTTTAACTTTCAATATATCAATATCTTCCATTAATATTTTGATATCATCAAAAAGGGGGAGAGTAATGGCTTATGAATTTTTATAATTCTGCTATTTAGTTTTGATGATATTACACAATATTAATAGATATATGCATGTGTTTCATATTGCATATTTCATAATACTGTATATGAACTTGGTCGTATTTGAGAAAGATTTCAGGATCTCAACCAACACAAGCCTATCATGGAGGATGGACGATATTGAGCTAAAACGGAAAATTTATTGGAGATTGGAGGATAATGGACTAGATCTTCTCAATGAAAAAATTCAAGCTCAAAAAGCTAAGGAGCCAAAATTCCAAGTTTAAAGAATTCAAGAATCAAAGAAATCAAGAGTTCAAGCTAAAAGTGTATTCTCTAGGAAATCGATGTAAATACTTCGTGGTTTATGAGATTAACACGAAAAAGATCAAACACATACACTATTGCATACATGAAACTATTGTTGGATATAGTGCCCTCAGAGTCAATTATTGGATCACAGGCACGTGATTGCAATGATTGAGGGATGACCTATACCGGTAGGACAGTCTTACTCAAGATGATAGTATACTATCTGGTTTATCTTTATCATCGTGTACTGCTTCAGGTGACCTTACATGCCACTATTGCTCATTGATAGAGCCCTTAGGATTCTTGCTTGACTACCAGCAGTATGATGGCGATCATATATGTTGGAGCTGGGGTCTATAAGCACATCCTTAAAAGGTCCCTAGTCATGGGAGTTTCGAGACTGGGCATCGATACTCCATTAGTAGACTAGTGTATACAGTCGAGACCCCGATAAAGGGCGGTGGCCGGTCTCACAAGCCATTGGTGTCAGTTGGATCACCAAAGATGTATACAGGTGCTCATTGGGTTATGAGTACACCGGACAGGATTCGTCGGGAACATGCTAGTTGGTATTATACCTGACGTCAGATAGCAGTTCCCTGGTGACATGTGTACAGGTTAGTTCATCGACCTGAGATCGTCATTTGTCTCATGTGAGTTCCCACTGTGCTTTGATTACTACCCTACCACGGCTCAAAGGAGTCGTGTAAACAGGTTTTAGTTGGGTACAGTCCCGAGCCACATGGAGGCAGTGAGCGGATCGGCAGGGGTTTCGTCTCTCCCGGTATTGGGGGTGAGATCACGCTGTGTCTAGGAGAGCCATTACACGAAGTCCTTGGCTAAGGCAGGAGATTTACTGGTAGGTATTCCAGTAGTATCTTAGGGTGTTCTGAGCTACACTCCGACACGACTTGTACCGGTTTTGGGGGTCTGACTTTTACCAACCCCCTAGGCCCGCCATGCGATGCTCATAGACGAACGGACTGGAATGTACGGATATTGTCACTGACAGGCTCAGTAGGGTGTCAGGATGAGTTCGCTCATCGACCTCCCTTTTGGTCAATACCTGGTAGCCCGTTACGTATGGCTAGTACCTCTGACGAGCTAGTGGTTAAATCCACAGCCAAAGTATTGACGATTCTTTAGAGTCCCCCACAGACAGTTTTCAAGTTTCGGGCGAAACGTTGTAAAGGCCGTATGATATATGGCAGGGTCCGATCATATACGCACAGTAGTGCACGGATCATGATCGGGCGGATCATACTAGTGGGCTTTGGTTTAAGCCTGATCCTAGTATTAGATTTGTTGGATTACTTTAGTCTCATCGCATTCGCATTCGGTCGGAATGCGGATGCAGGTATTTATATACAGGTGAAGGGTATCCTTATAATCCGTCATGAGTTTACTTTAGATGTTGCCGTATCTTTTTATTGTTGTAAACATTTGGGTTAATGTTTACAAATGGAAATTATGAGCTAGAAATTATCATTTTGTGCATTAAATGATACATGTACTTCATAGGCGACTCATGGTATCATTTCTTGTGCAAATGTCACCTTTTGTGATGTATTTGTATGTTGAAATGAGAGGAAGAGAGAGAAGGGCAGCCATGGTATAGAGTTAGGTCTTGTATTTTTCATACACACTCTCAATTTTGAAAGCATAACAAAAGAAAAGAAAATGGCTCCTCTTCTTCTTCTTCCTCTTGCTTCTTGAGCTCACCATTCTCCATTAATGGCATCATCTCTAACCTCCATCCATGCAGTGGATGCAAGAGACAAAGTTGTCACAAGCATTCTCTACTTCGTCTTGGACACGTCGGCTAGCGAACTTCGTGCCCGAGTTGCTTCGGATGAAGCGGGAGCCCGTAAAAAGACTCGAAGATGTGGTGCCCTTTCCGACGAGGAGATCGAGATCGAAGATGTCGCGAGGAGCTTGGGATGGTGGCCAAAGACCGAAGGACACGGATCGATCGGTATAGCTTTCCAACCCTTTCTCTGGTTGCTAGTTATAGGTTAATGGTTCGATCTGGATTTAAAGTATATGATAGCGCCAGTTTCTAGTTTGAAAAAGTTTTTCGTTTCCGCATTTTGGCCTCGGACAGATGGCCGGGGCGCTACCGTAGACTTACATGGTATCAGAGCCACGCCATTAACCTTTACTAGCTTGCTCTAGCGTGTTTAGAACTACGATCGGACGAAATTTTCCAAAACTGCATTTCCAATTCTGAACTTTCTGTCGAATTTTTATTGTCGTCAAAAATTATTTTGAGTGTGTCAGAAAATCAGGCAGACTTTTTAAAGAAATCTGAGAAAAATTGGTTCACTGATTCCACTGTAGCAGCGCGGAACTGCGGCCGTACCCACGTTTTGTCCGCGGTTCCGCCGCCGTACTGTAGCATCAGTCCACCAATTTTCCAATACTGGTTTCTAACTTGGAAATGGGGTTTTTGGTAATTTCATTTTTGGCCCAGATTATTTTGAGTACTGGAAATTGTGCTTGGGGCCCACTTCGAGAAATTTTGTCGATCAAAAATTTTAAACATGTTAGTTCACAGTATTTACATTATATCTGCGACCGTGAATGTCATTTGATCGGTAAATCTTGTCTAATTACTATAGCTCTTTTAGACGGGTTTGTGAACATGACATTCACGTTGATGTCCTGTGTTGTGCTGTGATGTTGTAGATTTGTCGTGGTGGATAGTCTGGATGCAATGGTAGTACATTTTGGTTGTATTTGTACATTTGATATTGCGGGGCGAGCGTCCGACATGTGGACTGCCGTCACTGCCTGTTTGTATATTATTCTTTTGGGCCACGACCGGGCTGAGGTCGATGTACCCGTTGTATATTTTTCTTTCTGTACTAGGATTACCCCACGGTAGGGTGCTCGGATAGCCGGGTTCTAGAGGGCAATGGGCCCGCATCTCATGGCTTTGAGATGGAGGAGGCTTCACTCTAGAATTGGCGGGCTATTCGCCGCACTCGTAGGGGGTACAGGTTGACCCAAGGAGGGGTGCTCAAGTTACCGGATTCCGTGAAGTGCTGGGTGGTCCATTCAATTTGTTGATGGGGGCTTCCTTGCTTCAGGTTTTGGCGGGTAACTTGCCGCGCCCGTAGGGGTCTAGGATTTCATTACACAGGCTATCCACACGACCAGGGGAACGTCGGGTTTCGGTAGCGGCTCTATGAAACCTGGGGATCCCAGATTATCTGTATTGTTCTGTGATGCTTATTACATTCCTGTGATGTTGCATTTTATCACGCCATGAGAGAATATTATATATTGATATATATACTAGTAGATGTTGTATATGTTTTACACCCGCGCTAGTCCAGTCCCCGCTCTGTCGTTAGTTAAGTAACTTAACGGGTGATGACGGGACCCAATGGCGAATGCAGATGGCATATACGTACATCATATTTTCATTCTTTTATGGTGTGATTAATTGATGGGACTGCATTGATTTGAATCAATGCAAGCTAAACAAACCTGTTTGATATTGTTGGAACATTTTTCAAAAAGCTGTTATTGTAAGGATGTTTTCTTTTGTTTTGCACAGTGGTATTCAGTTATGAATATCCAGCACCTCAGTCGACGAGGCAAGGGCCGAGATCCCTTCACCGGGAGTGACCCCTTGGACAGAAGTTTGCGTCAGGGTAATAACTTCACTATAGCCGATTACTTTTTGCTTTGCATCGTGGTATTCAGTTGGAATATCCTGCACCTCATTCTATGGGGAAAGAGCCGAGATCCCTTCACCGGGAGTGACCTCTTTAGCAAAGGTTTTCGCCACTATATTTTTATAAAAAGCTATCCGGTTCCTTCAACGATATCAAGTTCATTACGTTAAGGGTTTTTCGCCAAAAACCTTTCGTAGCCCTCCGTCATTTCAGATTAGTATTGCTTAGTATTCGTGCTACGTATGTCGTGCATTGCCGAGTCATAGTGTTCGGTAGCTCTGTAATGCATTTCTGTCGCATGGATGTGTGGATTGGTTAGGACAGTCGTACGGTTATGTTGGCATTGTCAAGGAATCGTACGGGTGCGTTTAACGCAATCAAGATAATGACGGGTTGAACTTGACTAGGACTCTTTGATATGTTGGCATTGTCAAGGTCACTTGGGTCCTAGGGTTAAAAACATACATCGGGAGTTTCTAAAGAAACTGAAACTTGCCAGGCATGCGCATACCTTCTGGAGTGTGATAACGTGAGTGGATTCCATCACGTTATCATGCGATGATAGTTGGATCCCGATTCCCACTGATGAGTTGGTTTACTCCTCGGGTGATCCCGACTAATTCTTCTTTCAGGTTTGGAGGAGAATTTGAGGTTACAGTGGGAGGTTTCCTGATTAGATAAAGTGATAACCATTCTGATCTAGGTTAGAGTGCACGCTGAGTGTTTCTTTTCTCTCTCTCTTTGGCAGCGACCATGGCCCGACCCTAGACTATGACTCAGTGACCAAGTTGACCGAACCTTCTTAAAGCACTGGCTTTTGGATTGTCAGAGTTGCATACCTCATTGCCACTCCTTCTTTTACACTTTTCTCCAGAACACCCTGTATTACTACGGACATCCACTTCCATTGGATAAAACCATCGTATGGTTATATACGAACTCGAAGGAACTTATTCCAGATTCGAGGATGATTTCCGGTTCTGGAGAAAATGAATAGGATTATTCAGTTGTGTTTTCCTTTTACCTTCTCTCAGGTTGCGAGTGCTCCTTGGATTAGGACGGTACACCTGTTATGCTAATTGGATAGTCTTCATCCAAACCATAGGCAGGTGCCGAATGGTATGGAATGAAGAAAACCATTTAGCCTAAAAGGTGTACAGAAGGTATTAAGTAAAGACAAATAAAGGAATTAGTAAGAGGGCAAAGTAAATTGCGGCTGCTATTCACGACCAAACCAAGTATTTCTTCGCCACTCCTACATCACCTTTGTATTTCTCCGGAACACCCCGTATCACTACGAAGATCCACAGTTTATTGGATACTCCATCGTATGGTTATATACGAACTCGAAGGGACTTGTTCCAGTTCGGGGATGGATTCTGGTTCAGGAGAAATAGAAATAAGGTTTTATTCAGTTGTCTTTTATCTTCACCTTCTCTCAGGTTACGAGTACTCCTAGGATTAGGAGAGTACACCCATTATGCTTATTGGATAGTCTTCTTCCAAACCATAGGCTGGTGCCAAATGGTAGGGAAGAAAGAAAACCATTTAGCCTAAAGGGGTGTACAGAAGGTAATGACTAAAGACATAAAATGGGATTTGGAGAGATGGCAAAGAAATATACGGTTATAGTCATGAATCTGTATAATGTAAGAGGCATTACTAGGAATATCCGGATACCCATTCGAAACATATTCATGTTTCAGTTTCACTGTGTATTGTTAATAGAAAACCGATTTCCCAATTAATACTTACTCCAGGGTATGTATTTACCAGGTTTGATTCTCACATCTGTATGGTTTTACAGATGATGATTAGGAGTAAGTTATTGGGGATTGGGTGATCATCCTCATTATATCGGGATTCGTTGTAATTGGTGATATTTGAGGAAATCGCCTGGGTTGTTTGCCGGACGGCAAATATTTGGTTTTGAATATCCGTTGTTATGCACCAATTACAAATTGATATATCTGTACGTTTATTTTTATAAAGTGAGATATAACTTTTTGAAATTATGTCTATAACATTTACCTATATCAGTGGATGATTAGGTAAGGAGTATTAAACAGCGGTGTAATTCTTCTTTACCATAAGTACAGTTTTCAACCTACGACACACAGGGAATGAGTTATTAGACTCAAGGGAATTATACAGAGTATTGTATGTTGTCCAGTGTTCATGAGGACAGAGGGGTTGGTACTCGTACTATATTCTGTTTACTTGTGACTTCTCTAGTTCTTAGACATGTGTTTCGTAGAAATGCAAGGTCTAAATTTTGAGAAGTTATAGGTATAAGAATAAAGTAGAGAACCAGGTGTTGCAAGTATCAGGATTCTTCAAGGTGATCGAAAATGTAGATACTTGTGTATGGTATTCAGTTAATAGTAATGATTAAGAGAACTTGCTTCTCTTTCAGGTTACTCATAATTGGAAGCACTCCTAAGTTGAGTAATGCTGATCGGCATCGCTCCATTTAGTTGACATGCACTGGAGACAGCTGCATGATTTGAATATGGTTCCAATTAAATCAGTGCCTCTGTTTCTATATTGGATATAGAATAGTTCATATCTTAACAATGTTAAGGTACGGGGGAGTTGTCCGGCTTATGCTTAAAACCAGACTCTGGATAACTCAAGGCACGTTTCTGTAATGGCAGTTTTTGGGTTGACCCGGGCTATGACGAGGGTTGACTTTCTACCATATGGAAGATCAATAGTGATATTGTTCTTGACTCGCCACAGTTTTAATAAAAATGGATTTTTTTCTTCAGAAAACAGTAGTGGGAGTATGGTAGAATTGGAAGTGATTCCAGAACCGCAAACGATTACTGAAAATTTAATAGGACCTAAAGATTCGATCTTGATTGACATTCCATTGGCCACTCTGCAGATATGGTGGGTAACCTCAAGCACCCGAGAGGTACTCCGGTAGCCTCAAGGACGGTGACAGGGAGGTTCTTGTTTACCCAGATTTGACACTTCTATTGTTCTAGACTGTGAGACCCGGCAGGAGGATGAGTATAGTGTCGTTCTAAACTAGCTTTAGAAGTGTACGTGTATATGACTCTGCCAGAAGGTTGTCGTAGTCAGTGGGAGCGGCAGAAGCATAGTGGACAAGTAGCTTATGTCTATTTATAGACTAAAGCAGATATAGCGGAGATAGATCATCTATTTCTGATGTGACAGTCATAGGTTTGACTTCATCAGAATAAGGGATGGATCTGTTAAGAAGGTAGTAGCGTGTTATGTCCTGGTATTTGGATGACATACAAAGAGTAGGAAGTGAAATTCCTATACTACGATCGGTTGTACTTTGGTTGTCACACAGTGGTTTCTCCACATAGGATATAGATATAATATCAAACACTCTGGTTACTAGATCTATGGTTTTAGATCTAGATTTGGGTAGTTTCCCAATCAGGGTACTTAGACAGCATTCTAAAGGTGTTTTAGAATGGACGACTCCTGACACGGTAGTGTACCTGCCGGTGATGGAGTCACCCTCTCTAAAGGTGTCTTACAGACTAAAGGGGAGAGGGATGTGCATGATTGGCAGATCACTTGCTTAGGCAATTGAGTCAATCATGAGATGTCAAGTACCACACCAGATGTTGTTTCTGCACTAGATGCAATAAGTTGATATTAATCCTATCCTGGAGAAACGTTCGGAAACAGTTTTAGAACATAAGTAGATGTTCTAGGGATATGATAACAACAGGCTCCTTTGGGAGACGGTTATCATTCCAGGCTTCCAAGGTGTCCTGAATGACAGAGTGACTGTCAGAGTTATAGTTTTCCCTCTGACGAGGGGCAGTATTTTGGACAGGTGGTCCAAGCGGATACTGAGGGAGGCATGGCGCAGGATACTGATTGAGTTCAGTTGACGATACAGTCTAAAAAGTTTAGATTTAGAGTTCATTTATGAACTAGGTCCCATCAGATATCCAGACATATTCTAAGACAGGTATTGCTCATATTCGGGAGATGGCTTTCTCCGCGAACTTGAGATAAAGAGAGACATAGAAAGATACAATATGGCGGATCCACTCACTGAGGCTATTCCTCGAATGCAATAGTTTCGCAAACGGGCTTTGTGAAACTGATTAGTAGAGGAGTTGGGTATTCGGTATCACAAGGGCTGTGAGTATGCGATATCGCAATAATTAGCCTTGAGTGCAAGTGGGAGATTGTTAGATATAGTGCCCTCAGAGTCAATTATTGGATCATAGGCACGTGATTGCAATGATTGAGGGAGGACCTATACCGGTAAGACGGTCTTACTCAAGATGATAGTATACTATCTGGTTTATCTTTATCATCATGTACTGCTTCAGGTGACCTTACAGGTCACTATTGCGCGTTGATAGAGCCATTAGGATTCTTGCTTGAATACCAGCAGTATGATGGCGATCATATATATGGGAGCTGGGGTCTATAAGCACATCCTTAAAAGGTCCCTAGTCGTGGGAGTTTCGAGACTGGGCATCGATACTCCATTAGTAGACTAGTGTATACAGTCGAGACCCCGACGAGGGGCGGTGGCCGGTCTCACAAGCCATTGGTGTCAGTTGGATCACCTAAGATGTATACAGGTGCTCATTGGGTTATAAGTACACCGGACAGGACCCGCCGGGAACATGCTAGTAGGTATTATACCTGACGTCAGATAGCAGTTCCCTGGTGACATGTATACAGGTTAGTTTATCGACCTGAGATCGTCGTTTGTCTCGTGTGAGTTCCCACTGTGCTTTGATTACTACCCTACCACGGCTCAAAAGAGTCGTGCAAATAGGTTTTAGTTAGGTACAGTCCTGAGCCACATTGAGGCAGTGAGCGGATCGGCAGGGGTTTCATCTCTCTCGGTATTGGTGGTGAGATCGTGCTGTGTCTAGGAGAGCCATTACACGAATTCCTTGGCCAAGGCAGGAGATTTACTGGTAGGTATTCCAGTAGTATCTCAGGGTGTTCTGGACTACACTCCGACACGACTTGTACCGCTTCTGGGGGTCTGACTTTTACCAACCCCCTAGGCCCGCCATGCGATGCTCATAGATGAACGGACTGGAATGTACGGATATTGTCACTGACAGGCTCAGTAGGGTGTCAGGATGAGTTCGCTCATCGACCTCCCTTTTGGTCAATACCTGGTAGCCCGTTACGTATGGCTAGTACCTCTGACGAGCTAGTGGTTAAATCCACAGCATATTGATGAGTCTTTAGAGTCCCCCACAGACAGTTTTCAAGTTTCGGGCGAAACGTTGTAGAGGCCGTATGATATATGGCAGGGTCCGATCATATACGCACAGTAGTGCACGGATCATGATCGGGCGGATCATACTAGTGGGCTTTGGTTTAAGCCGGATCCTAGTATTAGATTTGTTGGATTACTTTAGTCTCATCGCATTCGCATTCGGTCGGAATGCGGATGCAGGTATGTATATACAGGTGAGGGTATCCTTGTGATCCGTCACGAGTTTACTTTAGATGTTGTCGTATCTTTTTATTGTTGTAAACATTTGGGTTAATCTTTACAAATGGAAATTATGAGCTAGAAATCATCATTTTGTGCATTAAATGATACATGTACTTCATATGTGACTCATGGTATCATTTCTTGTGCAAATGTCACCTTTTGTGATGGATTTGTAAGTTGAAATGAGAGGAAGAGAGAGAAGGGCAGCCATGGTATAGAGTCGGGTCTTGTACTTTATACACACTCTCATTTTTGATAGCATAACAAAAGAAAAGAAAATGTCTCCTCTTCTTCTTCTTCCTCTTGCTTCTTGAGCTCACCATTCTCTATTAATGTCATCATCTCTAACCTCCATCCATGCAATGGATGCAAGAGACAAAGTTGTCACAAACATTCTCTACTTCGCCTTGGACACGTCGGCTAGCGAACTTCGTGCCCAAGTTGCTTCGGATGAAGCGGGAGCCCGTAAAAAGACTCGAAGATGTGGTGCCCTTTCCGACGAGGAGATCGAGATCGGAGATGCCGCGAGGAGCTTGGGATGGTGGCCAAAGACCGAAGGACACGGATCGATCGGTATAGCTTTCCAACCCTTTCTCTAGTTGCTAGTTATAGGTTAATGGTTCAATCCGGATTTAAAGTATACGATAGAGCCGATTTCTAGTTTGAAAAAGTTTTTTGTTTCCGCATTTTGGTCTTGGACAGACGGCCAGGGCGCTACCGTAGACTTACAACTATTGAGAAAAACTTGGCAAAGCTTTTCATTCAAAATGATTTTCATTTTCAAGTTCAAAATTTTCTGTGCATTTTTTCTACAGACGTCTGTCCAAATCTTATTCAGGCGTCTGTATACTATTACAAAACATGCACAGGTTTTAAAATGTCGGTTTCTTAATTCAGAATAAATGTCTGAAGCTTACCAGAACAAACATCTAGTTGTTCTCTGTGTTTTCATTGTCTTAAAACTTTTGACAGAACAAACGTCTTTCAATAATTCTTCAGACGTCCGGTTATTCTATGTATTTTCATTATCTTAAAACTTTTGACAGAACAAACATCTATCAATACTTCTTTAGACGTCCGGTTGTTCTCTGTGTTTGCATTGCCTTAAAACTTTTGAGGTAACAAACGTCTGAACCTATTGAGCACAAACGCCTGAATGTTAAAATTTTTGAAAATCTTTTCTTCTTCAAACGCGTGTCACATGTTCTTCAGACGTATGTCTGTTCTCTATACTTTCTTTGGCCACGTTTGAAGCTATTTTTGTTTGAAAATATTACCATTACAGTGCATTTAATGCTATAACGGCTGGTTTCATTTTACATTTAGACGTATGCCCACTTATCCTTCAGACGTCTGTTCTTTTTCCTAAGCTGTAATAAATGCATGTACTTGAATGTTCTTTGTGTGGGGTTTAAAAGGGACTCTTCTGTAGTTATTGCAAAACAACTATTTTGAAAAATTGCATTCATTTTCTTGAGTTCATCTTCACCAACCAAAAGAAAAATAAAACACTTAAACTTAAACCCCAATACCGGGAGAGACGAATCCCCGACGATCCGCTCACTGCCTCCATGTGGCTCAGAACTGTACCCAACTAAAACTTGTTTGCACGACTCCTTTGAGCTGTGGTGGGATAGTAATCAAAGCACAATGGAAACTCACACGAGACAAATGACGATCTCAGGTCGACAGACTAACCTGTACACATGTCACCAGGGAACTCCTATATGACAATAGGTATAATACCAACTAGCATGTTCCCGGCGAGTCTGTCCAGTGTACTCATAACCCAATGAGCACTTATATACTATCTTAGGTAAACAAACAAACACCAATGGCTTGTGAGACTGGCCACCGCCCCTCGTCGGGGTCTCGATCAGTATACACTAGTCTACTCTGGAGTATCGATGCCCAATCTCGAAACTCTCATGACTAGGGACATTTAAGGATGTTCTTATAGACCACCCAACTCTTACGTATATGATCGCCATCATAATGCTGGTAGTCAAGCAGAATCCTATGGGCTCTATCAAATATGTAATAGTGATCTGTAATACCACATAAAGCATGTACATGATGATAAAGACAAACTAGATAGCATACTATCATCTTAAGTAAGACTGTTCTATCAGTATAGGTCCTCCCTCAATCATCATAATTGCCTTCTTGCGACTATGATAATTTCCTTGAGGGCACTATATCCAACTATCTTCCACTTGCACTCAAGCCTAATTATTGCGGTGTCGCATACTCATAGCCCGTGTAATACCGAATACCCAACTTCTTTGCTAATCAGTCTCATAAAGCCTGTTTGTGAAACTATTGTGTTCGAGAAATAGCTTCAGTGAGTGGATCCGCTCCAATATTTTTTTCTATATCTCTATATATCTCAACTTCGTGGAGAAAGGCTATCACCCAAAATGAGCAATACCTGTCTTAGAATTTGTCTGGATGTCTGATGGGACCCAGTTTATAAATGAACTCCAAATCCAGGAAACTTCTTAGACTGCATCATATATTGAATTTAATCAGTATCATGCACCATACCTTCTTCAGTATTCGCTTGGACCACCTGTCCAACATATTGTCCCTCAAAAGAGGGAAAGCTAAAACTCTGACAGTCTATCTGTCATCAAGATCATCTTTGAAGCCTGGAATGATAACCGTCTCCCGAAGGAGGCTGCCGTTACCATATCCCTAGAATATCCATTTATGTTCATAAACTGCTTCCCAACGTTTCTTCAGGATTGGATTAATATATTTTTATTGCAGGCAGTGAAAAAACAATATCTGATGTTGTACTTGATATCTTATGATTGACATAATTGCTTAAGCAAGTAATATGCCAATCATGCAAGTCCCTCTCTTCATCAGTTTAGAAGACACCTCTTTAGAGAGGGAGAATCCATCACCTGCGGGTACGCCACCTCCCCAGGAGTCGTCCATTCTAAAACACTTTAGAATAGTGTTAAGTACCTTAATTGGGACACTTCCTAAATCTAGATCTATAACCATAGATCTAGTCACCAGAATCCCTGATATTTTATCCAGATCCTATGTAGAGAAACACCTTTGTGACAACCACAGTATAACCGATCGTAGTATAGGAATTTCACTTCCTATCAAGTGCATGTCATCTTAGTTTAGAACGATGTTATACTCATCCTCCTGCCGGGTCTTATAGTTTAGAACAGGAGCAATGGAAAGTCTGGGTAAACAAGAACTCCCTGTCACCGTCTCTGAGAAGACCGAAGTACCTCTCAGGTGCCTGAGGTTACCCACCAAATCTGCGGAGTGGATAATGGAACGTCGAAACCAATTGAATTTTTAGGTTCTACTAAATTTTCAGTAATCGTTTATAGTTCTGGAATCACTTCCAGTTCTACTATACTTCCACTAATGTTTTCTGAAAAGAATCCATTTTACTAAAACTATGGCGAGTCAAGAACAATATAACTATTGATCTTCCAGATGGTAAAAAGTTAACTCTCGTCAAAGCCTGGGTAACCCACAAACTGTCATTACTAAAACGTGCCTTGAGTTTGTCCAGAGTCTGGTTTTAAGCATAAACCGAACAACTCCACATACCTTAATATCATTAAGATATGAACCTTTCTATATCAAATATAGAAATAGAGGCACTAATTTAATTGAAACCAGATTCAAAAATCATGCATCTGTCTCCAGTTCATATCAACCAAATGGAAGGAGGTCAATCAGCATTACTCATTAAGGAATGCATCCATACATGAGTAATCTAAAAGAGAAGCAGGTTCTCAAAACCATTACTATCAACGGAATACCTAGCACAAGTATCTACATTTTCGATCATCATGAAGAATCTTGATACTTTGCAACATATGGTTCTTTACTTTATTCATATACCTATAACTTCTCAAATTTTGGACCTTATATTTCAACGAAATACTTGTCCAAGACTAGAGAAGTCAAAAGTAAATAGAATACAATACGAGTACCAACCCCTTTGTCTTAATGGACACTGGACAACATATAATAGTTTGTATAAGACCCCTAAGTTCAAGAACTCAAACCATGTGCTTCATAGGTTGAAACTGTACTATGGTTAAGAAGAATTACACCTTTGTTGAATACTCCTTACCTAATTATCAACTGACATAGGTAAATGTCATAGACATAATTTCAAAAAGTTATATCTCACTTTATAAAATAAATGTGCAGATATATCAGTTTGAAATTGGTGCATAACAATGGATATTCAAAACCAAATATTTGTCGTCTGGAAAAAACCCAGGTGATTTCCTCAAATATCACCGATTACAAAGAATTCCGATATAATGAGAATATAATCACCTAATTCCCAATATTCTACTCCCACTTAGCATCCGTAACGCCATACAGATGTGAGAATCAAATCTGGTAAATACATACCCTGGAGTCAGAATCTAATTGGGAAAACAGTTTTCAATTCACACTGCACAGTAAAACTGAAACATGAAAATGTTTCAAAGGGGTATCCGGATATTCCTAGTAATGCCACTTCCACTATTTAGATTCATGACTGTAACCGTATATTTTCTTGCCATCTCTCCAATCCCTTTATATGTCTTTTCTTATTACCTTCTGTACACCACACTTAGGCTAATTGGTTTTCTTCCTTCTCTATTTTTCGGCACCAGCCTAAGGTTTGGAAGAAGACTATCCAGTAAGCATAATAGGTGTACTCTCTTAATCTTAGGAGCTCTCGCAATTTGAGAGAAGGTAAAGGGAAAAGACAACTGAATAATCCTTATTCTATTTCTCCAGAACCAAAAACCATTCTCGAACTGGAACAAGTTCCTTCGAGTTTGTATGTTACTATATGATGGCTTATCTAATAAATATGGATCTTCGTAGTGATACAGAATGTTCCGGAGAAATGCAAAGGTGAAGTAGGAGTGGTGATGATATACGCAGCTTCATCGTGAATGATAGCAATTGCAATTTCCTTATGCCCTCTTTCTGATCTCTTTATATGTCTTTACTAATTAGCTTCTGTACGCCAAACTCAGGCTAATTGGTTTTCTTCCATCCCTACCTTTCGGTACCTGCCTGAGGTTTGGAAGAAGACTATCCAATAAGCACAATAGGTGTGCTCTCCTAAATACCAGGAGCTCATGCAACCTGAGAGAAGGTAAAGGCAAAAGACAACTGAATAGTCCTATTCAATTCCTCCAAAATCAGAAACCATCCTCGAATCTGAAACAAGTTTCTTCGAGTTTGTATGTAACTATACAATGGTCATATCCAATAAATGTGGATCTTCGTAGTGATACGGAATATTCCAGAGAAATTTAAAGGGTAGAAATCTTAGTTGTATATATGCCCTAGAGGCCATTGTTGTACATATGATGTATATTATAGTGGATGCTTGGATATATATATAGAGGACTTTCTTGCTCGATATGATAGTATGCTATCTGGTTTCACTTTGTCTAAACATGTTGAGTTGTATTGGTTTAATGTCTTGCTCTCACATGTTGATAAAGCCCTTAGGATATGTACTCGACTACTAGGACTATGATGCAGATCATACTAGTGGGACCAGGGTAGTCCAAGAGTACATCCTATAATTGTTCCTAATCGAGGGTGTATCGAGACAGGGCATCGATACACCAGAGTAGATTAGCGTATATGCATCTTGACCCATATGATGGGCGATGGATGATCCCATATCCATCGGTGTTTGACATCAAAGATGGTGTACGGGTGCTCAGTGGAGACTGGGTACACTGAACGGACTTGCCGAGAACTCCTAGATGATATTATACCTATCGTCAGATAGCAGTTCTCTGGTGACACTGGTACAGGTTAGTCTGTAGACCCGAGATCGTCATAGAGTCTTGTGTGATTACCAGTGTGCTTTGATTTCCACCTTACCACATTCAAGAGAACGTGCAAAACGGTGTCTTTTGGGTACAGTCCTGAATCACATGGAGGCAATGAGCGATAGGAGGGGTTTCGTCTCTCCCGGTATTGGGGGTTGATGTTGCGCTGTGTTCGATTGGCTATAACTGGAAGTTCCTGGCCAGGGCTGATATGGAGATCTACTGGTAAGTGTTATCAGTATTTTCTTGACCCGTTATGAGCCTCACATTGACACGACTTATCGGTTACTGGGGTCTGACGTTCACCACCCCTAAACTGGATATGTGACATATGAGACGAAGAGACCGGACTGTACCGTAGTGTTACTGATTGGCTCGACGAGAGTTTTGACAGCTTCGCTGGTTTTCTTCTGATCGTTAAATACCCGGGTGGCCGTTATGTTTAGCTGACCGCTTGCGGCTTGTAGGTGTTTGATATGATCATCACCTACTGCCGGCGTATTGACGAGTCTTAGAGTCCCACACAGGAGTTTCCTAGCTCAGGCAAAACGATATGGTGTGAATATGAGATATGCATGGGACCCGATTGAATGCGAGTATGTGATACCATATGTTAATCGGGCGTTTTTCTATTGGTCGGGTCGTATGTGATATGACCGGTTTGTTAAATCAAGTGTTGATTTAACATTTGACTTTTAGTTTAATTCTTTATTTAAACCCTTTTCTTTGTTGAAGATATATGCATGAATGTATGCACATGTTGATGTGCATAGACACATGCATACATTGTATCATGGTTGTTGATACAAAGGATATGGCAATAGAAGACTCACATGGTTCAATAACACACACACACACACACACACATATTGTATTTGGATAAAAAGGCAAATGGAAATTAAATTATTAATGGGTTTTTCTACACACTTCTTTCCTTTGACCAAGCTTTAACCCATGGTTTACTTTTCATTTGGACTTTAACCTAAATGGAAAATATCTAGATATTATTGTACCATGGTTTGTGATGAGAGAAAAAATATATATATACTTTCTTTTCTCATTTATTTATTAAGCTTAAATCATTATCTTTTGACAAAAGCTTTTACCATTTCCTTCTTCCTCCTAGCTCTCTTGAGTTTTCTTTTGAGTGAGGTTAATAAAAAGAAAGGGTTTTGATTAGAGAATACAAACTACCTCATCATTCTACATCTCTCTAGCCCATTTGTGTAGGGTGTTTTGCTATACTTCTTTGAAAGATCAAGTAAAGCAAGGAGCTTTGGGCAAAGGGACTTCAGGTGGTTCATCGTGGACAAGGAAAGTTGCTAGCGATTCATTCCAAACTCTCAAAGGTCCAAGGAGTCACCAAGGGAAGACTACAAAGATTATAATTTCTTCACTTAGTGTTTAAAAGTTCTTTGTATGTGATACAATTTGTTGTTACCCTAAACTATTCTAGTTATGATTCATGGTCTGTTTGCTTTGCACCACTCTAACATTTTATGATGGCATGTGTGATGCTTCCATACACTTGACTAGGTGCAAGGGAAACCCAACGTGATATCAGAGCTAAGCTAGAATTTTAGACACGGTGTTAAAACAATTGCGAAAACGAAATCGACTCCGAAATTACGATGTTTGAAACCCTTGATATTGCTCTCTGGAAATTTTGTAAAACGTCGTTTAAAAATTTTTTTAGCAACTGCAGAAGTTAGTATGAGATGTACTGAGAACACTGGAGAAATACAGGGCATTTTCACCTCAAGAAAACCGAGTACATTGGCCATTTGGTCGGCCTGCTCGGCCATCCTAGCACCAAACTGCTCCGTATTTCTACTGTGGTCTGCTCTGTAGGATTTGGGGTTTCAGGTATTGTTTGTTTAGTCTATATTTTTCATGTGATGATAATTTGGTTAGGGACTAATTCGGAGCTATTTCGTAGTCGTATATTTTAACATTGTACTGGTAATCTTGACAATGTTTAGCTGTTCGAACGAACTTCGAACACCACATTTTGTACCCCGCTGAAATTTCCAAGTGTTGTAATTTTCCCTAGTTGATTGTATTCGTAAAATCGTGCAAGTATCCCTATGGCACCTCTAGAAGAATATAATAACCTTAACTTGATTCTATGCCTACGGAACCGCGATCGAACCCTAGGGTTTTCCGTAGTTCCGTGGTGCCATAGGTGAGGCATTGGTTAACCCTTTCTACGGCTGGTCCATAGACATTGTAGCACTGTTTTTAAGTATTTTGATTTTGCTCAAGTGTTGAGCTCTCGGGGTAATTTGTGGGTGTATGTTGATTCGATCGAAACGTTGAACATCGTCTTGATATATCTGAATGTTATACAATATGTGGAATTCACATTGTTAGGCATGAAATCCGTAATATGTGATATTTCGGGTTTACGATGTCTAAGGTGATTGTGGATTCCAAATGTTGTAGTTTTTCACTTTTCTTTTCTGCGACCATAAGTGTAGTATGTGGTGTATCGCCGGCTTCGTTGCTATACATCAACGACAATCGGGGTACGCATACTTACTTACATTGATGATATGTGATATTATGTGTTGCTGAGATATGATGTGCAGGATTGTCGCGATTGAATAGCCGAGGGGTTTATGCGAGATGAGAGTTTTTATTTTCATTCATGTAAAATTCATTGTATGTAATATTCTTTTATTGGGCACTTTCGAGTTGAGGATGATGTCATCATTGTATATTATTTACTTTTCTGCATTAGGATAGACCCAAGGAGGAGAGCACAAGTGACCGGGTTCTAGGGTTCAGTGGGAGGCCATCTCGAGGAGTCGAGACCGGGTCTCCTAAACTCTAGAATTGTCAGGGTCACTTGCCGCTCTCGTAAGATTCTAGGGGTGTGGGCTTGGTTATTCATCGCGACCGTGGAATCCGTGTTTTATACAGGCTCAAAATAAAACATGGACCTCCTAGTATATTCAATATTTCATATGTTTCTTCTGATGCTGATATACTGTGATGTGATCATTTTATATGTCTGAGAAGAATGCTTTATTATTGTATATATAATATATAATAAGCGTTGCTTATGTTTTACACCCGCGCTAGTCCCGTCCCGGTATGTTGTTAGTTAAGTAACCTAACGGTTCATAACGGGACACTGTGGCGAATGCGGATGGCATAAGCGTACGTTGTATTTTCGTTTCTTCTGTGATGCTTAGGAAGCATAAATGATGGGATTCATTAATGAGATTAATGAAAGAAAAAGAAACCTAAAAGATGTTGTAGAATCAAATTTTATAAAAAGGGTAGCTCTAGTTTTTGCTTTGCATAGAGGTATTCCTTGTAGAATATCTAGCAATTTATTCGATAAGGAAAGAGCCGAGATCTCTTCACCTGGAGTGACCTCGTTAGCGAAACTGGCAGATACTACAACTCATTCGGTTTTGTTTTTGACTGCTTTTATAGTTCTTGCTTTGCACAACGGTATTTTTGAAATATCCTGCACCTTATTCGATAAGGAAAGAGCCGAGATCCCTTCACCTGGAGTGACCTCTTTAGCAAAACTAGTAAAAGCCTAAAAAACACTCATTTTCAAAATCACTTGTTTCTACAACGTATCAAGTTCATTAAGCTCATGGTTTTCTTAAAAACCTGCGTAGCCCTCCATCATTTCAGATAAGTACTTCTTAGTATTCGTACTACGTTTGTTGACTATATTAAGGCGTAGTGTGTGGTAGCTAATTAGTGCTTATCTGTTAAAACATGAGATGTGATTGGATTAGGGTAGTTGTATGACTTTGTTGACTATGTTAAGGGTCGTGCAGGTGGGTTTAATTCAATCGGGAAATGAAGGGTTGAACTTGGCTAGCAATTATGATTTGTTGACTATGTTAAGGTCATAAGTTGCTAGGGGCAAAAGTATTATCAGGAATTTCAAGTGTTGAAATTTGCAATGAGATTGCATACCTACTATGAGATAGTTGGATCCTGATACCTACTGCGAGTAAGAGTTACTCCTGGGAGAGTTTTACACATGACAATTAGCCGATCAAGTAGGTGTCTAGAAAGGTATTAACGGGGTTATGCATCTGGGAAAATGAGGTTTATTTTAATTAGGTCTGTGTGAAAGCACGGGGAACCTCCCTCAAAGTACCAACACTGACCTAGCTGAAAGATTGGCGAACTTGTAAGGTGTAATTAATCCCGGCTAGTCTTACCTTTTAGGGGTTTAAGGAAGATTTGATAAAAACCAGTGGGAGCCATCCTGATTAGATAAGATAAAAACCAATATAATCTTGCAAGAGCATATGCTAAAATGTTTTTCTCTCTCTCTCTCTCTCCAGGTAGCGACCATGTCAGGCCTTAATTAAGATAATAATATGGATGTATTGACCGAACCCGCTTATTATACTGAGCAGGGGAACATTGGTCCAGTTCTTTCTTATAATTGTTATAAGACTGAGCAGGAAATAGGGAAATATCTGGATACCCACGCCGCCCAAACGAAGAATAAGCATGATGATGCATCTTCTTCGGGTATGTTAGTTATCGAGAACTTTTTCTCAGTTCACTCTACGTCCTACGTATTAGATACCGGATCGGGATCTCATATATGTAATATGTTACATGGGCTACGTAAAGGTAGAGAACTGGGAGAAGGTGAGCATTCTATAAGAGTAGGGAATGGTGCAAATGTTGCAGCCAAGGCTGTTGGCGAATATCACCTTGTGTTACCAAATGGTAATACATTGATTCTGAACGAATGCTATTACATTCCGACCCTGATATGCAATCTTATATTAGTTTCTTTATTAAGTAAAGAAGGATATAATTTTGTAGTACAGGATAATATTATGAACATCTTCCTGAATCAAAAGTTGATTGGATCAGACTCGTTAAATAATGGCATATACGTTCTAAACCAAACAACAATCCTTAATGTACAGAACACACACAAGAGGAAGAGTTCAGAAATGAACGAATCCTTCTTGTGGCATTGTAGACTAGGTCATATCAATGTGACACGACTAGCTAAGTTACATAAGGATGGATATTTGAATCTATTCAAATTTTCATCTTATGCACTTTCCAGTCATGTCTCAAAGGCAAAATGACCAAAACTCCGTTTAGTGGACACGGAGAAAGAGTTACGGAACTCTTAGGACTGATACATAGTGATGTATGCGGTCCCATGTCTACATATGCCAGGAATGGTTCTTCGTACTTCATTACATTCGCTGACAATCTCTCAAAATACGGACATGTGTTCCTGTTGAAAAACAAGTCTGAAGTTTTTGAGAAATTCAGAGAATATAAGAACGAAGTAGAGAACCAAACGGGTAAATTAAGATCTTTCGATCTGATCGAGGAGGAGAATACTTGAGCAATGAGTTCCTGGACTATCTAGAAAGAGAATGGGATTCTCTCTCAGCTCACTCCTCCATATACACCACAGCACAACGGTGTATCGGAGCGGAAGAATCGCACCCTATTAGATATGGTGCGCTCTATTATGAGTACTGCTGAGTTACCTATATCCTTTTGGGGTTATGCGCTTGAGACAACAACAAACCAATTGAATCAAATTCCATCTAAATCTGTACCTACCACACCATATGAGATATGGAGTGGGAAGAGACCATATCTTAAACGAGTTAAGATATGGGGTTGTCCGGCCTATGTCAAAAGGCAAAATCCAGACAAACTCGAGGCACGATCAGTTCTTTGCAAGTTTGTGGGATATCCTAAGAATTCCCAAGGATATATTTTCTACCTCGCCGAGGAATAAAAAGTGTTTGTTTCTCAATATGCCACCTTTTTACAAAAGAATTTTCTTGCAAAAGAAATTAGTGGCAAAGAGGTAGAACTAGAAGAAGTTCCAGCAGCACAAACTGCAACTGAAGATTTAGTGGAACCAGAGGATTCGAAAGTTGCCAACGAATCTCAGCCTCTCCGCCGATCTAGTAGGGTTCCTCATCCACCTGAGAGATACTACGGTTTTCTCATAGACGGTGGGAGCGAGGATTGCATCATGGAAGATGATGACCCGACTAGCTTCGAGCAGGCCATCACGAGTGTAGACTCTGTGAAGTGGCTGGATGCAATGCGATCTGAGATGGAATCCATGTACACCAACAATGTATGGACTTTAGAAGTTGCTCCTGAAGGGGTAAAAACCATTGGGAGCAAATAGATCTTTAAGAAGAAACTTGGTGTAGATGGAAAAGTTGAGACTTTCAAAGCTAGACTTGTTGCAAAAGGTTTTCGTCAACGACCAGGTGTGGATTATGATGAAACTTTTTCTCCAGTGGCTATGCTTAAGTCCATCCGGATCCTACTTGCCATTGCTACATACCATGACTATGAAATCTGGCAAATGGATGTTAAGACCGCCTTTCTAAATGGTGATTTAGAGAGTGCGTGTACATGACTCAGCCAGAAGGCTTCATAGACAGTGGGAGCAGCGGAAAGGTGTGAAAGCTGCTTAAATCCATTTACGGGTTAAAGCAGGCATCGCGGAGTTGGAACATCTGTTTTAATGTAGTAGTCAAAGAGTTTGACTTCATCAAAAACGTAAATGAACCTTATATCTATAAGAAGGTTGCAGAGAGTAAGGTTGTCTTCCTTGTATTGTACGTGGATGACATACTCTTGATAGGAAATGATGTTCCTATGCCGCACTCGGTCAAGCTCTTCTTATTACATAGATTCTCAACGAAAGATCTAGGTGATGCCTCTTGCATTTTGGGAATTAAGATCTATAGAGATAGATCTAAAAGGATACCGGGATTGTCCCAATCCAGGTACATTGACACCATACTAAAGAGGTTTAGTATGAAAGAATCCAAGCGTGGTAACCAACTCACGATCTCTGGACTCACTCTATCCAAAGAGATGTCTCCTAAGACTGATTTGGAGAGAGCTCGCATGCAAGGAATACCCTATGCTTCAGCAGTAGGCTCTATCATGTACGCGATGCTATGTACCAGATCCGATGTAGCATACTCATTAAGTATAGTGAGTAGGTATCAAGCAGATCCAGGAGTGAGTCACTGGATAGCTGTGAAGAACATTCCCAAGTACTTGAGAAGGACTAAAGAGATGTTCTTGGTGTATGGTAACGGAGAACTCCAGGTGGAGTCCTTTACCGATTCGAGCTTCCAAAGTGATAAGGACGACTCTAAGTCGCACTCGGGATTTCTCTTTACCCTAAATGGAGGGGTGGTTTGTTGGAAGAGTGTTAGTAATATGTATGCCGTAGAGGCCATTACTATACATAGGATGTATATTGTAGTGGATGCTAGGACATATATAGGGAGAACTTTCTTGCTCGACATGATAGTATGCTATCTGGTTGCTCTTTATCTTAACGTGTACACTGATTGTCTCTCTGTTACATGTTGGTAAAGCCCTTAGGATGTGTACTTGACTACCTGGACTATGATGCGGATCATACTAGTGGGGACATGGTAATCCATAAGTACATCCTTTAAGGTCCTTAGTCGTGGGTGTATCGAGACGGGGCATCGATATACCAGAGTAGACTAGCGTATACCTTCTCGACCCATACAGATGGGCGATGGATGATCCCATATCCATTGCTGTTTGACATCAGAGATGATATACGGGTGCTCAGTGGAGACTGGGTACACTGGACGGACTCGCTGAGAACTCCCAGATGGTATTATACCTTACGTCAGATGGCAGTTCTCTGGTGACACTGGTACAGGTTAGTCTGTTGACCCGAGATCGTCATAGAGTCTTGTGTGATTCCCACTGTGCTTTGATTTCCACCTTACCACGTCTAAGAGGGCGTGCAAAACGGTGGTTTTTGGGTACAGTCCCGAATCACATGGAGGCAATGAGCGATAGGAGGGGATTCGTCTCCCCCGGTATAGGGAGTTGATGTTGTGCTGTGTTCGATTGGCTATAACCGGAAATCCCTGGCCAGGGTTGCTAAGATTTACTGGTAAGTGTTACCAGTAGTTTCTCGAACTGTTATAGACCTCATATCGACACGACTTATCGAGCTACTGGGGTCTGACGTTTACCACTCCTAGGCAAGATATGCGACATATCAGACGAACAGACCGGACTGTACGGTAAGTATTACTGGTTGGATTCACAGGAGTGTGAGTGGGCTTGCTCGTTGATCTTCTGATCGCACAATACCCGGTTGGTCGTTACGTTTAGCAGACCGCTTGCGGCTTGTGGGTGTTTGATATGATCATCACCTGCTGCCGGCGTATTGACGAGTCTTTAGAGTCCTACACAGAGGTTTCCTGGCTCAAGCGAAACGAAATAGGAGCGCATATGAGATATGTGCGGAACCGAGAATAATGCATGTATGTGATACTGTATTCTATTCTCGCGATGAATGTATCGATTGGTTGTATGCGATATGACCTAGTTATCGAATCGAGGATTGATTCGATAAGTCGATACATTGGATATTAGTCGGTCATATGCGATATGACCGGATCGTTAAATCAAGTGTTGATTTAATGATTTAATGTATAATTATATATTTGATATATTACTTTACATTAACTAGTATTGGTTCACTTAAGATTATTTTTCTCACTTGATGTGCACATTGTATAAGTGATATATTTTTGTGCACTTGATTGTATCATGTTTGATGATACATGCAAACTTGGGTGTATATTTGCTTTATACCATCTTTAGGTTAATGGTTGGGTTTTTCATTTGTTTTTATTTATTTTCCTTATTCATTTTGGCAAGAAATGAAATGGTGGCTTTCTTTGGATTTTGTTGAAGCTTCCTGAAGCTTTGAAAGCTTGACCATTTTGTTTCTTTCCTTAACTCTAACCATTTAGCTAAACCCTAGTTTATTCTCTACATGAGTAAACTTCACCCATGGTTGCATTATGATAAGTATTCACTTGAATTATTATTTGAGAGATAATTGATTTTTCATTCTCTTCTTCTTCTTCTTCATGAAGAAAAATAAAACCATTCTTGAAAATTCTTAAGTGATGAAATCAAGTGAGAAATCCAAATCCAAACAGAACCCACTTCCTATTTCTTCATCCTCTACCACTTTCCATGTTGTATTGGGTGTTTTCTTCACAAGTTTCATGACTTAGTGAAGGTGGAGCTTGAGTTTGAGATGCCTCGACGTAGATCATCTTCGGCATCGAAGTCAACGACCTAGCCCGATCATTTCTCCGACGAAACCATCGCTAGGGTCCGAGATCGTGGTGATCGCAGCGAAGGGATGTCAACACGGAGCTTAGGAAGTGGAGGACCGGATCTACAAAGGTTGTATTTCCATTCACTTAGCAGTTAAGTTGTTAACTAGTTGTAGTTTCACCTTAAACTCTAGTCAACGATCGCATTAGGGTTTATCGGCACCAGAAATTTTTGAATTTGACATGGTTGATGCCTTGTGAGACCTCATTAGTGTGCCGCGGATCCCAACAAAGAGTTCCAAGCAAGAAACCATGGCAGACTCGATGATGGAGGCTGAATATATCGCTGCCAACGATGCTGCCAAAGAGGCTGTCTGTATGAAGAAGTTCATCACTGAACTTGGTGTGGTTCCGTCTATTGAGCATCCAATACCTTTTTATTATGATAACAATGGAGCTGTGGCTTTGGCCAAAGAACCCAGGTCCCATCAGAAGTCAAGACATATTCTAAGGCGGTATCACCTGATCCGGGAGATAGTTGATCGCCGCGAGATCGAGGTCAGGAGAGTTGACACGAAGGACAACACTGCGGATCCACACACGAAGGCCATACCCCAGATACAATTTGAGAGACTCTTCGGGATGTTGGGTATGAGATACTACAACAGCTGGCCTTAATGCAAGTGGTAGATTGTTAGTTGTATATATGCCCTAGAGGCCATTGTTGTACATATGATGTATATTATAGTGGAAGCTTAGGTATATATAGAGAGGACTTTCTTGCTCGATATGATAGTATGCTATCTGGTTTCACTTTGTCTAAACATGTTGACTTGTATTTGTTTACTGTCTTGCTCACACATGTTGATAAAGCCCTTAGGATATGTACTCGACTACTAGGACTATGATGCAGATCATACTAGTGGGGCCAGGGTAGTCCAAGAGTACATCCTATAACTGTTCCTAGTCGAGGGTGTATCGAGACAGGGCATCGATACACCAGAGTAGACTAGCGTATACGCATATTGACCCATATAATGGGCGATGAATGATCCAATATCCATCGGTGTTTGACTTCAAAGATGGTGTACGGGTGCTCAGTGGAGACTGGGTACACTGAACGAACTCGCCGAGAACTCCTAGATGGTATTATACCTATCGTCAGATAGCAGTTCTCTGGTGACACTGGTACAGGTTAGTCTGTAGACCCGAGATCGTCATAGAGTCTTGTGTGATTCCCACAGTGCTTTGATTTCCACCTTACCACGTTCAAGAGAACGTGCAAAACGGTGGCTTTTGGGTACAGTCCCGAATCACATGGAGGAAATGAGCGATATGAGGAGTTTCGTCTCTTCCGGTATTGGGGGTTGATGTTGTGCTGTGTTCGATTAGCTATAACTGGAAGTCCTTGGCCAGGGCTGATATGGAGATCTACTGGTAAGTGTTATCGGTAGTTTCTCGACCCGTTATGAGCCTCACATCGACATGACTTATCGGTTACTGGGGTTTGACGTTCACCACCCCTAGACTTGATTTGCGACATATGAGACGAAGAGATCGGACTGTACGGTAGTGTTACTGACTGGCTCGACGGGAGTTTTGACAGCTTCTCTGGTTTTCTTCTGATCGCTCAATACCCGGGTGGCCGTTACGTTTAGCTGACCGCTTGTGGCTTGTAGGTGTTTGATATGATCATCACCTACTGCCGGCGTATTTATAGCGCCTTGAAAAGTCGTTTTGGTGTTTTCCTGAAAATCGGTGAAAATTCGGTATTTTTCCGTATACCGTCTTTTTTGTTATTTTGCAGTTTAGGACTAATTATACCTAATTTGGATAGGTAATTGCTAGTTTTTAGTAACAAATGAGTTAATTATGAAATTCTGGTCGTTTAAAAATTTTCCATAATTTTTCAATTTTTAATATTATTTTAAGCCGGTAAGAAAATACATTAAATTAGCGACAAATACAAATTTAAATGGGCTAAATTTAAGCTTTAAAATCATGTTAATTAAAATCTAGTTGTAACATAAATTTTTAGTATTTTATTTCAAGTTTTAACTAATTTTTATTATGGAAAACGAAATTTATGGAATTTAAGCTAAAACTTGCAATTTTGGACTTGTAGGGGGTCTTTTTGCATAAAATTTCTTTTGTAAAACCCCATTCACCCTTCCCTCACTCCCTTGGCCGGCCCCACCTCCTACTGCAGCACATTTTCCCCCCCCTCCAAATTGTATTCTTCAACTCCTTTTAAATTGTTTAAAAAGGGTTTAAAATGTAGTAATGGGTGGGGGTATTATGGTATTTTTTGGGGGGGCTTTGACTTAGACTTTTACACCATCCCTTCATATCCCCCATCCCTCTCCTCTCAGTAGAAAATCCTGCACCAACAGCCCCAATTATTTTCCCCATTTCTTCTTCTCTTTTGCTTCATTTTCATCTCAAAAATTCAACAAAATCCACATTTTCCTTCACAAATTCAACACAAAACCATATTCCATCTCTTCTCCAACCTAATTTGGTTCAAATCAAGGAGAAAGGAGGTGTCTTGGGAGGCTTGAGCAAGCTTAGGATTGATCTTTTGAGGTATAATTTCTAATCAAATGGTTAAATTGTAGCTTAAGTGTGCTAAACTAGAACCATGAAATTTGTTTAGTGTTAAATTTAGTGTTAGTTTCTAATCTTTTTTTTTAAGAGAGTAGTTTGTTTAAACTAGGTTTTTTTTAGCACCATTGATTAGTTAATTAAGTTATCTTGTTATCTAGTTTTATACAAACTTAAATTGAGAGATTACTTTGTTTACGTGGTCTTCGATTTGTGTTAATTTAGGTTTTTCAAGTGTGAAATTGGATTTAAATTGGTGGTTATAAAAATCAAGAAAAGGGTTGTTTATGGAAACATAGGATTTGAAGCTTTGTAATGTGTTTTAATCAAAGTGATTGTGGTTAACTAGTTGCGGTTGGATGTTATGCTAGGTGATAGTCCTTTTTGTCGCAAAACGGCGATGTTGCGCCGATTTTTGGAATGTTTGTGCTTGCTAGTTTTGTTATAAAATATTGTGATGAATTATTTGCGATATCTTGATGATATTTTTGGCATATCCTATGACATTTAGGATGTGTGAGTGCGGATTTTTGAGTGTTCGGGTTTTAGTTTTTCCGGGCGACCAATCGACGTTTTAGTTAGTTTTTGCGATTTTCGCGTGTGTTCCGCGCACCTTGTGCACGTTGTACCTAGCTTGTGAAGGATAGTATGTTTGTTTGGGTTTTGCGTCGTTCTTGATATGTAACCTTATGTTTGGTATTGATGTAAATTCCAGGTTCGGTCGCGGAGATGTCAGACGCGGCACGAAAGGGGAAAGCGGTGATTGGACGTGACTAGCTAGGGATTCCAGTGAGTAGATGTAACATCTACGGGGGACTGTCGTTGGATGGCGCAAGCCGCCCGATAGTTTTAGTAGCTTAAAAAGATTCTTAGTAATGTTAGTAATTAGGGGTGTAATACTTGTATGATTAATTGCTACCTCCATGCCTTATATTGACATACATATGCGAAACCATTCTATAGGACACCTGCACCATTGCCAGGGTTTTTATATGCAGCACGAGCACTATTCATGCTTACACACACACCCTGGTAATTGCCATGCCACCACACTAGATAACCTATAATTTGAAACCTTTTACTAATTGATACTTAAACTTGTGCGATTGCCTTTAATTCCTTAAAATGAAATCGTAGGATTGCTATTCATATGCATGTACCTCATCATATTATTTGTTCATGCCTAGTCTATTAATCATACATCGCAACTTGATTATTGATACCATATGCATTCATTATCATTGACATATGCACTTATGAGGATTTCGTGAGATTTTATGATATTTCTGGATTTCGGGGGAAAGCCGCAAAATTTCTAAACTTATTACTTTCTTAAAATATGTAAATTGCGGTTTTCTAGTGATGTAAGTGTCGTCCACCATGAGTTTGCTGTGGTTTTCGAGATCCGTGTCGAGGAGTGGAGGAACCGTCACGGGTACATGGTGGGCCCGGTAAGGTACCCCGGGGCAAGAGGAATGTGTTGTTGACGTTGAGCCTAGCAGGGGATGGATTACCTACCGGTGAATGTTTTGGCACGGCGGATATCCAGAAGATACCGACCGTGGCCGCGAGATGATGAGATATTGATATTTGAGATGGATCAGCCGGACGGCTGAGGCCAGAGATACTTTGATATGAGATTTGAGACAGTTTTGAGGTGTCGTTGCTGGACACGGATTCTTTTGGTTCTATTGGTATTGTGCTGATATTTCAAAGGAGATTCCTAAAGGAAAAAGATGATTTCTTATACTTACATATGCGGATCACGAGTATATTTATATTGCATACATACTTGCTAGTATAGTCATATTGCATACATACCTGTTATTATATCCTGCCATACCTGTATTATAGATGCTAGGATGCTTGTGTGCATACTTGCGATAGCCTCTATAGATGTTATTTATTACTCACGAGTTGGAAACTCACCCCCGTTGTGCCACAGTCTTTTGCAGGTCTGCTCCGTCAGCACAGTAGCGGCGGGCGCACCGCTTCTTTTGCCTCTTTTGACAGGACTCGAGGGTTTTGCTTGTAGGTGGGTTGTATTATTATTTTTGTACCATCTTGTATATTCTTTGTATCTAGAGTATTCCATCTACTGTATCTACCAGTATTATTGTATATTGACCTAGAGATGAGACTTTGAGGTTTGTGGACTTTTATGCTGTATTTTGGAGTCGAGCTCACTTGAGTCGACATGCTGTTTTTCTCATGCTTCATTATGATTATTTTGCATGTTATTGTTTTATATTGCGTGGGATTTGTGACCGCCTTGTGGCGAAGAGCTAGCTCCCGCTTGGGGATGCCATATTTGTTGGATTTATATATATTCTTGTTGTACCCATTTTGGGGGCCAGTATTTACAAAGGAGACTCTGCCGAAATTTTCGGAAAAATTGATATTGTTCTTAAAAAAAGGTTTTACATGACTTATTTGATAAACTCGCCTTCAATTGATTGGGTTTTCTTCACTCTTTTGCTTATTTGGTTTTGGTTTCTAGGCTTTGGCTTACTTATTTTACGGACGTCTTGAGACGTTTCGTAAACTTAAGTGCCAGTCACGTTCCGTACCTTGCGGGTCGTGACAGTATTGACGAGTCTTAGAGTCCCATACAGGAGTTTTCTAGCTCAGGCGAAACGATGTGGTGTGCATATGAGATATGCGCGGGACCCGATTGAATGCGAGTATGTGATACCGTATGTTAACCGGGCGTTTTTCTATTGGTCGGGTCGTATGCGATATGACCAATTTGTTAAATCAAGTGTTTGTTTAATATTTGACTTTTAGTTTAATTCTTTATTTAAATCCTTTTCTTTGTTGAAGATATATGCATGCATGTATGCACATGTTGATGTGCATGGACACATGCATACATTATATCATGGTTGTTGATACAAAGGAGATGGCAATAGAAGACTCATATGGTTCAATAATACATACATACATACATACACACACATACATACATACATACATACATACATATATATATATATTGTATTTGGATAAAAAGGCAAATGGAAATTAAATCATTAATAGGTTTTTCTACACACTTCTTTACTTTGACCTAGCTTTAACCCATGGTTTACTTTTCATTTGGACTTTAACCCAAATGGAAAATATCTAGATATTATTGTACCATGGTTTGTGATGAGAGAAAGAAAATATATATACATTCTTTTCTCATTTATTGATTAAGCTTAAATCATTATCTTTTGACACAAGCTTTTGCTATTTCCTTCTTCTTCTTCAAAGCTCTCTTGAGTTTTCTTTTGAGTGAGGTTGATAAAAAGAAACGGTTTTGATTAGAGAATACAAACCACCTCATCATTCTACACCTCTCTAGCCCATTTGTGTAGGGTGTTTTGCTATACTTCTTTGAAAGATCAAGTAAAGCAAGGAGTTTTGGGCAAAGGGGCTTCGGGTGGATCATTGTGGATAAGGAAGGTTGCTAGCGATCCGTTCAAAACTCTCAAGGTCCAAGGAGTCACCAAGGGAAGACTACAAAGGTTGTAATTTCTTCACTTAGTATTTAAAAGTTCTTTGTATGTGATACAATTTGTTGTTACCCTAAACTATTCTAGTTCTGATTCATGGTTTGTTTGCTTTGCATCTCTCTATAATTTTAAGATGGCATGTGTGATGCTTCCATACACTTGACTAGGTGCAAGGGAAACCCAACAAAAATTAGGAGCGGCAATGATATATGCGACTAACTGACAGTCCAAAAGCCAAAGTGTCTTAAGAAGGTTCGGTTAACTTGGTTCATGAGTTTTAGTCTAGGGTCAGGCCATGGTCGTTGCCAAAGAAAGAGAGAAAAGAAACACTCAGCGTGCACTCTAACCTAGATTAGAATGGTTAATCACTTTATCTAATCAGGATGTCTCCAACTGTTTCCTCGAATTCTCCTCCAAAGCCTAAAGGAGAATTAGTCGGGATCATCTAAAATCACCCGAGGAGTAAACCTACTCATCAGTGGGAATCGGGATCCAACTATCATCGCATGATAACTTGATGGAATCAACTTAATTCACCACACTCCAGAAGGTATGCACATGCCTAGCAAGTTTCCTGTATGTTTGAAACTCCCGATGTGATTTTTACCCCTAGGATCCAACTGACCTTGACAAGGTCAACAAGTCAAAGGGTCCTAGTCAAGTTCAACCCGTCATTATCCTGATTGCATTAGACCCATCCGCACAGACCCTTGACAAGGTCAACAAGGTCGAACGACTATCCTAACAAATCCACATATCCATGCGACAGAAAAGTATTACAGAGCTACCGCACACTACGCCCTGACAAGATCAACAAACGCAGCACGAATACTAAGCAATACTAATCTGAAATGACGGAGGGCTACGGCTGGTTTTTGGCGAAAAACCTTTAACGTAATGAACTTGATATCGTTGAAGAAATCCAACTGGTTTTACAAAAATATAATGGTGAAAACTTTTGCTAAAGAGGTCACTCCCTGTGAAGGGATCTCGGCTCTTTCCTCATCGAATGAGGTGCAGGATATTCCAAACTGAATACCACAATCCAAACCAAAAGAATCGACTATAGTGAAGTTATTACGATGATGCAAACTTTCACTCAAGAGGTCACTCCCGGTGAAGGGATCTCGGCTCTTGCCTCATCGAATGAGGTGCTGGATATTCATAACCGAATATCACTGTGCAAAACAATAGAAAATGTCTGTAATGTCTGTTTTCAAAAACTTGGTTCCAACAATATCAAATAGGTTTGTTTTATCCTTGCATTGATCAGAATCAACGCAGTCCCATCAATTAAACATATCATACCACAAAAGTAACGAAAATAAAATATACGTATATGCCATCCGCATTCGCCACCGGGCCCCGTCATCACCCGTTAGGTTACTTAACTATTGAAAGAGCAGGGGCTGGACTAGTGCGGCTGCAAAACATATACAATATCTACCAGTATATATATAAATATAAATATATATATATAACAATCATCCCAGGCATGATATAAAAGCAACATCATAGAATCTCAGCCAAGCAACACATAGTGGTGGATAATCCTGGAGCCTCGGGTTTCACTTGAGCCGCAAATGAGACCCGACGTTCTCTGTCATGTGGATTGCCTATGCAATGAAAACTTAGACCCCTACAAGCGCAGAAAGTTACCAGCCAATCCCAGAAGTGAGGCAATCCCAATCAACAAAGTGAATGGGCCACCCAACACATCACGGATCCGGTAACTTGAGCACCCTACCTTGGGTCAAACTATACCCTCTACGAGTGCAGCGAATAGCCCGCCAATTCTAGAATAAGGTCTCCTCCGTCTCAACGCCATGAGATGCGCACCCGTTGCTCTCTAGATCCGGCTATTCGTGCACTCCATCGTGGGGTAATGCTAGTACATAAAAGAAAATAATATGTACAATGGTGATATCGACCTCAACCCGGTCGTGCCCCAAACAAATAATATACAAGCTGGCAGAGACGACAGTCCACATGTTGGACGCTCGCCCCGCAATATCAAATGTACAAAAGAATCTAAACTGTACTACCATTTCACCACTGGCTATCCACCACGACGATCCAACCACAACCACAGCACAACATAGAATATTAACGTGAATGTCATGTTCGTAAACCCGTCTAAAAGACATATAGCAATTAGACGAGTTGTACCACTCTGGTGACATTCACGGTCGCAGATAGTAATGTATGCACTGAAAACTTTTAAACAGTGTTAAAAATAATGACTTCGAAATACTCCGAATTGCCCCCAAACAAAAAATAACATAATAAACAACCTGGGCAAAATCAAACAATACTAGAGAACCAATATTCCAGATTCTAGAACACCCTTCAAAAATAATTTCCCAAGTCACAAAGAAAACCGGCCAGGCCGGTTTTTTGGTCATTCTCGCCGGGCCAAATTAGGTGAATGGGTCTCGTATTTGGGGTGTGTTCTAGTTGTCACCAAGGTAGTCTTCTGCAATTGTTAAATAATTTTTGAAGACTATTTGAAAATTGACAGAAACTTGAATAATCGGGGTATTGTTTCAGAGTTGTTTCAGTTTCGATACTTTAACATCGTCTAAAATAGCTAGTAAGGGGTTAATGGGTTGGCTCTGATACCATATTGGGTTATGCTGGCGCCCTGGCCATCAAACCGTGGCCGATTGCGGAATAAATTTTTTATTAAACTGGCGTTAACACAACCCTAAGCTACAGATCTACCATTAACCCAAATCTAGCAATCTATAAAAGGAGTTTAGTAAGTTATACCGAATGATCCATGTCCTTCGGTCTTTAACCTACATCCGAAGCTCCTAGTGGTCACCATGATCAAGCTTGGTCGCCGGTCTCCCTCTATCGAAGATAATCCATCTGAGAATCTATGGATCGAGCTCCAACCTCATAGCCGAGGTAACTAGGATACCTAGTATGCTAAACTAGATAGCCTAGAAGATATAAAATCTAATGAAGGATTAATTTGTCTCTAAACACCCTAGGTTTCTCAACACATGAGACTTGAAGGGTGGAAGTAGAAGAAGAAGCCATGAGGATGAGAGTGTGTGAAGCAAAGCATATCAAGTGAAGGAAATGGCTAAGTATTGTGAGTATATCATAAAGCACCAACTAAAGAAAATATCTCATTACCACAAATATCTCACAACACTCACAAAATATCAAGCATGCCTCAAAAGTGCACCATGAGTCGCACCCATGAGTCACCAAGTGAGTCATGCTTGATATTAAATACCACATGCAATTCATCCTCCACCTGATTAACCATTTAACCCTAAATCGTTAAAACAAAATGAGGTGCTATCTTCTATAATCAATTTTGTAATAAATTACAAGAATGTGCATCATCCGTATATACATACCCGCATCCATATTCCAAAAAATACGAATACAAAGAGATGAAAATAATCCAACAATATAATACTAGAATCCGTCTTAAACCAAAGCATACTAGTATTATCCGTTCGAATCATGATACGTGCACAAGTGTATGTATATAATCGAACGCTGCCGTATAACCATACGGCCTCTATATCGTTTCGTCCGAAGCAGGGAAACTCTCTGTGTAGGACTCTAAAGACTCGTCAATACGCTGGCAGTAGGTTTAACCACAAGCACGTCAGCGGCACTAGCTGTACATAATGGCTACTCAGGCATTGAGCGAAAGGGAGGCTGACGAGAAAACTCATCCTGACCCTTACTAAGCCTGACAGTGACAATATCTGTATATTCTGGTCCATTTGTCTATGAGTATCGTATATCAAGTCTATGAGGGTAGATAATGTCAGACCCTTAATAATGCGAAATTTAGTGTCGGTATGAAGCTCATCACCACTTGAGAAATTACTGATCTTGGATCAGTAGTTCTCGACTACCTTGGCCAAGGATTTCTGGTGATGGACACCCGTGCACAACGTGACATCAACCCCCAATACTGGGAGAGACGAATCCCCGACGATCCGCTCACTGCCTTCATATGGCTCGGAACTGTACCCAACTAAAACCTGTTTGTACGAATCCTTTGAGCCATGGTAGGGTAGTAATCAAAGCACAGTGGGAACTCACACGAGACAAATGACGATCTCAGGTAGACAGACTAACCTGTACACATGTCACCAGGGAACTGCTATCTGACAATAGGTATAATACCAAATAGCATGTTCCCGGCGAGTCTGTCCAATGTACTCATAACCTAATGAGCACCTGTATAATATCTTAAGTGAAAAAAAGACACAAATGGCTTATGAAACCTGCCACCGCCCCTCGTCGGGATCCCGATCAGTATACACAAGTCTACTCTGGAGTATCGATGCCCAGTCTTAAAACTCCCATGACTAGGGATATTTAATGATGTGCTTATAGACCACCCAACTCTCACGTAGATGATCGCCATCATAAAGCTGGTAGTTAAGCAAGAATCCTATGGGCTATATCAAACATGTAATAGTGATCTGTAATACCACATAAAGAATGTACATGATAATAAATACAAACCAGATAGCATACTATCATCTCGAGTAAGACTGTTCTATCTGTATAGGTCTTCGCTCAATTATCATAATCCCATGCCTACGACTATGATAATTTCCTTAAGGGCACTATAGGAAACGATTATAACTAAGTAAAGAAAATAGTTGTTGTTTAAACTAATAATTAAAGTGCAAATAAAAATAAAAGTGGGTTTTTTAATATAAAGGAGATACTAGGACGTCAGATTGTTTTATCTTTTATGGTTGGTTTAAGGAATTCTACTTCTTTTTCTAAGTTTTAATTAGTTATCTATTAATTATATAAAAGTATATGATAAATTAATGTGTCCATGATGTTGGAGATAGTGCCCTCAGAGTCAATTATTGGATCACAGGCACGTGATTGCAATGATTGAGGGAGGACCTATCCCAGGAGGACAGTCTTACTCGAGGTGATAGTATGCTATCTGGTTTATCTTTATCGTCGTGTACTGCTTTAGGTGACCTGACAGGTCGCTATTACACGTTGATAGAGCCCCTAGGATTCTTGCTTGACAGCCAGCAGTATGAGGGCGATCATATACGTGGGAGATGGTAGTCTATAAGCACATCCTTAAAAGATCCCTAGTCGTAGGAGTTTCGAGACAGGGCATCGATACTCCATTAGTAGACTAGTGTATACAGTCGAGACCCCGACGAGGGGCGGTGGCCGGTCTCACAAGCCACTGGTGTCAGTTGGTTCACCTAAGATGTTTACAGGTGCTCATTGGGTTATGAGTACACCGGACAGGACTCGCCGGGAACATGCTAGTTGGTCTTATACCAGATGTCAGATAGCAGTTCCCTGGTGACATGTGTACAGGTTAGTTCATCGACCTGAGATCGTCATTTGTCTCGTGTGAGTTCCCACTGTGCTTTGATTACTACCCTACCACGGCTCAAAGGAGTCGTGCAAACAGGTTTTAGTTGGGTACAGTCCCGAGCCACATGGAGGCAGTGAGCGGATCTGCAGGGGTTCGTCTCTCCCGGTATTGGGGTTGAGGTCACGCTGTGTCTAGGAGAGCCATTACACAAAGCCCTCGGCCGAGGCAGGAGATTTACTGGTAGGTATTCCAGTAGTATCTCAGGGTGTTCTGGGCTACACTCCGACACGACTTGTACCGCTTTTGGGGGTCTGACTTTTACCAACCCCCTAGGCCCGCCATGCGATGCTCATAGACGAACGGACCAGACTGTACGGATATTGTCACTGACAAGCTCAGTAGGGTGTCAGGATGAGTTCGCTCATCGACGTCCCTTTTAGTCAATAGCTGGTGGCCCGTCACGTATTGGCTTATACCTCTGACATGCTAGTGGTTAAATCCACAGCCATAGTATTGACGAGTCTTTAGAGTCCACCACACTTACAGTTACTCAAGCTTTCGGGCGAAACGCTGTAGAGGCCGTATGGAGATATGGCAGGGTCCGATCAGATACGTGCGGTATTGCACGGATCAGGATCGGACGGTTTGTACTTGTGGCCGTATGGATATATGGCAGGGTTCGATCAGATACGTGCGGTATTGCACGGATCAGGATCGGACAGATATTACTAGCCGGCTTTGGTTTAAGCCGGATCCTAGTATAGTACAGTGTAGATTTTGTCTCATTGCATTTGTATCCGGTCGGAATACAGATGCGGGTGTGTATGCACAGTATCGGGGTTTTCCTGTAATTTATTACAGGACCAGTTTTCTGGAGTTGCCAGTTTGCATTCCGTTCCGGCCAGTTTTCATTTGTTCTTTCCCGGCCGGACTTTTCCGATGGAGGGGGTTATTTGCAAGTTTGCAAATAACATTTTGTGGAGGGTTTATTTGTGAGATGATTGATTATGATAGCATCTTTAGATTCCCTTTCCATCTTTTCTTTTCATGCATCATTACTTGTATTAATGAGAAAGGATTAAGATGGGATTGATTTGCTTCCTTGATGTGAGACTTGCTTTATGTTATGGTCACCACCTTTGTTCTCCTACACTCACCTCCCTCATGTGTGATATTCTTTCCTCCACCATTTTGAGAGAGGGGAGAGGCCGGCCACACATAAGAGAGAAATTGAGAGAGTTCAATTTTCATGTGAGGGATTGATTCATCTCATTTTCATTCTATGCTTGCTATATTCTCAACCTCTCTCCAAAAGTTCTTTGACTCCTCCATCATGGCAACTACACTAAACCCCAAAGAGACATGGATTCTACACTTGCCTACAGCAAATCTTGGACGCATCGGCTGGCCAACTTCGCGCCCGAGTTGTCTCGGTATTGAGGTGGGAGCCCGTAAAAGATGCAGACGATGTGGTGCCCTTCCGACAAGGATGCGACGACCGGAGTTTCCGCAGGAGATCGGGACGACGACGAGAAGACCGGAGGACTCGGATCACTCGGTATATCTCTCACCCCATCTCTAGTTAGCTAGTATCGGTTAATGGTCACGATCCGGATATATTGTCCGCGGTAGCGCCAGTTTGAAAGTTAAGAAAATTTTTGATTCCGCATTTTGGCCTCGGATAGACGGCCGGGGCGCTGCCGTGGCGCAACACATGAATTATCAAACAACCTATGTAAGCATAACTCAAACGATTAAAAATAACCTATCAATTATATAAAATTATTTAGAAAATAATTAAAACTAATAATTCTAATTAATTAATAGTAACCTAGATTTACCCTTATTAATAACTTGTAGTTGATCAATCTACAATCTATCATATTTTCAGCGTATCCTAAATTACAATAATTACTAGGTTGAATTCTCTTAATTACAAACCACATCTAACCTTTCCTGTTCTAGTTCGTCACGCTATCATTACTCTAACTAGTTTTTAGGTGTTATCACTTCTTTTTAAACCTATTCAAGTGCGTTAAACATTCATCATAAGATTTAGTTTATAAGAGTAATAATAAAAAGATGATCTTTGAATCAAAAGAAATTCATATGAAAGCACAAAGAAAAGAAAGTAAATATATTAAAGCATCAAACTACAAAAGCAAAACAATTCTAACTCTAGAAGAAGAATTTAGCAACTCATGATATGAAAAGAAAATTTCATAAGATAAATTAAATTCATATCAAAATAACTTACAAGATTGTTGATCTCTCCTAAATTAAAAACCATAAACAATTGTAATGAGATAGATATCTAAACTCTAAATTATACATATCTTTTTATAGTATTTCGGGAGAATCAGAACAAATTTTACAAAATAACCAGAAAATACAAATAATCACTCAAAATTCTAACTTCTTATCTGATAAAATTTTGGGTGTTTTTGATGTATTGGTGAAATCGACCGAAATTTTGAGCCCTATGCATCTCTGGTTTGTTGCATCTTCTGTTGTTTTTCTATAAGATTCCAAAACTTTGTTCCAATTTTGCAAGTTGTTTCTATTTTTCTGATTATCTCTATGAAGTACATACCATGCACGTGATCTTCATTTTAGCGTACTTTCCATCTTTTTGCGTTTAAGCCTTGTTATTTACAATAATTCACAAAAGATACCATGAACAGCTGAAAATATGAAAATAAAATGATAAACATGATATAAAAATATGCAATAAATTGCACTAATCAAATATATCTTTTGCTAGTTCTCGAGCAAATCTTAGGTTTCAAACTCTCAACTAGCAACTAAAAATAAAAATCTAATTTTATTAACTAAAATCTAACTAAACTAATCCTACTTCTATGCACTTTTCACGGGCGTGCGATTGCTTTGAGCACATGCAACAAGCCTTTAAATCTCTAGGTGTCGCTAGTAGGAGAAGTGTTGTCTCCTGAGAGTTTTCAGTGTATACTACCCACAATATCCCAAAAATAAAAATGAAAGAAAATAAGGGAAACAAAAATAAAAATGTGAAAACTATACACAAAGATAGTAACATATCAAGAAAAATATGAAAATGAAGAGTTTAAAATTTTACTAGGTTTTCAGTGTTCATGAACCACATCTTAATAGCCTTGATCAAATCCGAAAGTTACTTCCTCCATATCATTCCAATCTTTTCTAACTATCTCTCCTCCACACATCGATCTTATACCCCTTTATGTGTGTAAAAATGTCATCTCTATACTCCACGAACTCAATTCAAGCAATCGTATCAATGCCCTAATTACCTCAGTACTACTTCTTTTTATTAAGGATGGATGGATTTGCTCACACACCTTTCCCGCGACCAGTAATGCTTCTTGAGGCACTAATCAATCGATTATCGAATGTATAAACTTATTTAGGCGTAATAGTTTCATACATATAAACATAGTCTTGTAATTACCCGAGCTTCAGCACTGACTCCTAAACCAGTTGGTCTAAAGCACTAAGTGATAAAGCACCCTTACTGTATATTTTTTCTATTTTTTTCATAACCCTAAGTAAGTTACAACCCAAACATATATATAATTTTTTTCAGCGATATTATTTTTTTCGTGATTAGCTGCAAATACCGTTTTTTTCCTTCCATATTGAGGCTTTCAGGCAATGATATGTCATGGTATTCTCTACTATCATGAACTTAAGGATGTGTATATGGGCAGTTTATAGGGTGTATATTCACTAATATGGACTCAAGAATAGGTTCCATTTTCATTTCTTTCCTCAAACCCAGTAACTCGTTAATATCGCTCGACTTTTGGGAACAGGCTCATGACTACTTATTACTAACTTCATTCAAACACCTCTCATTTCTTGTTTTTTCTTAAAATCTCTTTCTATCTTTTATATATATATTTCACCTTTCCATTTCCATTTCCATTTCCAAAATTTTCTAATAATTTTTTTTTCAAAAGAGAAAAAAAGATGAGAAAGACCCTAAAAAAATTTGTACAAAACCAAACCACCACTACACTTGATTGTGACAGTGTCCTCGCTATCCTCTACCGCAACCTCTCCCTCAATATTCATGAAATTATGTGTGATAATTAATTCAGGCATATCCATGACTAGCGGATCAAATTACCCAAAATAAATACTGGAATTAGAAAGAGAAATGAAAATTTTGCCTTCCCCAGAAATTTGAGGGCTATGGTTGCCATCTTTCTCTGCTAAAGTTTCCAAACTGCTCTTGGTTTTATGGTATGATGCTCAATTTAGCTACATATAAGAGGTTAGGTAATTTTGCACAATAGTCCTTAAAAAATTATTAAATAAATCCTTAAAAAATAGAAAAAAAAATTAGTAAGGAAAAAGAAAAAATAATTTACACGATACTTTTGCTAACCCATATGTCAGTGTCAACCACTCAAAAATTGTCTTTAATCATGCAAGAGTAGTAAAAAAAATTATAGCGATAAGTATCAATAAACACCCTGAAATTAATATGTAGAATATGAATACGATGTTTATAGCTGGGTGAACAAAATTGTGATCCAAGTTTAGCTGAATAAACTACCACAGTAATAAAAAATTTAAGTTTAAGGGAATTATATAGTTGCGCTGCCTTGTCACTATACTGGCTAAATGGATCAAAATCTTCAACATGAACATGCGGTATAAAATATCCAGTTGTAGGAATTAAAGGCACTACTTCTTTTTGCTTTTTACTAGGATTGGTTTCAATGAGGAAAGGAAGTGTTTGAGGCATATGTTCAACCATTAAAGGCTCATCTAAAATCCTACATTCATCATTAAAAAGTTCTTCAAAACCACCATTTTCATAATAGCCTTCTTCAAAATTAACCACCTTCTCCTCATACACTTCTTCTTGCATCACATCTCTTAAATTCATATCCTCCTCCTCAAAAGTTTTCTCATAACCATCAGATAAATTATTTGTTTCGACCTCAATCATATCGTCAATAAAATCATCATCATATACATTCGTTGTTGGGGCCACAAGAAGAGTATCAAGATAATAAGTTAAGGTTGTGCTTATTTAAATTGGAGTGGATAGATGACCTACATCGTGGTAAAGATTTGTTTGAAATTGTTGGCCTAAATTTTGTCGTTCCCTCCATTCACAAAATCTATCACTAAACGGACAATCATCATAATCATGAGAGGGATCTTCATAGTTAGTGCAAAAAGTTTGAAAAGTTGGATTACTCGGAACCATATTTTTATCCTCAATCTTATGCAAAATATCATCTAACTGTGTAAGTACACTAATATTATTGTAAAACAACAATTCATTTTCCTCCTCCTTAAATTGACTCATGGGTTGACTTTTATTATCCAAAAATGTGGGATTCCATTCTAAAGTGTCTTCAAAAATTTTATTGTTCGTTCCAACTTAAAGTGTGGGTTCCCTATCAATAATTTTCTCAAATATTCTATCTAAATCAACCTCATTAAAATTACAAGTATCCTTTATAGATGCGGCTTCAATATCCAAAATTTTCTCAAATTTATATCCGCGACTGTTAATTCATCAAAAACATTTTTCTCAAAAATTTTACAATCAGTTAAATCAAACATTTCAATCTCAAATCTATCATCAATTAAATCATTTTCATATAAATTTGATGTTGGAGGCTAAATTGGAAATTCAAAATTCTAAGGGTATGTGTCAAACTAACTTGAAATAGACTCATCCTCACTTTCCTCGTTTGTACATTCCAAATCATGGTTATTCTCAAACACGTCCTCAATAGGTTGATCATGATTTTCTAAGGTGTTGGGAACAATAGGGATTGTATGGGTTTGCATTGGGATGGTCTCTTGCTCTTTTCTATTAGTGGTTGCAGTAGTTATCTAGCCAAGAAGAATTTCAATATTAGTCATTGATTGCTTGGTAGCACTAGCGTTTTTCATAAAAGTAGCAATCTTCATCTCAACACTAGTAAGTCTCATCTGCTCAGTATTATCAAGATCTAATGAAGGTGTAAAGTTTGGTATGGTTGATAAGAATATAATTGGATATTGTGATAAGAAGGACTAACATCATAATAATGTGGATCTGATGGGAAATGTCGTTGGCTTATAAAATGGGAAGGATTGGAAGTTATGTCGGTTGTGGATGTGTAAGGTAAATTGTAAGCTCTCCTATATTTATTCATTCGAATGCAATCAGAAAGTGTTGGGTTAACTGGATAACAAAATTCATATAAAGTGGGTTTAGCATGTTCGTAACCCATGTCAAAAAAATGCTGACTTGATTTAACTAATCACAACTGCAAGATACACAAACAATCCATAAAACTAGGGTCACCTAGGTCAAATCACGAGACCCTCTTGTAGACTTCCAATGGATAAGTTATAGGATAGATCCGCAACTGTCTCTTTATCAATATTGTAATCAGGTAAGTACCAGGTAAGTGAGAGGTATCAGCTATACGAATCACCGAAATAGCGGGTCATAATTAAATAAACCACTTGCTTTAGAAACACTTATCTTAAACACCATAAGAAAGATGCGGATAAACAATAGATTACCTGCATCCTTTTTTTTCCTATTTGAACGTGAATGTTCTTAGAGGCTGAGTCTAGATATTTTTTAATTAATATAGGTAAATGCATATGCTAGGTTTATGATTTGTGGGGTCTAGCAAGGGTGATGAAATCCCCACCTAATCTTGTTTTGGGTTTATTTCCCCTTAAAATATTTTTAAATATGCAAAATAAAATAAAACAAAACAAAATCTAAAACAATTTTAAAAAATCTAAAACTTTTTTTTGAATATTATTTAGCGGCGCAAAGGAATGTGAAAAACTGTTAGATGAAAAAAGATTAGGGAAGAACAAAAACATAACTAAATCGTATACCTAAGATCCGTCTGTGAGCGAGCAACAACGAGGATTCTAGACCAAATACGTTGGAAGCACGTATCATTGTATACAGGTAGGTGAAAGTGTTAGGAATTTGTCGCGTTTCTTTTGCAAGCTTGACACTTCATCAAAATCAGAACAAACTTCTGGGAAGTACTAGAGAAGTGCTCCAACCTGCAACAAACAGTATCTTGATATGCAAATAAATTTTGGCTAAAATTGTATAATAGGCAGTAACGGGCGAATTTTTTTTTGATTTGGGTCTCGGGTTGATTTGCCTTCTGTTCATCACGATTCGATCTCCCTGGAAATTTGTCTCAATTCCAAAAATTAAACAGATAATTCTGCAGAAACAAATCTATTAAAACTAAAATAAACTAAAATAAATTAACCTAAATGAAAACTAATTAAAACACCATGCATCTCCGGCAAAGGCACCAAAAACTTGATAGAGATTTTATTAGTCTATCAATTTTAACCTATGTGTACAGTTTTATCGTAGTAGTACTTGCAGATCGATCCATAGGGAGGTGTGATTTTAATTAATTCTAACTATGTAAAGAATATTGTTGTGTTTAAACTAATAATTAAAGTGCAAATAAAAATAAAAATGGGTTTTTTAATAGAAAGGTGATCATAGGGCGTCAAATTGTTTTAACTTTTATGGTTGGTTTCAGGGATTCTACTTCTTTTCTTTTATAAGTTTTAATTAGTTATCTATTAATTGTATAAATTTATAGGATAAATTAATGTGGCTATGAATTATCAAACAAGCTATCTAAGCATAACTCATACAATTAAAAATAACCTATCAATTATATAAAATCATTTAGAAAAATAAATAAAACTAATAATTCTAATTAATTAATAGTAACCTAGATTTACCCTTATTAATAACTTGTAGTTGATAAATCTACAACCTATCATATTTTCGGCGTATCCTAAATTACAATAATTACTAGGTTGAATTCCCTTGATTACTCTAACTAGTTTTTAGGTGTTATCACTTCTCCCTAAAATTATTCAAGTGTGTCAAAATTTCATTATAAGATTTAGTTTATAAGAGTAATAACAAAAAGATGATTTTTGAATCAAGAGAAATTCATACGAAATCACAGAGAAAAGAAAGTAAATATATTAAAGCATCCAACCACAAAAGCAAAACATTTCTACCCCTAGAAGAAAAGTTTAGCTACTCATGGTATGAAAAGAAAACTTCATAAGATAAATTAAATTCATATCTAAATAACTTACAAGATTATGGATCTCTCCCAAATTAAAAACCCTAAACATTGTAAAGAGAGAGATATCTAAACCCTAAACTATACAGAGCTTTTTATAGTACTTTAGGAGAATTGTAACAAACTATAAAAAATAACCAAAAAATACAAATAATCACTCAAAATCCCAACTTCATATCTGATTAAATTTCGGCTGTTTTTGATATATTGGTGAAATCGGACGAAATTTTGAGCCAAATGTATCTTTGGTTTGTTGCATCTTTTGTTGTTTTGAGATGAGATTCCAAAAGTTTGTTCCAATTTACAAGCTATTTATCTATTTTTCTGATTATCTCCATGAAATACATTCCATGCACGTAATCTTCATTTTAGTGCACTTTTTCGTCTTTTTGCGTTTTAGCCCTGTTATCTGCAATAATTCACAAAAAATCCCCGAGACAGCATAAAATATGAAAATAAAATGATAAACTTGATATAAAATTATGCAATAAATTGCACTAATCAGAAGCAATTTAACAAGTCCCGGTGTATGCCAAATTTCTTAAGGATTTGTATACCAAGAAGATGAAAACACAAGTGCCGAAGAAAGCTTTCCGAGCTAGTAGCGTAAGCACTGCTCTTTCCCATTCTTTACCTCAAAAACACAAGGATCCCAAATGTCTTACAATTTCGATTCAAATTTAGAATAAGAAAATCGGTCACGCTCTTTTGAACCTTGGCGTTAGTGTAAACTTGTTTCCATTCTCAGTGTATGAGTAATTAGGCGTCGGAGAGTTGAAACCCACGCGATGTACATTGAGAATGGCCGACCAATCGATCACCCACCATAGGGTTAGTTAGAGGACATGTTGATCAAAATCGGGTAATTCATTTTTCCCGTCTATTTTATTGTTTTAGATACACAGCTTTTAGCTAACCTTCGGGATCAAATTCCGGTGATTCTCGTTCGACCATTTCTAGTGACTTCAAATGCCATGATTGATTGTCATAGTGGTTCCATGTCCTTATCTTTTAGAAACATGACAATTAATCTAAACATTTTCAAGTTCAGGAATTAACCCTCCGACCCGATTGCTAATATTCTTGATGTGTGTCTTGTTGATGAATTCCTTTTCAATGATGATGATGAATTTGAGGAGTTGTTAGTTGATCCTGTTGACCTTGATGTCGATAGTGCATTTTCGTTTGATCCTTTTACTTTCGAGGATGAGAGTGAGTTTGAGACTCCGACGATTCTTAATATACCACCTTCCGAATCTCCTGCTTCTCCAATTCCCGACATACCATATATTGATCCCACGAGCTCTTCGAGTCCCGATCCATCACATAGTTGAAAGTGGATTGTGTGCTCACTGCAACACTTGCGGATGAGGCGGAATGTAAAAGAATAATTTTAGAAGCAAGCGCAACCCAAAAAAACCCCTAAAATCGTCCATACACCAAAACAAGCAAACTCAAGAGAGAAAACATACAAAGAGAGGGTTTTTAGTATGCTACAATCTTTATAGCGTGTATGCCCAATTTGCGGAAGACCCATGCTAGTCTCTATGGCCTCCGGGAACAAGCTTGCTTCTCGATGTCCTCGTCGAAGATGATCCACCTTGAGGAAAACCTAACCCAAGCTTCTACTTCACCACAAGAAATATTTGTGAAGCAATTTGCTTGAAAACGAGAGGAAGAAGATGTAGAATTTTGCTCAGTATTTTCTCTCTCTTTTGCTTTCTTTTTCTCTCTAAAATTATCAAGAGAGAGAAAGAAGATCATAGAATGAATGAGAAAATAGAAGAGAGAACAGTTCTAGCCATTTCTTTTATGTCTCAAAGATGCTAGAAAATTCTTCAATTCTCTTTATTTCACATCTCCTCATTTCTTTATCAACATAAGGAAATGATGTGTCCCTCTAGAATAATGTATCATATACATTAATTCTAGTATATTATATGTATCAAATACATGTAGCAAAATGAGAGAGAAAAATACAAAGTGAACATGACACTAGATTATATATATATATATATATATATATATATATATATATATATATATATATAATTAAATAAACCCTTGATTTAATAATCTGGTTAAATATAAAAACGGTTAGTATCATGTTCATAACAAAAAGGTGCATTTCAATACCGCTCATTGGTTATCATTTTTGTGATATATCAGTACTATTAAGCCGTGTCTGCTCAATAAGTATAGGATACATGTATTCATGACAAAACACTGAAAATACACTCAAATTGCATGGATATGACATTTGTGAGCTGATACTGCAATCCGAACAAATAACCGATCTTTATTCAGAGAGTTTTTGCAACAAATCAAGTGTGTACAACTTTTTGTCCAAAATGGTCCATCATGATACATGTCACAATGATTTTAACAAGTGTGAACACAATATTGTGGTGCATGAACTAGCCATGAGTTAAGTGTGAACTCAAGTGCACAAGTGGGCAAGTGGTTTTGCAAGTGGGCATGTACTGAATGACTTGGAAAGAGTTGATGTGATGGATTCAAAAGTTAATATTTTCTCTCCAAATCCTCTAGAAAACACCCTGATGATAATTAGAAGAAATAGCAAAACTAGAGAGATGATAGAGAGGTTAGGAGATAACACAAACAAGACGGGCTCCACCACTCAACTTATGGCTACCAAAATATTCCCAAAAATCGCTTTTTGCGGCCCCATTTTCTCCAATTGGCACCAAATTTCTACTGGTCATTCCTCATTGCCACATCACATCATTTTTATAGTTTGTATTTGATGATGAAGTGGGTATAAATACCAGATCAGTGAGCAAGCTTGGGAGTCTACTCTTTTACCAAGTTAATATTATATTTTGTAATTTTGCTTCAGCTTTGTACATAGTAATTTGTTCACTTTGATTTCCTTGCCTTCTCCTGATTTTGCAACTTCTTCATTGAGCTTGAAAATTTAGGTTTTGGTTATTGAACTCATAACTTGTACCTTGGACTTGAACTTTAATGAAGATTTCATTCTTCCACTTTGGTTCCTAGTATCGTTTACTTTTTACTTACTTGCAATTTCCTTTGATGTTCTTTACTTACTGTTGGGGTAAAATTTACACCCCGGTTGACCAAATCAAAATCAAAGTCAACCCCAAGCCAAGTGGGCCCAAGCCTTGATCAAGTGGGCCCATGCCCAGGTCGAGCCCGAACATGAAGCGGCTGGCCCCTCCCATGCCAAGAAAAAATTTTGTAATAAATAATTTTATTGTATTTCTTTTATGAATAAATGTAAGAAAAATGGGCATAAAGCCGAATTTTTGTAAAGCCCATGGCTTATGTGCAAAAAAATGGCACATGAGCCATGGGATAGGCAAAATGCCATTTTGTGAAGCCCAAGGGGCTATGTGTAAAGCGTATAGCCTATAAAGGCAAGGATAATGAAAATATCCCAATAAATTTTTTCTCTCTCCTAAAAAAAGTATCAAGATCTGTGATCTTCTCCTTCCTCAACTTTCTAAAACCTTCTTCTTTCTTTTGAATTAAATCAAGAGTTTTACTTTTCCTTTTATAAAACTAAATAGTTTTTCACCACAAAACCCACAAAGGGGAATTCAGATCTGCCATCAGATCTTAGAAAGGAGAGATTTTTAAAATCTCATATTTCTTGATCTTCAAGATCCGGCCAACAAAGGAAGAAGAAGGAGACCCATCTCCAGAAACCCCACTTTGGGGAAGATCCAGGACTCAAGGGGAGAAGCCCCTTTATCAGCTTCAAATTATCCTAGGAGTTTAACTCCTCATATATACATATATATATATATATATATATATATATATATATATATACAATATAATAAGTGGTCCTTTCTGGGAGTACAACTCCCATTGCAGGGACCAAGTCTCTTTTGTCTCCCTAGCACTCTTGCGCTAGTGCCCAAAACGCTAGCATCCGAGTGCCCATGTGTCTGACACGTGGGGCGCTAGCGCTCAAAGCGCTAGCGCTAGTGCCCACGTGCCCGACACATGGAGCACTAGCGCTTAAAGCGCTAGCGCTCTTGCGCTAGAGCCCGAGCGCCCACATGTCCGACACGTGGGGCGTTAGCGCTCTTGCGCTCAAAGCGCTAGCGCTCTTACGCTAGCGCCCTAATGCTCTTACGCTAGCGCCCAAAGCGCTAGCGCCGAATGCCCACGTGCCTGGAACGTGTGGCGCTAGCGCTTCCTAGCGCCCAAAGGCAATAGGGCTCGAGCGTTTTCTCCCACGCATCCTTTGGATGCCCTTTTTCCCTCATGTGTGTGTGTGTGTGTATATATATATACATATATACACACACACATACTCTAGAACACTGTCCCTCTCAAAAAAAATTGGACCCGCACAGGGGCTGCTAGCCCCCGATATACCCAAAATCCCTTCAAAACACAACACTACACATTGAGTTTGCATGACCAGTTTAACCCGTTAATCGGAGGTTCCCTCTCTCCAAAGGCGAGGGGTAATTAACGGTAACTTAGTCCGCGGCTGCCTGAGATTCGGATTCCCACGATCAATAAACCCCCGCCTACCCTAGGCAAGGGGAATCTATAGCACGCCTGAAAAGCGCCCGCGCATTCTCATCTCAATGGGGTGACGAAAAACACCATACAGAGTCTGGCACGCCCGGTGGGACCTTTCTCTCCTCCCATATTTCGGGTTAAACGTTCATGCGAACTCAATCAATATACATATTGATTGCCTATACTGAAATGATGTTTTCTTTTCATGCAGCAATCAACTTTCAACGACAATTTCTCCCAAGACAAATTCAGCTTCTAACGCGACCCTGATTCCGTATGTGGTCAAGATCAATGCTCGTGTGGTTCTCCCCATAAGCCTCAGTCGACAGTGGGAGGAACTGCCCCTCCAGTTTAGTTCCGTTGTCATCTACCCTGCCGGAAGCGCTCATCTGGAAGAAATCCCGACAAAGCAGGCGGCCAGGCCAGTCTCAAAGGGCAAGAGGCCGAATGTCGTGATCGCCAAGGCACCACAACCGAAACTTAAGACGGTGTCTGAACGACTCTCTAGTGCTCCAGCTGGGGGAAAGACTTCTGATACAAATGGCAACACCAAACGTTGCGGACGAGCTCATGTAATGACTCCATCAAATGCACGATCAGGCTTATCTCCAAAGTCCTCCATCACCCGTTCTACAATGGCTTCCCGAAGAGCCGTAGTCAGTCAAGTGCTCAAAACAGAAAGGCTGAGGAAGAAGCGGCTCAGGTATCGAGCCAACAAGAGGGCCAGGACTTCGGCCAAGTGGATTCTTGTGAGGTTCCGAAAGCAGGGTTACTCCGCGACGACGGCTGAGTCGGCCGTAAAAATCAACAATTTCTTCGAACCTCTGAAGTGGGTTCAGAAAAATTCCATGACCGCCAGAATCAAGAAGACAGCGGTCCGAACGTCGCTACAAAGGCACACGTCCCGCCCCCAACAGAAAAAGTTTGACACTATCTCTTCAAGAGTCTATCAGGCGCTCTGCGTCGCACGAAAGTAGCTAGGCAAATCCAGAAAAGAAGCACCAGCACCATTCAAGAATCCGGCCAGGACAGGGGGGTCAAGACAGCGATCCGTGAAATCAGCCGCCGATAATAAAAAGATGGCTGGATATATTATCCATACGGTCTATATGGCGGGCGGGCGCCACAGCGACAACCTTCAGAGAAAAAGTAGGGATGGGGCCACCACATCCCAAGCCCAATCTGGCTTGAATGTGGTTGCCACTTCCCAAGAACAGCCGCCTCCGCTGGATGATGAAAACCCTCTCGATGAGGACGATAGGCAGAAGGACCCTTCGATCTAGGCGGAGTCAAGCTCGAACAGCGAGGAAGAGTCGACTTTCCGCCCCAGGACCGCGGAGCAAGAGCCGCTTCAAGAGCTTCGAAAACAACTCAAGAGCAAAGATAAAGAGATGGCCAAGCTCTATTCGAAAATTGACGGCCTAACGAATGTTGTGATGTAGCTTACGGCTCAAATTGCTCGAGCGCCTCCCAATCAAGCACAAGTCGCTACTCATGAGCCGGATGATGACAATCCGAAGCGGTCGATGCATGTCCCTTTGGGTCCAAGATTCGTCGAGCCGCACGAAAGCCGGCCACATTCCGCTTTGGGGGACGCCTTGGCCCCAGATAACACTATCCCGCTAACACAAGATCGGATAATGGATTTGGTTACCGGCAAGGTTAAAACATTGGTGGCCGAAGCTGAAGCCTAGAAAGAGATTGGCAGTAGTGGGCAGCCATATCCCGCACAGTACGATCTGATCGAGTTCTTGAGCGGCTACGTCATTCCTAAGTTCGGAAGATTTGACGGAACGAGAAATGCCAATCAGCACGTCGCCCACTTCAAAGCATCGTGCAAAAATACAGGGGTAATGATGCGCTCCTTCTTCGTCAGTTTGTCAACAGCCTGATCGGTGTTGCTTTCGGCTGGTACAAGAGTATACCAGACGGGTCCGTTATTACCTTTGCCTAAATGGAGTCTCTGTTTCGGCAAAGGTTCATGAGTGTCAGTGATAAAATCTCCATTGCTGACCTTGTGAGGACCAAGCCGGGGAAGAATGAAAGAAACACCGACTTTTTTTCCCGATAGCGTAATCTCACAGTCAAGTGCGAACCGCCGCTGGAGCAGGACCAGTCCGTCAGCCTTCTCATTGGGAACCTCAGCAATTGGATGGTCCCATTCTTGTGTACAGTGGGCCTCAAGATATTTCAGGAGCTAACTAAGAAAGTCCAAATGCTGGAATGCTCAAAGCAAGAGTCCCCGCCGGACTCTCAGAGAGACAAGACTTGGAAAAGCAAGCGGGATGACAACCGTAGAAGCGGGAGTTCCAGCTGTACCAATGTCTTCAATGCGTCCGACAATGAAGAAAAGCGAAGGGCGGGCGAATCTAAAACCAGCCGGTCTCGAAAGCCAGTGCTGGGAGGAGAAGGGCCTTCCCTAGAGGAGAAAAAGAACAAGGTTTACTCTTTCAGGAGGGACAAGGTCCGAAAGATATTTAAAGATGCCTTGAACAACGGTCTATAATTGCCAGAGTCGAAAAGACATCAAGAAGCAAAAATGACCGACAATACCCTGTATTGCCCGTACCACCGAGTAGTGAGCCATGCGATCAAGGATTTCTATATCATCAAAGACTGGGTTGAGAAGCAGTACAAGGCTGGAGAGATCGAACTGTCCAAAAGTGTGTTGGTGAACAATCAAGTTGCAACCACCAACTTTATATAGACAGAAGCTGAAGCCTTTTAGGAGCAGACAGCCGAACCCGCTGCCCTGAGAAATGAAACGGACTCACTGCGGCCTCCGTGGAGTACGAACATATCTAATAAGATGAAGAAGATGATAAAGATACTTCGGAAAGAGCCCAGGACGGAATGGGAAGGGCAGAAGAAGCCTACCTTTCCAGCTGCCAGTGCGGCTCCATCAGGCTCAAAATCCAAAAAGCTCAAGAAGAAGAAAAGTGCAGCTCGGCGCGAAAAGGAGTCTGAAGGGAGATCGACCATTCAAAAATATATCGATTCCCTCGAAGAATATGAACGGAAGGAAAGAACTCTGATTCAATTGAAAGAGTTCCTCCCTGTACGAGCGGCTGAAATTCTGTAGGAGTTAGAAGAAGACTCCAATGAAGAGATCCCAGTAGTGACCTGCTACGCCATCCATCTTGGCAGCGACTCTGAGGAAAAGCTCTGTTTTCCCGAAGAGGATGAGGAGCTCACCACAAAGGCTAACCAAATCCAGCTCAGAAGCGGCAGGGCTCTACCGCCAAATCAGAGCAGCACCCCAAAAGGGAAGGAAAAACAAGTCGCTAATGAAGAGGATGGCAGAGAACTTGCTCATGAAGATTCGAGTCCTTCCCCAGTAGACTATAATGTCTTGGCTCACCTCTGAAAGCTTCCGTCTCTCCTTAGCATCTACGATGCCTTGGTTCTATCTCAAGAGCTTAGAGATGTTCTCATTCATGCTCTACAAAACCCTGAGCGGTATCAGGCTCTCTTTGCGGAAATTAATATGAAAGAAGCTCAGTACACTTTGCAAGCCGCCGCAGTCACGTTTAAGGATGAAGACTTGCTACTGGGAACAGCTGAGCATAATCGGCCGCTTTACGTGACCGGGTACAGCGATGGAGATCGGATTAATCGCATATTGATTGATCCGGGGTCCTCAGTGAACATCATGAACTTGCAGACACTGAAGAGTTTGTCAATGGACGTCCGACACCTGTCAAGGGAAAGGATTGTCATTCAAGACTTCAATCAAAACTGCCAGCAAGTTCTGGGGTCTATAGCTTTGCCAATCAAATTTGGGGATCTGCAAACTGAAGCTAAGATATACGTGATCGATGCTGACAAATCTTATAAAATTCTCTTGGGACAGCCGTGGCTCCACGATTACGGCATCGTTCCGTCAACTCTCCACCAATGCATCAAGTATACTAAAAATGGTGAAGAGAGACGCATTGACGGAGACGTCCAGCTGTTCGGTGTGCATGAAGTCCAATATGAAGATTCTCGGTAGTTTGTGAACCACCAAAATGCTAAGCCACAACTGACTGAGGATAGAGCGGCCCCAAGACTCAAAAGCAAATCTGAGCCGGCTGTCACTTTCAAAAGCAAAAGTGCCCAAGTGCGCCCGTGTTTCGGTAGCGACACTGATGAGTCCGACGCTGGAAGTCTGTCCTTCCGTAAAACTCGCCCTCATTTCGGTAGCGATACGGACGAATCTGTTACTGAATCCCCATCTAGCAGCAAAGTCCGCCCTCATCTTGGCAGCGAAACTGAGGAGTCGGAGGAAAAGGACCTGCCGTGCAACAGCTGTGCAGATTGGACCCCTATGCAACAAACAAAACTACGAGAAACCTTCAAAATTATAGAAGGGCCCCTAGTTGTCACAAGGGTGCCGGAGCAGATGTGCAAAGAGCTCGATGCATTGTCAGTCTCCACCGTGGACCAGCTGAAAACTTTCTACGTTCCCGGAAGGAAAAATGGATAGAAGGGCATCCTGTTTTATGGGTCAAATCCTGTTGTGCACCCGGATGATTTGTCTATCGCGTGCCTTCCCTATAAGAGAGGCATAAGAGTCGTCCTCAATCCCAGATACTATGCACCCGAGATACGGGAATATTTCAAAAATTGCGGATGCCGGTTATATCAAACGGAGTCCGAAGCAAAGTTTTATGAAGGGCTATGGCATCCTCCCCAGGTCCGAGCACTCATCGATGGACGAATTCTAGAAAGAAGGGGCATAGGCTACATTCAACCTGATTCCAAAGCGTGCTACATGATCCATGTTGGTGAGGCCAGCGAAAGATCAAATGATGATGACGAGACAGCCGAGCCAGAAGAAGCTCCTCAAGAGCTCGAAGATGGCGGACAAGCAACCTTTGACGAGCTAACCAAGATTGACTTAGGAACGCCCGATAATCCAAGGCCAACCTACATCAGCTCACTCTTGTCAAAGGAAATGAAAGAGCGGATAATTGCCCGGCTGCATGAGTTCGTCGACTGCTTCGCGTGGACGTACAAAGAAATACCTGGCCTCTCCCCTGAAGTGGTCGTGCACAAGCTGGCTATATCTCCTGATGCTAAGCCAGTCAAACAAGCTCATCGAAGAATGAGAAGGGAGCTAGAAGAAAAGTGCATCGAGGAAACTAAGAAACTTATCGATGCCGGCTTCATCAGGGAAGAGAAATATGCAGACTGGATCGCATGCATAGTCCCAGTGAAGAAGAAAAATGGGCAGATCCGAGTTTGTGTCGATTTCAGGGACCTCAACAAAGCATGTCCTAAAGACGACATCCCGCTACCAGTCATGAAAATGATGGTCGATGACACCTCAAATTACGAGCTGTTCACCTTTATGGATGGCTCGTCTGGGTATAATCAGATCAAGATGTCGCCTGAGGATGAGAAGCACACAGCATTTCGAACCTCGATCGGAATATACTGCTACAAAGTGATGCCGTTCGGACTGAAGAACGCAGGTGCTACATATCAAAGGACAATGACCAATATCTTTGATGACCTAATTCATAAGGTCGTCGAATGTTATGTTGATGATCTGGTCGTCAAGACTAAAGACAAGGCCGATCACATCCAAGATCTTAGGACCGTTCTCACCAGGCTGAGGGAGTACGATCTGAAAATGAATCCCCTGAAGTGCGCCTTTTGCGTGTCATCGGGAAAATTCCTGGGCTTCATAGTCCGACATCGAGGGATCGAAGTTGATCCATCCAAGATAAAGGCCATCATGGAAATGCCCCCTCCGAAGAATCTGACGCAGCTAAGATCTTTTCAAGGCAAGCTTGCTTATATACAAAGGTTTATCTTAAATTTATCGGGGAGATGTAGGCCCTTCTCAAAGCTCATGAAGAAAGGAGCCCCTTTTGTCTGGGATGCCGAATGTCAAGAAGCGTTCGAAAGCATCAAACAGTACTTGTTGCACCCTCCAGTGCTGGCCGCTCCCATTCCAAATAAACCATTGATTGTCTACACTGCTGCGCTAGATGAGTCACTCGGTGCTCTCCTTGCCCAGAACAACGAGGAGGGAAAATAGAATGCCCTTTACCACCTCAGTCGAACTTTAGTCGGGGCGGAACAAAACTATTCCCCGATCGAAAAGCAATGCTTGGATCTGATATTCGCTGTGAAGAAGCTGAGACACTATCTGCTCGATCACCAGGTTATGCTGATCTCTAAGGTCGACCCGCTCAAACACTTGATGACCAAAGCAAGCCTAGCCGGCAGAATGGCAAGGTGGGCTGTCATGCTACTTGAGTTTGATATAGTTTATACTCCTCAGAAAGCAGTAAAAGGGCAAGCTCTTTCGGACTTTCTCGTTGCTCATCCCATACCAGAGGGGTCACCGCTCAATTGCGAGTTACCCGACGAACAAGTGCTGTACCTCGAGAATGATGAGCCATGTCGGGAGCTCTACTTCGATGGGGCCTCATCGATAAAGACCTCCAGTAAATCAAGCGTCCTGGAGATAAAATCAGGGATAGAATTGGTGTTCATCACGCCATCGATGGGAACCCTACGGTGTTCTTATGCTCTCACCGAGCCTCGCACAAACAACGAGGCTGAGTATGAAGCTCTGCTAGCTGGTCTAGAGCTTGCCATAGAAATGGAAATCCTTCGGCTACGGGTTTACGGTGACTCCCAGCTCATCGTCAACCAAGTAAGCGGCGACTATAAGATATACAAACCTGAGTTAGCTTGGTATAGAGGCCGAGTGGTGGAACTTATGAAACGGTTCATTCACATTGAACCAATGAGAGTCCCTAGAGCGTTAAATGGAAAGGCTGACATACTCGCTCGCCTAGCCAAAGAGCTGGCTGATCCTAACATGGACGAAATTCTGATCACAGTCAGGAGCCGACAAATTCTACCCCGAGTCTCTCTACGAGAAGAGGAAAGCACGGAACAGAAGAGCAGTCCTGCCGAAGAAGCTTCGATCATCCAAGACGAGCTCGATTGGAGAGAACCCTTCATAGCGTACCTCCGATACGACAAGCTGCCCGAGGGAAAATCTGCAAGAATTCTGCTAAAGAAGAGAGCTCTCCGATATGTGTTTGTAAATGACACGCTATACCGCAGGTCATATGACCAACTCTGGCTCAGATGTCTATCATCGGACGAAGCCCAGAAAGTTATGAAAGAAGTTCACTTGGGCGTTTGCGGTGCTCACCAATCTGGCCTCAAGATGCGACTTCAAATAAAACGGCTTGGGTATTACTGGCCCACCATGATACGGGATTGCGGAGGGCATGCAAAGAAATATCATATCTGCCAAATTCACAGCGATTTCATTCACAAGCATCCCAATCCGTTGCATCCTACGGTGGCGACGTGGCCCTTCGAAGTCTGGGGAACCGATATAGTTGGCCCAATTGATCCTCCGTCATCCAGAGGCCACCGGTTCATATTGGCCGCAATTGACAATTTCTCCAGTTGGGCTGAAGCTATCCAGCTAAAAGAAGTCAAGACAGAAAATATTCTTATGTTCTAACAACATAATATTTCATACCGCTTCGGTACACCAAGAATAATCATTTCTGACAACGGACCTTCTTTCAAGAGCTTCAAAGTCTCAAGGTTCGCTACTCAGCACAAGATAGACTGGAGATATTCCTCCATCTATAATCTAAGAGCCAATAGGCTAGCCGAAGCCTTCAACAAGACTCTATGCAAGCTCATGAGGAAAAATGCTTCAGCCAACAAGAGAGACTGGAATCTCAAACTTCATGAGGCGTTGTGGGCATATCGGACCATGCACCGTACTCCAACTCAGTCCACTCCATACTCATTGCTCTTCGGAGTGGAGGCGGTCCTCCCCCTCGAAGTCAAAGTTCCAAGCTTAAGAATGGCCATTCAGCACGTGTCATGCCCCGCTTCCCAGTGTACGGCGAAGTGGACGCGACGAGGCCCGCTACGTATATACTCAGAAGTATATACGCTAAGCGTAACTAGGCAATATAAAGTAAATCACAAGAGACGAATAATATAGAAATAACAGCAACTTTTATTAATAACATTCTTTTTACAATACAGGAAAAGAAAATACAACTGGAATGAAAAAGCAATGCCTAAACAGTGGCATAACAGGAAATGAAATAAACTGGAAAGAACAATGTACAATTATCTAGAGCTCTGGGTCTTCCTGGAACTGCTCCAAATCTTCACCGGTAGGCTCGATCTCAGCTTGGTCCAACGCACCTGACGACATTCAAAGAAGAAAGAGATAGAATGTCGTCAGCGAACAGGTCGCTCGGTAAGTCCCAAAGAATATAAGAATGAGAATGACAGAGTAACAGTATTTTCTAAAGTATTATATTGTTTAATATTATGGAACATTGTGTAACGCTGTTGTTTGTAGCTTGGTACAGAAGGATGCCAGTGTATACGAGGGGGATCTCTATATGCTAGAGATCAGGGCAAAAGGAAAGTACAAGGAACCGTTATGCCACGGTACAACAGCAACAGGATTCAGGTTAGGTGTCTTAATCTGACCACCTCGTGCCACCTTTAACATCTTCCGTACCAATCTACCCATTAAACCCCGTAATGTTTTAACAGTATTGTAGTATTGGAATATGTAAGTTGGTTGACTGACCAAAACCATGATATCAGTAAATATGTTGCAACTGTATAATCAGGTAAATGGAATATCAGGATAATGGATGAATATCCATGGTTTGATTCAGTCAAAAAGAATATATTGTTAACTGGGTTCATGGATTCATGTATTCAAAGTGTGGTGGAATATAAAGGAATATAGATTGACTTGAATCATATTCGAGTCAAGAATAGTCAGACTCTAACCCGAGTCAGACTAAAAGAAGAGAATTTGAAGTTCAATATTAGCTAAGGGCCTTATTGTAATTTGTGAAACTTGAGGGGGTTTTATGTAAAAATACTTTTGTATAGTTTTCAAAATACACCTCAAGTATTTAATATTCGTCTTTAATATTATAATGAATGTGAATTTTATTTGTTTTATTCTAGTGAATATATCCTAATAAAAGTATTAATTGTTTTATCTGAAGTTCATGGTATTTTAGTGTAACTTTTAATCTTGTAATTTTTAGAAAAATGTGGAAACTTTATATTATGATAAAATAGGTGTTTAAATGATAATTATATATATATATATATTAACACATGAATAATTTTATATAAATATTTTATTTTCAAAAATCTCATTTTCCTTAAATGTCGTATTTTAAACCTTTCGAGACCGAATGCTCCTTGCGGAGGTCTGAATCTCGCACTACTAGCATGCGGGTGCACGATGAACCGTACTATCCCTATTAGGTTCCCCAAAAGTGGCTTGTAGCGGCGCTTTGCTTAGGTTTAACAAATACTTTTCATTTGGGAAAACGGTTTTATAAATATAGGGTATTTATTTGCAAAAAGTATAGTTTTCCGTATTTTTAGTTATTAGGGTTTCCTAAACCAACTAGCCTATTTCTAAGGTCTAAACGATGAGTCATTAGAAGCCTCAAATCGCCTCTTCACCGTCAATTGCGGCCAGGTAACTACAAGTGGGGAGGGAGGGATCCGCTCACGAATCGTGAAACGGGCCTTTTAAAGTTACCCAAGCTCACTTGCCTAGCCTAGACACCACAAGACAGTTTAGATAAACGATCGATGTCCATGACCAATCGTGTTTTCATTTTATTAAAATATTTTATCTAAAAAGTTTACAACTTAAAGCTTTAAATAAAAGTTATAAAAATTATGGTATTTTAGTGAAAAGTCCTGTAATCTCTTATTCTGTATTTTGATGTTTATCAATTGGGGTTATATTGAGTGTGTGTAGGGGTAGGTCATTACCCCGTGACTTATTTTAGGTTTTGGTGAATTTTAAAGATAAAATATGACAAATTAAAGTTGAAGGTATTAAAGTGCAAGAATACAGAATTTAAAAACGTTATCATTTTATGTGTGAAATTTCATTCAAATTGAGTTATACAAGTTTTGTGATCAAGATAAACATATTTATGAGTGAGGTAATTGATTAGACTAAGAGAATTGAACTTCATGGTATTTTTATGAAAGTAATACGGTTTTGCAAAGAACTTATAATTTTATGTGAAAAAGTTTGATTAAATTGGTTTATAGGTGATTAATAATCAACATGGATATGGGTAGATAATATGTATTAGGTGACAAGTGGAAATTTAGAGAAAAACCGAATCGGAAATCGGTTTGTCCGATTTCCGTCGAAATCCAAAAATCCGTATTTTTATACTTATAGAAAAGAGAGATAGAGGGGATGGGACTTACGGTTTGGACAACCTAAGGAAGCTAATGGACGTGGTGGTTGTCGATTCGTCGAAAACGTCGCGAAGGTTCTGATCCGGTCGCCGGAATCCGTCGTCGATTTCGGCAGCGCTTCGCTTCTCGCTCTTCGTACCGAGTTCTCGAGAATTTGGAAGAGTGGACTTAGAGTTGTGAGGTGAAATGGTAGAGGGTAGGGGTCTTTATATAGGGCTAGGCTAGGGTTAGGGTTTGGATTAAAAAATATTTTAAAAAATATAAAAACATTAAAAATTCATTAAAAATCATTAAACCTAGGAGTAAAAGGGATTTATTGGCCAAATTAAAATCGATCCAGGTATAATAAGTGTGCAAGAGGGTTGACCAAGTCAAGAGCCAACTTTTCTCAGTTGGTGACTCGGTCGTCCGGCCAAGTCCGGCCGGCGGCGCCGGACCGAGTCGGCCGAGTCGCCGGCCGGCGGCGCCGGACCGAGTCGGCCGAGTCGCCGGCCGGCGGCGCCGAGTCGGGCCGAGTCAAGGGTCCAATGGCCGGGGGTTTTCCTGAGGAACAACTTGGTATTTTTACTTTTTATTGTCCAGTACATATTTTGGGAGTTATGGTCTTTTTACCGTTGACTTCCAAAAAAAAATAAAACAAAATAAATACAAAAATAATTTGGGGCATGGGATTTGAACTCCGGTGGCTTGGTTCAGCAGTGCAAGGTATTACCAATGAGCTACAAGCTCCTTCTTGTAATTATTGTAAGGAATTAGATACTTAAATTGTTTCCAACAACATTAATACTCCAAGTATACACTATATTTAAAGCAATTTTTTGGTATACAAAATTGGAGTTGTTACAATCTACCCTCCTTACAAAAATTTCGTCCTCGAAATTTACAACTTTTATTTAAGGACTAGTTTACAAAAAGGTGCGGATATCTTGCACGCATCTCATCCTCCCTTTCCCACGTGGATTCTCCTGGAGTGTCTTTCCTCCACATTACCCGGACCAAATTAACTTCTTTGTTCCGAAGTGTCTTCACTTTCCTGTCCAGGATCTCCACAGGTTGTTGCTCACAAGACAAATCGGGCTGTATCGTGAGCTCGGAATGATCAAGTACATGGCTGGGATCACTCACAAACCTTCTGAGTCGGGATATGTGGAACACGTTATGCACTCCTTCCAATGAGGGTGGAAGCGCTAAACGATATGCCACTTCACCGACTCGTTCGAGTATATCGAACGGTCTAATGTATCTCGGACTCAACTTTCCCCGTCTTCCTAATCTGATCACACCGCGGTTTGGAGAGATTTTCAGGAATACATGATCTCCTGGCTGGAACTCCAAGTGTCGTCTCTTCGCATGAGCCCAGTGTTTCTGTCTATCTTGGGCTATGCGCATTCTTCCCTGATAGTACGAACCACATCAACGGTTGCTACTATCATCTCTGGTCCAAGGAGTTCTCTATCTCCGATGTCGTCCCAACTTAATGGCGATCGACACTTCCTTCCATACAATGCTGCAAAAGGTGCCATTCCTATGCTTGCTTGGTAGCTGTTGTTGTACGCAAACTCTACAAGATGTAGGTGATCTTCCCACGATCCTTTGAAGTCGAGCATACATGCTCTGAGCATATCCTCCAAGATCTGAATAGTTCGTTCCGACTGACCATCTGTTTGTGGATGATAAGCCGTGCTGAAGTTCAGACTTGTTCCCAAGCTAGCTTGCAGACTTTGCCAAAATTGCGATCGGAACCTGGTGTCACGATCGGAGACAATGCAGACCGGTACTCCATGAAGTCTCACAATTTCCTGTATGAGTTTATGGGTATCAGAGATAGTACAGTATGAAGAGTTTAAATCTTAAATTAGATTATTACCTCCATGTACTTCTTCGCTAATGTCTCAGTTGATTGGCCAACTCGAAATGGGATGAAGTGAGCCGACTTTGTGAGTCAATCCACAATGACCCAAATCGCATCATTACCCTTTGTGCTGTGAGGAAGAGCAGTTACAAAGTCCATCATGATGTGCTGCCACTTCCATTCTGGGATTGGTAACGGTTGAAGTAGTCCAGCTGTCCTATGATGTTCAGTCTTTACCTGCTGACACACCAAACATTTTGCGACGCTTCTGGCTACTTCACGCTTCATTCCATGCCACCAATAATTCTAACGTAGATCTTTGTACATTTTGGTACCTCCAGGATGTACTGAATAGGGAGAGCTGTGAGCTTCTTTCATTAACTCTTCCCGAACAGGACCCTTTGGTACACACAATCTGCTGCCGTATCTCAAAGATCCGTCGTCATGGATGTGAAATCTGTTCTGAGTCCATTCTCCACTTGTTCTCTGATCTTTTGCAACTTAGCATCGCTGGCTTGAGCTGCTTTGATCTGATTGACAATAGTTGATTGAACTTGTAGATTCATCAAATTTGAAACATCACCTGGCATGACTAGTTCAATCTCCATCTGATGTAGGTCTTGCTGAAGCTTCCACTGGGTGGTGAGATTCATTGCTAATGGTTGGCGACTAAGAGCATCAGGTACTACGTTCACCTTTCCTGGATGATATTGCAAATTGATGTCGAAGTCCGCCATGAGTTCTAACCATCTTCTCTACCGCATATTCAACTCCTTCTGAGTAAACACGTACTTCAGACTTTTATGATCTGTGTAGATGTTCACTCGTTCACCAAGTAAGTAGTGGCGCCAATTTTTGAGAGCAAAAATGACGGCTGCCAACTCTAGATCATGCGTCGGATAATTGCGCTCATGAGTTTTCAGTTGTCTTGAAGCATAAGCCACAACCTTACCGTGTTGATGTAGAACACATCCTAGTCCCTTACCGGATGCATCACAATGCACCTCGAATCCTCCAGATTGATCCGGTATGACGAGAATAGGTGCAGATGTTAGTCTTGACTTGAGTTCTACGAAAACTTGCTCGCATGCTTCTGACCACACAAATTCTTCATCTTTTCTTGTGAGCTTGGTCAGGGGTGTTGCTATCTTCGAAAAGCCTTCAATGAATCTTCTGTAATATCCAGCTAAGCCCAAGAAACTCCGAATATCCTTCACTGATTTTGGTGTAGGCCATTCGCTGACTGCTGAAACCTTTGCTGGATCTACAGAAATCCCTTCTCCCAATACGATGTGTCCAAGAAAACCAACTTATTTTAGCCAAAACTCGCACTTGCTGTACTTGGCATAAAGCTTATGTTGTCGAAGTGTTTCCAGGACAATTCGTAAGTGCTCCGCATGCTCCTTCCGATTCTTAGAATATACCAGGATGTCGTCGATGAAGATGACAACGAACCTGTCTAAATACTCCCGGAAAACTTGGTTCATAAGGTTCATGAAGATTGCTGGTGCATTGGTCACTCCAAATGGCATTACTAGAAATTCGTAATGTCCATAGCGAGTTCTGAAAGCTGTTTTGTGAATATCAGCTTCCTTGACCTTCATTTGATGATAACCTGAACGAAAATCTAGTTTAGAGAAGACACAAGATCCACTTAGCTGGTCGAATAAATCGTCGATGCGCGGTAGTGGATATTTGTTCTTTATAGTAACTTCGTTCAAGGCCCTATAATCGATGCACATTCTGTATGAACCTTCCTTCTTCTTCACCAATAGTACAGATGCTCCCCAACTTGAAGTGCTGGGACAAATCCATCCTTTCGCCAGTAATTCGTCCAACTGTGTTCGAACTTCTTTCAAACCTTCCGGACTTAGTCTATACGGTGCTTTGATCACTGGTTGTGCTCCTGGTACTAAGTCAATACTGAATTCAAGAGCTCGATCGGGAGGCAAACCTGATATATCGTCAGGGAATACATCGTCGAACTCTCGAACTAGCTCCGGTCTTGATTCTTCCTCTGCATGAGCTGCTGCAACTACTGCTTCCCTTGGTTTCGCTTTGTAAGTACTTGGCTCCAATGTACGATCTCCACTCTTGAAATAGAAGACCGGATGATCTGGAATCTCAAATACTACCCTCCTTTGACGACAGTCGATGGTAGCATAAAAGGTTCCCAGCCAGTCCATTCCTAGAACCACATCGAAGTTTGGTATGTCCAGTACTTTGAAGTCAGCGTAAAACTCTCGATTACAGACGATGACTGGACACATGCTGTATCCCATAGTTGCCTTTAGAACACCATTTCCAGAACTGACGTTCCAGCTGGATACAAGCGGTGAGACTGGAATCGCATGGGTTCAGACAAACCGTTGCGACATAAAGCAGTGGGATGCTCCAGTATAAAACAGTGCAAGTGCAGGTAGTGAAGCTACTAGGATTGTACCTAGGGTATATGGGATAGGTTCAGGTATAGGGAAAGTGTGTATGTAGACAAAACTAAAAAATGAGTTTGAGAAGGAAATTTATCAGTAATGACTTGGCCAGTAGCCTCAGCTTCTTCCACAGACATCATGAAAGCCTGGCGCTTCGGCACATTCCTCCTGGCCTGAGGAGCATTCCTCTGAACATTCCTTTGAGCTTGATGGAACTGTCGAGGAGGTGGTGCAGCCTGTGGTCCCCTAGGTGGTGCAGGCAGTGCAAGTCTGGGAGCAGGTGCTGGAAGAGATGGTCGCTGCTGATAAGTATTTGCTGGCCTGGGTGCAGCAACTGAGTTCTGCCTTTGGGGACAAGATCCAATATCATGAGTGGCTGAACCGCAGATTAAGCAGAGGCGGTTGGCTCGACGGCAGTCCTTCATCATATGTCCAGTTCTCTTGCAGTAAGAGCAAAAGGCTGGGCTAGGACGATGAGTTGGTACTCCGGGTCGCCTCGGCACGAAAGATGGTCTGGACGTGGCTCCACCTGCCATCTGGTTGGCAGGGCATTTGACTCCTGCAGACTGAGGTCTGCCCATCTCTTTTATGAATGCCTCATAACTGCGGGCAGCTTCTAGGGCTTCCTCATGAGTCAAAAACTTTCCTGTGGCTAGAGCAGCCTTGATCTTTGTGTCCAAACCCTGCTGAAAACGACGGGCTCGGATATCGTCCATCGGTATCAGGTGTGCCGCGAATCTGTTTAAAGATTGTGTTGGCTGTGTAATATGTGATATTTTAAAAATTGAGCTATTGTGACATATCTTACCGGCTCAACATAGTGAACTCAGCATCGTATTCATCTACCGATTTCTCCCACATTGATCCTTGCTGTAGATGAATAAATTGCTGCTCCATAGCGAACCTGGCAGTCACAGGGAAATATTTCGCGTCAAACTTCTCGCGAAATGTCTTCCATTCAATCGGCTGCGCTAGACGGGTTTCTTCCGCCTTCCACCAATTGCGAGCATTATCCGTGAGCTGTAGCTTCGCTACACGGACCCAAGCGTTATCTGGCACTTGAGCTGCTGCCAGATCGTCTTCGATGCTTTGTGCCCATTCTTCTGCTTCGAGAGGGCTTCCTTTACCCGAGAATTGCTTTGGGTGCAAAGCTCTGAATTGCTTTATTCCCGGTGCATCGTTATCAGGACGGCTCAGAAGTTGTTGCTGTCCCTCGAGAAGACTACGGATCGCATCAAATAACATCGTCTGCTCAGTGGGTGGTGTGGGAACAGCTGGTGTGAGAGGTAGTGCTGATGGGGTGTTGTTGACATTGGTGCTGGTGTTGTTCGGGGAATCCATAATCCTGAAGAAAAATTTGGATTAGGACAGATTCAAATACATGAAATGATAAGATTCAAGAAATAGAGATTTGCAAGATTCAAAGAACATGAATTGTAAAGAATGTTTTAGTTGCCGGTTCTTGTGTTATATTGCTTAGGTTGTTTACGCAGACCAGAACTGCATGACAGGGATTCATACAGCTCTGACCTGCATGGGCAACCAACAAAACCTGTCACGCCCCGCTTCCCAGTGTACGGCGAAGTGGACGCGACGAGGTCCGCTACGTATATACTCAGAAGTATATACGCTAAGCGTAACTAGGCAATATAAAGTAAATCACAAGAGACGAATAATATAGAAATAACAGCAACTTTTATTAATAACATTCTTTTTACAATACAGGAAAAGAAAATACAACTGGAATGAAAAAGCAATGCCTAAACAGTGGCATAACAGGAAATGAAATAAACTGGAAATAACAATGTACAATTATCTAGAGCTCTGGGTCTTCCTGGAACTGCTCCAAATCTTCACCGGTAGGCTCGATCTCAGCTTGGTCCAACGCACCTGACGACATTCAAAGAAGAAAGAGATAGAATGTCGTCAGCGAACAGGTCGCTCGGTAAGTCCCAAAGAATATAAGAATGAGAATGACAGAGTAACAGTATTTTCTAAAGTATTATATTGTTTAATATTATGGAACATTGTGTAACGCTGTTGTTTGTAGCTTGGTACAGAAGGATGCCAGTGTATACGAGGGGGATCTCTATATGCTAGAGATCAGGGCAAAAGGAAAGTACAAGGAACCGTTATGCCACGGTACAACAGCAACAGGATTCAGGTTAGGTGTCTTAATCTGACCACCTCGTGCCACCTTTAACATCTTCCGTACCAATCTACCCCTTAAACCCCGTAATGTTTTAACAGTATTGTAGTATTGGAATATGTAAGTTGGTTGACTGACCAAAACCATGATATCAGTAAATATGTTGCAACTGTATAATCAGTTAAATGGAATATCAGGATAATGGATGAATATCCATGGTTTGATTCAGTCAAAAAGAATATATTGTTAACTGGGTTCATGGATTCATGTATTCAAAGTGTGGTGGAATATAAAGGAATATAGATTGACTTGAATCATATTCGAGTCAAGAATAGTCAGACTCTAACCCGAGTCAGACTAAAAGAAGAGAATTTGAAGTTCAATATTAGCTAGGGGCCTTATTGTAATTTGTGAAACTTGAGAGGGTTTTATGTAAAAATACTTTTGTATAGTTTTCAAAATACACCTCAAGTATTTAATATTCGTCTTTAATATTATAATGAATGTGAATTTTATTTGTTTTATTCTAGTGAATATATCCTAATAAAAGTATTAATTGTTTTATCTGAAGTTCATGGTATTTTAGTGTAACTTTTAATCTTGTAATTTTTAGAAAAATGTGGAAATTTTATATTATGATAAAATAGGTGTTTAAATGATAATTATATATATATATTAACACATGAATAATTTTATATAAATATTTTATTTTCAAAAATCTCATTTTCCTTAAATATCATATTTTAAACCTTTCGAGACCGAATGCTCCTTACGGAGGTCTGAATCTCGCACTACTAGCCTGCGGGTGCACGATGAACCGTACTATCCCTAACAGGTTCCCCAAAAGTGGGTTGTAGCGGCGCTTTGCTTAGGTTTAACAAATACTTTTCATTTGGGAAAACGGTTTTATAAATATCGGGTATTTATTTGCAAAAAGTATAGTTTTCCGTATTTTTAGTTATTAGGGTTTCCTAAACCAACTAGCCTATTTCTAAGGTCTAAACGATGAGTCATTAGAAGCCTCAAATCGCCTCTTCACCGTCAATTGCGGCCAGGTAACTACAAGTGAGGAGGGAGGGATCCACTCACGAATCGTGAAACGAGCCTTTTAAAATTACCCAAGCTCACTTGCCTAGCCTAGACACCACAAGACAGTTTAGATAAACGATCGATGTCCATGACCAATCGTGTTTTCATTTTATTAAAATATTTTATCTAAAAAGTTTACAACTTAAAGCTTTAAATAAAAGTTATAAAGATTATGGTATTTTAGTGAAAAGTCCTGTAATATCGTATTCTGTATTTTGATGTTTATCAATTGGGGTTATATTGAGTGTGTGTAGGGGTAGGTCATTACCCCGTAACTTATTTTAGGTTTTGGTGAATTTTAAAGGTAAAATATGACATGTTAAAGTTGAAGGTATTAAAGTGCAAGAATACAGTATTTAAAAACGTTATCATTTTATGTGTGAAATTTCATTCAAATTGAGTTATACAAGTTTTGTGATCAAGATAAACATATTTATGAGTGAGGTAATTGATTAGACTAAGAGAATTGAACTTCATGGTATTTTTATGAAAGTAATACGGTTTTGCAAAGAACTTATCATTTTATGTGAAAAAGTTTGATTAAATTGGTTTATAGGTGATTAATAATCAACATGGATATGGGTAGATAATAAATATTAGGTGACATGTGGAAATTTAGAGAAAAACCGAATCGGAAATCGGTTTGTCCGATTTCCGTCGGGTTCCAAAAATCTGTATTTTTATACTTATAGGAAAGAGAGATGGAGGGGATGGGACTTACGGTTTGGACAACCTAAGGAAGCTAATGGACGTGGTGGTTGTCGATTCGTCGAAAACGTCGCGAAGGTTCTGATCCGGTCGCCGGAATCCGTCGTTGATTTCGGCAGCGCTTCGCTTCTCGCTCTTCGTACCGAGTTCTCGAGAATTTGGAAGAGTGGACTTAGAGTTGTGAGGTGAAATGGTAGAGGGTATGGGGTCTTTATATAGGGCTAGGCTAGGGTTAGGGTTTGGATTAAAAAATATTTTAAAAAATATAAAAACATTAAAAATTCATTAAAAATCATTAAACCTAGGAGTAAAAGGGATTTATTGGCCAAATCAAAACCGATCCAGGTATAATAAGTGTGCAAGAGGGTTGACTAAGTCAAGAGCCAACTTTTCTCAGTTGGTGACTCGGCCGTCCGGCCAAGTCCGGCCGGCGGCGCCGGACCAAGTCGGCCGAGTCGCCGGCCGGCGGGGCCGAGTCAAGGGTCCAATGGCCGGGGGTTTTCCTGAGAAACAACTTGGTATTTTTACTTTTTATTGTCCAGTACATATTTTGGGAGTTATGGCCTTTTTACCGTTGACTTCCAAAAAAAAAAATAAAACAAAATAAATACAAAAATAATGTGGGGCATGGGATTTGAACTCCGGTGGCTTGGTTCAGCAGTGCAAGGTATTACCAATGAGCTACAAGCTCCTTCTTGTAATTATTGTAAGGAATTAGATACTTAAATTGTTTCCAGCAACATTAATACTCCAAGTATACACTATATTTAAAGCAATTTTTTGGTATACAAAATTGGAGTTGTTACAGCACGAGTTGACGGAGGAGGAAAATGTACTTCTACGGCTTGAAGAGCTCGACGCTCTCAAAGAAAAGAGGCTCGTTGTGCAGCAAAATCTGGAGCTATACCGATCCCAAATGTCACGGGCCTATGACAAGATGACTCATCTCCGCGCTTTCAAGAAAGACGAATTGGTTTTGGTCCTCAAAAGTCCGATCATCCCAAATAGATATGCTAAGGGAAAATTCGAGCCAAACTGGGAAGGACCACACGTCATCGAGAAAGTGTTCGATGGAGGATCCTACCAACTAATAAGTGCCAAGGGAGAACGGCCTATGCCACCCATCAATGGCCAATATCTCAAGAAATACAATGCGCGAATGCTTCAAGTCGCAGGCGAATTGAGCACACCAGCTCTACGATCTGTATCATACATCCTGCAAAACCATATACAATCCACAGGCGTAAACGACCCCTATCTCTCCCAAATCCTGCCGGTGAGACTACTTTTAAAGTCCCACCAGCGGCAAAAAAACGGTATGTCCACAAGCAAAACGGGCACGGATGAAAACCCGAAAGGGCCCCGTGAGTAAAAACAGCAGGACTGCCGGCGAGTTTGTGAAAACCCGAAAGGGCGCAAACTCGTGAAAAGAGATGAAATACACTTGCAAAGTCCTCTCGACCTTGTGAGAAGAAAATCTCTGCGTGAAATCCTTACGACTCACAAAGGAGCAACATACTTAGGGATCCCTACGATTCCTAAGGAGAACATACACCTGCGAGATCCTCTCGACTCATAGGGAGAAAATGCTTTTATGAGACCCTTACGGCTCATAAAATTGAAAAGTCTTAGGTGACAGGGACCTAAACCTGTCTCCTAAGCCATCGCTCCCCAACGAGAAATGGCAAATGATGAGTCGCTCCTGGCGTTACGCTTCAGTGTTAGCAGTGTTGATGGCGACCCAAATACCAAATCCCAAGTCCTCTCGGGGCAAATGAATGAGTTGCTCCTGGCATTGTTCCAGTGCAGCAATGTTGATGCCAAACAAGATCCAAATTCCAAGTCCCCAAACGGGAAATGATGAGTCGCTCCTGGTACCATATTCCAGTGTAGCGATGTAGACGCCAACCAAAATCCAATTTCTCAAAATTCTCCCGACCCTACGGTTAGTCCCTAAATTGGCTGTCGTATACAATCCACGGGCTCAAATAATTCTCAGCATACCCATTCCCCATCGCAATTACCAGTTACGCGGCTGGTCTCCGCCCTTGGAATTATGCTCCATTTGGGAAGACCCACTCATGTGTCCTCACGAAACATGAGGAGAACAAACCTTCGTGGGATCCTTACGACTCACAAAGGAAAAACACACTTGGGAGTCCTCACAACTCCTAAGGAGAAAGTGCACCTACGAGATCCTTTTGACTCGTAGGGAGAAAATGCTTTTATGAGAACCTTACGGCTCATAAAATTGAAAAGCCTTAGGTGATAGGGACCTAAACTTGTCTCCTAAGCCACCGCTTCCCAACAGGAAAAGGCAGTTGATGAATCGCTCCTGGCACATATGCTTCAATGTTAGCAACGTTGATGCCTACCCTAACCCCAAAATTCCAAACCCCAATCCAATAGACCCCTAAGTCTTTAAACTATGAATAGATGATATCTAAGTCGTTAAACTGGGAACAGATGACCCCTAAGTCGTTAAACTAGGAATGAGGGAAATCGCCTCATGACAAATGATGATTCCCTCCTAGTACCATATTTCAGTGCAGCGGTGCTGATGTCAACCCAAATCACATCGAATCAGCAAGTCAACTTCAACCTTGACACCGTAAGAAGCGGAGCAAGTCAAATCTAGCACCGACCGTCCACGTCGCTAAAAGGGCAGCACCGACCGTCCAAGTCACAAAAAAGGCAGCACCAACCATCCACATCGCTAAAAGGGCAGCACCTACCGTCCAAGTCGCAAAAAGGGCAGAACCGACCGTCCCAGTCGCTAAAAGGGCAGAACCGACCATCCACGTCGCAAAAAGGGCAGCATTGACCGTGCAAGTCGCTAAAAGGGCAACACCGACCGTCCAAGTCGCTAAAAGGGCATAACCGACCGTCAAGTCGCAAAAAGGGCAGAATCGACCGTCCAAGTCGCTAAAAGGGCAGCACCGACCGTCCAAGTCGCAAAAAGGGAAGAACGGACCGTCCAAGTCGTAAAAAGGGCAGAACCAACCGTCCAAGTCGCTAAAAGAGCATCACCGACCGTCCACGTCGCTAAAAAGGCAGCACCGACCGTCCAAGTCGCAAAAAGGGCAGCACCGACCGTCCACGTCGCTAAAAGGGCAGCACCGACCGTCCAAGTCGCAAAAAGGGCAGAACCGACCGTCCCAGTAGCTAAAAGGGAAGAACCGACCGTCCACGTCACAAAAAGGGCAGCATTGACCGTCCAAGTCGCTAAAAGGGCAGCATCGACCGTCCAAGTCGCAAAAAGGGCAGAATCGACCGTTCATGTCGTTAAAAGGGCAGTGCCAGCTTCCCAAAATCGAGAACCAAATCGAGTCGCCTCCACGTGAAAGAAAATCCATCAATTTCATGCACACGACCCACATGTGTGGTGTGCATTTATTTATGGGGGGCAATTTTTGGGGTAAAAATTTACATCCCGGTTGACCAAGTCAAAATCAAAATCAACCCTAAGCCAAGTGGGCCCAAGCCCAGATCAAGTGGGCCCGTGCTCGGGTCGAGCCCGAACATGAAGCGGCCGGCCTCCCCCATGCCAAGATAAAAAATTTGTAATAAATAATTTTGTTGTATTTATTTTATTTTATTTTATTTTATGAATAAATGTAAGAAAATGGGCATAAAGTCGAATTTTTGTAAGGCCCATGGCTTATGTGCAAAAAGAAATAGCACATGAGCCATGGGATAGGAAAAATGCCATTTTGTGAAGCCCAAGAGGCTATGTGTAAAGCGTATAGCCTATAAAGGCAAGAATAATGAAAATATTCAAACAACTTTTTTCTCTGTCCTAAAAAAAGCATCAAGATCTGTGATCTTCTCCTTCCTCAAGGTTCTAAAACCTTATTCTTTCTTTTGAATTAAATCAAGAGTTTTACTCTTCCTTTTATAAAACTAAATAGTTTTTCACCCCAAAACCCACAAAGGGAAACTCAGATCTGCCAACAGATCTCAGAAAGGAGAGATTTTTAAAATCTCATATTTCTTGATCTCCAAGAACCGGCCAACAAAGGAAGAGAAAGGAGACCCATCTCTAGAAACCCCACTTTGGGGAAGATCCAGGGCTCAAGGGGAGAAGCCCCTTTATCTGCTTCAAATTATCCTAGGAGTTTAACTCCTCATATATACATATATATACAAAATAATAAGTGTTCCTTTCTGGGAGTACAACTCCCATTGCAGGGACCATGTCCCTTTTGTCTCCCTAGCGCTCTTGCGCTAGCGCCCGAGCCCCCACGTGTCTGACACGTGGGGCGCTAGCGCTCAAAGCACTAGCACTCTTGTGCTCTTCCATTAGCGCCCAAACGCCCACAAGCCCGACACGCTGGGCGCTAGCGCTTAAAACGCTAGCGCTCTTGCGCTAGCGCCCACGTGTCCCACACGCGAGGCGCTAGCGCCCAAATGTGCTAGCGCCCGAGCGCTTTCTCCTATGCATCCTTTGGATGCCCTTTTCCCTCATGTGTGTGTGTGTGTATATATATATATATATATATATATATATATATATATGTATATATATATATATATATATGTATATATACATATATACACACATACGCATACTCTAGAACACTGTCCTTCTCAAAAAAATTTGGGCCGGGGCGCTGCCCCGCACCCGGCAAGGGGGCTGCTAGCCCCCGATATACCCAAAACCCCTTCAAAACACAACACTGCACATTGAGTTCGCATGACCAGTTTAACCCGTTAATCGGAGGTTCCCATGCTCCAAAGGCGAGGGGTAATTAAAGGAAGCTTAGTCCGCGGCTGCCTGAGATTCGGATTCCCACGATCAATAAACCCTCGCCTATCCTAGGCAGGAGGAATCTGTAACACGCCTGACGAACGCGCGCACATTCCCATCTCAATGGGGTGACGAAAAACACCCTACACTTACCTTGTAATGTTTGTTTTGATGTATTCTTCTATCTTCTGTTTCTTTTTTATGGTTTGTGAGCAGTTTTATTCTTGTTAGGGAATGAGAAGGGTTATTATTGAAGTTATGTTTCTCTTTATATTTTCCTTTACCCAATACCTTATCAATTGAACTCCGCCTAAACTTCATGCAAGCCCTCCGCTAGGCACCATATCCTACCATGATAGTAGTGATTATTAATTGTGATCGGTTGCATTTAGTTTGGCGGAGGCAAAGGTCAAGAGACAAGATAGGAAGGACAAGGAACAATAAGTCGGATTTCGCGCACAATCGCTGTTGGATATATGTATGCCCTATAGTCCATTATATGTATAGTGGATGCTTAGACATGTATATATACAAATGACTTTCTTGCTCGACATGATAGTATGCTATCTGGTTGTAGTTTATCTTAACATGTTTACTTGATTGTATTATACTGTTCATTTCATACATGTTGATAAAGCCCTCAGGATATTTGCTTGACTTCCATGACTATGATGGAGATCATACTAGTGGGGAATGTGTAGTTTATAAGCATATCCTAGAATGTTCCTAATCGAAGGTATATCGAGACAGGATATCGATATTCCAGAGTAGACTAGCGTATACGTTTCTTGACCCAAATGATAGGCAATGGATGGTCCCATATCCATTGGTGTTATGACATCGAAGATTGTATAAGGGTGCTCAATGGAGACTGGGTACACTGAACGGACTCACCGAGAACTCCTATATGGTATTATGTCTATCATAAGATAGAAGTTCTCAGGTGACACTGGTACAGGTTAGTTTGTAGACCCAAGATCGTCATAGAGTTTTGTATGTTCTCCCACTGTGCTTTGATTTCCACCCTACCACGGTTCTACTGAGTCGTGCAAATAGGTGGCTTTTGGGTACAGTCCCGAGACACATGGAGGCAATGAGCGATAGGAGGGGTTTCGTTTTTCCCGGTATTGGGAGTTGATGTTGTGCTATGCGCGATTGGCTTTGACTCGTCCCTGGCCAGAGCTGATGAAATTTACTGATAACTGCTGTCAGTAGTTTCTCGTTCGGTCATAGTCCATATCTGCATGACTTATTAAATTATTAGGGCTTGAAAATTTCATCCTTATACTTGATATGCAACATATCAGACGAAGAGACTGGACTGTACGGTAAGTGTTTCCAGTTGGCTCGACGGGAGTTTTGACAGGTTCGCTTGTTTTTCTTCTGATCGCTCAATACCCGGGTGGCCGTTACGTTTAGCTGACTGCTTGCGGCTTGTGGGTGTTTGATATGATTATCACTTACTTCCGGCGTATTGACGAGTCATAGAGTCCCGCACATGAGTTTTCTAGCTCAGGAGAAACGATGTGGTGTGCATATGAGATATGCGCGGGAGCTCGATTAAATGTGTGTGTATGATACCGTATTTTAGTCGGGCTTTTTTCTATTGGTCGGGTCATATGTAATATGACCGGTTTATTAAATCAAGTGTTGATTTAATATAAACTTTTACCTCACTTTGTTTAAACCTTTTTCTACTTTGGATGTATGCATGCATGTATGCATATATATATTTATACGTGGACGTGATGATGTGAATGCACACATACATGCATACATATTTATCATGGTTGTTGATACATTGGAGATAGCAATGCAAGACTCACATGGAATGAATATCTATATATATTTATTTATTGAGAAAAGAAAAAGGAAATTCAACCATGGTTCATTGTTTCTACACCCTCCTTCACATAACCATGAATTAAACCATGATTTAATTTCCTTAGTTGCTTTAACTCATTTGAAAAATATCTAGAAATTTATTTACCATGGTTTATTGAGAGTGTGACTCTCATATATATTATTTTCTTTTTCTCTTTTTATTAAGAGACTATCACAATATTCAGCTCAAGCATTGCCTTCTTCTTCTTCCTCCTATCTCATGCTCTCTTGAGTTTTCTATTGAGTGAGGAACTTAAAAAAAAGGATTTTTAAGTGAGAATACAAACCACTTCACAAATCTATTCTACTCTAGCCTATTGGTGTAGCTTGTTATGCTTCATTCACACTAGTTTTGTGAAGCAAAGAGTTTGAGCAAAGATACTCCGGGTGGATCATCGTAGACGACGAAGGGCCTTCAGCGGAGTTGATCCAAGTTTCGAGTGGAGCTATTGGAGTCCAAGAGAGTGAAGGAGTTGACTATAAAGGTTGTGATTTCTTTTCACTTAGGTTTATACTTCTTTTATTATGCTTTACCCTAATCTCTAGTTCGATTAGGAGTTTGTTTATATTAGCCCTTTAAAATTTTGAAAAGCTCGTTACTTTATATTGCTGTAACCTAACTAGATGAGCTACTACACACTAACATGGTATCAGAGCCTAGCTAGAGCTTTAGGGTAACCCAGACGGTGTTTAAAAACTTAATCGGACATGAAAAATGTGATTTTTACATGCTCACTGGAATTATTTTCAAATGTTGGAATTTTTTGGTTTAAAAATATCCAGAAAATAGTGCAGAGTTTTCTGTGGATCCCCAAGAAGAACGAGCGCCTAACTCGACACAACGACCACGGAACCGTGGCCAAATCAGGCATTTGCGGCGGTTCCGCGGCGCCGTTGGTGAGGCTTGGACTGTGCCTTCTTGTGCTGATCAATGGGTACATGCTGTGCTCTCTGGGAATTTTTAAAATAGGTTCCAGTGTTGAGATCTATGGATTCAGTGGGTATGTTGATGTGTTGATTGATATATTTAACGTCGTTTAATCTTTTTTTGAATGTGATATAATATTTGGATTCTACGCTAATTAGTTTTGAGAAAATTAATTGGTTATTTGTAAATCTAACATTTCGGTCTCGTTGGATATCGGGAATCTTGTTGAATTACCCGATCTCTTTTGAAAAAGTGTTTTCATTATTAAGACCTAAATGTAAGATCTACAGTGTTAGCATGAAATTAGAGGTATATGATATTTCAAGAAGGAAAAGTGCAGATTCCAAATGTTGTAGTTTTTCATTTCTCTTCTGCGACCGTAAGTGTAATATGTGGTGTATTGCCGGTTCCGTTGCTATACGTCAACGAAAATTGGGATACGCATATTTAATTACGTTGATGACATGTGATGTTATGTGTTGCTATGATATGATGTATAGGATCGTCGTGATTGAATGGCCGGGGGTTTTATGTAAGATGAGAGTTTTTCTTTTCATTCATGTAAAAATCTTTGTATGTAATATTTTTTTATTGGGGCACTTCCAGGTTGAGGATGATGCCACCATTGATATATATTATTTACTTTTCCGCATTAGGATAGACCCAAGGAGGGGAGCACGAGTGACCGGGTTCTGGAGTTCAGTGGGAGGCCATCTCGAGGAGTCGAGATCGGGTCTCCTAACTCCAGAATTGGTAGGTTCACTTTCCGCTCTCGTAGGGGTCTAGGGGTGTTGGCTTGTCTATTCATCATGAACGTGGAATCCATATTTTCTATTGTAAGCTAAATATAAAATACGGACTTCCTAGTATATCCTATATTTTCATATATATGTTTCTGCTGCTGATTATTCTGTGATGAGATTACTTAATATCTGAGACGAATGCAATATTATTATATATATGATATATAATAAATGCTGCTTATGTTTTTCATCTGCGCTAGTCCCGCCCCGCTATGCCGTTAGTTAAGTAACCTAACGGTGCATAACGGGACAATGTGGCGAATGCGGATGACATAAGTGTACGTTCTATTTTCGTTTCTTTTCTGTGATGGCGTAGGAACTTAAATTATGGGACTACATTAATAAGATTAATGTGAAGAAAAAGAAATCTAAAGATGTTGTAGAATCTGATTTGAAACCCACTCGGCCTTTTTTTTTATGAAAAAGCAAGTTTCAAAAGATGCGGAGCTTAAGCCACTCCTTTTCTAAACTATTTAGATTCTATAATGAGATCAAGTTCAAAGCGTTAAAGGTTTTCATAAAAACCATCCGCAACCCTTCGTCATTTTAGAAAGTAGAGTACTTAGTATTCGTGCTATGTATGTTGATCATATTCAAGGCGTAGTGTACGGTAGCCAAGTGATGTCTTCCTACAAAGCATATGATGCAATTAGTTAGGACATTCATGTGATTATGTTGATCATAGTCAAGGGTCATATGGGTGGGTCTAGTTAATCATGAAATGACGGATAGAACTTGACTAGTGCTTATGATATGTTGACTATAGACAAGGTCATAAGCAGCTAGGGGTAAAAACCATATCGGGGGTTTCAAGAGTTGAAATTTGCAATCAGATTGTATACCTTCTATATGATAGTTGGATCCCGATCCCACTATGAGTAAGAGTTACTCTCAGGAGATTTTTGCACTTTACAATTAGCTAATCCAGTGGGTGTCAAGAAAGGTGTCAACGGGGTTATACCTCTGGGAAAACGAGGTTTATTTTAATTAGGTCCGTGCGAAAGCACGGGGAACCTCTCTCAAACTACCGACATTGGCCTGGCTGACCGGTTACCGAAACTGTAGAATGTAATTAATCCCGGCTAGTTTTCTTTTTGAGGTTGTAAAAGAAAATTTGATAAAAGCAGCGGGAGAAATCGATTAGAAAAGATAATAACCAATCTAAATCTTTGCAAGAGCATTTCGCTGAGTGTTTTCTTTTCTCTCTCCTAATGGCAGATACCTATGACGGGACTTAAGGTTCTGCTAGAGAAAAACAAACTGACAGGGCCGAATTATAAAGAATGGCTAAGCAAACTGAACATTGCATTCACATATGATAAAGTATCATATGTCTTCATTGCCAAAGCCACACCCATCTCAGGTCCTGAATCATCTATTTCAGATAAGGAGATCCGAAAAATATGGGATATTGATTGTGACATGGCCAAGTGTCTCACGCTTTCTTCTATAGATAATATACATCAGAAGCAGTATGAGAAGATGGATGTTCAATCCATCTTTCTCCATACAAAGGAGTTGTATGGAGAGCAATCTCGGGCTTTATGCTACGAAGCATCTCGAAAGCTGTTTTAGATGCGGATGGCTTCTGGCACATCAGTAGGTGAACATGTCTTGAATATGATTGGACTTATAGAAGAACTTGAGGATCTAGGATGGACCATGAATAATGAGCAATATACTGATATTGTTCTACAGTATCTCCCCCTGTCTTTGCTCCATTCATTGTGAACTTAAATATGAACGATTTGGAGAAATCACGGACTGAACTTCTCAATATGTTGAGAAGTGCAGAGAGAACGCTCAAGACAGCGAAAACTCCCGCTCTGCTTGCTGGGCCATCTTTCTCTTCCATCCCAAAAGCCAAGGCCAAGGGCAAGAAGAAGAAGAAACCCACCAAACTGAGAGGTGAAGTTGAAAAGGCGAAGGGGAATGACAAATCCCGGGCCACAGGAAGTGGAAAAAGAGAATGTTTTTTCTTCCACAAGTCGGGACATTGGAAACGCAATTATGCTCTGTATCTTGCTGATCTCAAGAAGAAGAAGAAGCATGCTGATGCTTCCGCTTCAGGTGTGTTTGTAACTGAACATTGTTTTTCTATAAACTCTACATCTTGGGTATTAGATACCGGTTCTGGTTCTCACATCTGCAATTGTTTGCAAGGATTGAGAAACAGTAGAGTTTTGAAGACAGGTGACCATACTCTTCGGGTTGGAAATGGTTCCAATGTACATGTTGTATCTGTAGGAGAGTATCATCTGAGGTTGCCTTCGGGATGTATTTTGGTTTTTGAACCCTTGTTACTATGTACCTAGTATGCTATATAATATAATATCTGTTTCTTTGTTGGAAAATGAAGGATATTATTTTGTGTTGCAAAATAATGTTATGAACATTAACTTGAATCAACGGTTGATTGGGTATGGTACACTAAATAACGGTATTTACGTCCTAAACCAATACACGGTTTTCAACATACAACATACAAATAAAAGAAAATTTTCTGATATAAATGAAGTTTTTCTTTGGCATTATAGATTTGGTCATATTAATGAAACGAGATTAAACAAGCTACATAAAGATGGATATTTAAATTCTTTTGAATATAAATCTTATGCGACTTGTCAGTCCTGTATCAAAGGTAAAATGACCAAAACTCCATTTACTAAACACGGAGAAAGAGCTACAGAACTCTTAGGCCTCATACATAATGATGTATGCGGACTAATGTCTACACATCCTAGAGGCGGTTTTTCATACTTCATCACTTTTACTGAAGATTTCACAAGATTCGGACACGTGTTTTTATTAAAGCATAAATCTGAAGCTTTCGAGAAATTCAAGGAGTACAAACTTGAAGTAGAAAAACAAACAGGCTTAAGCATCAAGAGACTTCGATCGGATCGAGGTGGAGAGTATTTGAGTACAGAGTTTTCTGACTTCTTAAAAGAGAATGGGATTCTCTCTCAGCTCACTCCCCTTTACACACCACAACACAACGGTGTGACAGAACGGAAGAATTGTACCCTATTAGATATGGTACGGTCCATGATGAGTGATGCTGAGTTACCGCTTTCCTTTTGGGGAAATGCATTGGAGACGACCATGTATCTGTTAAACAGGGTTCAAACCAAGACCGTGTCTACCACTCCATATGACATGTGGTGTGGAAAGAGACCATCTCTTAAAAGAGTTAGAATATGGGGTTGTCCAGTTTTTGTTAAAAAGCAGAATCCAGAAAAACTCGAGACATGATCGGTCATGTGTAAATTTATGGGATATCCAAAACATTCTTATGGATATCTATTCTACCATAAGAAAGAACAAAGAGTGTTTGTTTCTCAACATGCCACATTTTTAGAAAATGAAATTTTGACAAACAGTATTGATGGCAATGCGGTAGAACTAGAAGAGGTTCTAGAGACACAAATTACTCAAGATGAATTGGTTGAAACTGATGTTGCAGTAGAACTTCAAGAACCTCAGCCACTCCGGAGATCTAGTAGAACTTCTCGCCCACCGGAGAGATACTATGGGTTTCTCATTGATGGTGATAGAGAAGATTGCATCATGGATGATGATGACCCTACTAGTTTTCAGCAAGCTATCATGAGTGGTGACTCAGTGAAGTGGATGGATGCCATAAGATCCGAAATGGAGTCCATGTACACCAACAAAGTATGGAATTTGGATGTTGCACCTCCAGGGATAAAACCCGTAGGTTGACAATGGATATCTAAGAGAAAGATTGGTGTAGATGGACAGGTGGAGACCTATAAAGCAAGACTTGTAGCGAAAGGTTTTCGTCAAAGACCAGAATTGGATTATGATGAAACTTTCTCTCCAGTAGCAATGCTTAAATCCATTCGGATTCTACTTGCTATTTCTGCTCACTACGATTATGAAATCTGGCAGATGGACGTTAAAACTGCATTTCTAAATGATGATTTAGAAGAATGCATTTTTATGGATCAGCCAGAGGGCTTCATTGACAGTGGGAGCAGTGAAAAGGCATGTAGGTTGCTTAAATCCATTTATGGATTAAAGCAGGCATCTCGGAGCTGGAACATCTGTTTTGATGATACAATCAAAGAGTTTGATTTTGTCAAAAATATAGATGAACCATGCATTTATAAGAAGATTGTAGGGAGTACTGTCACATTCCTCGTATTGTACGTGGATGACATTCTCTTGATAAGAAATGATATTCCTATGCTACAATCGGTCAAACTATTCTTATCACAAAGGTTCTCCATGAAGGACCTGGGTGATGCCTCTTGCATTTTGGGCATTAGCATCTATAGAGATAGATCCAAGAGGTTATTAGGATTGTTCCAATCAAAGTACATTGACACCATCCTAAAAAGGTTTAGTATGGAAAATTCCAAGTGTGGTTCCTTGCCCACTTGCCATGGAATCACTCTCTCCAAGGACTTCTAACCGAAGACTGATGAAGAGAAAGCTCGCATGAGCATCATACCCTACGCTTCAGCCGTAGGATCTATAATATGCGATGTTATGTACTCGCCCTGATGTAGCTTATGCACTAGCTGTAGTAAGTAGGTATCAATCCAACCCAGGGGAGAAATATTGGATAGCAGTGAAGAACATTCTTAAGTAATTGCGAAGGACTAAAAAATTGTTCTTGGTGTATGGTAATGGGGATCTCCAAATGGAGGCCTTTACCGATTCCAGCTTCCAAAGTGATAAAGATGACAACAAATCTATCTCGGGGTTTGTATTTACTCTCAATGGAGGGGCGGTTAGTTGGAAAATTTCCAAACAGGATACCATTGCAGACTCCATGATGGAAGCTGAGTATATTGCTGCAAATGATGCTGCCAAGGAAGCCGTCTGGATGAGGAAGTTCATCGTGGAACTAGGAGTAGTTCCAACCATTATTGATACAATACTATTGTATTGTGATAATAATGGGGCTATGGCGTTGTCTAAAGAACCCAGGTCCAATCAGAAGTCCAGACACATCCTGAGGCGATATCATTTGATCCGGGAGATAGTAGATCTCCATGAGATCGAGATTTGGAGAGTAGATACAAAGAATAACACTGCGGATCCACTCACCAAAGCCCTTCCACAGCCGCAACATGAGCGACTTTTTGAGATGTTGGGTATGAGATACGCCAATAATTGGCCTTAGTGCAAGTGAGAGATTGTTGGATATATGTATGCCCTAGAGGCCATTATATGTATAGTAGGTGCTTGGATATGTATATATACAGATGACTTTCTTGCTCGACATGATAGTATGCTATCTGGTTGTACTTTATCTTAACATGTTTACTTGATTGTATTATACTGTTCATTTCATACATGTTGATAAAGCCCTCAGGATATTTGCTTGACTTCCATGACTATGATGGAGATCATACTAGTGGGGCGTGTGTAGTTTATAAGCATATCCTAGAATGTTCCTAGTCGAGGGTATATCGAGACAGGGCATCAATATTTTAGAGTAGACTAGCGTATACGTTTCTTGACCCATATGATGGGCAATGGATGGTCCCATATCCATTGGTGTTGTGACATCGAAGATTGTATATGGGTGCTCAGTGGAGACTGGGTACACTGAACGGACTCACCGAGAACTCCTATATGGTATTATATCTATCGTCAGATAGAAGTTCTCAAGTGACACTGGTTCAGGTTAATTTGTAGACCCAAGATCGTCATAGAGTCTTGTGTGTTCTCCCACCGTACTTTTATTTCCACCCTACCATGGCTCTACTAAGTCGTGCAAACAGGTGTCTTTTGGGTACAGTCCTGAGACACATGGAGGTAATGAGCGATAGGAGGGGTTTCGTCTCTCTTGATATTGGGAGTTGATGTTGTGCTATGCACGATTGACTTTGACTCGAAATCCCTGGCCAGGGCTGATGAGATTTACTTATAAGTGTTGTCTGTAGTTTCTCAACCGGTCATAGTCCATATCTGCATGACTTATTAAGTTATCAGGACTTGACGATTCCATCCCTATACTTGATATGCAGCATATCAGACGAAGAGACCGGACTGTACGGTAAGTGTTGCCAGTTGGCTCAACGGGAGTTTTGACAGGTTCACTTGTTTTTCTTCTGATCGCTCAATATCCGGGTGGCCGTTACATTAAGCTAACCGCTTGCGGTTTGTAGGTGTTTGATATGATCATCACTTACTGTCGGCGTATTGACGAGTCTTAGAGTCCCACACATGAGCTTTCTAGCTCAGGCGAAACGATGTGGTGTGCATATGAGATATGAGCGGGAGATTGATTAAATGCGTGTATATGATACCGTATTTTAATCGGTCGTTTTTCTATTGGTCAGGTCGTTTGTGATATGACCGGTTTATTAAATCAAGTGTTGATTTAATATAGACTTTTAGCTCACTTTTCTTTAAACCTTTTCTACTTTGGATGTATGCATGCATGTATGCATATATATATTTATGCATGCACATGATGATGTGAATGCACACATACATGCATACATATTTATCATGCTTGTTGATACATTGGAGATGGCAATGCAAGTCTCACATGGAATGAATATCTATATATATATTTATTTATTGAGAAAAGAAAAAGGAAATTCAACCATGGTTCATTGTTTCTACACCCTCCTTCACTTAACCATGAAATAAACAATGATTTAATTTCCTTAGTTGCTTTAACTCATTTGCAAAATATCTAGATATTTATTTACCATGGTTTGTTGAGAGTGTGACTCTCATATATATTATTTTCTTTTTCAATTTTTATTAAGAGATTATCACAATATTGAGCTCAAGCATTGCCTTCTTCTTTTTCCTCCTCTCTTATGCTCTCTTGAGTTTTCTATTGAGTGAGGAACTTAAAAAGAAAGGGTTTTTAAATGGGAATACAAACCACTTCACCAATATATACTACTTTAGCCTATTGGTGTAGCTTGTTATGCTTCAATCACACTAGTTTTGTAAAGCAAAGAGTTTGAGCAAAGATACTCCGGGTGGATCATCATAGACGATGAAGGGCCTTGAGCGGAGTCAATTCAAGCTTCGAGTGGAGCCATTGCAGTCCAAGAGAGTGAAGGAGTTGACTACAAAGGTTGTGGTTTCTTTTCACTTAGGTTTAGACTTCTTTTATTATGCTTTACCTTAATCTCTAGTTCGATTCGGAGTTTGTTTGTATTTTCCCTCTAAAATTTTGAAAAGCTCATTACTTTATCTTGTTGCAACCTAACTAGAGGAGCTACTACACACTAACAATAGCAAATACCGTGCTTAAATACCATAATCCACGTTGTTGCCGATTACCCTAACGTCAATAGTCAACTTAGGCATAAAGCAAAGCTTATGGATTTTCCTAACCTAAACTAACCTAACTGTATCTCTAACAAGTGTTATCTTGCATATACAAAACACTTAGAATAAAATAGAACTTTTCTGACTTTTGACTTAACTCGTGAGAATAAGAACCGAAAACGTACCATCTCCCTATGGACGACTCGTACTCATCACAGCTAGCTACACACAACGCTATCTTGATTACGGTAGCTTTAAACTTAATACGACATAGAAATCCCTAACAATTATATCATAAAACGTCCGATTAATATATGTGTATCAAATATACGTGTTTACTCGAACTCCAGAATGTATCACCATATGCACCGACACGTATCATCATACATACTCTACATAGTTTTGCCTGAGCTGGAAAAGCTCTGTGTGGGACTCTAAAGACTCAACAATACCCTGGCAGTAGGTTAGGATCACATCCGTAACCCATAATCACGTCAGCGGTACTATCTGCACGTAACGACTACCTAGATATTGATCGAAGGAAAAGTCAACAAGCAAGTTCATCCGAACCCAACAGAGCTTATCAGTGATAGTCATCGTACAACCCGGTCTCTTCGTCTAAGAGTCTCGTATACCGAGTCTGGGAGGTGGAAACCGTCAGACTACCAATAACCCGATAATTCGCGCTGATGTCAGACTCATAACCGTCAGAGATAAAACTGATAACACTTATCAGTTCATCTCAACCGCCCTAGTCAGAGACTTATGGTTATAGCCAATCAAACACAGCGCGACATCAACTCCCTATACCGGGAGAGATAAATCTCTTCGATCACTCACTGCCTCCATATGCTTTAGGACTGTACCCAACTAAAACTTGTATGCACAGCATTTTAAAGCCGTGGTTGGGTAGTAATCAAAGTAAAGTGGGAACACATACAAGACACTATAACGATCTCAGGTTTACAGACTACCCTGTACTCATGTCACCAGAGAACTACTATCTGACAATAGGTTGAATACCATCTAAGAGTTATTGGTGAGTTTGTTCGATGTACTCAATCTCTAATGAACACATGTATATAATCTTTGGTGTCAAACTCCAATGGCTGTGGGACTAACCATCGCCCCGGTCGGAGTCAAGAAACATATACACCAATCTACTCTGGAATATCGATACCCAGTATCGATACTCCGACAACTAGGAACATTTAAGGATATGCTTATGGACTACCCAGGCCTCACTTATACCAGCATATCATAATCCTGATAGTCAAGTAAAGATCTTATGCGGTTTATCAACATGTATTGGCCATACGTACTAACAAATAAAATATATACACATGTAAGATAAAGATAAACCATATAGCATACTATTATATTGATTGAAGCAGAAAAACCATGATATATTATGCGTTCTACTTGTTCTATTTGTTCTACTTACCGCAATCAAGTCGGTTCGCATGTAGCTAGCCAGTTAAGTATGAGTCGTCCACTAGGAGATGGTTCGTATTTTCGATCGTGTTTTAGATGAGTCAATTAAAGAATTTATATGTTTGTTCAATTCTATCCTATGTATTTATATTTTATGTTCAAAAGAACTTGTTAGGGCTAGGATTGGTTAGTAGAGTTAGGAATTATTCTTGTGCTTGTCCATTGCCATTCTTGAAATGATGTCGGGATAATCGAAAGTAGCAGGGATTAGGAGAACATAGGAATGGGATTTGCGAGTTTAAACAAGCTTTCCAATGTTAAATCCATTCCTAGTGCCCATTATCCGTACGTTACTTGCTCTTATTTCCAACCCTAGGCCAAACATACACCACCAAGTCTACACTTAGGTCACAACTATATGACACATTGTAGCGCTCCAAAAAGAATTCTCGACTTAGGTCGTGGCTATATGTTACTTATAGCGCTCTTAAAAGAAAGGGTTGTATTTGTTTGGTCTAGGTTCACTTCAATATGTTTGGCGAAGAGAAGCACAAAGAATTTTTCCATCCCTCATACTAACTTCCTTTAGCACTGACAAGTGAGTAAATTATTCATTCGGTAAAAGAAAAATAAAATAAGAAGAGGAGAAGAAAGAATGGAAAAATATGGTTTTACAAAGATAACAAGCTAACTACTTGGGTTCTCACCTAAGTAAGAGACTCCATTGAGTATCATGTCTTGAACATACGAATTAGAAAAGAAGAAAAAAGAAAAAGAAAACCAACAACTAATTTAATAACAAATAACAAAAGTTAAACTAAGAAATAAAAATACATGCAAGAAATTAAAGATACAAGATATAAAAAAATCCATCTTCATTAATTTTCTACTCAAAAAGCTCTCACTACAATTTTCATGGAGAATAGTTGAAGAGAAAGAAGAACAATACACTAAACTACATTAAATCTAAGAAAAGAAAAAGTATCCATGGTTGAAGGCAGAGGAGTGAAACCTTAGGGCCATATTCTTGGGCCATAAAAACTTACAAAACTACCCCTGAAAAATGGTCGCAAGGTGCCACGTAACGGCCGAGGTTCCGCCGCCCAAACCTACTTTTAGCCGCGGATCCATGGTCGTTTGGAAGAATTGGAGCCTCGTTTTTTCTGGTTTTTTTTCATGTTGCTTTGTTATTCTGTTTGACATGTTCAAAATTGGAAATTGGTTCTAAAATATTCTCAGATTTTTAATGGTACAAAATGACAATTCTTTTATACATTTGGCCTTTATCTCCCTCGATCTCCGCGCACCTTATTTCTTATGCTGCCTCTCTCGTGCTCTGTGCTTGTCCGAGACACGAATGACCGATGTATTCATCTTGTCTCTTGAACCGGTAGACACCATTTAACGGGTGTGGATGGCCGGAACCCAGATTTTATCTGCTTTTGACAGATGTTCTAGATTTTGTATTAACTGTAGAGATTTGCGTGATTTACGTTATTCTAGACTGGGAACCTATAATTTGTAATCATGTAGCAAACACGGATCAAAAGCACCTACCTATATACAAACGAGCGGAAGAATGGACAGTATTAAAGGTAATATTTTGGTGTGAACATATATCAAGTAAGATTGTTCTGTACATATACACAACTACAATAATTTCCACTAGGGCATACATATCTAACAATCTCCCACCTGTACTAAGGCCAAATATTGTAGTATCGTATACCCAACATCTCGAATAGGCGCTCAAACTGTTCCTGAGGGATGGCCTTAGTGAATGGACCCGCCGTGTTTTCCTGTAAGTCCACGTTACCTCTCCTGGTACTTACGGGCTTGCGGAAATGATGAAAAACGATTTTCAATAGGTGGTAACATGGACTCAAAATACGGATCTTTGTTAAACAACTAACTAACAAACCTAACAAGAGTTTTACCTACTCGGTTAGGGGGTTATACCTTCCTTGAACTCCTTCGTCTTCAACTCTTTCCGGTGTACGGATCGGCCTCACCTCGTCGTCTCCTTGCGCCGAAGATGGATCCACCTGAAAGCTTCTACCTTTGGCTTCTTCTTCGAACTTGAAGAAACTAGAACACTTGGTTTGCTAAACCTTGTGAACTAGGATGAGTAGAGAAGTGATATGGGTTTTCTTTTATCTCTAAGGCAATGTTTCTCAACTCATGAGAGGGTGTTGCCTTGAGCTAGAGAGAGAGCAACAGGAAGAGCAAGAGGGAGAGCTCAAGCAAGAAAGAGAAATGAAATGAGAGAATGAGTAAGTCTTTTGCCATCCAAGCTCTCATAATCCAAACCCATGATTACTCATAATAGTAATTGAGTATTATGTGATGGTTCAAGTCAAAATGGCCATATCATTTCATACACTCATTTTGCAAAAATAAACAAGCAAGCAAAAGTCTTTGCCATGAAATGATAGCCACTGTAATGATGATGGTCAACTAGTCCAACCTAGTCAACCGGTCAACAAAGTCAACAAGTCAACAAAGTCAACCCCTCATCTCAACCATGACACAATAATACTTAATTAATATTATCATTAATCATATTTCTTATTCTCATTAGGGTTTAGCAAAATCCAATGGTCAACAGTCAACAGTCAACAACCCCAATGAGAATCCTCTGCCTCTGTCTCTCTGTCAACTGTGCATACACACCCGCATCCGCGTTCCGAGGAACACGAATACAAACGAGATAAAACCAATTCCAAAATGTACACTAGGATCTGGCTTAAACCAAAGCCCGCTAGTGTTAACTGTCCGGACACTAAATGTGCACTAGTGCACGGATGTGACCGAACCCTGTCGCAAAACCATGCGACCTCTACTCTTTTGCCAAAACGCGAATAGCTTTCTGTGTGGGACTCTAAATACTTGACACTACGCTGGCAGTGGGTTTAACCACAGACCAAAAGAGGCACTAGCTGTGCGTAACGGTCCCCAGATAGATGCCGACAAGAAGACGGACGAGGTGAAACCCATCTGAACTCCTACTGAGCCTGAATGTGACAATCTCTGTACAGTCCGGTCTGTTCGTCTGATACATCGCATGGCGGGCCTAGGGGCGGTAAACGTTAGTCCCCTAATCGCGGTACAAGTCGGGTCGGAGTGTAGCCCAGAACACCCTGAGATAGCACTGGAAACCTACCAGTATATCTCGCTTGCCCTGGCCAGGGACTACTCGTTTAATGGCTCTCCTAGACACAGCGCGATGTCAACCCCCAATACCGGGAGAGACGAATCCTGTCTAACCGTCACTGCCTCCAAGTGCTTCGAGACTGCTGATTGAAAGAATTAAAGTTAACCGCAATGAAGACGGTGTCGCTATGCAGCTAGCCGGTTGAGCACGGGTCGATCCACAGGGAGATGGTTGTATTTCCGTTCTTGTCTTAGACGAGTCAATAAAGAATTTGTGTATGTTTGTTCAATCTAACCTATGTGTATTATTTGCAAGTATAAAGTTGTTAAGAAAATATACGAAAGTGTAAGCTAAAGATATCCGTACTCAAAACCTTTGAGCCGAGTCTTGACCAATTGAAGCTAGAGCAATCGGCAACAACGTGGATTAGGGGATTTAAGCGTGGTATTCGTAGAATCCGGCTTATTTACCTTTGTCCTTCCGTTCTTATCTCTTGCTTTCGCCTCCGGCCAAACCGAACGCAACCGGTCGCGGTTAGGAATCACCGTTACCTTGTTAGGGTAGGGTGCCTAACGGAGCGCTTGCGTAAAGTTTGGGCGGAGTTTAATGGAAAATAACGGGAAAAGAAAACAAGTAAATAAACGTTAACTTACAATACCGTATTGATTCTTAACAACGATAATTACAACCATTAACAAAATGAACAAAAAAGAGAGAACAAAAAGAAAAGGGAAAAGAAAAGATTACAAGTAAGTAAGTGCATGAATTTAAATTGCAAGAAAGTAAAGCAAGGTAATAAAAAACAAGTAATAAAAAGCAAGAAAGAAAACTAGAAACTAGAACTCAAGACAAGCATGGGATCAATAGCCAACCCTTAAACTTGCAAGCTCAATCAAGAGGTTGCAAGATCAAGAGAAGGGTAAAGAACTCATGTGAAGTGAAGAACTAATTCCATAAGAAAATACGACCCTTGAGATCAATAAAAAACTCTTAACCTTTCAAGCTCAATGAAGAGGTTGAAAGATCAAGAGAAAGCAAAAATCTCAAGGGGAAGTTAAACAAAAGAGAATGATACAAAAACCCTCATCTTCATTGATCTTCCACTCAAAAAGCTCTCACTACAATCTTCATGGAGGAAAGATGAAGAAGAAGAAGAAGAAGAACTAAAACTAGCAAAAAGAGGCTAAAAAAACTTAACACCTTGGCTTAGCTCAGATCTGGGGTATTTATAGGAAAGGAACTGGAAACCTAGGGAAAGAATATGCCTCTATATATAAAGTCCAAACTACCCCTAAAAAATGACACAGAGAGGATCCTATACGGCCGCGGAACCGCAGCCTAGACCCCCTATTGGCCGCGGTTCCGCGGCCATCTTAGTGAGTTGGGTCATGGTATTTTGTCGTATTCCCTCGTTTACTTTTTCCTCGTGTTTGAAAACTTCAAACTGCACAAAATCTTCCAGAATATCTTCAGAATTCTTAGTCCCAGATTGCTTTCTTTTCTTTACTTTTGACTTCTATCTCCCTCGAACTCCGCGCACCCATTGATTCTTATGCAGTCCCCCTCGTGCTCTGTGCTTGTCCGAGACACGAATGACCACTGTCATATGTTTTGTCTCTGGAACTGGTACTCGGCACTGGACGGATATGGATGACCGGAACCCGGCTTTTATCTGATGTGGCAGATGTTCTGTATTTGGTGCAACTGTGGAGATTTTGTCTTGATTTGCAATATTTGGACTGGAAACCTGTACTCTGTAAATATGTAACAAACACGGATTAAAAGCACCTACCTATAAACACACGAGCATAAGAATGGGCGGTATAAAATGCAGTATTCTGTTATGAACAAATATCCCCAAACTTAACTTTTGCTCGTCCCGAGCAAAACCAATTATTCACAAAATTAAAAATCCTAACCGCACTTTCGCAGGGAACGCGATTGCACTGAGCGCGTGCAACAAGCCGTTAAACCTCTAGGTGTCCCTAGTAGGAGGAGTGTTGTCTCCTGAGGGTTTTCAGCGGATTACACCCACAAAATCCCGTCAAGCTAGTGTCATAAGTTAACATTGATTCTACTCCTACAGTTTAGTATTTATATTAGAAATTCTATCATCCTAAGTTAGAAATATCCAACCCTTATTTTTCACACCTCCTATCTATTTAACCTTAGGTCCTATACGTTCCAAAAAAGTTTAGAAAGATGTTGGTTCTCCTAATTTTTCCTTGTAAAGTGCGGCCTCAAATCAGGGATTTTTATCAACTTTACAGAAAACACAAGTCTTATTCTTTATTTCTATCTTTTATCCAAACATCGATTGTATACCCCTACGTGTGTGTGTATTTGCACCCCTACACTCAAGAATTCAATTCAAGCTATAATTCTCTTGCCCTAATACCTAATACTACTTCTTTTCATTAAGGATGGACGGATTTGCTCACGCACCTTTCATGCGACTATTAATGCTTCTTGAGGCACTAACGGCCGATTACTGAATGTGTGAACTTTAAAGCGTAAATAGCAGTATCCAAGTCTTGACTTCATTCTATTTTTCTTTTTCTTTTTCTTTTTCTTTTTCAAGACCGGATATATTTTTCAATATGCTCTTTTTGGTGTTTAGCTTTAAATACCGTTTTTTCTTTCATACTAGGCTTTCAGGCAAGAGTATTTCTAGGTATCTTCTACTATCTCAAGTTTCAAGGTGCGTGTAAGTGCAGTTTGTAGGGTATATACTTTCTAAATTTAAACTCAAGAAAAGAAACTATTTTTCAGACTTATCCTCCAGCAAAGCATCTATACTTTCCCTTCATCTTGACTTAACTCAAGAACTGAACTCAAGATTACCTATTTCTCAAAAAAAAACTGTAAGAATGTATACTTACCAAAGTTAGAAAGAATGAGAGTTATTTTTAGGGTTTTCAATTCTTAAGCCTAGAATTTAGTTATTTCTAATATATCAACTAAACTTTCAGAATAAAAATCTAAGTTACCCTATTAGCTAACTTGACGACAAAGTCTTTATATTTTTGGAAAATTTTCGATTTTTATGGGTTTTTAATAAGGTATGCAAATGCAAAATATACAAATGAATGCGAAGGAAGAAAGCTTACCGAGCACACCCCCAAACTTAAACTTGACAGTGCCCTCACTGTCAGGCTACACCAAGAGTATCAAAATTGTCGGCGCTCCCTAGAAACAAATTATATACAAAACAAAAAGGAAAAAAAAATATATACAAAAAAGGTGTCCCCCCCAAACTTAAGTAAAACAGTGTTTCCACTGTTAAGCGTTGAAATTCAGGAATAGGGGGAAAAGAGAACAGTATCAAGCTATACAAGGCCTTACACAGGCCAAAAGTGAGCACTAACCATTCAAAGATTTTATCTCTATAAAGCAGTGGCTGGTGAAAGAAGGCGTAGAGAAAAGAGATGGAGAATACGCGAGACCGTATGGAGATAGAAGTGGGATACGGTCTCGGTATATGAGAAGAAGAATGGCGGAAGGGAGAAAGAAGTGGAATACGAACTTGAGGGTGGAAATGGATTGAATAAATTAGTACAATCTGCGATGATCGATGTGAAAAGATGGATTGTACTAATTTATCAATATGGCGAGAAATTGGGTCAAATCCCTCAAGATTCGTGAGAAACCATGGGTACGCCGAACTCGGTAAACCAGACATACGAAATGGAAGTGATACGGTTTCTTGCCAGGTCGGAACGATGGAAATGATGGAGGGAAGTGGTTGAGGAAGGTTACCGGTTAAAGGTTCCGGAGGGTGTACACAGTCAATGAAAGGAACAGGATGAATTGGAAAATCCGACTCATCAATTAAAACTGGTTCATCCTCAAAACTATCCTCAAAATTCAGCTCATCCATGCATTTATCTTCAAAATCCAGACGCATATGGGGTTCGGGAAAAACATTTAATGACTCGGGATGATGAATTGGAGAGAAAAACTCTGCTAAATATACGGGTTCATCATCCAAAATATTCCCAGCGTCAATATCCTCAATCAAGTGAAAATCTATATTCTCAGACACCTCAACAAAAGCATGGATATCAATCAATTCAGGTTCTAAAGTGGAGGTGTAGAGGTCAAAATGTTTAGGAATGGTTTCACTTGGAAGGGACCCTTCACAATCAGGTAAATCAAACACTACAAAATCGCACAACTCATTATCTGTTCTATCTTTAATCAATGAATCGTTTGGAACATTAGATAGACATTCAAAACCGGAGTTGTGGGATTCAAGTTGAAACGGATAGGCTTGATTCAGAAGGGGGTACATCTCACTCTCTCCACTCAAATTCTCAACCTGTCATACCGCCTCTTCATACAATGGAAAATTTGGAGCTAGCTGGAAACTAGCTACCGGGTCAGTAGGTTGTATGAGAGCGGCCATGGACACATTCAAATCCATCATCCGTTAGCTTGACGCTACCCTAAAGTCTTCCAAAGACTGTTCCAGACTAGACATGGGTTGTGAAGGGGTTTCAGTAAAAGATTCAAAGTTGTTTGGATACTGAAAACTCCCAAATGGCGGTTCTGAAGCAATGTCAAGGGAAGGTGCAAAAGTAGGGTAGGATTGGTAGGAATTGAATGGGTGGACAGGAGCAGGATCAACATCTGGATAGGAAGGTGAATGGAATTGTTGATCCCAAGAATTTGAAGTGGTGAAAGGAGTGAAAGATCGGCTACGGGATTGTTCAATACGTTCTGCAATAGACATAGGTCTTGGAGTTGCAACATGACTCGAAGAAGGGGTATCAACATAAGAAGGGGTGAATGTTTGAAATGGTTGATACGAAGTGGATTGCGGAGTCAAATTGTTTGTCCTAGACGCGTCTATCCGATCTCTCAATGAAATTTTTGGCATGGATGGATCGTTCGAAGTTCGTCCAAAGCAAGAACTGTAAGAAGTAATGTCTGGTTGTGGGTACCAAAGTTCGACAAGAGTTTTTCGAGGTGGGGTACCCATGATATGAAAAGAGAAAGAAAGAAAGGAAGAGAAAAGGAGGGGAAAAAGAATGTGATTTTTTTTTATAGTTATATATTAACAAAAAGAATGAAGTATACACAAAAAGAATATGGACAAAAACAATCACGACACAAAAATACCACACACCTAATCGTTCTAGGGTTCACCTAGGTCAACTAGACCTGCTCCAGAACTTGATTGTCGAAGTAAAACTGTGTCGAGAAACGGGCTCAAGATATACTGATCACGAGGCCAGGTAAGTGCAGAGATAAGGGGAGGTTTTCCAACGCTTTCGCAAAGTTCCTTAATTAAATAACCCTTTCTCTTTTGGCGGTTTCGCCGTTAACACTTTCCTAGACACCCCGTAAACAATATACCGTTAAGCGAGATTCTAAACACAGTTAACTTCTCCTAGTGAGCGCGAAGTCCTTAAGGCTTAAAGTCTAGTTTCTTTTAAATTTTGTGCGGGTAAACGTTATGCTCAAGTTCGTGATTTGTGGGCCACGGAAAAGGTGATGAAATCCTTTACCGTATATTGTGGGGTTCGCTTGCCCTTAAGTCCGTATTAATGTATGCAATGCGCAATTCAATAAAAATTCTATAAAGAATCAAACAATCGTTTTTTAGTTTAAGCGCGGCACTGCAACAAATGCGAGTTAGTCAATTTTTAGCGTTTGCTAGCGAACTTGCAAAGAATCCTGCAAAGAATAGTATATTGGATGCGTCGGATTTGAGAAGAAGGTGTTAGTAAAGTACGTACCGTTAAGATTTTGGGTTAGGAAACCCCCGTTGAATCAAATCCGGTAAGCTTGAAAAGTTCGCTTGCACGGGTCAAACTACCCGGATCTTTAGCACTATACTTTGCAATCACCTTAGCTTTGAACGGACACTTTGCTCCCCACAATCGAAGTTTGCAAATCCGCAAAAATCTGCACTCTTGCCCACAAAAATAATCAAAAATAACAAAAAGATTTTTTTTTATTATTATAAATATATACAAAAAGAATATTAACCCGAATAACAAGAAAGAAAATACGCTACCGTCTCCCCGGCAACTGCGCCATTTGATTGAAAGAATTAAAGTTAACCGCAATGAAGACGGTGTCACTATGCAGCTAGCCGGTTGAGCACGGGTCGATCCACAGGGAGATGGTTGTATTTCCGTTCTTGTCTTAGACGAGTCAATAAAGAATTTGTGTATGTTTGTTCAATCTAACCTATGTGTATTATTTGCAAGTATAAAGTTGTTAAGAAAATATACGAAAGTGTAAGCTAAAGATATCCGTACTCAAAACCTTTGAGCCGAGTCTTGACCAATTGAAGCTAGAGCAATCGGCAACAACGTGGATTAGGGGATTTAAGCGCGGTATTCGTGGAATCCGGCTTATTTACCCTTGTCCTTCCATTCTTGTCTCTTGCTTTCGCCTCCGGCCAAACCGAACACAACCGGTCGCGGTTAGGAATCACCGTTACCTTGTTAGGATAGGGTGCCTAACGGAGCGCTTGGGTAACGTTTGGGCGGAGTTCAATGGAAAAAAACGGGAAAAGGAAACGTGCAAAGAAACGTTAACTTACAATACCGTATTGATTCTTAACAACGATAATTACAACCATTCACAAAATGAACAAAAAAGAGAGAACAAAAAGAAAAGGGAAAAGAAAAGATTACAAGTAAGTAAGTGCATGAATTTAAATTGCAAGAAAGTAAAGCAAGGTAATAAAAAGCAAGTAATAAAACGCAAGAAAGAAAACTAGAAACTAGAACTCAAGACAAGCATGGGATCAATAGCCAACCCTTAAACTTGCAAGCTCAATCAAGAGGTTGCAAGATCAAGAGAAGGGTAAAGAACTCATGTGAAGTGAAGAACTAATTCCATAAGAAAATACGACCCTTGAGATCAATAACAAACTCTTAACCTTTCAAGCTCAATGAAGAGGTTGAAAGATCAAGAGAAAGCAAAAATCTCAAGGGGAAGTTAAACAAAAGAGAATGATACAAAAACCCTCATCTTCATTGATCTTCCACTCAAAAATCTCTCACTACAATCTTCATGGAGGAAAGATGAAGAAGAAGAAGAAGAAGAAGAACTAAAACTAGCAAAAAGAGGCTAAAAAAACTTAACACCTTGGCTTGGCTCAGATCTAGGGTATTTATAGGAAGGGAACTGGAAACTTAGGGCAAGAATATGTCTCTATATATAAAGTCCAAACTACCTCTAAAAAATGACACAGAGAGGATCCTATACGGCCGCGGAACCGCGGCCTAGACCCCCTGTTGGCCGCAGTTCCGCGGCCATCTTGGTGAGTTGGGTCATGGTATTTTGTCGTATTCCCTGGTTTACTTTTTCCTCGTGTTTGAAAACTTCAAACTGCACAAAATCTTCCAGAATATCTTCAGAATTCTTAGTCCCAGATTGCTTTCTTTTCTTTACTTTTGACTTCTATCTCCCTCGAGCTCCGCGCACCCATTGATTCTTGTGCAGTCCCCCTCGTGCTCTATGCTTGTCCGAGACACGAATGACCACTGTCATATGTTTTGTCTCTGGAACTGGTACTCGGCATTGGACGGATATGGATGACCGGAACCCGGCTTTTATCTGCTGTGACAGATGTTCTGTATTTGGTGCAACTGTGGAGATTTTGTCTTGATTTGCAATATTTGGACTGGAAACCTGTACTCTGTAAATATGTAACAAACACGGATTAAAAGCACCTACCTATAAACACACGAGCATAAGAATGGGCGGTATAAAATGCAGTATTCTGTTATGAACAACTGCACCCAATTACTACCTGTTTGCACAACTCCTTTTAGCCGTGGTAGGGTAGTAATCAAAGTACAGTGGGAACACACTCGAGGCGAAGTGATAGTGTCAAGTCAGTGGACTAAGCTGTACTCATGTCACCTGGGAACTGATAACTGACGATAGGTATAGTACCAACCAACAGTTCCCGACGAGTCCTATCCAGTGTACTCATAACCTAACGAGCACCCGCATACTATCTCAAGTACGACGTACTGACGGCTGTGGGACAGACCGTCTCCCACACTGGGATGAGAAGAGCATATGCTAGTCTACTCCGGAGTATCGATTCCCTGTCTCGATAGTCCTACGACTAGGGACCTGCATAAGGATGTGCTTGTGGATTACCCAGCCCCCACTAGTGTGACTGCCATCACAACGGTGGTAATCAAGCAAAGATCGTAAGGGCTCCACTAATGTGTATAGGTGATATACTAAAATAAACACATGTACACATTAAAGTAGAAACAAACCAAGTAACATACTACTATATTGAGCAAGATTGTCTATACAAGGTGAATATCCTAAGCTTCCATTAAGTAATATACAAACTAGTATGATACAGTAATGGCCTCTAGGGCATATACACTAACAATCTCCCACTTGCACTAAGGCCATGTACTGGCGTATCGAAGACCTATCATCTCGATCAGCCGCTCGAACTAAGTTTAGGGTAAGGCCTTTGTGAGTGGATCAGTAGTGTTATCTTCCGTAGAAACTCTCCGAACCTCGATCTCCTGGCGACCCACGATCTCCCTGATCAAGTGATACCGCCTCAAGATGTGTCTGGACTTCTGATGGGACATGGGTTCCTTTGCTAAAGCTATAGCCCCGTTGTTGTCGCAATACAGAGGTATTGGATCAACAATGGACGGAACCACCTGAAGTTCAGTTAAGAACTTCCTTATCCAGACGGCTTCTTTTGCGGCATCTGCAGCAGCGATATATTACGCTTCCATCGTCGAGTCTGCAATGGTTTCCTGTTTGGAACTCTTCCAACACACCGCCCCTCCATTGAGGGTAAAGACATAACCCGACATGGACTTGGAATCATCCTTGTCACTCTGGAAGCCGGAGTCAGCAAAGGCCTCGATCTGGAGGTCTTTTCCGCCATACACCAAGAACATCTCCTTAGTCCTTCTCAGGTACTTGAGAATGTTCTTTACTGCTATCCAGTGTTTCTCCCCAGGGTTTGACTGATACCGGCTTACCACACTCAGTGCATAAGCTACATCTGTCTGGTACACAACATCGCATACATTATAGAGCCTACCGCAGAAGCGTAGGGTATAATAGACATGCGATCCCTTTCCAAATCAGTCTTGGGAGACATCTCTTTGGAAAAGGTGATCCCGTGACAAGCCGGTAGATTACAGTGCTTGGAATCTTCCATACTGAAACTTTTCAGTATGGTGTCGATGTACCTGGACTGTGAGAGTCCCAGCATCCTCTTGGATCTGTCACGATAGATCCGGATCCCCAGAATGTATGAGGCATCACCTAGGTCTTTCATGGAGAACCTGTGTGACAAGAACCCTTTGACAGATTGTAGCATAGGAATGTCATTTCCGATCAAGAGAATGTCATCCACGTATAAAACGAGGAATACTACAGTTCTCGCTACAAATCTACTATAGATGCATGGTTCATCTGGATTTTTGATAAAGCCAAATTCCTTGACCGTCTCATCAAAACAGATGTTCCAACTCCGCGATGCCTGCTTTAGTCCGTAAATGGACTTAAGCAACTTGCACACCTTTCCGCTGCTCCCACTCTGAATGAAACCCTCTGGCTGGTCCATATAGACAAACTCCTCTAAATTTCCATTTAGAAAAGCGGTCTTTACGTCCATCTGCCAAATCTCATAATCGTGGAAGGCAGCAATGGCAAGAAGGATCCGAATGAATTTCAGCATAGCTACTGGAGAGAAGGTCTCGTCATAGTCCAAACCAGGTCTTTGACGAAAACCCTTTGCTACCAGTCTAGCTTTATAGGTCTCAACCTGTCCATCTACACCAATCTTCCTTTTCAAGATCCACTTGCATCCTACGGGTTTTACCCCATCTGGAGCAACGTCCAACGTCCATACTTTGTTGGTATACATGGACTCCATTTCGGTCCGCATTGCATCCAGCCATTTTATCGAGTCAACGCTCTGAATGGCCTGTTGGAAGCTAGTCGGCTCATCATAATCAATGATGCAATCCTATCTATCCCCGTCTATGAGAAAACCGTAGTATCTCTTGGGCGGATGAGACTTCCTACTACTCCTGCGGAGCGGCGTAGGAATGTCATGTTCTTTTGAACCCTCTGGTTCTACTAAGCTTTCAATAATAGTCTGTGGTTATGGAATTTCTTCCAGTTCTATTTGCTCCCACTTGTTTCCTTTTCTAAGAACTGGTGTTCCAGAAAATGGGTATTACGAGAAACAATGATCTTTTGTTCCTCTGCGTAATAGAAAAGATACCCCCTGGAGTTCTTTGGGTATCCCACAAACTTGCACAGTACTGAGCGTGCCTCGAGTTTTTCCGCATGCTGCTTTTTTGACAAAAGCCGGACATCCCCAGATCTTCAGATATTGAAGATAGGGTTTCTTCCCACTCCATATCTCATATGGTGTGGTAGGCATAGTCTTAGTTGGAACTCGGTTCAAGAGGTATGCAGCTGATTCTAGTGTATATCCCCAGAATGATCGCGGTAACTCAGTGTTACTCATCATGGAACGTACCATATCCAATAGGGTCCGGTTCCGTCTCTCCGATACACCGTTATGTTGCGGAGTGTATGGAGGAGTAAGCTGAGAGAGAATTCCATTCTCTTTTAAGTAATCCAGGAACTCGGCACTCAAGTATTCACCACCTCGATCCGATCTCAGTGTCTTGATACTTTTGCTGGTTTGTTTTTCTACTTCATTCTTATATTCCTGGAATTTTCCAAAGGCTTCGGATTTATATTTCATTAAGAAGACATAACCGTACCTTGAAAAGTCATCCGTAAAAGTAATGAAGTAAGAATAACCGCTTCGCGCATGTGTAGACATTGGACCGCACACGTCGCTGTGTATGAGTCCCAAGAGCTCGCTCGCTCTTACTCCGTGTCCAGTGAACGGAGTCTTTGTCGTCTTTCCATTAAGACAGGATTGACACGTTGCATATGATTGATATTCGAACGGATCCAAATATCCTTCTGTATGTAACTTCGTCAACCTTCTCTCATTGATGTGACCCAGTCTACAATGCCATAGGAAAGTCTGATTTATTTCCGGAGACTTTCTTTTGTGTGTATTCTGGACATTGAAAATCTGTGGTTGGTTTAATACGTATATACCATTGCTTAATGTACCTGACCCAATCAGAACTTGATTAAGGTGAATGTTTACAACATTACTTACAAACGCAAATTCATAACCTTCTTTAGAAATCAAAGATACAGAAATGATATTACAAGTTGCGTTGGGTACAAAAAAGCAATTACGTAAAACAAAAACATGTCCATCTAACATTCCCAGGTGATAGTCCCCCACGGCCTTAGCATCCATGCTAGCTCTGTTTGCAACTTTGAGGGTCATGTCACCTGCCTTAAAAAACCTATGCTTTCTCAACGCCTGCAAAGAATTACAGTTATGAGATCCTGATCTGGTATCCAATACCCAGGAAGTAGAGTTTATTGATAGACATTTTTCAATAACATACACACCTGAAGCTGAAGCCGCAACTTGCTTCAGATCCTGTGTTCTGGCCTTCCAAGCCCTGCAATCTTTCTTCCAGTGCCCACTCTTTTGACAGTAAAAGCACTCTTCCTTCCCTACAAGTTTCCCCGCTATCTTTGTTGCTTTTGTCTTTCCCTTCGTATCCATTTTACTAACACCGCCCCTTGGTTTGGCGGGGCTTTCTTCCTCTTTCCCTTGGCTTTCGCCTTGGACCTAGAAGAGGAAGATCCTCCTACAAATAAAGTGGATGTTTCCCTGCCTTTCCGTAGGGTGCCCTCTGCACTCCTCAGCATGTTGAGGAGCTCTAAAAGTTCAACTTCCTTTTCTTGTAAGTTGAAATTCAGGATGAATTGGGCGTAAGTGGAAGGAAGGGACTGAAGAATCAAGTCCGTATAGAGCTCATTCTCCAACGTGGTCCCAAGGTCCGCGAGCTCCTCAATGAAGCCAATCATCTTAAGCACGTGTTCCGCTACCGATGATCTGACGGCCAACCTTGCCGAAAACAGCTTTTTCGACACTTCGTATCTGGCGATACGAGATTGCTCTCCATACAGTTCTTTTGTATGGAGAAATATGGATTCGAGGTCCATATTCTCATGCCTCCTCTGATGTTCATTGTCCATAGAGACAAGCACGAGGCACTTGGCCTTCGCGCAATCGATTTCCCAGGTCTTATGGATTTCCCTATCCGCGACACTGGTTTTGGGACCTGGGACAGGGGGAGCTTTGGTGGTAAGGAGATACCTTAACTTGTCATAAGTGATTGCTATTTTGACATTCCTGAGCCAATCTTTGTAGTTTGGCCCTGTCAGTATGTTTTCATCTAGTAGTAACTTAAGTCCGGTCATGATGTTTGGTCGCTGCAATTAGGAGAGAGAGAAGAAACACTTTAGCATGATGCTCTTGCAAGTTTAGAGTGGTTTTTAATTTGTCTAAACAGGATGGCTCCCACTGTCTCTCGAATCCCTCCTCAAACCAAAAAGGAAGAATTAGTCAGGATCAATCTCACCGTACAATACTTGCTTAACCGTTCGGCCAGGCTGGTGTCGGTACTTCGAGGGAGATTTTCCAACGCTTTCGTGAAGTTCCTTAATTAAATAACCTCTTTTCCCTGGGGGCGTAGCCCCGCTAACACCTTTCTAGACACCTACTTGGTTTATAGCATTGATCGTTAAGTGAGAAGTTTCCCGAGGAGTAGCATATACTCACAGTAGGATCGGGATCAAAATATCATTGTGTGACAAAACTGAAGGAATCCTACCAGAATCATCACACTCCAAATGGTATGCAGCGCTAGCAAGTTTCAGTTCTTTTGAAACTCCCGATGTAGATTTTTGCCCCCATGCTCTTATGACCTTGGCGTGAGGTCAAAATGTCATAAGTCACATGTCAAGTTCTTCCCATCATTATCCAGGTTAATTTGAACCCACCCGTACCTACCCTTGACGTAGGCCAAAATGGCAGTACGACTGTCTCAAACCAACACATTCTATCTATGCAACAGATAAATATCCGGCAGCTACCAATCACTATGCCTTGGCGTGAGGTCAAAATACATAGCTTGAATACTACCGAATATTTAACTGAAATGATGGAAGGCTACGGATGGTTTTGGCAAAACCGTGAACGTAGTGAACTTGATATGATCGATGGAATGAGATAGCTTTTAAAAGGAGTGGCTTAAGCTCCGTGTTTAAAAGTTCTTTTTGAAAAGAAACCGAGTGGTTTTGAAAGTGTTCCAACGACTTTTACTTGGTTTATTTTTCTTTCATTAATTTTAATGTGTCCCATCAATTAATCATACCATTGTAGAAAACAACGAAAATATGACGTACGCTTATGCCATCCGCATTCGCCACGGGGCCCCGTCATTACCCGTTAGGTAACTTAACTAACGACAGAGCGAGGGCTGGACTAGCGCGGATGAAAAACATAAACAACGCTTAAATAGATATCATATATAGATATACTCATTCGTTACATGCAATGATAGCCATTCCAGATCACAGATGAACACATTGGATATACTAGGAATCCGCAATTCGTACGAGCCTGTAACGAAAAGCGGATTACACGGTCACGATGAATAGCCAATACCCCACCCTAGACCCCTACGGGTACGGCAAACTACCCGCCAAATATCCGAAGCGGAGCAACCTCCCTCAACGACGTGAGTAGGCCACTCGGCACTTCGAGATACCCGGTAGTTTGTGCACCCCACCTTGGGTCTATCCTAGGAGCAAAAGCAGTAAAAAGAAATTATACAATGACGGCTACAACCCCGACCCGGTTGTGCGGCCAAAAATAATATTACATCAATTTACATATTACATGAATTGAAAGAAAAAGAAAACTCTCATCTCACAACCCCCCGGCTATTCATCCGCGACAATCCAATGAATTCATATACACATACCATCAACATTACAGATCACAGATATGTATAACCCCTACTAATCGACGTATAGCGATTAGCAGACGTTCAATACATATAACACATCACAGATATATACCCGTCAGCTTAAGTCTTTAGAAGTTCGATCAAAATACGGATTTTCTGTTAGTTATATATATGCCCTAGAGGCCATTACTGTACATTGGATGTATATTGTAGTGGATGCTGGGACATATATAGGGAGGACTTTCTTGCTCGACATGATAGTATGCTATCTGGTTACTCTTTGCCTTAACGTGTACACTAATTGTCTCTATGTTACATGTTGGTAAAGCCCTTAGGATGTGTACTTGACTACGTGGACTATGATGCGGATCATACTAGTGGGGACATGGTAGTCTATAAGTACATCCTTCAAGGTCCCTAGTCGTGGGTGTATCGAGACGGGGCATCGATATACCAGAGTAGACTAGCGTATACCTTCTCGACCCATACAGATGGGCGATGGATGATCCCATATCCATTGGTGTTTGACATCAGAGATGATATACGGGTGCTCAGTAGAGACTGGGTACACTGGACGGACTCGCCGAGAACTCCCAGATGGTATTATACCTTACGTCAGATGGCAGTTCTCTGGTGACACTGGTACAGAGTAGTCTGTTGACCCGAGATCGTCATAGAGTCTTGTGTGGTTCCCACTGTGCTTTGATTTCCATCTTACCACGTCCAAGAGGGCGTGCAAAACGGTGGTTTTTGGGTACAGTCCCGAGTCACATGGAGGCAATGAGCGATAGGAGGGGATTCGTCTCTCCCGGTATAGGGAGTTGATGTTGCGCTGTGTTCGATTGGCTATAACCGGAAATCCCTGGCCAGGGTTGCTGAGATATACTGGTAAGTGTTACCAGTAGTTTCTCGAACTTTTATAGACCTCATATCGACACGACTTATCGAGCTATTGGGGTCTGACGTTTACCACCCCTAGGCAAGATATGCGACATATCAGACGATCAGACCGGACTGTACGGTAGTGTTACTGGTTGGATTCACTGGAGTGTGAGAAGGCTTGCTCGTCGATCTTCTGATCGCTCAATACCCGGGTGGCCGTTACGTTTAGCAGACCGCTTGCGGCTTGTGGGTGTTTGATATGATCATCACCTGCTGCCGGCGTATTGACGAGTCTTTAGAGTCCTACACAGAGGTTTCCTGGCTCAAGCGAAACGAAATAGGAGCACGTATGAGATATGTGCGGGACCGAGAATGATACCAGTATGTGATACTGTATTCGATTCTCGCGATTTGTGACATTGATCGGTTGTATGCGATATAGCCGGGATATCGGATCAAGTGTTGATTCGATAAGTTGTTACTGTTTATATATTAGTCGGTTATATGCGATATGACCGGATCATTAAATCAAGTGTTGATTTAATGATTTAATTCATAATTATATATTTGATATATTAGTTTACATTAACTAATATCGGTTCACTTAAAATGGATTTTCTCACTCGGGTGTGCACATTGTATATGTGATATATTTTTTGTGCACTTGATTGTATCATGTTTGATGATACATGTTAACTTGGTTAAGTGTAAAGAATTAAACCATGGTTAAACATATAATTAGGGTTTTATTTTTCCATTACTTATTTATTCATTTATTTATTTTTTTATACATTTTGGAAAATAAATGGCATAAAGAGAAAAGAATGGTGGCTTTATTTGTTGTTTTGTGAAGCTTCATGAAGCTTTGACCTAGTCCACCATTCTTGTCTCTTGCTTAACCCTAACCATCATTACTAACCATGGTCTATTCTCTACACTTAACTAAGGTTAAGAATATGATAAGAATGATTTTCTTTTTCAATTATTAAAACAAGACTTATCATCTTCTTCATCTTCTTCTTCTTCTTCACAAGAAGAAAAAGCTTGACCATCAATGGTGATTGATGAACAAGAGTGAGAAATCCAATTCTAAAGTCTGCCCACTTCCTATTTCTTCATTCTCTACCTCTTGCCAAGTAGTAGAGTGTGTTTCCTTCACAAGTTTTCTTGACTTGGTGAAGTTGGAGCTTGATCTAGCGATGCCTCGACGTAGATCATCTTCGGCACGAAGCCGACCACCTTGCCCGCCCATTTCTCCGATGTAGCCGACGCAAGAGCCCGGATTTCGATTTGGACAGCGAGGAGACTTCATTGCGGAGCTATGGAGGTGGAGAACCGGATCTACAAAGGTTGTATTTCCGTTCACTTAGTTAAAGTAGTTAACTAGTTTCTTTTTCGCCTAAACTTCTAGCCAACGATCCGTAGTCTAGGGTTTCTCGGCACCGTAATTTTTGAAACGGGCATGGTTGATGCCTTGTGAGACCCCTTTAGAGTACCTAGGAACCCTACAGTGGTATCAGAGACTAGCTAGTGCCTTAGGTGAAGTCTAGACGACGTTTGAATCCCGATCGAACCCGAAACCCCATTTTTCCCATGCTCTCTGTACTTTTTTCAAAACTGTGCATTTTTCCACATTAAAAATATGCAGAAAATTAAGCAGGGTATTATATGAATTACTGTGAAATACGGGGGCCTAATTCAATTAAACCACCGCAGAACCGCGGCATGAGCTTGGCATATGCGGCGGTTCCGCGGCCGTATGGTCTCCTCTTGCGTTGACTTTTGCACAGTAATTCCTATTTAACAGTGATGAGTTCTCTGGGTATTTTTAATTTTTATTCAAGAGTTGAATAATCTGGGATGTTTTGGAGCTTCGATGATTCGATCGGGTTTATCAGACTTTGTCTATTTGGCTTTCCGGATAAATTTTAGAATATGTTAAAAAGTTCGACCGGATATAAATACCCAATTTTTCCCCTATCGGGAAATTTCCAAGTGTTGGATCTTTCCGTTGTTTAACAACGTTCTAAGTAGTGCAAGTAACACAATGGACCCTCTAGAAGACAACAAACCTTAACTCGATTATGTGACCGTCTTGAACTGCCCTTTGAACCTTCGGGTTTAGGGCAGTACGGCGTGCCACATGTGAGGCGTTGGCTTGACCCTTCTACGGCTGGACCGTTGGTACTGAGGCACGAACTGAATGTTTTTAGACCTGTTTCATGTGTTGATATGTATCGGGAAAACTTGGGTGTTCGATTGTTCGATCGGAGAGTTTAACATTTTCTGCTTATCTGGAATGGGAGACAATAATTGGAATTCACAAGTAGTTATGAGATAACTGAATGAATGTTATAAACATAGTAGTTTAGTCTCAATTGATCGGTTGCCACGGGATTTTGATGTGATCAAAAGTCTGTCGCAATCACGTAGCGTACGCGGATACTCGCCGGGTAAACTTAATAGACAGCCTCACTCCATAGCCCCGACCAAGTGACTATAGGAGAACCCCGTCGCCGAAAGCATCCGTTAGGGTGCTCCCGGTAGCGGTGTTCCGCCTTGGTGCACTTCGTCGACAGTATCGGGGGTGCGACCGTCTACTGAAGTTTGCGACGAGTATTCGATCAGGATGTCGGGAATCTTGTTGAATTGCCCGACTTGATATTGAAAAGTGTTTTCGATAATGAGACTAAAATGCGGGGTTTATAATTGTTAGGCATGCGATGTCTAAAGAATTCATTTGGTCAGGCATGTGATGTCTGAGGTGGTTGCGGATTCCAACTGTTGTAGTTTTACAATTTCTTTTCTGTGACCGTAAGTGTAATATGTGATATCGCCGTTTTCGTTGCTATATGTCAACGACAATTGGGATGCGCATATTTACTTACGTTGATGACATGTGATGTTATGTGTTGCTGGATATGTTATATTGGATCGTCGTGTTTGAATAGCCGGGGGTTTTATGTGAGATGAGTGTTTTTCATTTTCATTCATGTAAAAACTTGTATGTAATATTCTTTTTATTGGGACACTTCCAGGTTGTGGAAGTAGTCACCCTTTGTATATTATTTACTTTTCCGCACTAGGATAGACCCAAGGAGGAGGGCACAAGTAACCGGGTTCTGGAGTCCAGTGGGAGACCAACTCGAGGAGTCGAGTGCGGGTCTCCTAACTCTAGAATTGGTAGGGTTGCTTGCCGCTCTCGTAGGGGTCTAGGGGTGTGGGTTTGGCTATTCATCGCGACCGTGGAATCTGTGTTTTATACTGGCTCGTATTGAAAACATGGACGTCCTAGTATATCCAATATTTCATATGTTTCTTCTGCTGCGATATCTGTGATGTGATCATGTGATGTTCTGTGATAGATACAGTATATAGTATATATGATATATTATATAGGCGTTACTTATGTTTTACACCCGCGCTAGCCCTGCCCCGCTCTGCCGTTAGTTACCTAACCTAACGGTGCATGAGGGGACATCGAAGCAAATGCGGATGGCATAAGTGTACGTCGTATTTATCTGTGATGTTTAGGTACTTAAATGATGGGACTTCATTAATGTGATTAATGAAATAAAAGAAACCTAAGATGTTGTAGAATCGAATTTCAAAAATAAAACAGGTAGCTACAGTTCTTGCTTTGCACAGCGGTATATACGATATATCTTGCACCTTATTCGATGAGGAAAGGACCGAGATCCCTTCACCGGGAGTGACTCCTTTAGCAATAACAGGCAGATGCTACACACTCGGTTTGTCTTTTGATTGCTTTTAAGAGTTCTGCTTTGCACAGTGATATATGTGATATATCCCGCACCTCATTCGACGAGGAAAGGACCGACGATCCCTTCACCGGGAGTGACTCCTTTAGCAAAACTAGAAAAGCCTCAAAAGCACTCCATTTTAAACTTTATTTGATTCTACAACGATATCAAGTTCATTACGCAATAGGTTTTCAGAAAAACCTGTCGTAGCCCTCCGTCATTTCAGATAAGTACTGGTTAGTATTCGTGCTGCGTTTGTTGACCTCTGTCAAGGCGTAGTGTGCGGTAGCTGATTAGCGCTTATCTGCATAAGCATATGATGTGATTGATTTAGGGTAGTCGTGTGACCTTGTTGACCTCTGTCAAGGGTCGTGCGGGTGGGTTTACTTCAATCAGGAAATGACGGGTTGAACTTGACTAGCAGCCTATGGTTTGTTGACCTCTGTCAAGGTCATAGGACGCTAGGGGCAAAATATTATCGGGAATTTCAAGTGTTGAAATTTGCAATGAGATTGCATACCTTCTATGAGATAGTTGGATCCCGATACCCGCTGCGAGTAATTGTTACTCCTGGGAGAGTTTTACACATTACAATTAGTCGATCAAGTAGGTGTCTAGAAAGGTGTCAACGGGGTTACGCCTCTGGGAAAATGAGGTTTACATTAATTAGGTTCGTGCGAAAGCACGGGGGACCTCCCTCAAAGTACCGACACTGGCCTGGCTGAAAGATTGGCGAACTTGTAGTGTGTAATTAATCCCGGCTAGTTTTTCCTTTTAGGGTTTGAAGGAAGATTTGATAAAAACAGTGGAAGACATCCTGATTAGATAAAATAATAACCAATCTATTCTTGCAAGAGCGCACGCTGAGTGTTTTCTTATCTCTCTCTCCAGGTAGCGACCATATCACGCCTTAATCAAGATAATAATACGGATAATTGACCGAACCCGCTTGTTATACTGAGCTGGGGAACGTTGGTCCCGCTCCAACTTATAATTGTTATAAGACAGAGCAGGAAATAGGGGAATACCAAGATTCCCGTGCCGCCCAAACGAAGAGAGTGCATGCTGATGCATCATCTTCGGGTGTGTTCATTTTACAGAACTGTTTCTCAATGTCCTTTACGTCCTGGGTATATGATACCAGATCAGGATCTCAGATATGTAATCTGTTACATGGGCTACAAATAGGTAAAGAACTGAGAACGGGTGATAAGTTTCATGAGGCAGAAAACGGGGCAAGTGTTGCAGCCAAGTCTGTTGGTCACTGTCACCCTGTATTGTAATACATTGATTCTGAACGAATGTTATTAGATACCGAACCTGATATACAAAATCATATCTGTCTCTTTATTAGTAAAGAAACGATAAAATTTTGTATTGTTGGATAATGTTTTGAACATTTCCTATATCAAAAGTTGATCGGTTCAGGCACGTTATCTAAAAGCATTAATGTTCTAAATCAAACTACAGTTCTTCGTATACAGAACACACACAAGAGGAAGAGTTCAGAAATGGACGGATCCTTCTTGAGGTATTGTAGACTAGGTCATATCAATGCAACCCGACTAGCTGGAGTTACATATAGATGCATATTTAAATTAGTTTGAATTTACATCTTGTGAAACTCGCCAGTCATGTCACAAAGATAAGATGACCATAGCTCTGTTTATTGGAAACAGAGAAAGAGTTAGTGAACTCTTGGGATTGATACGTGTTGATGTATGTAAGGTCCCCTGTCTACACATACCAGGACTGGTTTTTTATACTTCATTATATTCTCTGATAATCTCTCAAGATTCAGACATATGTACCTGTTGAAACACAAGTCCGAACCTTTTGAGATATTCACAGAATATAAGTTTGAAGTAGAAAACCAAAATACAGGTATAAGTATTATGTCCTTTGATGTGATCAAGGAGGAGAATACTTGGGCACGGAAATCCTGGACTATTCTAAAGGAGAATGAGATTCTATCTCGGCATTACTCCTCCGAATACACCACAGCACGATGGTATGTCGGGGCGGAGCTGATACACCCTATTTAATATGGTGTGCTCTATGATGAGTACTACTGAGTTACCTTTTTTCCTTTGGGGGTTATGCACTTGAGAAGCTGCATACCTATTGAATTAAGGTTCGAATCAAATCAGTGCCTACCACTTCATATTTGATATGATAAGGGAAGAGCCCATGTCTTAAGCTAGTTAAGATTTGAGGTTGTCCGGCCTATGTCTAAAAGCAAAATCCGGACAAGCTCGAGGCAAGGTCTGTTATGTAGAGCTGGAAAGGTTCCAGCTATACAAAATACAGCAGATGATTTGGTACAACCAAAGGATTCAGTAGATACCAACGAACCTCAGCCTTTCCGCCGATCTAGTAGGGTTCCTCACCCACCTGAGAGATACTTCGGTTTCTCTATGACAGTGGGAGCGAGGATTGCATCATGAGATGATGACCCAAGTAGCTTCGAGCTGGCCATTAGGAGTAAGACTCTGTAAGAATGGCTGGATGCTTAGTGATCTGAGGTGGAATCCATATACACCAACAAAGTATGGACTTTGGTTGCTATATCTGAAGGGTTAAATCCCCATCAGGAGCAAGTATATCTTGAGAAGATTACTTGGTGTACATGGAAAAGTTGAGACTTTCAAGGCTAGACTTGTTCAAGGTTTTCATCATCGACCAGGCGTGGATAATGATGAAACCTTTTTCTAAGTAGCTATGCTTAAGTCCATCCAGATCCTGCTTGCCACGGATACATACCATGACTATGATATCTGGTGGTTGGGTGTCATGACTGTTTTTCTAAATGATGTTTTAGAAGAGTGCGTCTATAAGTACACAGCCAGAGGGCTTCGTAGACAGTGGGAGCAGCGGAAACGTGTGCAAGATGATTTATAGGATTAAAGCAGGCATCGCGGAGTTGGAACATCTGTTTTGATGGATTAGTCAAAGAGTTTGACATCATCAAAATGGTAGATGAACCTTGTATAAACAAAAAGGTAGTAGGGAGTATGGTGGTGATCCTCGTAGAGTACGTAGATGACATACTCAAGATAGGGAAGGAGTTTCCTATGCTACGCTCAGTCAATCTCCGCTTATCACAAGGATTCTCCATATAGGATCAAAATGATACCTACTAAATCCTGGATTTTGGATCTATGAGATAGATCTAAATGGATGTTAGGCTACTCACTAGTTGTAGTGAGATGGTATCAGTTAATCCTGGGGAGAATCACTGGAAGGGTTCCAGTGTGATAAAGACGACTGAGTGTCAGTCACAGGCATTGTCTTTACCCTCAATCGAGGGACGGTATGTTGGAAGAGTTCCAAGCTAGATACCGTGATACACTAGATGATAAAGGCTGGATACATCGCTACTTAAGATGCTACCAAAGAGGCTGTTTGGGTGTATGTTGGTTCATGAGATGAACTATGTTCCTCCTATTGTGTGACAATGGAGTTGTGGCTTATGCCAAGGAACGTCCGTCCCATCAGTGATCCAGACATATTCTAAGGCAGTATCACCTGATCATGGAGATGGCTGATCTCCAGGGTGATCGAGGTTAGGAGAGTAGACTCAGAGGACAACACGGCGGATCCACTCACGAAAGGCTTATTCCCAGAGAGAGACTTTTATGGGATAGTTGAGTATGAGATACTTCAACCACTGCTACAGATGGCCCTAGTGCAAGTGGGAGATTGTTAGTTATATGTATTCCCTAGAGGCCATTACTGTACATTGGATGTATATTGTAGTGGATGCTGGGACATATATAAGGAGGACTTTCTTGCTCGACATGATAGTATGCTATCTGGTTACTCTTTGCCTTAACGTGTACACTAATTGTCTCTCTGTTACATGTTGGTAAAGCCCTTAGGATGTGTACTTGACTACCTGGACTATGATGCGGATCATACTAGTGGGGACATGGTAGTCTATAAGTACATCCTTCAAGGTCCCTAGTCGTGGGTGTATCGAGACGGGGCATCGATATACCAGAGTAGACTAGCGTATACCTTCTCGACCCATACAGATGGGCGATGGATGATCCCATATCCATTGGTGTTTGACATCAGAGATGATATACGGGGGCTCAGTAGAGACTGGGTACACTGGACGGACTCGCCGAGAACTCCCAGATGGTATTATACCTTACGTCAGATGGCAGTTCTCTGGTGACACTGGTACAGAGTAGTCTGTTGACCCGAGATCGTCATAGAGTCTTGTGTGGTTCCCACTGTGCTTTGATTTCCATCTTACCACGTCCAAGAGGGTATGCAAAACGGTGGTTTTTGGGTACGGTCCCGAGTCACATGGAGGCAATGAGCGATAGGAGGGGATTCGTCTCTCCCGGTATAGGGAGTTGATGTTGCGCTGTGTTCGATTGGCTATAACCGGAAATCCCTGGCCAGGGTTGCTGAGATATACTGGTAAGTGTTACCAGTAGTTTCTCGAACTGTTATAGACCTCATATCGACACGACTTATCGAGCTATTGGGGTCTGACGTTTACCACCCCTAGGCAAGATATGCGACATATCAGACGATCAGACCGGACTCTACGGTAGTGTTATTGGTTGGATTCACTGGAGTGTGAGCGGGCTTGCTCGTCGATCTTCTGATCGCTCAATACCCGGGTGGCCGTTACGTTTAGCAGACCGCTTGCGGCTTGTGGGTGTTTGATATGATCATCACCTGCTGCCGGCGTATTGACGAGTCTTTAGAGTCCTACACAGAGGTTTCCTGGCTCAAGCGAAACGAAATAGGAGCACGTATGAGATATGTGCGGGACCGAGAATGATACCAGTATGTGATACTGTATTCGATTCTCGCGATTTGTGACATTGATCGGTTATATGCGATATAGCCGGGATATCGGATCAAGTGTTGATTCGATAAGTTGTTACTGTTTATATATTAGTCGGTTATATGCGATATGACCGGATCATTAAATCAAGTGTTGATTTAATGATTTAATGCATAATTATATATTTGATATATTAGTTTGCATTAACTAATATCGGTTCACTTTAAATGGATTTTCTCACTCGGGTGTGCACATTGTATATGTAATATATTTTTTGTGCACTTGATTGTATCATGTTTGATGATACATGTTAACTTGGTTAAGTGTAAAGAATTAAACCATGGTTAAACATATAATTAGGGTTTTATTTTTCCATTACTTATTTATTCATTTATTTATTTGTTTATACATTTTGGAAAATAAATGGCATAAAGAGAAAAGAATGGTGGCTTTATTTGTTGTTTTGTGAAGCTTCATGAAGCTTTGACCTAGTCCACCATTCTTGTCTCTTGCTTAACCCTAACCATCATTACTAACCATGGTCTATTCTCTACACTTAACTAAGGTTAAGAATATGATAAGAATGATTTTCTTTTTCAATTATTAAAACAAGACTTATCATCTTCTTCATCTTCTTCTTCTTCTTCACAAGAAGAAAAAGCTTGACCATCAATGGTGATTGATGAACAAGAGTGAGAAATCCAATTCTAAAGTCTACCCACTTCCTATTTCTTCATCCTCTACCTCTTGCCAAGTAGTAGAGTGTGTTTCCTTCACAAGTTTTCTTGACTTGGTGAAGTTGGAGCTTGATCTAGCGATGCCTCGACGTAGATCATCTTCGGCACGAAGCCGACGACCTTGCCCGCCCATTTCTCCGATGAAGCCGACGCAAGAGCCCGGATTTCGATTTGGACAGCGAGGAGACTTCATTGCGGAGCTATGGAGGTGGAGAACCGGATCTACAAAGGTTGTATTTCCGTTCACTTAGTTAAAGTAGTTAACTAGTTTCTTTTTCACCTAAACTTCTAACCAACGATCCGTAGTCTAGGGTTTCTCGGCACCGTAATTTTTGAAACGGGCATGGTTTATGCCTTGTGAGACCCCTTGAGAGTGCCTAGGAACCCTACATTTTCAAGCCCCAAAATCTAATTTTTCTTTCTGTAAAATCTGGGCAGAAAAAACATATCCCAAAAATCCCAAAACAGCCCCAGAAAAACTCTGCAGGAAACCTTTTCCACGACCGAGTCAACTCGGCCGCGGAACCGCGGCGGGAGCATGCTCCCGCCGCGTTTCCGCGGCGCTTTGATAGAGTCGATGGACCAAATTTCTTGTGTGGGTTTTAAAAAGCCTGAGCCGATTTTTAGTGTCAGATTTATTAATTTTTGAACAGAAAACAGAATCGGAAGAAACTTGATTTTACGGGCGTGTTTCGCGACTTTTTCTTCGATCGAACTTCTAGTTACTTTGCTAACATGTTAGATAGTGTTTAACTAGGCTCTGATACCACTGTAAGTCCACGTTACCTCTCCCGGTACTTACGGGCTTGCCGAAATGAAGAAAAACGATTTTCAAGAGGTGGTAACATGGACTCAAAATACGGATCTTTGTTAAACAACTAACTAACAACCCTAACAAGAGTTTTACCTACTCGGTTAGGGGGTTATACCTTTCTTGAACTCCTTCGTCTTCAACTCTTTCCGGTGTATGGATCGGCCTCACCTCGTCGTCTCCTTACGCCGAAGATGGATCCACCTGAAAGCTTCTACCTTTGGCTTCTTCTTCAAACTTGAAAAAACTAGAACACTTGGTATGCTAAACCTTATGAACTAGGATGAGTAGAGAAGTGATATGGGTTTTCTTTTATCTTTAAGGCAATGTTTCTCAACTCATGAGAGGGTGTTGCCTTGAGCTAGAGAGAGAGCAAGAGGAAGAGCAAGAGGGAGAGCTCAAGCAAGAGAGAGAAATGAAATGAGAGAATGAGTAAGTCTTTTGCCATCCAAGCTCTAATAATCCAAAACCATGATTACTCATAATAGTAATTGAGTATTATGTGATGGTTCAAGTCAAAATGGCCATATCATTTCATACACTCATTTTGCAAAAACAAACAAGAAAGCAAAAGTCTTTGCCATGAAATGATAGCCATTGTAATGATGATAGTTAACTAGTCCAACCTAGTCAACCGATCAACAAAGTCAACAAGTCAACAAAGTCAACCCCTCATCTCAACCATGACACAATAATACTTAATTAATATTATCATTAATCATATTTCTTATTCTCATTAGGGTTTAGCAAAAGTCAATGGTCAACAGTCAACAGTCAACAACCCCAATGAGAATCCTCTGCCTCTGTCTCTCTGTCAACTGTGCATACACACCCGCATCCGTGTTCCGAGGAACACGAATACAAACGAGATAAAACCAATCCCAAAATGTACACTAGGATCTGGCTTAAACCAAAGCCCGTTAGTGTTAACTGTCCGGACACTAAACGTGCACTAGTGCACGGATGTGACCGAACCCTGTCGCAAAACCATGCGACCTGTCGCAAAACCATGCGACCTCTACTCTTTTGCCTAAAGGCGAATAGCTTTCTGTGTGGGACTCTAAAGACTCGACACTACGCTGGCAGTGGGTTTAACCACAGACCGCAAGCGGCACTAGCTGTGCGTAACGGTCCCCAGATAGATGCTGACAAGAAGACGGACAAGGTGAAACCCATCCGAACTCCTACTGAGCCTGAATGTGACAATCTCTGTACAGTCCGGTCTGTTCGTCTGATACATCGCATGGCGGGCCTAGGGGAGGTAAACGTCGGTCCCCTAATAGCGGTACAAGTCGTGTCGGAGTGTAGTCCAGAACACCCTGAGATAGCACTGGAAACCTAACAGTATATCTCACTTGCCCTGGTCAGGGACTACTCGTGTAATGGCTCTCCTAGACACAGCGCGATGTCAACCCCCAATACCGGGAGAGACGAATCTTGTCTAACCGTCACTGCCTCCAAGTGCTTCGGGACTGCACCCAACTACTACCTGTTTGCACGACTCCTTTGAGCCGTGGTAGGGTAGTAATCAAAGTACAGTGGGAACACACTCGAGGCGATGTGATAGTGTCAAGTCAGCGGACTAAGCTGTACTCATGTCACCTGGGAACTGATAACTGACGATAGGTATAGTACCAACCAACAGTTCCCGATGAGTCATATCCAGTGTACTCGTAACCTAACGAGCACCCGCATACTATCTCAAGTACGACGTACTGACGGCTGTGGGACAGACCATCTCCCTCACTGGGATGAGAAGCGCATACGCTAGTCTACTCTGGAGTATCGATGCCCTGTCTCGATAGTCCTACGACTAGGGACCTGCATAAGGATGTGCTTGTGGATTACCCAGCCCCCACTAGTGTGACTGACATCACAACGCTGGTAATCAAGCAAAGATCCTAAGGGCTCCACTAATGTGTATAGGTGATATACTAAAATAAACACATGTACACATTAAAGTAGAAACAAACCAAGTAGCATACTACTATATTGAGCAAGATTTTCTATACAAGGTGAATATTCCAAGCTTCCATTAAGTAATATACAAACTAGTATGATACAGTAATGGCCTCTAGGGCATATACACTAACACTTAGAGAATGGACCCGCCGTGTTTTCCATTATATTTATTCTCTGAGCCTCAATCTCGCGGCGATCAATAATCTCCTGGATCAGATGATACCGCCTCAAGATGTGTCTGGATCGCTGATGGGGCCAGAGTTCCTTCGCTATTGTCGTAGCCCTATTTTTGTCACAATATAAGGGTATTGGATCAACAATGGATGGAACAACTCCAAGATCAGAGATGAAATTCTGCATCCAGACAGCTTCTTTGGCAGCATAGTTGGCGACGATGCACTCAGCCTCTATCGTCGAATCTGCAACGGTATCCTGTTTGGAACTCTTCCAACAAACTGCCCCTTCGTAGAGGGTAAACACATAACCCGATACAAACTTGCTATCATCGATGTCACTTTGGAAGCTTAAAGCTCTCCATTTGGAGTTCACTATTACAATACACCAAGAATATTTCTTTAGTACTTCTCAAGTCTTAAGAATATTCTTCACAACTGTCCAATACTTCTTCTCTGGGTTTGATTGATACTTACTTACTACACAAAATGCATAAGCTGCATCTTGTCTAGTACACAACATCTCATACATGATAGACCCTACCGTCGAAGTATAGGGTATAACACTCATGTGAGCCCTCTCCTCATCAGTCTTTGGAGACATCTCTTTAGAGCGGTTGATTCCTTGACAAGCGTGTAAATTACCACACTTGGAATCTTCCATACTAAACTTTTTTAATATGATGCCTATGTACTTAGACTGGGAAAATCTCAAAATCCATTTAGATATATCCCTATAGATAGTAATCCCTAGAATGTAGGAAGCATCACCCATGTCTTTCTTGGAGAATTTTTGTGAAAAGAAAAGTTTGACCGATTGTAGCATAATAACATCATTTCCTAACAGGAGAATGTCATTCATGTACAATACGATATGAGGAATATGACGACACTCCCAACAACCTTCTTATAGATACATGGTTCATCTACAATTTTTATGAAGTCAAACTCTTTGACTACAATATTAAAATAGATGTTCTAACTCCGCGATGCCTGCTTTAATCTACAAATGGATTTAAGCAGCCTGCACACTTTTCTGTTGCTCCCACTGTTGGTGAAAATTGGTGTAAACACATTGGAAGGTAAAATTAAAAGTTTTACATTAACACCAAAAAGATTTATAAATCATGTTAATTATTAATGAAATCAATTAACACTTAATTAATTTGAGGAGAATTATACCTTTGCGGAAAGTTGGATTTGTGTTTCGTTCGTTGTCCTAGCAATTCCAACTCCAATCAAAGAGACTTGATTACATATTAATGATTCCATTGCTTGCCTTCACACGAATCTCCAAGACCTATGAACTCTAATTAATTAATTAGCTAATCTAATTAATTAAAGAGAATTACTAATAAATAAGATAAACTAAAACGATTTTAATTTATTTCTCTCTAGAATTTTTGGCAAAAGAGAGTAGGGGGAGGCCGAAACTTTAAGAGAGAGAAAGGGAGAGGAAAATGTTAGGGTTAGGGTTTGTCAAATTAGAATCCTATATATAGGGATATAGTTTCTTAATTTAAATCCTCATAATTAATTAACTTATATAACTTCTTAAACAAATTAATTAATTACATTTTAATACATGTTGGGCCCATATAATTTTCGGCTCATATATGTGTACTTGTCACATATAATATTTCGTGCACATCAAATGTGCATTAATATTATTTTCTAAATACTTATATATATATATATATATATAATCGTTAAATTACTTATATATATATATATAATCGTTAAATTACTTATATATATATTCATAATATAATTAATACATATATATATATATATATGAATGTATTATTTACTCATCTAATATCATATATTATCTTGAATCGTTTGCCAAATCGCATTTGATGATTTTACCTTTACTTAATTAAATATCAAAAGTATATCAAATATACTTATTTGATTAAATCCTTTTGTATATCAAACATATACTATATGTTCTTTAGTTCATACTTCCATGTTTGGCAAGTAGGAGTTCACTTATGTGTGACTCTGGAGGCTCGACGTTTACTCAGCAGTGGATAATTAATTCGAACAATCCGAACAATTCGAACTAATTCTATAAGTAATAAAATCCATAAGTCTATAGAGACAATAGCTACGTATTTAGACTATCTATGTAAACTTTCGATGACTGGATTTGAATACGAAAATATTATCCAAGAAAATCAATAACTATTAGTGGCAACTACCGTACGATCCGTTCTCTTCATCTCCTTGTGCTCCTTATTTGGTTTAGGGCTCGGTAGTATTGTCAAACCTTAATAACTCAAATATCTATTGTGTTGATAATATCATGTAACCCTAAGATCAATCTAATAACAACTTATCATTTGATCTCTAGTACTCTGGCCTGAGATTTTAGGTCACTGATATATCGTATACTTCGGAACACTGTTCTCCATATACCGGAGAGACGAATTCCATTTTAACTCCTCACAAACTTTACATGTATTCGATCATACCTAACTACTACTGTTATTCATAGTATCAATAGAGCTGTGGTTGGGTAGTAACTAAAGTAATCTTTAGCACACGTAAGGTATAATGGCGAGTCTCTGGTTTAGAGACTAAGTCGTACCACTTATCACTCTATGAATTTTCATCTAACAGTTATGTATAATTACTAACTGGAAATTCAAAGTGAGTCTTTTTGTGTACTTATCATCTATAAGCACCTGCATACGATATTCTGGTATCACCACACCAGATTATTATGGAACAGTCATTACTCTCTAACGAGTAAGTATAGTATAAACTAGTCTTCCGGAGCATTGATGTCCTGTCTCGATACTCCTACGATAAGGAACATTTAAGAATATACTTATCGACTAGTCAAGTCTCATTATTATGATCTACATTACAATCCTGTAGTCTAGTATTATTCTACGGACTTTATAAGTAATCAATCATAAATAGAGTATTATAAATAAAAGACATATCAATAAAGAAAAACCAAATACGATATTATTATTATGAACGAGAAAGTTCTATACATGTAGGTTATAATTACAACTAATTACCTCTAAGGGCACCTACATCTAACAATCAACCACTTGCACTTAGGATCAATTATTGTGGTATCGCATACCCAACATCTCAACGAGTCTTTCAAACTACGGTTGGGAAAGAGCCTTAGTGAATGGATCTGCTATGTTATCTTTCGCATATACTCTCAATATATTTGAGTATAGCCTTCACAACAATCCAGTGTTATTCTCCAGAATTAGACTGATATCAACTTGCTATACTAAGTGTATAAGCCACATCAGATCTAGTACATAATATCGCATACATAATAGATCAAACTGCCACAACATATGGCGTCATATCCATACGTTTTCTCTCCTCATCTGTCTTGGGAGATATATCCTTGGACAGAGATATAACATGCCTAGCAGGCACATTAACTCATTTGGTCATCTTGGTATGTTCCATACTGAAACCCTTCATTATGTCATCTATGTACTTAGATTGGGATAGCCCAAAAATCCTTTTAGATCTCTCTCTATAGATCTTTATACCAAGTATGTAGGACGCTTCACCCAAATCCTTCATTCAGCACTTTTGTGATAACCAGATCTTTACTGACTATAATGTTGGTACATTATTACCCATTAGAAGTATGTCTTCCATATACAATATGAGGAACATGACATTACTTCCTACATCCTTGTTATAAAGACATGGTTCATCATCATTTTTTATGAAATCAAACCCTTTGATTACTTCATCAAAACAGATGTTCCAACTCCCAGATGCTTGCTTTAGTCCATAAATGGGATTAAGCAACTTGCACTCTTTACCGCTGCTCCTACCGACATCGAAACCCTATAGCTGTGTCATCTAAACGCTCTTTTCTAAAGTACCGTTTAGAAAAGTCGTGTTGACGTCCATCTGCCATATTTCGTAGTTATGATAAACAGCGATTGCAAGCATGATTCTGATCGACTTAAGCATCACAACTGGAGAAAATGTTTCGTTAAAGTCCACAACTGGTCTTTGACAGAAGCCTTTTTTCCACCAGTCTTGCTTTGAAGGTCTCCACCTTCCCATCTATAATGATCTTCTTCTTAAAGTCCCATTTGCTCCTAATAAATTTTACCTCTTCAGGAGCATCCTCCAAAGTCCATACTTTGTTGGAGTGCATCGAGTCAATTTCAGACTTCATGACATCTATCCATTTTTTAGAGTCTCTACTCTCCATGGCTTGTCAATAAGTGATAGGATCGTCATCCTCTATGGCACAATTTTCAATATCACCATCAATGAGATACTCATAATATTTCTCAGGTGCTCTATATTGCTTACCAGATTGATGGAGCGGTTCCGCTGGATTAGGTATTACTGGAGTCTCAGGTTCAATTTGGTCTTCTATGATTGTTTGTTCTTCTGGAACTTCTACCAGTTCTATTGCGCTCCCACTAATTTCTTTTTCAATAAATTCCTTCTCCAAAGAAGGTGGCATGTCTAGAAACAATAATACGTTGTTCCATTAGACAGTAGAATCTATACCCATGCGATTGCATTAGGTATCTTATGAACTTGCAAAGTACAGATCGTGCCTCTAGTTTTTCAGGATTCTGCTTTTTAACAAAAGATGGATGGCCCCGTATCTTAACAAACTTATGATTATGTATATTGCCCTTTCATAACTCATATGGTGGCAAGGGCACTGATTTTGATGAAACCTGCTTCAGTATGCATACAGCTGTCTCTGGTGCATATCCCACGAATGAAAGAGGTAATTCAATTTTACTTATCATAGAACATACCATATCCAATAGGGTACGATTCCTTCTTTTTGATATTCCATTATACTGCGGCGTGTAAGGTGGAGTAACCTGAAAGAGAATCTCATTCTCTTTTAAGTAACTAAGAAATTTTGTACTCAAATATTCACCTTCTTGAGCCAATCAAAGAATCTTAATATTCTTTCTTGTTTGGTTCTGCACTTTATTCTTACTTTGAACTTCTCAAATACTTTAGACTTCTACTTCATCAAGTATATGTGTCCAAAGCGTGATAGTCATCAGTAAAATTAATGAAGTAGGAGTATCTTCTTATAGCTTGTATAGACATTGGACTACATACATCACTATATGCTAGTCCGAAGAGTTCATCAGCTCTTTCTCCGCTTCTACTAAATAGATATTTAGCCAACTTACTTTAGGATTGCATGGCACGACAGCAAGGTTTCGGGAGGTATCGTCCATACCATTTTCAAAAAATTTCTGTACAAAACAATCCTAACCCTAGAATCTTAATTAAAGATTTAGAGAATACAATGTGTAAACTACTTTACATCTAAGTGAACTAGGAATACAACCTTTGTATACCGGTCATTCACTTCAATAGCTCCTTATAGTAGTCCCTTCGCTCCAAGTAGTGATTTTGTGGACTCTATAGTGGCTCCACAAGAAGAAAGCAACGAGCTTGCACGAAGTTTTCGAGGCCGAAGATGATCTACGTCGAAAAGATACTAACCCAAGCTACCTCTTCACTAATGTGGGATTAGTGAAGCCAACACCCTAATACCAAATTGCTAATCTAGTAGAGGATGATGAAGTAGGATTTTTGCTCACTTTAGAATTACTTTTCTCACTAATTTTATGCTTCTCTCAAAAACCTAGAGAGCTCTCTCAAGTGTTGAGGAAGAAGAAACAAATAATAAATGAGATAGTGAATGGCAACCATGGTTGAGAAATATATCATATAACTCATGTAGAGACTTAACCATGGGTTTAGATAATGGTTAGGTTAATAAATATCTAGTGTAAAACAAAACTAGTGGACTAAGTCAAAGGATTTCCAAGCTTCTACAAGCTTCATGCCATGTGACCAATGTCCAACTAATAATTGATTTAATTTAAATAAATAAACCCTTCATTATCATTATCATGGTGTAAGTCTCATACACCTATGTTGTATCTATCATCAACCATGACACATAAAGAAAACATAATTAATATATATCACCTATATATTAAGTGTGCACATGTGAGAAAAAGAAATGCTTAAGTGAGGTAATATTAGTTAATGTAAATTAATATATCAAATATATAATTATACATTAAATCATTAAATCAACACTTGATTTAATAATCTGGTTATATCTCATATGACCGACTAATATTATTTGTATCAATTTATCGAATCAACACTTGATTCGATAACCCGGTTATATGTCTCATATAACTGACCGATACAGTATCGACTTATCGAATCAACATTTTATTCGATAACCCGGCTATATCTCATATAATCGATCGATACCTTATATCTTAAGAATATAAGGTATCACAAACTCGTATTAATCTCGGTCCCATACATATCACATATGTGCTCCTACTTCGTTTTTCCTGAGCCAGTGAAACCTCTGTGTAGAACTCTAAAGACTCGTCAATACGCCGGCAGTAGGTGATGATCACATCAAGCACCCATAAACCGTCAGCGGTACTAGCTGGACGTAACGGCTACCCGGGTATTGAGCCATCAGAAGATCAACAAGCAAGTCTGCTCCCACTCCTGAAAAGCTTGTCAGTAACACTACCGTACAGTCCGGTCTTTTCGTCTGATATGTCGCATATCTAGTCTAGGGGTGGTAAATATCAAACCCCAGTAACCGATAAGTCATGCCGATGTAAAACTCATAACGGGTCGAGAAACTACCGATAACACTTATCAGTAAATCTTCGTATCAACCCTGGCCAGGGACTTATCGTTATGGCCAATCGAGCACAGCGCAACATCAACCCCTAATATCGGGAGAGAAGAATCCCCTCCTATCGCTCATTGCCTCCATGTGATTCTGGACTATACCCAAAAGCCACCGTTTTGCACGTTCTCTTGAACGTGGTAAGGTGGAAATCAAAGCACAGTGGGAATCACACATGACTCTATAACGATCTCGGGTCTACAGACTAACCTGTACGGGTGTTACCAGAGAACTGCTATCTGACGATAGGTATAATACCAACTAGGAGTTCTCAGCGAGTCCGTTCAGTGTACCCAGTCTCCACTGAGCACTCGTATACCATCTTTGATGTCAAACACCAATTGGTGTCGGATCATCCATCGCCCATCATATGGGTCAAGATGCATATACGCTAGTCTACTCTGGAATATCGATGCCCTGTCTCGATACACCCTCGACTAGGAACAATTATAGGGTGTACTTGTGGACTACCCTTGGCCCCACTAGTATGATCTCCATCATAGTCCTGGTAGTCAAGTACGCATCCTAAGGGCTTTATCAATATATGTGAGCAAGACAACATCACTTATACAAGTCAACATGTTAAAACAAAGAGCAACCAGATAGCATACTATCATGTCGAGCAAGAAAGTCCTCTCTATCTATATCCAAGCATCCACTATAATATACATCACATGTACAATAATGGTCTCTAGGGCATACATATAACTAACACTTACCTTTAAGACATGATTTGCAATTATCATATGAATCGAAGTCAAATGAATGTGGGCAACCATTCTTATGTAATTGCTTAAACCTTGTCTTATTTATATGGCCAAGTCTATGGTGCCATAAAAGAGTTTCGTACTTGTTCTTTTACGAGTATTGTACATGCTATAAACATTAACAAGATTTAATATATAATGACCATTAAATAAATTCCCAAAAGCAACTAATTCGTTATTATAATGAATTTTCATAACACCATTGGATGTAGCAAAAGAATAGCCGTCCTTATCCAATAAAGAAACAGCAATAATGTTGCATAACATGCTAGGAATATAAAAAACAGTCATTTAAAACTAAATTCTTGCCATCTGGAAGTGATAGATGATAATCTTATACTGTAACTTCTACAACAGTTGCTCCATTTACAACTCTGAGAATCATCTCTCCTTGTGTCAGCCTTCTATTTCTTCTCAGTCCCTGTAAACAATTACAGATGTGAGAACTAGAACCAGTATCCAATACCCATGAAGTAGGTGTAATTTGAAAACAATTTTCAATAACACAAATACCTGAAGATGAAGCTTTATCAAGCTTCTTCTTTTTTAGCTCCTCTAGATAGCTAGTGCAACATCTCTTCCAATGCCCAGTCTTATGGCGGTGAAAACATTCTTCTTCTCCAGGCTTTATTTCCTTTGTCTTGTCATTATCTTTTGCCTTCTTTATGTCTCTGTTAAGCTTCTTCTTTCTCTTTCTCTTAGCTTTTTCCTTGGTAGAGGAATAAAAACGCCCTATAAGTATAACAAAGGACTTCTCCTTCTCTAAGGATATCACAGCTTGCACCAACATATTGAGCAACTCTGAAAGTTCAACTTCCAGTTTGTTCATATTAAAATGCATTATGAATGGAAAGAATTGTTTATGCATGAATGTAAACAAAATGGGCATAAAGCCAATATTTTGTAAGCCCATGGCTTATGTGCAAAAATGAAATGACACATGAGCCATGGGATGGCTAAAATGTCATTTTTGTAAAGCCCAAGGGGCTATATGTAAATATGTAAGCATATAAAAGGCAACATGATGATGAATAAAGTAACACTTTTCATTCTCACAAAAAACCTAGGGTTTGTATCTCTTTCCCTTTTCTGAAGGTCTCAAACCTTCTTCTTTCTTTTGAATTAAATCAAGAGTTTTACTCTTCCTTTTCAAAAACAAACCACGAAACCCACAAAGGGGAACTTGGATCTGTCATCAGATCTCAAAAAGGAGAGATTTTGAGATCTCACATCTCTTGATCTTCAAGATCCAGCTAACAGAGGAGGAAGAAGAAGAACCACTTCCATTAACCCCAAAAACACACTCAGGAGTCCAACTCCTCTCTAATTTCTCATTCAAGAAATATTTTTTAGGCTAAAAGCCTCTTTTCCTCGCCGGCGCTCAAGCGCAGAGCGCCCGCGTGCCGACACGTGGCGCGCTTGCGCTCCAGCGCAAGCGCTCCAGCGCAAGTCGCCCCAGTACCGACACGTGGCGCGCTTGCGCTCGAGCGCAAGTCGCCCCCGTGTTGACACGTGGCGCGCTTGCGCTCAAGCTCAAGCGCTCAAGCGCAAATCGCCCCCGTGCTGACACGTGGCGCACTTGCGCTCAAGCGCCCAGCGCTCAAGCGCAGAGCTCCCACGTGCCGACACGTGGCAATCTAGCGCCTGAGCGCACAGCACCTAGGCGCACAGCGCCCAAAGTGCTGCCCCACGCATCTTTTGGATGTCTTTTCCCCTTTTATATATATACATGTATATCTATACATATGTATACACATGTACATACACACATACTCCATGACACTGTCCCTGTTAGAAAAAAATTTCTAACGGGGCGCTGCCCCGCACCCCGCAAGGGGGCTGCTAGCCCCCTGACCCCCAGCCCGCTATCCGGGTAGCGGGACCCCCGTAAAAACTCTGTGTGGCTCCCGATATATCCAAACCCTCCTTTCAAAACACAACACACGCACACTGCACATTGAGTTCGCATGACCAGTTTAACCCGTCAATCGGAGGTTCCCTCGCTCCAAAGGCGAGGGGTAATTAACGACAGCTTAGTTCGCGGCTACCGGAGATTCGGATCCCCACAATCATTAAACCCCGGCCTACCCTAGGCAGGGGGAATCTGTAGTACGCCTGACAATCGCGCGCGTATTCCCATCTCAATGGGGTGACGAAAAACACCCTACACCACCGAGACCTCAACCCTGCTCGCCTCCCCGACGACGACAACCTGCTCGTCGACTCCCTTCTCTTCTCCTCCATTCAACTCCACCTCTCCCCTCACTTCCCCACCGAGTCTCCTCTACACCTCCACATCACCGCAACCACCACCCAACACCCCAAACCCACCAAGCTTACCTGCACCCGAGCTCGGCCACCCCTGCACCCTCACGCCGGCAAGCTCCCCACCACAGCGTCGACTCCCCTGCACCCTCTGCGTCGTCAGCACCATCACCATCATAACTTCCCGAGCTCCACCACCTTTCTCCCCCCTCTCTCCAAAACCCACACCCAACCCTCGTTGCAACCTCTGCTGCCCCTCGTCGGAGCGACACCGCCGACCGTCGTCGACCCCAGCACACCCCGGGTGATCCACAGAGCATCCCCCTCCGCTTCCAGCGAAAAAGAGCCACCCCAGGACAACTCCGACGACGAACCGGAAACGCGAGCCGAGACCGTGAATCCAAACCGCGTCGTTCGTCGCGCGTTCGTGCCGCTGCCGCTGCCGTGCATCGCCAAAGCGACTCCAGGCAAGTACCCTACTTGCTACATGCTATATTATTTCCGTTATAAATTCAACCGCATTATTTCCCTGTTTGCGATCCATGAAAACCTTATATAACATAAGTGTTCGACGCAAGATCTGAATGAAAACCTTTCCTTAATTTGACGGAACTTGTTTTCATATTGTGGCCCGTCTGGCAATGAACCTGGTGTAGAAATTTCACTGAATAATATGACTGTTAACGACTTAAACGAACACCCCCAATTACACCCGTAAAAACTGGAAATTTCCCGCACCTGAAAATTGTTAAAATCACAATAAATTATGTACATATCGAAATGAGGCGTTCGAGGGCTCAAATCGAAGACGACTCGACGATCTATAACCCTGTTCAAGTTATTAATTATTTCTGTACTGAAATTATGACGAGAATTGGTTCGGAGAGCGGCTCTGGACTGCAGTCCAAAGCAACTCTGGTTATTGTTTTCTGTCCCGTAATCTTTACTACCTTGCTGTCTGAACTCGTATGTTGCGGAACCCTAAACCTTATCGAAGATGAATCTGTTAGATAAATAACGCAAGTGATTTCACCCTGTTTTATCGTCGTTTACTATTTAAACTGCAATTTAAAAGATCAGGACGTCTAGCAGTCCCAAACTGAAACAGGATTGACATACTAGTGTTAAACAGTGCATAACTTTCGACGTACAGACACGATTGGGAATCCGTCTGTTGCGTTGAAAACCCTAGATTTCATTCAACTATAGCGTCGCTAAATTCTGGTCCCAACTGGGATTAAAATGCGTTGCGAAACGGACATCCGATTCTGAAACCGGATTTCCAGCAGTGAACGCTTAAAATGAAATGTCCATATCTAGTGATCCTGAAACCTGATTAACGTTCAACTAATTTTTATGGTTAGATAATCAAAAACACTACTTACCCTCTGTTCATGGTTTCGCTATATTGTGCATGTATGATTTATGATAAATTATGCAAGTGGTAGGATACCGACATATGACATCTTAATCATGCCTTACATGCCATTTTCTTATCTCATCATATATATATGTCATTGCATTGGTAACCTAGTGATCATGTGCATTGCCCGGTGTTAGGTATTAGTGATGATTGTGTCAAGTACGTTAGTGTTCGTGCATGAATGGATAAGTGAAAGTGACACGTACTTGTACACAATCAGTGGACCCTATCGATTTATCGCATTGTCGACGTCTGTGGGACGCATATAAGTATGACTATAATGGTATGAGACACTTATGGAAGCACTTGTATGGGTGTCACAGGTAAGGCACCAAACACTGTCCATTTATCTTGGGTATCAGTCGGGACGTGCTTGATGGAGATCCTGTCTCCAGTTCTCGCGCAGACTTGTCATGGACCGACCGGTATTTGAGGTTATGGTTGGCGTTTGATGTAGACCACGGGGTGTGGGGTAGTTTGAGTGTGAGTTCAACAGAATCTCGGGAGTCACATGCCGGCATATATATATATGGAGATATATGGAGATTTACAGGGATATTACGTGATTATTACCGTGAGTTATATTTTAGGCCCGTGGTCCCTTGCCCTTGAGTCCTACCCTTGGGTGGAGGACACTCTCGAGTGGTTGACTCTCACACTTGGACTGACGACAGGCTTAGTGACCTGTACAGTGAGACTTAGAGACTGATAGGAATAGTGACATTGACATGCATTACATACTGTATTGACACACCTGACATACTATTTTACTGCTTTACTGTTCACCTGCTCTTTTAGACACTCGCATTGGCTACTTCATGTTCATATCTCTACTATCTTGATTTACTGTTATGTATCCATTATTACTGTACAAGTTACCACTTGCACCTATGTTTATATTGCTATCGTGTCGCTCTGACGGCCTGAGTATGCATACTCAGAGTGAGGAGTGGATCTAGCCTGGACCAGGACCAGACGTACATCACGAACATCTTGATCAGCTATCCAGAGCTATACTCTTTTGATCTCCATCAGGTTAGTTCCTTGTATCTGTTTTGTCTCGGTTACTGCATTTCTCATTACCTGTGCGTTGTTTACTGATTACCACGTAAAGCTAGAAGCCGAAGTGTGACTACGGAGAGATATTACCTCGACCGTAGGAGCATGGCTGGCCTTGTCCACCCCTCGTATTCCGTATTTTTGGAAGCGGGCGTGACATGGTTTTGTTGGTATCAGAGCCAGGTTTTGCTTCGATTGGGATTGCAGTTCCGTGTAGTGTTTGACAATCTAAGACATCCTTTGGTCTGGATTATAAAGTTGTTATTCTTAATCTTGATTCGCATAGTGTATTCGGCTATGCATTTTGACTTATCCGCTAGGGTTTGAGTGACCTGGAGTTCTACAGTTGATTTCCACTTGTAATAAATTTCATCACATCCGATATTCTTGATTTCTTGCCTAATCCTTATTATATTTTGATTCTTATAGCTTGTGCCTTATATCGTCCTCAAAGTTGTTGTTTCAGGACCATGTCTTCCAACGACCCTTGATCTATCTCCACTTCCCAGAATCAGACCGTATAGATTCTAAATGCACTGCAAAGTCTGAAGGAAGCCCAGGAGCGAACAAACGACTTGTTAGCTGAAGGACTAAGAGAGCTGATGACTCCGGCACCAGCGGAAGTCCCCAATCGTGAAGGGATCCCTGTTGCACGAGGAAAAGATGTGAAGATGAAGCGCCCACTTGTTTCCCCATGACCGAAGCGACAGAAGACCCAACGTTGTGGGTACTGCAAGAAGCCAGGACACTTTCAGAGGGAGTGTCGTCACGCCAAAGGGAGATGCTTGATTTGCGGATCCAGCGAACACCTTGTCAATAGTTGCCCTAAAAGGAAGGAGCTACATGGAGGCAGTTCGTCCACACCCTCCACTTCGGCTAAGTGATGGTTATTTTGTAGTTCGACCTTCGAGGATAGTGCGGACCCTGTGCAGGATTTAACTCGCGAGACAGAAATGTGGCAGTCCAGAAATCAAAGAAGAATTATCACGTTTTCTACTTTCAATAAAGATGTTGTCACTCTTTTGTAAATATTTCTTTTCGTTAGAATCTTGTATCCGTCGAACTTTTAGCTGAATGCAATAAAACTCTGACTTGTGATGTATGTACCTTTTTCTTGCTTCTCACTTTATTCTATACTATTCATTGCATCAGCATCTTTACATTTTAATTTTCCGTCCTTGCCTCCAGCATATCCTCCCTGTGCCACTGTATCCTTGGATATCTTCCTAACGTGCCCCACTGTCTAATCACGACTCTCTCTTTTCAGGTCATGGCCCACTTTGGAGAAGCGCCGCCTCTGGATGAGGACACACAGTCGTGCGTTTCCTCGGACTACATACTGGTAGGATCAAATGACGAGATCAACGGCCCACAGATTATTTTTGGAAACAGCGATTCCGAGGGTGAAGGATTCGCAGCCCCAGGAGTTAACTCGATCAGCGACTCGGACGACGAAGAGGAGGACCTCGGAGAAGACCCATTAGAGGAAGATTCCGAGGGGACCCGATAGAAGAAAATCCAGAAGGGGAAAAACCTTGGGGAGAACCCAGAAGAAGAGAATCACATGGAAACAGACCTCGATGAAGAAGCTCCAGTCGAGATAGAAGGACCAGAAGAACAAGACCCCGCGGCAGAAGAACCGATCCCTGCGAGGCGATATGGGAATGGACGCCCCTATCTGAGCGCACGAGCCTACCGTAACTTGCTGACCCTCCACGACCGCAACGGACGTGATTAAGGTTTCGCCTCCCCTGGCCAAATAAGATCTATGTATAGTTAGGGCTACCTTTTAGTCGTCGGGGATGCCTTGTTCGGACCTTTCTGAAATGAAATAAATTGTTATGTTCGCTAATCTTGTGATTTTTTGGTTCGCATGATGCTTGACCGTTTCCTCTATACATTTATTATCCTCCTGAGATCCCTGACTGTCCTCCCCTGCACCTTGTACTGTTTTGGCACTCGTTTGGATTAAAAATACCACATCCCGATCTTTTGAATGGGCCACCCTTCACCCTTCGTTATGTGCCTCGTTCAAATCCTTCTGGAAGGGAAATTGATAGTGAAATTTCCGAGTTCGCTAACCCTTTGGATTTTTGATTCGTATGGTGTATCGACCGTTTTTTCTTCCCATACATCCCTTCCCCTCCTGAGGTTCATTACTGTTCACCAAACACCCTGTGCTGACCCGACCCTCAATCTCTTCGACCTTCAGTTTAAAGCGCCACACTCCGACCTTTTGAGTGAGCCATACTCCATTGCATCCCCTAGCTAGCCCTATACTTTTGTGCTATTTTCCTATTACCCTAACTATATTTAGGAACATCGTTATTCGAAAATTTAGTTTTCATCATTTTGTGTTCATCGAAAAGTGCATGTCATTAACTACTCCGTTTTATATACATTTTAAGTACACTACTATCCTTCCCATTTTTTCGGTAGCGCAACCATATATTGCACATACCATTTTGTGCTATGTCTCTTATTTTCACCATGCGGTTTTCTAAGTTATGTTAAAATTGTTGATTGATACGTTATTCTAAAATGTTTTAACCTACCAACAAATCCTCCACTATTTCATTATGGTTATGCCTTATACTTATTACTTTAGCGGTGCTACTTTTGATATACGTATGTGTGCGCATATTTAGGATTTCGATTTTATCGAGCACGCCTCAAATATTATTGTTTGTTATTGTTATACCTATTCTCTTATACATGTAGTTTGCCCTTGTGATTGAGTCTGCCTTGTACTTACTTAGACTTGCCCTTTGTTACGTTAGTTGTATATATTTATAGACCTTCAATCTTTACCTACCTACTTTAAGTAAATCACCATGTGTTAGTGTTCGATGTGGTAACTTTTCGCTTATTATTTTTATAGCTTATCGTTTCTTTTAAATTTCGAGAACGAAATTTTTGTAAGGCTGGTATGGTGTAATACCCAGTCCTTTTTGTATATCAATATTAGTATTTTTGTACACTTAAAGTTTATTTATTCTATAAACATTATTTTTAGCGTTTTAAAATCCCTAAACCTTTTCCCCGTTTTATTTTTGCCGGCCCAATCCTTTTCCTCATCGTCATTCCTCACCAGCCCACTTCCTTACTTCCTCCACATTTTCTCCTCCTAAACCTTTTATAACCCTAATTTATCTAAAACCATTTTTTTGTTTCTCTCCCTTTTTATCTTACCCTAAAACTCGTCCCAACTTCCTATTTAAATTCCTCAAGACAAAGATAACCAAAACAAATAATAAAATCCCTTCTTACCCACGGCCCAGCCCCTAAACCCAACCCTCGCTACAACCTCTGCTGCCCCTCGCCGGAGCAACACCGCCGACCGTCGTCGACCCCAGCACATCCCGGGTGATCCACAGAGCATCCCCCTCCGCTTCCAGCGAACACGAGCCACCCCAGGACAACTCCGACGACGAACCGGAAATGCGAGCCGAGACCGTGAATCCAAACCGCGCCGTTCGTCGCGCGTTCGTGCCGCTTCCACTGCCGTGCATCGCCAAAGCATCTCCAAGCAAGTACCCTATTTGCTACATGCTACATTATTTCCGTTATAAATTCAACCACATTATTTCCCTGTTTGCGATCCATGAAAACCTTATATAACATAAGTGTTCGACGCAAGATCTGAATGAAAACCTTTCCTTAATTTGACGGAACTTGTTTTCATATTGTGGCCCGTCTGGCAATGAACCTGGTGTAGAAATTTCACTGAATAATATGACTGTTAACGACTTAAACGAACACCCCCAATTACACCCGTAAAAACTGGAAATTTCCCGCACCTGAAAATTGTTAAAATCACAATAAATTATGTACGTATCGAAATGAGGTGTTCGAGGTCTCAAATCGAAGCCGACTCGACGATATATAACCCTGTTCAAGTTATTAATTATTTCTGTACTGAAATTATGATGATAATTGGTTCGGAGAGCGGCTCTGGACTGCAGTCCAGAGCAACTCTGGTTATTGTTTTCTGTCCCGTAATCTTTACTACCTTGCTGTCTGAACTCGTATGCTGCGGAACCCTAAATATTATCGAAGATGAATCTGTTAGCTAAATAACGCAAGTGATTTCATCCTGTTTTATCATCATTTACTATTTAAACTGCAATTTAAAAGATCAGGACGTCTAGCAGTCCCAAACTGAAACAGGATTGACATACTAGTGTTAAACAGTGCATAACTTTCGATGTATAGACGCGATTGGGAATCCTTCTGTTGCGTTGAAAACCCTATTGAAAACCCTAGATTTCATTTAACTATAGATTTGCTAAATTCTGGTCCCAACCGGGATTAAAATGCGTTGCGAAACGGACTTCCGATTCTGAAACCGGATTTCCAGCAGTGAACGCTTAAAATGAAATGGCCATATCTAGTGATCCTGAAACCCGATTAACGTGCAACCAATTTTTATGGTTAGATAATCAAACACACTACTTACCCTCTGTTCATGGTTTCGCTATATTGTGCATGTATGATTTATGATAAATTATGCAAGTGGTAGGATACCAACATATGACATCTTAATCATGCCTTACATGCTGTTTTCTCATCTCATCATATATATATGTCATTGCATTGGTAACCTAATGATTATGTGCATTGCCCAGTGTTAGGTATTAGTGGTGATTGTGGTAAGTACGTTAGTGTTCGTGCATGAATGGATAAGTGAAAGTGACACGTACTTATACACAATCAGTGGACCCTATCGATTTATCGCATTGTCGACGTATGTGGGACGCATATAAGTGTGACTATAAGTGGTATGGGACACTTATGGAAGCGCTTGTATGGGTGTCACAGGTAAGGCACCAAACACTGTCCATTTATCTTGGGTATTAGTCGGGACGTGCTTGATGGAGATCCTGTCTCCAGTTCTCACGCAGACTTGTCATGGACCGACCGGTATTTGAGGTTATGGTTGGCGTTTGATGTAGACCACGGGGTGTGGGGTAGTTTGAGTGTGAGTTCAACAGAATCTCGGGAGTCCCATGTCGGCATATATATATGGAGATTTACAGGGATATTACATGATTATTACCGTGAGTTATATTTTAGGTCCGTGGTCCCTTGCCCTTGGGTCTTACCCTTGGGTGGAGGAAACTCTCGAGTGGTTGACTCTCACACTTGGACTGACGATAGGCTTAGTGACCTGTACAGTGAGACTTAGAGACTGATAGAGATAGTGACATTGACATGCATTACTTACTGTATTGACACACCTGACATACTATTTTACTACTTTACTGTTCACCTGCTCTTTTAGACACTCGCATTGGCTACTTCATGTTCATATCTCTACTATCTTGATTTACTGTTATGTATCCATTATTACTGTACAAGTTACCACTTGCACCTATGTTTATATTGCTATCGTGTCGCTCTGACGACCTGAGTATGCATGCTCAGAGTGAGGAGTGGATCTAGCATGGACCAGGACCAGACGTATATCACGGACATCTTGATCAGCTATCCAGAGCTATACTCTTTTGATCTCCATCAGGTTAGTTCCTTGTATCTGTTTTGTCTCGGTTATTGCATTTCTCATTACCTATGCGTTGTTTACTGATTACCATGTAAAGCTAGAAGCCGTAGTGTGACTACGGAGAGATATTACCTCGACCGTAGGAGCATGGCTGGCCTTGTCAACCCCTCGTATTCCGTATTTTGGGAAGCGGGGCGTGACAACAAACACAAGAGGAGTAGTTCAGAAATGAACAAATCCTTCTTAAGGTATTGTAGACTAGGTCATATCAATGTGACACGACCAGCTAAATTACATAAAGATGAATATAAGAATCTATTCGAATTTTCATCTTATGCTACTTGCTAGTCTTGTCTCAAAAATAAAATGACCAATACTCCGTTTACTGGAAACAGAGAAAGAGTTATTGAACTCTTGGGTCAGATACATGATGATGTATATGGTCCCATGTCTACAAATGCTAAGGTTGGTTCTTTTGAGAACCAAACGGGTAAAAGTATTAAAATCCTACGATGTGATCGAGGAAGCGAATACTAGAGTATGGAGTTCCTGGAGTTTCTAAAAGGAGAATGTGATTCTCTCTCAGCTTACTCCTTCGAATACACCACAGCACAACGGTGTATCAGGGTGGAGGTATCGCACCTTATGAGATATGGTGCGCTCTATGATGAGTACTGCTGAGTTACTTATTTTCTTTTTGGGTGTTATGCGCTTGAGAAGCTGCATACCTATTGAATGGGGTCCATCTAAATCAAGGCCTACCACTACATATGAGATATGATATGGGAAGAGACCATGTCTTAAACGAGTTAAGATATGGGGTTGTCCGGCCTATGTTGAAAAGCAAAATCCGGACAAGCTCGAGGCAAGGTCAGTTGTGTAAGTTTGTCACGATATCCCAAACATTAGTGAAGGAATATCTTCTACCTAACTGAGGAGCAAAAAGTGTTTTGTTTCTCAGCATGCCACATGTTTAGAAAAGGAATTTCTTATGAAGAAATTAGTGGTCATGAGGTAGAACTGGAAGGAGTTCCAGCTAGACAAACTAACAGCTGATGATTTGGTGAAACCAAAGGATTCATTAGTCTCCGACGAACCTCAGCCTCTCCGCGAATCTTGTAGGATTCCTCATCCACTCGAGAGATACTACGATCTTCTCGGTGACAGTGGGAGCGAGGATTGCATCATAAGTTGATGGCCCAACCGGGTTCAGTCAGTTGGAACGTCTGTTTTGATGTGATAGTCAAAGAGTTTGACTTCATCAAAATGGTAGATGAACCTTGTATAGACAAAAAGGTTGTAGAGAGTAAGATTGTCTTCCATGTATTGTACGTAAATGACATACTCTTGATAGGAAATGGTTTCCTATGCTACACTCGGTTAATGCTCCTCTTATTACGAAGATTCTCAAAGAAAGATCTGGATGATACCTACTACATCTTATGGATTATGATCTATGAGATAGATCTAAGTGGATGTTGGGAATGTCCCAAATCCAGGTACATAAACACCATACTAAAAGAGTTTAGTATGGACGATTCTAAGCATGGTGGTTCGTCCACTTACTCTTGGATCACTCTCTCAAAAAAGAATTCTCCCGAGACTGATTTGAATAGAGCTCGCGTGCAAGTGATACCCTATGATTCGGTAGTAGGCTCTATCAGAGTATGTGATGTTATGTACCAGACTAGATGTAGATGACCCACTAGATGTAGTGATCAGGAATCAATCGGATCTTGGGAGAATCACTGGAAAGCTGTGGAGGACATTCTTAAGTACTTGAGAAGCACTAAAAGAAAGTTCTTGGTTCCAGCTTTCAGAGTGATAAGTTCGACTGAGAGTCGGTTATAGGCATTGTCTTTACCCTCAGTGCAGGGATGGTATGTTGGAAGAGTTCCAAGCTAGATACCGTGACATACTAGACGATAAAGGCTGAATACAATGCTACCAACGATACTACCAAAGTGGCTGTCTGGACATTTTTTGTTCATAAGATGAACAAAGTTTCTACTATTGAGCGTCCAATAACTGTTATTGTGACAACAATAGAGTTGTGGCTTAGGCCTAGGAACGCAGGTCCCATCAGCGTTCCAGACATATTCTGAGGCAAGTATCACCTGATCAGGGAGATGGTTGATCTCCAAGGGATCGAGGTTTGAAGAGTAGACCAGAAGGTTGACACAGCGGATCCACTCACAAAGGCCTTACCCCTTAGAGAGACTTCTCTATAATGGTTGAGTATGGGATACTACAACCTCTGCTATATTGTTGGGTGTTGGATACTACAACAGATGACCTTAGTGCAAGTGGGAGATTATTAGTTATATGTATGCCCTAGAGGCCATTACTTTACATGCGATGTATATTGTAATGGATGCTTGAACATATATAGGAAGGACTTTCTTGCTCGACATGATAGTATGCTATCTGGTTGCACTTTATCTTAACATGTAAACAAATACTGTTTTGTGATCACATGTTGATAAATCCCTTAGGATGAATACTTAACTACAAAGACTGTGAGGTAGATTATACTAGTGGGGACTGGGTAGTCGATAAGTACACCCTTCAATTGTTCTTAGTCGTGCGAGTATCGAGACAGGGAATCGGTACTCCAGAGTAGACCAGCGTATGCGCTTCTTGACCCATATGATGGGCGATGGATGATCCCATATCTATTGGTGTTTGACATCAGAGAAGGTATACGGGTGCTCAGTAGAGACTGGGTACACTGGACGGACTCGCCGAGAACTCCTAGATGGTATTATACCTATCGTCGGATAACAGTTCTCTGGTGACACCGGTACAGGTTAGCCTGTAGACCCGAGATCGTCATAGAGTCTTGTGTGATTCCCACTGTGCTTTGATTTCCACCTTAACACGGTCAAGAGATCGTGCAAAACGGTGGCTTTTGGGTACAGTCCCGAATCACATGGAGGCAATGAGCGATAGGAGGGGTTTTGTCTCTCCCGGTATTGGGGGTTGATGTTGCGCTGTGCTCGATTGGCCATAACAGGAAATCCCTGGCCAGGGTTGCTGAGATTTACTGGTAAGTGTTATCAGTAGTTTCCCGAACCGTTATGGACCTTGCATTGGCATGACTTATCAGGCTATTGGGGTCTGACGTTATACTACCCCCAGGCTGTGATATGCGACATATCAAACGAAAAGACCGGACTGTTCGGTAGTGTTACTGATTGGATTCGCAGGAGTTATATTTGACTTGCTTGTTGATCTTCTGATCTCTCAATACCTGGGTGGCCGTTACGTTTAGCAGACCGCTTGCGGCTTGTAGATGTTTGATATGATCATCACCTACTGCCGGCGTATTGATGAGTCTTTAGAGTCCTACACAGAGATTTCCTGGTTCATGCGAAACGGAGTAGGAGCACATATGTGATATGTGCGGGACCGAGATTAATACGAGTATGTGATACCGTATTCTATTCTCGCGATATGTGATATCGGCCGGTTATATATGATATAGCCGGGTTATCGGATCTAGTGTTGATTCGATGAAATAATATATAATATATATATGTGTGTGTGTGTGCGCGTATTATATGCTCACTTAAATATTTATTATTCTCACTTATGATACATTTAACATATATGTGATATATGTGTATTGTATTGTTTTCTTTTGTTACATAAATATTATATATGTGATATATAATATTGTGATATGCTAGGTTATACATGCAACATGTATGTATAAGACTTACACCATACTAGGGTTAATATTAGGATTAATATTTATTCTTAAGTAATTACAATTAGTGGAGATATTTTGATGGTTGGAAGCTTGGAGAAGTTTCAAGATAACCATTGACTTAGTCCACTCTTTTATTTTCCTTAAAATATTTATCAACCCAACCATTAATCATACACAATGGTTAACTCTCTACAAAGGATAGATATATAATATACTCACCCATGGTTGCATTTTAAGCTTAATGGATTCATTTTTTAATCACTTGAGTTTCATCTTCTTCTTCCTCATTTTTAAGCTTTCTAGCTTTTGACAAAGTGATGATTTATTGTGAGAAAAATAAAATTAAAATGAACCCACTTTCTACTTCATCATCCTATACTATTAGCCACTTAGTTTAGGGTGTTTGCTTCACTAATCTACATAATTAGTGAAGAGATAGCATGAGCTAGTGTCTTCTCGACGTAGATCATCTTCGGCCTCGAAGACTTCGAACCAAGTTTGTTCGTTTCTTTATGGGAGCTTTTCTAGAGTCCGGGGATCGTGATCGCAGCAAAGGGACTACTACTCGAAGCTATTGAAGTGAAGGACCGGTCTACAAAGGTTGTATTCTTTGTTCACTTAGATGTAAAGAGTTTACATATCTTGTTTTACCCTAAGTTTCTAGTTAAGATCATGGTTAGGGTTTGTTTAGCATCCCAAAAATTTCAAAATAGCATGATTGATGCTTGCCAAAACCTTCACAAGGTGCTAAGCCAACCCTACACTATAATGCATCGGATGAAGTTTACGTTGCATTATCGAAATACGTTCATTTTTGCACCAATCAATGCATAAGCTAGAGATTTTCAAATCCTTTGATTTTTCATACACATCTGTTTGAGAGTAGGGTGGTCAATTTGAACCGATCGGATCGTTAAAATATGCAGAAGATTGGGAGTTCCCGTTTCTAAAAAACGCGGATTGGTTTGCAATGGATCAATTCTCTCTCTCTGTGTGTCTGTGTGTGTGTGTGTGTGTGGGTGGGAAAGAGGCCATGCGAGGTGTGGAGGAAAGAGGCCATGCGAGGGAATTTCCTTCTATAGCGTCGAAAAAGCACGCCCTCCCTCAATTTTTTCAACAATCGGCACCCATCATCGTCATCGTTATTTTCTAAAATGTGGGTACACCAAATTTAACGTGATTCTACAACTTTTTCATCGTTGATTTAGCAATGTAAAAAGTTCTGTTGTCGGTAAACTGTTAATTTTGAACCAACTAAATCAACGGTGAAAATGTTATAGAATCATATGAAATTTGGTATATTCACATCTTAGATGATATCGAAGAAGATGATGCATGCCGATTGTCGGTAAAAATAAGAGAGGACGTACTTTTTCGATATCATAGGAGGAAATTCCCTCCTGCGAATCATTCCTCAATTATTCTCTCCACCCGTTGATCTCTTTATATTAAAGCTCTGTTTCAAGCAAGTCCAGTTGTTGTGTCTTAAATAAAATAACAAATGTCTTTTTGCACCAACATAATAATATCCTACTAATTCAAACCAATTAATCTTTTAAATATAACTTTATGTCCTCATCCATTTATATCACTATAGGAATATATGACAAAGTAACACCCATATAACACGTCATGATAAAACTATTTCAACAGGGGCCTTTATTCTTACATTTTGACCGGTCATCAGGGTTTTTTCCACGCGTAAAATACGTGTCAGTATATTTATATTATATGATGCTTGACGTCATGGAAAAAGATTTTATTTCCACGCTGGACTCTTGTGGAAATAAGTTGCAGATATTTAATTGTCGGTACGGTTTTTTCCACACGGGAAATCCGTCTTAGTATCTTCATCTTATAAGACGCTGGAATCACATGGAAAAAGACTTTATTTCTACATTGGACTCTCGTGAAAACAGGCTGCAGATATTTCATTTCAGAATTCAATTTTTAATTCCAATTCCAAATTGAATACAAATTTCATTACAACTCCAATCGCATACCAATTCCAGTTTCAATGCCGAATCAAAATCCAATATTCCAATTTCAATTACGAATCCAATTTCTATCCCAAATCCAAAATCCAATCCCAATTTCAATCCCTATTGCAATGCACTCTTAATCCCAATCCAATCTTAAATCAATTACAAAGCAAAACCAAGAAAGTTGATATAAAATCATAAGCAACAAGGGTGAGATATGTGCTAACAATCTAAGATATATAAAATGTCCCGACAACGCATTTTAACACATATATAGAGGCTTCTAGTACATAATAAGTCTACATAATAAAAGTCAGTTAATTCTAAACAACTGAAAGTCGATCACGAGGAAGGAGACCTATCATCTTCGGAGTAACGGCCTTGCCATTAAATTAAAATTTAAAATAAATGATTTAGTATATCATGATATAATAATATATTTATTAAGCTTAAGACACGATTAATATATATGTTAGGGTTAATGAACTTCCCGGAGATACTGGCAAAACTTGTTGTGGATACATAGTGAATGGTTTTGTAACCCACATAGTCTATCTCCGTGAATGGCTTCGTAACCCCCGTAATTTATCCTCGTGAATTCAGCCTTCACTATGGTGTCAGGGATGCTCTGCTTGATGTCATTGATTAATGGCAATCATGCAGATCAGGAGCCATGGCCTTTTGGGGGTGCGGATGAAGACCCTGACATTGACAGTTTGTTTAAGCAATAACAAGTAATTGATTTTAAACCAGTGAAAGAAAAAAAAATGTATATAGCTAATAAGTTTAAGGCACAACAAGTATCTAGATTAGGGTTAAATTTTCAATTGGTTAATTGGTATTAACTATGTAGATTAGAACAACATGATATTCGGTTTAGTTAATATTTAATTGGTGACTCAATCTAGATTTAGTACATAGTTAAAAATTAAATGGTGTAGGCGGTGGTGTACCAGATACCGAAGCATATCAAGTGCAAAAGTAGAGCAACCAATCACGCCGTCGTCAACCTTACGGTAAATCTTACAAACAACCTTACAATTGCATAAATTTTCCAATTACTTTTTCTTGACATTTCTATACAAATATATTAGTATAATGAAATTAACTACAATTATACAATAAATAAACACCAGATAATTGGAAGCAAAAACCTAAATAAACCCCAAGATTGTATTTTGATTACGATCCACTAAAGAAATTGATGTATAGGTTCGGAATGAATTGAGAGAAGAATGTTAGCACTAACGATGTTTATTCATTGATGCAGTCAGCAGTAAAATCTCTACATCATTTCAATCATTTAGGCTTATTTTGATTTTGTCTCTATATCAAGATCTTTAATGCTTTCTTTGAGAGATGGGTGTTGGGAGTTCCACATATAATTTCAAAGAGATGTGGCTTTTAACATGTTATTCAACTTTGTGGTGATCATGGATTGAAAAAGTGAGTAGCATAGTTTTTTATATCAAGTTTCATAGCATAAATCATGTGCTAATATATAGAGGCAGAGCAGCTGAATCTCCCCCAATTCAATGTCGACTCAGCTTAGAATGATGCATGTACAATTCAATGTGAAAATTGAATTTAATAATAGAATGCTTAATTTTTCTAGTTGATACACCTTTAAAACTAAAGGTGTTGTGTGAAATTTGGCCTAAAATTAATTCATCTAATTCGTCATCGATTTCACAGGTCAAAGTAGATCCGGTCGACGATTTCGGTTGACGAGGAAGAGCTTGTTGAAGGAGGAAAGAGGCTTGAGTATGAAGGTGGGGGGCCTCGAGATGTGGCGGAGGAGGCGGTGATGACGGCGGCGGCGATGAAGAGTAGATGGCGACGAAGACGAAGACGAGGAGGAGGCAGAGATGGCAGCGGTGAATTTTCAGATCTTCTTTATAGCGGAGAGGTAAAAGAGTCAAGTTTTAGGGGGAAAAGGTGAAGTTTGAAGTTCGGGGGGAGGGTGAGGGGAGGGTTGGAAAACAGGCGAAAATGGGGGTAGGGTTTTGACTTCGGTTAACCTCCAATTAGATGCGAGACCTCTGCGGAATTAGATGTTGATCAAAGTTAACAAAAATTCAAATGCGATAGATCTATTGAGACCAGCTCATGTCTCAATAGACCTTCCGTGAAATTTTCATGTATTTTCTTGTAGCGTGTACAGGAAGAAGCATGCACACTAGAGATAATATATAATTGGTACCATCCAGTGGCTATAGTATTATTTTAATATTGGCATTGAAAGGGAGTGATAGCAACTGGATAAACTTTATAAACAAGACTGATCTTTCAATTACATCAATGAGCTTAATCACTGTCCTCAATCATGACATTTATCTATTTTCTATAGGCATCTCTCATCTACAGGGTGGACAACCTTCTGTGGAGAACCTTTAATCCTTTTCTTGCTATTTAATTAATTGTTCTGCTTAGCTTTTATGTGCTAAGGTCGCTGATAGCTATTATGTACCTTTGACGTTTTTGTGACTTCACTTCTATTATTTTTGGGTTTTTTTTTATATCACACCCATAATAAGTTTTTTCAAATTTCATCCCTAAAATTTAGTATTTCCGGATTTCACCCCCAAAAGTATTTGTTGTCCAAATTTCATCCCAAAATCTAGTATCTTCAAATTTCATCCTAAAACTATTGAGTTGTCCAAATTTCACCTCTAAAATTTAGTATTTCTAAATTTCACCATCAAAACCATTAAGTTATCAATAATTAAAATTTCATTTTTGCAAAAAGTTTCTTAATTTTCTTCATTCTGTCATCAACTCTTTCTCCAAGATCATTGAGATACCCTAACCGTAAATTACTCGAATTAAACCACCACTTGTATAAGTGTAACTCTAACTCATATTGTCGTTTCAAGTTGTCGTAATTGTTATGGTAAAACCACAAAAGGATTTGATTTTATCTATTAAAATGACAAACATTGGATGGATGTGAAATGTCCTAAATTTCGCTCTCAATAGAATCCCTAATTTTGAAATTGTCCTAATTTCGCTCTCAATCTAAAACCCTAATCTCTATTTAACATAAGAAAGAAAAAGATGACCAATTGAGACGCAATTTGGACAATTTAATCGCTCTGAGAGTGAAATTTGGAAATATTAGATTTTGGAGTTGAAATTTGGACAACTTAATAGTCTTTAGAGTGAAATTTGGAAATAATAGATTTTCAGTGTGATATTTGTACAACTTAATAGTTTTGATGGTGAAATTAGGAAATACGAGATTTTTGGGTGAAATTTGAAAATATTGAAATTTTGGAAGGAGATAAAAAAATCCCATTATTTTTATAGCAAAGACCGATGCTATACTTATCTTGTTTAAACTGTTTTTTACAAATATATTAACTATTGGATTCTTTTGAAAAAATTAATTAGGCCTCTTTGACAAACAATTATTTTATATGAATAGTGAAGGGGTGAAAAGATAAACTCATAAGCATGAAGATATAAGCCAACGTATTTTGGGGTTAGAGTTCAATGAGAGAATTTTCATATTTTTTTATATTATCTAATTGGAAAAGACAGAAACTTTTTGTGTTGCACCCACCACTCAGATTTATAATAGCAGGGACAGTGCATACGTGCACTGGTTGTAGTGCAGAATGTTTATGATTTCTTTGTATTTTTTATCATCTATTTGTATCTTTGATTTTCTTTAATAAAATTACATGGGAGTCCAGCTCTTTCTTCAAAAATAAAAATAAAAAAATCTCACATCTATAGAAGAAAAACTGTGTTCTATTTCCGAAAGATCTTAAGAGCTATGTTGCACTGATGCTTCATTGCTACTGCTATGATATTTTTTTTATAAATGTAATAATTATAACATTAAAGCTTGACTGGAGCTGAGAGAAGCTAAATTGCAAGTAATCCTCTTACTTTTGCCCAAGTAGGAAGCCATTCTTAGTTAGTATGAAAAACATCCCTTTTACCTTTTTTTTGAACGACCACTGAGTTTCCGTTCCACCGTCTTTGGCATGATACACGGACGATTAAGATTTTGTGAGAGAAAAATGTATTCCTAAAACTAAAATTGGCCGTACATATATCATACCATGGACGGTGGATGTGCGGCTCCTATCTAAAAAATGTAAAATGTAAAATGTGAAATCTACCGGCACCTCTTGCAGTTTCCGTTTCGATTGATTTTTTTTTAATTTCCAAACAAATTAACCCCTCAAAGCTTGGACCGAGCATTTTTGAACCGACCCGATTTCGACCAACCGACTCGACCCGAACCGAACCAGCCCGATTCAATCGGTTTTTGAAAGATGTCGGGTCAGATCGAGTAAGAGAAACCCAAAAATCGGGTTATCGGGTCGGTGTCGGGTATGGAATTTGCAAATCCGACCAAACCGACCCGACCGATTTACTCTCCAATATATATTCTTTTTGTTAGAAGATATGTATGCCGTAGAGTCCATTAGTGTGTGTGTGTGTGTGACAATCTTACTTGATATGATAGTATACTATTTGGTTTGTCATTATCTTAACATGTGTATATGTATTACGTATCGTTAATACATATTGATAAACCCTGTAGGATCATTGCTTGACTACCAGCTGTAATACCCAGTTCTTTTAAAAGTAATTTTCGTATTTATAAATAAACATTTCCTATATTTTTCCTTATTTAAATATTTCTTATATTTTTCCCTATTTAAATATTTCTATTTTTCCTAACACTACCCAAACCCAACCCAATCCCTTCTCTCTCATTTCTTTCCTTTTTCTTTTTCTCTTCCCTTCCCCCCCAAACCCAAGCCTCAAGCCTAGCCCAAGAACCCCCGACCCGAACTCCCAAACCGACCCGACCCACTTTCCCTTTCTTCCTCCTTCGTCTTTCTTTTTTCCCGCACATTTTTTCCGTGCTTCTCCCGCTTCTCGCGTCCGTTCACCGCTTCTCGCGCCGGTTCACCCGCTCCTCATCCCACGACTCGCCCCCTCTTCCCAACGGTCCTCCACAACGAACCCCCACGACCTGCTCACCCCTATCTCCCTCAACCCATGTCTCTTCTTCTCCCCATTCCCTACGCAGCGACTTTGCCTCGCACCAACACCCCCGAGACCCGCTCCACCCCAACGAGCTCCGCAGTGCCTCCCCTCTCTCCCTAACTTCTCCATCTCCATCGCGCCCATGCCCCTACGGCTGTGCCGCTTCTCCCACTCCCACGAGACCCGCTCCCCTAACAACCTACGACCCCACTCCTTCTCCTTCCCGCCTGCCTCGCACTAACCCCCCACGACTCGTTCCCCTCAACAACCTGCAACACCCTCGCCTGTAAGTCCATGTCACGCACCCCACGAACTTGCGGGGATGCGGAATATATGAAAAACGATTATCAAAACTTCGTAATACGGACTTGAGCGCATGAATCGTATCTAAACCGTTACTAGCAAACTACGAGAGGTTTAACTACTCGGATTCGAAGTTATACCTCACGTTACTTGTCCTTCAGGTCTTCATCGCTATCCTCAACTCCTCGTAGGCTCCTTGGAACATCGGCACCTCAACGACCTCCTCGAGTTAAAGACGATCCACCCGAGAGCTCCTACTCCAAGCTTGATCTCTAACTTGAGATAACTAGGTTGCTCAAAGTGCTAATCTAAGCTACCTAGGGGATATAGAGTGAGGTTATGGATTACTTAGTCTATCTAATCCTTGATCTCAACACATGAGATGGGAGGATTAGGGTTTCAAGAATGAGAGAGCTTGAGGAGAGAGAAGGTGATGATAAGAATGATATTGAATAATGAGCTCATTTGAATATAACAACCATAATAATTTATCAAATAAATAATTTAAATTATTAATCATCATGGTTGATGAATTCACCTTGTGTGATTCGTCTCATGAGTCATTAGCTCAATAAATGAAGCATTAACTCTAAGGATGAATCACACAAATGAGTCATTTAAGCAATAAATGCTTATGCCACCTTAACCCCCAAGTCACCATGCTTCTAGAAGTTTCCCGGAAAATTACGAGAATGCCCCTCCAATCCGTGAAAATACGAAAAAACTTTAGACTGTACAAATCCAATAACCCGATACTAGAATCTGGCTTAAACTAAAGCCGGCTAGTAAAAACCGTCCGAACGTCGTACGTGCGTTTAAACACGTATGCGTCCGAACCCTTGTCGTAAAACCATACGACCTCTATATCATTTCGCCTGGAGCAGGGAAACTCTCTGTGTGGGACTCTAAAGACTCGACACTACGCTGGCAGTGAGTTTAACCATAGACCGCAAGCGGCACTAGCTGTACGTAACGGTCCCTACGTAGATGTCGATAAGAAGGCCGATGAGGAAACCCATCTGTTCATCACAGAAAACTGCATTTTATACCGCCCATTCTTATGCTCGTTTGTTTATAGGTAGGTGCTTTTAATCCGTGTTTGCTGCATATTTACAGGTTACAGGTTTCCAGTCCAAATAATGCAAATCAACACAAAATCTCCACAGTTACGCCAAAATCCAGAACATCTGTCATAGACAGATAAAAGCCGGGTTCCAGTCATCCGCATCCGTCCAGTACCGCTTACCAGTTTAAAAGACAGGACGAAAACAGTCGTCATTTTTGGTCAAGCGTGGGGCCCGATAAAGATATTCAAAGATGTGTGGGGCCGGATAAAGATATTCAAAGATGCGTGGGGCCGGATAAAGATATTCAAAGATGCGTGGGGCCCGATGAAGATATTCAAAGATACGTGGGGCCCGAGGGAGATAAATTCAAATAAGTTGAAAATAAAAGACACCATTGTTGACTACTGGAAATTGAGGAAATCATGGAAGAATATTGACATTTTGGACCTGTTAAACAGAAGACAAAAGCAGCACAAGAAAACCCACAAAACACGACTTCCCAACTCCTCCACATGGCCTCGGATTCGCGGCCAATAAGGCGACTCGGCCGCGGATCCGCGGCCGAGTTGACTCGGTAGCACATGGTTTTCTGGGGGTAGGTGGCACATGGTTTTCTGGGGGTAGTTGGCACATGGTATTGCCCTAGGGTCTCAAATCTCAGCCTATAAATAGCCCAGAGTGAGCCAGAGAAGATATGTAAATTCTTATACCTCTTTAGTGTAGTTTGGTTTCTTTCTTCTTCTTCCCTCTTGAAGCTCTCTTTGGAGAGCTTCATTAAGGAGGTTGAATAAGTTACCAAACATTGTATCTTGATCCAAAGTGTTTATATAATTGTTGCTTTGTTTTTGTTTAGCTTGAGGGTGAGTGTGCTTCATCTTGGTTTCTTTCTTCTTCTTCCTTCTTGAAGCTCTCTTTGGAGAGCTTCACTAAGGAGGTTGAACAAGCTACCATAATCTTGTAACTCTTCATCAAGTGTTTATATATAATTGCTTTCTTTCTTTTCATTATGGTTAACTAATTCTTTTTGGTTGTGGTGTGGGTGAGGAAGTAAGATGGAAGGCTTTGCCTCCTACCTCTTGTTTATGTTTCATGTGCTTAACTTATGATTCTAACCTAAATATTGTTTATGTATTGATATGATACGGTATTTTGATACATGGTTATTTGTAACCTCCTCATATGCCGTATTCATTCCCTTTCCCCATTTTCAATGTTTAAGTTAAAATCCATTTGGTGTTAAGTTTGCTAAGATAGGATATGGTATTTTGTGATAAAGAGCTTGACAAACTCTTTGTTTCATATGGTATATACCTTCACAAATACTTAGCAAACTCAACACCAATATCACTTGCTCTCACTAACCTCTTTGTGTTTTCATTGTTGCGGTATGCTTGCGAAACCCCGTGTTTAGCGTTGATACCCCAAGCTCGGACATACAAACGGTAAGTGACCAAAAGGGACTCGTTTCGTGCCTTGCGGCGAATGTCGGACTTTGACGGTTTGTACTCGGCAACCGCATTGACAAGTCGTGCTTCATGCCGGAATCAAGGTAAGGCCGGGCAACTCATAACCAAGGGAGTGTAGAGTTAAACGCCGCGATTCAAGCTTCCGAATCAAGACACAACCATTCTTTCCTCAACTCCTTTTCTTGCTGTTTCCTTGTTTTTATTCTTTTATATATTTTTTGTGACAACCACCCAATTCATTGATTTGTTAACCTTAAACAACGATACCTAATACACAATTCCCTGCGGATCGACCCGTGCTTGCCGGCTCGCTACAACGCGCCGTGCACTTGCGGTTATAAATATTAAAACGAGAACGATCTCGTGCGCGCATTCTGTTTCTTAAAACCATATCTCAATTTCAAAACACACGCGTTTGCGCGCGCGGGAGGATTCCCAACAAGTTTTTGGCGCCGTTGCCGGGGAATTGTAGTTATTAGATGTTGTTATTTCTGGTTCTACTAACAAAACTAACTTTCTAACTCAATTATTTTTTAAAAAAAAAAACAAAAAACTAACATAACACAAATTCTTTTCTTTTTGTGCATTTTGTTAATATGGGCGATACACAATACAATTCATTTTTTCACGATTCTTATTCTTTTGTTTATACTCAGTCCCCATCAATTTGTTTAAATTGCCACGATTCTTCCCACGTTCATGATAATTGTCCTTTTCTGAGGGGTGGCCAACCGTCCCAAATTTTTGATAACAGTCACCCACCTAACACTCTTGAACTCAGTCCCACTTCAAACCTTGACCAGATGATTGAAGATTTAGAGAGAGAGGTCGACAGAATGACTGCTCTAGTATCACCACCATCACAACCCCTTCAACTCGAAACAATTGAACCATCTTTAGGGAGTGATAGTGAGATGGATGCTAGGTTGACCGCTTTAGAGTTAGGTATTGAAGTGATAACTGCAGTCGAGAATCAATCAGCTTCTACGTTAGCCCTATTCATACAACAGTCTGAGCAATTATTTCTTGCGCAGTCCCAATCTTTGGCTAACATAGAGGAACAAGTGAAACATTTAGCTGTAAAGATTCTAGGGAGTGAGCACAGTCAATCGGAACCCAATAATGTGAATGTCTGTCATCTAGGAAGTCACCCGAGAGAGTTAAACGATCAACCAAATTTTCATGATTTCATAGATGATGATACGATTGAATTGACTGAGTGTTGCCAGGACACACAAGCAAACCCTCTAAGTCAGTCCACCACTAGCCTTCAGGTATCCACTGAGCCTCTTGTCACTTGTGATTTAGAGATTGATTTAACTGAAATAATACTTGATGAGGAAATTCTTGAACCGGCTGATTTTTGCTTTCCAATTTTAGATGAGGGGGCTTGTGAATTTAACGGGTATGGTTGGGATAGATTAGAAGAAATCAATGATCAGGAACCCACAATTTTTGTATCACCTTTTGATATTGTTTCGAAAGAAACGTTAGTGTGGGAACCTACTTTTTTAGATGATATGAACCTACCCAGTTATGAATGTGAAAAGGAAAAAATCTTTTTGGGAGAGAGTGTAAATAATGAGAGTAGGATTGTGAAAAGTAATACGGAGGAAGACGGTGTTGAAAATTATTCTTTTATACAGAGTTTTGAGGAAATTTTTTCTGATGAACTTGACATTCTTGGTGAGTTTGGGTCAAGATCATTTTGGGATCATCCTTTGAACCTTTCTTTTTCAGAACTTTTTGCGGATGAACTCCAGTTCTTACACGAACCTGACTTCGAATCTCAACATATACTTATTGAAAATTCAATTCATTCAGAAAACAATACTTTGACCGCTTCAAAACTTCATTTCCACCTTCAACATTTTTTGCTCCCTACTTTTACACGCCCATGCCCTTTACTAACATCTAACCATTTTTTGTATATTCTCCTTTTCTTTTTATTATACCTATTCTTTTGCCAGCCATGGCATTATATAGACAAAATCTTTATGTGGCTGGTATTAATTTCTGCACTAACCCAGTCTTTTAACTTGTATATGTTGTAATTAATCTTAGGTTTTTTTCTTTTTGTTTTAATAAAATGATTACCCTGATGTCTAAGTCTAGCTACCGGAGACGGGGGCAACGATGAGGACATCGTAAAACTCAGGTTTGGGGGTGAGCGCTGCATCATGTGTATATTCTGCATTACATACATATTAAAAAAAAAACCCATAAAAATCGAAAATTTTCCAAAAATATAAAAACTTTGTCGTCAAGTTAGCTAATAGGGTAACTTAGATCTTTATTCCGAAAGTTTAGTCGATATGATAGAAATAACTAAATTCTAGGCTTAGGAATTGAAAACCCTAAAAATAACCCTCATTCTATCTAACTTTGGTAAGTATACGTCCTTACAATTTTTGAGTTCAGTTCTTGAGTTAAGTCAAGATGAGGGGAAAGTATTGAAGCTTTACTGAAGGATAAGTCTGAAAAATAGTTTCTTTTCTTGAGTTCAAATTTAGAAAGTATATACCCTACAAACTGCACCTACACGCACCTTGAAACTTGGGATAGTAGAGGATACCTAGAAATACTCTTGCCTGAAAGCCTAGTATGAAAGAAAAAACGGTATTTAAAGCTAAACACCAAAAGAGCATATTGAAAAATATATCCGGTCTTGAAAAAGAAAAAAGAAAAAGAAAAAGAATAAAATAAAATAAAGTCAAGACCTGGAAACTGCTATTTACGCTTTAAAGTTCACACATTCAGTAATCGGTCGTTAGTGCCTCAAGAAGCATTAATAGTCGCATGAAAGGTGTGTGAGCAAATCCGTCCATCCTTAATGAAAAGAAGTAGTATTAGGTATTAGGACAAGGGTATTATAGCTTGAATTGAATTCTCAAGTGTAGGGGTGCAAATACACACACACGTAGGGGTATACAATCAATGTTTGGACAAGAGATAGAAATGAAGAATAAGACTTGTGTTTTCTGTAAAGTTGATAAAAATCCCTGATTTGAGGCCGCGCTTTAGAAGGAAAACTCAGGAGATCCAAGGTTAAATAGATAAGAGGTGTGAAAAATAAGGGTTGGATATTTCTGACTTAGGATGATAGAACTTCTAACATAAATACTAAACTGTAGGAGTAGAATCGATGTTAACTTATGACACTAGCTTGACGGGATTTTGTGGGTGTAATCCGCTGAAAACCCTCAGGAGACAACACTCCTTCTACTAGGGACACCTAGAGGTTTAACGGCTTGTTGCACACGCTCAGTGCAATCGCGTTCCCTGCGAAAATGCGGTTAAGATTGTCTTTTGTGAATAAATGGTTTTGCTCGGGACGAGCAAAAGTTAAGTTTGGGGGTATTTGTTCATCACAGAAAACTGCATTTTATACCGCCCATTCTTATGCTCGTTTGTTTATAGGTAGGTGCTTTTAATCCGTGTTTGCTGCATATTTACAGGTTACAGGTTTCCAGTCCAAATAATGCAAATCAACACAAAATCTCCACAGTTACGCCAAAATCCAGAACATCTGTCATAGACAGATAAAAGCCGGGTTCCAGTCATCCGCATCCGTCCAGTACCGCTTACCAGTTCAAAAGACAGGACGAAAACAGTCGTCATTTTTGGTCAAGCGTGGGGCCCGATAAAGATATTCAAAGATGTGTGGGGCCGGATAAAGATATTCAAAGATGCGTGGGGCCGGATAAAGATATTCAAAGATGCGTGGGGCCCGATGAAGATATTCAAAGATACGTGGGGCCCGAGGGAGATAAATTCAAATAAGTTGAAAATAAAAGACACCATTGTTGACTACTGGAAATTGAGGAAATCATGGAAGAATATTGACATTTTGGACCTGTTAAACAGAAGACAAAAGCAGCACAAGAAAACCCACAAAACACGACTCCCCAACTCCTCCACATGGCCTCGGATTCGCGGCCAATAAGGCGACTCGGCCGCGGATCCGCGGCCGAGTTGACTCGGTAGCACATGGTTTTCTGGGGGTAGGTGGCACATGGTTTTCTGGGGGTAGTTGGCACATGGTATTGCCCTAGGGTTTCAAATCTCAGCCTATAAATAGCCCAGAGTGAGCCAGAGAAGATATGTAAATTCTTATACCTCTTTAGTGTAGTTTGGTTTCTTTCTTCTTCTTCCCTCTTGAAGCTCTCTTTGGAGAGCTTCATTAAGGAGGTTGAATAAGTTACCAAACATTGTATCTTGATCCAAAGTGTTTATATAATTGTTGCTTTGTTTTTGTTTAGCTTGAGGGTGAGTGTGCTTCATCTTGGTTTCTTTCTTCTTCTTCCCTCTTGAAGCTCTCTTTGGAGAGCTTCACTAAGGAGGTTGAACAAGCTACCATAATCTTGTAACTCTTCATCAAGTGTTTATATATAATTGCTTTCTTTCTTTTCATTATGGTTAACTAATTCTTTTTGGTTGTGGTGTGGGTGAGGAAGTAAGATGGAAGGCTTTGCCTCCTACCTCTTGTTTATGTTTCAAGTGCTTAACTTATGATTCTAACCTAAATATTGTTTATGTATTGATATGATACGCTATTTTGATACATGGTTATTTGTAACCTCCTCATATGCCGTATTCATTCCCTTTCCCCATTTTCAATGTTTAAGTTAAAATCCATTTGGTGTTAAGTTTGCTAAGATAGGATATGGTATTTTGTGATAAAGAGCTTGACAAACTCTTTGTTTCATATGCTATATACCTTCACAAATACTTAGCAAACTCAACACCAATATCACTTGCTCTCACTAACCTCTTTGTGTTTTCATTGTTGCGGTATGCTTGCGAAACCCCGTGTTTAGCGTTGATACCCCAAGCTCGGACATACAAACGGTAAGTGACCAAAAGGGACTCGTTTCGTGCCTTGCGGCGAATGTCGGACTTTGACGGTTTGTGCTCCGCAACCGCATTGACAAGTCGTGCTTCATGCCGGAATCAAGGTAAGGCCGGGCAACTCATAACCAAGGGAGTGTAGAGTTAAACGCCGCGATTCAAGCTTCCGAACCAAGACACAACCATTCTTTCCTCAACTCCTTTTCTTGCTGTTTCCTTGTTTTTATTCTTTTATATATTTTTTGTGACAACCACCCAATTCATTGATTTGTTAACCTTAAACAACGATACCTAATACACAATTCCCTGCGGATCGACCCGTGCTTGCCGGCTCGCTACAACGCGCCGTGCACTTGCGGTTATAAATATTAAAACGAGAACGATCTCGTGCGCGCATTCTGTTTCTTAAAACCATATCTCAATTTCAAAACACACGCGTTTGCGCGCGCGGGAGGATTCCCAACACCATCCGAACTCCTACTGAGCCAGATGTGACAATCTCCGTACAGTCCGGTCTGTTCGTCTAAGACTATCACATATCGAGCCTAGGGGGCGGCAAGCGTCAGTCCCCTAATAGCGGTATAAGTCGTATCGGAGCGTAGCCCATTACACCCTGAGAAACTACTGGAACCTACCAGTAAATCTCGCTTGCCCTGGCCAGGGACTTTGCATAATGGCTCTCTGACACAGCGCGATACCAACTCCCAATACCGGGAGAGACGAATCCTGTCTAACCGCCACTGCATCCAAGTGCTCGGGACTGCACCCAACTGCTACCTGTTTTCACGACTCCTTTGAGCCGTGGTAGGGTAGCAATCTAAGAACAGTGGGACACACTCGAGGCGAAGTAGCAGTGTCAAGTCTGCGGACTATGCTGTACTCATGTCACCTGGGAGCTGTTAACTGACGACGGGTATAATACCAACCAACAGTTCCCCTGCGAGTTATGTCCGGTGTACCCGTAACCCAACGAGCACCTGTATACTATCTCCAGTACGACGTACTGATGGCTGTGGGACAGACCATCTCCTCAGCTGGGATGAGAAGCGTACACACTAGTCTACTCCGGAATATTGATTCCCTGTCTCGATAATCCAACGACCAGGAACCTGTATTGGATGTTGCTTATAGACTACCCAGCCCCCACTAGTGTGACTGCCATCACAACGCTGGTAATCAAGCAAAGATCCTATGGGCTCTACTAATATGTATAAATGATACGTTACAAGAAACATATGCACACATTAAAGTAGAAACAATCCAAGTAGCATACTACCATTTTTAGTAAGACTGTCAATACAAGTGTGAATATCCCAAGCTTCCATTAAGTAATATACAATCTAGTATGATACAATAATGGCCCCTTGGGCATATACACTAACAATCTCCTACTTGCACTAGGGCCATGAGCTGGCATATCGCAGACCTATGATCTGGAATAGCCTCTCGAACTACGTCTGAGGAATGACCTTTGTGAATGGATCAACAATGTTATTCTCCGTCTCTACTCTCTTTATCTCGATCTCCCGGCGATCTACGATCTCCCTGATCAGGTGATACTGCCTTAAGATGTGTCTGGACTTCTGATGGGACCTGGGTTCCTTCGCTAAAGCTATAGCGCCGTTGTTGTCGCAAGACAGAGGTATTGGACCAACACTGGTAGGAACCACCTGAAGTTCTGTGAGGAACTTCTTCATCCAGACAGCTTCTTTTGCGGCATCGCAAGCAGCTATGTACTCCGCTTCCATCGTTGAGCCAGCAACGGTCTCCTGCTTGGAACTCTTCCAACAGACCGTCCCTCCATTGAGGGTAAAGACATAACCCGACATGGACTTGGAGTCATCCTTGTCACTCTGGAAGCTGGAGTCGGCAAAGGCCTCGATCTGGAGGTCTTTTCCGCCATACACCAAGAACATCTCCTTAGTCCTTCTTAGGTACTTGAGAATGTTCTTTACTGCTATCCAGTGCTTCTTCCCTGGGTTTGCCTGATACCGGCTTACAACGCTCAATGCGTATGCTACATCTTGTCTGGTACATAACATCGCATACATTATAGAGCCTACCGCAGAAGCATAGGGTATAATTGACATGCGATCCCTTTCCAAATCAGTCTTGGGAGACATCTCTTTGGAGAGGGTGATTCTATGACAAGCCGGTAGGTTACCGCGCTTAGAATCATCCATACTGAATCTCTTCAATATGGTGTCTATGTACCTGGACTGTGAAAGTCCCAACATCCTTTTTGATCTATCACGATAGATCCGGATCCCCAGAGTGTAGGTGGCATCACCCAGGTCTTTCATGGAGAATTTCTGTGATAAGAATCTTTTGACTGACTGTAACATAGGAATATCATTTCCTATTAGGAGAATGTCATCCACGTACAAGACGAGGAATACTACAGCTCTCCCTACAATCTTACTGTATATGCATGGTTCATCTGGATTTTTGATAAAGTCGAATTCTTTGACAGCATCATCAAAACAGATGTTCCAACTCCGCGATGCCTGCTTTAGTCCATAAATGGACTTAAGCAACTTGCATACTTTACCGCTGCTCCCACTCTGAATGAATCCCTCTGGCTGATCCATATAGACACACTTTTCCAAATTACCATTTAGAAATGCCGTCTTTACGTCCATCTGCCAGATCTCATAATAGTGGAAGGCAGCAATAGCAAGAAGGACCCGAATGGATTTGAGCATAGACACTGGAGAAAATGTTTCATCATAGTCCAAACCAGGTCTTTGACGGAAACCCTTTGCAACAAGTCTAGCCTTATAGGTTTCAACCTGTCTATCTACACCAATCTTCTTTTTGAAGATCCATTTGCATCCTACGGGTTTTACCCCATCTGGAGCAATGTCCAAAGTCCATACTTTGTTAGTGTACATGGACTCCATTTCGGTCCGCATGGCATCCAGCCATTTTACTGAGTCGCCGCTCTGAATGGCTTGCTGGAAGCTAGTAGGGTCATCATCATCAAAGACGCAATCCTCTCTATCCCCGTCTATGAGAAAACCGTAGTATCTCTCGGGCGGATGAGACTGCCTACTACTTTTGTGGATAGGCGCTGGGATGTCCGGTTCTTCTGAAACCTCTGGTTCTACCATACTTTCAGTAACAGCTTATGGTTCTGGAATTTCTTTTAGTTCTACTGCCCCCCCACACTTTTCCTTTTCTAAAAACTGATGTTCTAGAAAATGGGCATTACGAGAAACAAAAACCTTTTGTTCCTCTGCGTAATAGAATAGATAACCCCTGGAGTTCTTTGGATATCCCACAAACTTACACAGTACCGATCGTGCCTCGAGTTTGTCCGCATGCTGCTTTTTAACAAAAGCTGGACATCCCCAAATCTTCAGATACTGAAGATAGGGTTTCTTCCCACACCACATCTGATATGGCGTGGTAGGCACAGTTTTGGTAGGAACTATGTTCAAAAGATATGCCGCTGATTCTAGCGCATAACCACAGAAAGATCGCGGTAACTCAGCCTTACTCATCATGGAACGAACCATATCCAATAGGGTTTGATTCCTTCTTTCCGATACACCATTGTGTTGTGGTGTGTATGGAGGAGTAAGCTGAGAGAGAATTCCATTCTCTTTTAAGTAACTCAGGAACTCGGCACTTAAGTATTCACCACCTCGATCAGATCTTAGTGTCTTGATACTTTTGCCTGTTTGTTTTTCCACTTCATTCTTGTATTCTTGGAATTTCTCAAAGGCTTCGGATTTATGCTTCATTAAGAAGATATATCCATACCTAGAGAAATCATCCGTAAAAGTAATGAAGTATGAATAACCACCTCGTGTATGTGTAGACATTGGACCGCACACGTCACTGTGTACGAGTCCCAAGAGCTCGCTTGCTCTTACTCCGTGTCCACTAAACGGAGTCTTTGTCATCTTTCCCATGAGACAAGATTCACAAGCAGCATAAGATTGATATTCGAACGGATTCAAATATCCTTCTCTATGTAACTTAGTTAATCGTGTTTCATTGATGTGACCTAGTATACAATGCCATAAGAAAGCCTGATTTATTTCTGGAGACTTTCTTTTGAGTGTGTTCTGGATATTGAAAACCTGAGCTTGACTCAATACGTATGTACCGTCATCTAATTGTTATTGTTTATGCCCTAGAAGGCCATTACTGTATCATACTAGTTTGTATATTACTTAATGGAAGCTTGGGATATTCACAGTTATATAACAGTCTTGCTAAACATGGTAGTATGCTACTTGGTTTTGTCTATCTTAATATGTGAGTATACGTATTGATAGAGCTCTTAGGATCTTGCTTGACTACCAGCGTTGTGATGGCAGTCACACTAGTGGGGGCTGGGTAGTCTACAAGCATATCCTTATTCAGGTCCCTAGTCGTAGGATTATCGAGACAGGACATCGATACTCCGGAGTAGACTAGTGTGTACGCTTCTCATCCCAGTTGGGAAGATGGTCTGTCCCACAGCCGTCAGTACGTCGTACTGCAGATAGTATGCAGGTGCTCGTTAGGTTACGGGTACACCGGACAGGACTCACAGGGAAACTGTTGGTTGGTTTTATACCAGTCGTCAGTTAACAGTTCCCAGGTGACATGAGTACAGCATAGTCCGCAGACTTGACACTGCTACTTCGCCTCGAGTGTGTCCTACTGTTCTTAGATTGCTACCCTACCACAGCTCAAAGGAGTCATGCAAACAGGTAGCAGTTGGGTGCAGTCCCGAGCACTTGGAGGCAGTGGCGGTTAGATAGGATTCGTCTCTCCCGGTATTAGGAGTTGATATCGCGCTGTGTCAGAGAGCCATTACGCAAAGTCCCTGGCCAGGGCAAGCGAGATTTGCTTGTAGGTTCCAGTAGTTTCTCAGCATGTAATGGGCTTCACTCCGACACGACATATACCGCTATTAGGGGACCGACGCTTGCCGCCCCCTAGGCCCGATATGCGATAGTCTTAGACGAATAGACCGGACTGTACGGAGATTATCACATCAGACTCAGTAGGAGTTCGGATGGGTTTCCTCATCGGCCTTCTTATCGACATCTACCTGGGGACCGTTACGTACAGCTAGTGCCGCTTGCGGTCTGTGGTTAAACCCACTGCCAGCGTAGTAGTCGAGTCTCTAGAGTCCCACACAGAGAGTTTCCCTACTCCAGGCGAAACGATATAGAGGTCGTATGGTTTTACGACAAGGGTTCGGACGCATACGTGTGTTTACACACGTACGACATCCGGACAGTTTTTACTAGCCGGTTTTGGTTTAAGCCAGTTTCTAGTATCCGGTTATTGGATTTATACAGTCTAAAGTTTTTCCGTGTTTTCACGGATAGGAGGGGCGTTCTCGTAATTGCGCGAGAAGTTCTAGAAGATGGTGACTTGGGGGTTAAGGTGGCATATGCATTAAATGAGATTAGTGAGTCATTTGAGTGATTCATCCATGTCATTAATGCGTCATAAATGCTTAATGACTCATGGAGATGAATCACCCTCTTGTATTTATTAAGCATGATGATTAATCCTTTATTTTCTTTTATTGGATAAATGATAATGCTTGATATATATTATGATAGATCATTATCTCATCTCATTCTCTTGCTCACTTTCTCTCTCCTCAAGCTCTCTTTCTTCAAACCCTAATCCTCCCCTCTCATGTGTTGAGACCAAGGATTAGAATAGACTACTTAATCCTTAACCATTCTCTATATCACCTAGGTTACTTAGATTAGCGATTTAAGAAACCTAGTTACCTTAAGTGAGAGGTGAAGCTTGTAGTAAAGCTCTCGGGTGGATCATCTACTACATAGAGTAGGCCGGAGAGGACGTGGAGAACGGAAAGACGAAGGACACGGTTCTTTAGGTATAATCACTTTTCATAGGAGTTAACACTTCTATGGTTTCTTGTTAGTTATCGTTTAGCAAAGATTCTCGGTTAGTCGATGTTTACGCCTAAAACAAGATCGTTTTTCATTATTCCGCCTCTCCGCATGTCGTGGGGTGTTGTACATCGACTTACAGTGGTATCGGAGTCTCGCTAAACAATAATTAACTCATTAGCAAAGTCGTATGAATTTCGAACGCAAAACGAACCAAAAAACGACATTGATATCACAAGTTTCTGTCGAATTTTAAACAGGCTCTAAAAATTTTTCAGGTTGCTGCAGAGTAACAAGTATAGAAAGATAAGAACATTGGAGAAAAATGGGTTAGTGAATCGGCCATACAGCCGCGGAACCGCGGCCGATCCCACCGATCCGCCGCGGATTCGCGGCCGAGTTGAGACCGATTCGACCCAGTTTGCTCCTGTTATTCTTTTGTGATATTGTTATGTTTTCTTGAATGTTTATTTTCTGCTCAAAGTCTCAGGTGCACAGAGAAGTTTTGGGAGTAGAATATGATATGTTTGCTCGATCGAAATTATACGATGTTTGCTAATATGATTATATCTGAGTTTGTATAATGTGTTCGTAAACCTCCCCTAACTGCTAGTATGTCGGTTGGCAGGGGGTTGCACATTTCTGTAATGGTTTTTACTGTTTGTGGTTGTGAACTGTATTGGACTGTTGTGATGATTAGCCAGGGTTTGAGATGGGTTGTTATATTCATTCATTCAATGTAATTGTGATATGCTGTAATATTATTTTGCGGGGCGCATCCAGGTTGCGGTTGTAGCCACCGTTGTATTATTTCATTTTACTGTTTTTGCTCCTAGGATAGACCCAAGGTGGGGTGCACAAACTACCGGGTACTTTGAAGTGTTTAGTGGCCTACTCACTTTGTTGAGAGAGACCGCTTCACTTCGGGTATTTGGCGGGTAGTTTGCCGTACCCGTAGGGGTCTAGGGTGGGGTAATGGCTATTCATCACAACTGTGTAATCCGTCTTTTGTTACAGGATCAAAACAAACGCGGATTGCTTGCAAATCCAATAAAGTTCATATGAGATCTGGAATGCCTATTATTGCGTCTGACGAATGTACAATATCTATATATGATAGATATCTAGACGTCACTTATGTTTTACACCCGCGCTAGCCCAGCCCCCGCTCTGCCGTTAGTTAAGTAACCTAACGGGTAATGACGGACCCCGTGGCGAATGCGGATGGCATAAGAGGATGTTGTATTTTCGTTGTTTTCTGCAATGATAAGTTAATGATGGGACGCATTATTTATAATGCAAAGAAAATAAAACCAAAGTTGAATCGTTGCAACAAATTTAAAAGAAACCACTCGGTTATTTTAAAAGAGAAGAATTTTTAATTGCGGAGCTTTAACCACTCCTTTTAAAAAGCTATCAGGTTCCTTCGATTATATCAAGTTCACTACGTTCACGGTTTCGCCAAAACCAGTCGTAGCTCTCCGTCATTTCTTATGAATGGTCAGTAGTATTCAAGCTATGTTTGTTTGGCCCTTAGTCAAGACATAGTGATTGGTAGCTGCTGGGGTATTCATTTGTTGCATAGATAGATGAGTTGGTTTGGGACAGTCATATTACTTTGTTTGGCCCTAAGTCAAGAGTATATACGGATGGGTTCAAATCAACAAGATAATGATGGGTAGAACTTGACATGTGACTTATGATTTGTTGGCCCTTAGTCAAGGTCATAAGAACATAGGGCAAAAATCCATATCGAGAGTTTCTAAAGAAACTGAAACTTGCTAGTGTTGCATACCATTTGGAGTTTGATGAATGTTGGTAGGATTCCTTCAAAATTATCATACGATGATATTTGGATCCCGATCCTACTGTGAGTATATGCTACTTATCAGGAGATTCGTCACTTAACGATCAATGCTATAAACCAAGTACGTGTCGAGAAAGGTGTCAGCGGGGCTACGCCCCCAGAGAAAAGAGGTTATTTAATTAAGGAACTTCGCGAAAGCGTTGGAAAACCTCCCTCGAAGTACCGACACTAGCCTGGCTGAACGGTTAAGCAAGTATTGTACAGTGAGAATAGTCCTGGCTAATTCTTCTTTTATAGTTTGAGGAAGGATTCGAAAAACAGTGGGAGCCATCCAGTTTAGATAAATTAAAAACCAATCTAAACTTGCAAGTGCATCATGCTAAAGTGTTTTCTTCTCTCTCTCTCTCATTGCAGCGACCTTGTGACCATGACTAGGTTACATCTAGATAACAAGTTGACTGAATCTAACTTATATGACTGGCAAAGGTCTGTCCAGATGTCCATTGCCTATGACAAGATGGACCACCCTATTACTACTCAAGATCCCGCCGTCCCAGGTCCAGTTTCCACCGTCGCGGATATGGATATCCGTCAGACAAAAGAAAAGGATAAAGCGAAAGCCAAGTGCCTCATGTTTGCTTCAGTTGATGGTGTATACCAGAAGCAGCACGAGAAGATGGACTCAGTTTCCATCTTTCTCCATAACAAAGATTTATATGGAGAGCAATCTCATATCGCAAGATATGAGACCTTGAAAGAAATAATTCAAGTAAGGTCGGCTGACGGGTCATCTGTAGGGGACGATGTCCTTACGATGACTAGCTATATTGATGAGCTCAAGGACCTGGAAACCACGTTGGGAAACAGGTCATACGCTGTGTTATTTCCACAGTCCCTACCCTCTACTTACACCCTGAAAGAAACCAGGAAGACACAAGCTCTGCTTAATGGGGGACCTTCTTCTTCTACATCCAGGGCGAAAGCAAAGGATGAAAAGAAGAAGACCTCTACAAAGCCGATATACGGCGTCAGTAAAGTAGGAGGAAAGGGAAGAGAAAAAGTTTCGAGACTTGGTGTAGGAAAGGAGGGATGTTTCTATTGTTATGGGAACAGACATTGGCAGAAGGATTGCAGGGCTTTGGAAGCCAGTAGCCAGGATACGAAGCATGTTGTGGCTTCGGCCTCAAGTGTGTTTGTAATTGAGAACTGTTTGTCAATTAACTCTACTTCCTGGGTACTAGATACCGGAGCAGGATCTCATATCTGTAATTCATTACATGCTTTGAGAAACCATAAAGTTATAAAGGTAGGTGATTTGTCTCTCAGAGTTGCAAACGGAATGAGCGTGGACGCTGAATCCGTGGGAGAATATCGCCTAGGTTTGACAAGTGGGCAGATATTGATTCTACGTAACTGTCTGTATGTACCTAGTTTGACTTGTAATATCATATCAGTGTCCTCACTTTCGAGAGAGGGATATGACTTTACATTCGTAAGCGATGTAGTTCACATCCACCTAAATCAAGTTCTGATTGGGTCCGGTACATTAGATGACGGTATATACATATTGAATCAAGCTCAGGTTTTCAATGTCCAGAACACACTTAAAAGAAATTCTCCAGAAATAAATCAGGATTTCTTATGGCATTGTAGACTAGGTCACATCAATGAAACACGATTAACGAAGTTACATAGAGAAGGATATTTAAATCCGTTCGAATATCAATCTTATGCCACTTGTGAATCTTGTCTCATGGGAAAGATGACAAAGACTCCGTTTACTGGACACGGAGTAAGAGCGAGCGAGCTCTTAGGACTCGTACACAGTGACATGTGCGGTCCAATGTCTACACATGCAAGAGGTGGTTATTCCTACTTCATTACTTTTACGGACGATTTCTCTAGGTATGGATATATCTTCTTAATGAAGCATAAATCCGAGGCCTTTGAGAAATTCCAAGAGTACAAGAATGAAGTGGAAAAACAGACAGGAAAAAGTATCAAGACACTGAGATCTGATCGAGGTGGTGAATACTTAAGTGTCGAGTTCCTGGGATACTTAAAAGAGAATGGAATTCTCTCTCAGCTTACTCCTCCATACACACCACAACACAACGGTGTATCGGAAAGAAGGAATCGAACCCTATTGGATATGGTTCGTTCCATGATGAGTAAGGCTGAGTTACCACGATCTTTCTGGGGTTATGCACTAGAATCAGCTGCATATCTTTTGAACCAGGTTCCAACCAAGACTGTGCCTACCACACCATATCAGATGTGGAGTGGGAAGAAACCCTGTCTTAAACACTTTAGGACATGGGGATGTCCAACTTTTGTAAAAAAGTAGCATCCGGACAGGCACGCTCAGTACAGTGTAAGCTTGTGGGATATCCAAAGAACTCCAAGGGATATTATTTCTATTACGCAGAGGAACAACAGGATTTTGTTTCTCGTCATGCCCACTTCTTAGAAACTAAATTTTTAGAAAATCAGAAGAGTGGGGGCGCAGTAGAACTGTAAGAAATTCCAGAACCACAAGTTGTTACTGAAAGTTTGGTAGAACAAGAAGTTTCAGAAGAAGGGACATACCAGCGCCTATCCGCAGAAGTAGTAGGAAGTCTCATCCGCCCGAGAGATACTATGGTTTTCTCATAGACGGGGATCGAGAAGATTGCGTCATTGATAATGACGACCCTACTAGCTTCCAGCAAGCCATTCAGAGCGGCGACTCGGTAAAATGGCTGGATGCAATGCGGACTGAAATGGAGTCCATGTACACTAACAAAGTATGGAATTTGGACATTGCTCCAGATAGGGTAAAACCCGTAGGATGCAAGTGGATCTTCAGAAAGAAGATTGGTGTAGATGGACAGGTTGAAACCTATAAGGCTAGACTTGTTGCAAAGGGTTTCCGTCAAAGACCTGGTTTAGACTATGACGAAACCTTTTCTCCAGTGGCTATGCTCAAATCCATTCGGATCCTTCTTGCTATTGCTGTCTTCCATGATTATGAGATCTGGCAGATGGACGTAAAGACGGCATTTCTAAATGGTAATTTGGAAGAGTGCGTCTATATGGATCAGCCAGAGGGATTCATTCAGAGTGGAAGCAGCGGTAAAGTATGCAAGCTGCTTAAGTCCATTTATGGACTAAAGCAGGCATCACAGAGTTGGAACATCTGTTTTGATGATACTGTCAAAGAATTCGACTTTATCAAAAATCCAGATGAACCTTGCATATACAGTAAGATTGTAGGGAGAGTTGTTGTATTCCTCGTCTTGTACGTGGATGACATTCTCCTAATAGGAAATGATATTCCTATGCTACAGTCAGTCAAAAGATTCTTATCACAGAAGTTCTCCATGAAAGACTTGGGTGATGCCACCTACATTCTGGGGATCCAGATCTATCGTGATAGATCAAAGAGGATGTTGGGACTTTCGCAGTCTAGGTACATAGACACCATATTGAAAAGATTCAGTATGGATGATTCTAAGCGCGGTAACCTACCGGCTTGTCAGGGAATCATCCTCTCCAAAGAGATGTCTCCCAAGACTGATTTGGAAAGGGATCACATGTCGATTGTACCCTACGCTTTTGCGGTAGGCTCTATAATGTATGCGATGTTATGTACCAGACCAGATGTAGCATACGCTTTAAGCGTTGTAAGCCGGTATCAGGCAAACCCAGGGGAGAAGCACTGGATAGAAGTAAAGAACATTCTCAAGTACCCGAGGAGGACTTAGGAGATGTTCTTGGCGTATGGCGCAAAAGACCTCCAGATTGAGGCCTTTGCTGACTCCAGCTTCCAGAGTGACAAGGATGACTCCAAGTCCATGTCGGGTTATGTCTTTACCCTCAATGGAGGGGCGGTCTGTTGGAAGAGTTCCAAGCAGGACACCGTCGCTGACTCAACGATGGAAGTGGAGTACATAGCTGCTTGCGATGCCGCAAAAGAAGCTGTCTGGATGAAGAAGTTCCTCACAGAATTTCAGGTGGTTCTTACCAGTGTTGGTCCAATACCTTTGTATTGCGACAACAACGGCGCTATAGCTTTAGCGAAGGAACCCAGGTCCCATCAGAAGTCCAGACACATCTTAAGGCGGTATCACCTGATCAGGGAGATCGAGGTAAAGAGAGTAGATACAGAGAATAACACTGCTGATCCATTCACAAAGGCCATTCCTCAGACGCAGTTCGAGAGGCTATTTGAGATGATAGGTCTGCGATACGCCAGTACATGGCCCTAGTGCAAGTGGGAGATTGTTAGTGTTTATGCCCTAGAAGGCCATTACTGTATCATACTAGTTTGTATATTACTTAATGGAAGCTTAGGATATTCACAGTTATATAACAGTCTTGCTAAACATGGTAGTATGCTACTTGGTTTTGTCTATCTTAATATGTGAGTATACGTATTGATAGAGCTCTTAGGATCTTGCTTGACTACCACCGTTGTGATGGCAGTCACACTAGTGGGGGCTGGGTAGTCTACAAGCACATCCTTATTCAGGTCCCTAGTCGTAGGATTATCGAGACAGGGCATCGATACTCCGGAGTAGACTAGTGTGTACGCTTCTCATCCCAGTTGGGAAGATGGTCTGTCCCACAGCCGTCAGTACGTCGTACTGCAGATAGTATGCAGGTGCTCGTTAGGTTACGGGTACACCGGACAGGACTCACAGGGAACTGTTGGTTGGTTTTATACCAGTCGTCAGTTAACAGTTCCCAGGTGACGTGAGTACATTATAGTCCGCAGACTTGACACTGCTACTTCGCCTCGAGTGTGTCCCACTGTTCTTAGATTGCTACCCTACCACGGCTCAAAGGAGTCGTGCAAACAGGTAGCAGTTGGGTGCAGTCCCGAGCACTTGGAGGCAGTGGTGGTTAGACATGATTCGTCTCTCCCGGTATTGGGAGTTGATATCGCGCTGTGTCAGAGAGCCATTACGCAAAGTCCCTGGCCAGGGCAAGCGAGATTTGCTGGTAGGTTCCAGTAGTTTCTCAGGATGTAATGGGCTTCACTCTGACATGACTTATACCGCTATTAGGGGACTGACGCTTGCCGCCCCCTAGGCCCGATATACGATAGTCTTAGACGAACAGACCGGGCTGTACGGAGATTGTCACATCAGACTCAATAGGAGTTCGGATGGGTTTCCTCATCGGCCTTCTGTAACACTTTGAATTTCCGTTAGAATGTTTTTGTGATAATTAGTATTTGTGCATGTTATTATATTAGTGTTCATAGGATTATTAGTTATTTAGTCGTGTTAGCAAATTGGAAATTTTTTCCTTTGTAGTGTACACTTGCACACTTAGCCTTTTTTGTGACTTAGGGTTTTTGGTATAGCAGGTTAACCATTCTTGTGTTGCATGGTTGCTAACTTTTCCCCCACCATTTTAACCATATCATAACCCTTTTCATAATTCAATATCCTAATAAAAAGAAGTGAAGCATGGTGTTAGGTGAGAGGTTTGACTTTTGACCCCCATTTTCTTATCTTCTCTCTCTCTTTCCCCATTTCAGAATTTCCTGCAGGAATTCCAGCAGAAAACCCATCTCTCCTACATCTTTTCTTCTCCTCTTCATGTCCCTTTGATCTCTATTCAAAACCCTACACAAAACAACACTTTTCCTTCACAAAAACTTGGGAAAGTGAGCTTTTTGAGGTGTTTAGAGGCAAATCTGCACACTTGAGGGAAAAGCTGAGACTTTTGGTGTTTTACAAGGTTCTTAGAAGGTATTAACTCATGTTAGCACTCCTTTTCCTTAAACTTGTAGTATTGTTTAGCAAAAATCTCATTTTTGTGCATTTTTAGCGATATTAAAGGATATTTGTGATTCACATGTTAGATTAGGGTTTTGTTAGTATGGTTAGCTCTATTAGGTGTTATTAGAACTATTTTAGGCCAGGTTTGTTTCAGTTTGCACAGAAATACCACAAAGTTCCATTTTAGTGCAAAAGTGTGGATTTTAACTAGAAATAAGGCTCTGTAGGATCTGCTGCTACTCGAGATATTTCAGAGTGAAACTGGAGGTTACTGTAGCATGAATGGGGAGTATAGAGTGCACACACCAAACCTGGGAGCCCAATTCCCTACCCAGGCCGCCGAAATAAGCATTCTGGCCGTAATTTGCGGCCAGATGGGGGTGTTTTGGGTTGGGGTTTGGGGTGATGGAGTCTGCTGCTATGTGGGTTATTTTGGTATATATAGTTTTACTATATCATTTCTGTATCAAAATCTGGAGTGGAATACCCTTTTTCCCGTATTTTCAATCTTTCGCGACACGCGTGATACGTATGTATGGGTTTTGGGTTTCTGCGTATCGCGACGCGTCGGAGTGGCTTCAGGCGCGTAATCACACGTTTTAGCGTATCGCGCACACGCGCACTTGGTTTGCGACATGAGTTACTAGTTCGGCTTTAATGTCGCATTTGTGTGACTTCAAGCTTATGTGTGATATATTGTGTAATTCTAGGCAGGCGAGTACGGCGGACGCCGCGCAGAAGGGGAAGCAAGTTGTTGGCTATACCTAGCGAGAGACTACGGTGAGTAGATTTAACATCTACGGGGATATCGCCCGCATGGCGTTCTACGTCAGGGCTGATAGGACCTTATAGCTACATTTACATACATTGACGGTGCATGGCTACTATTTACTGCATACTGCATTTCCTGCTATATGGATATAAACTAGAATTGATAGAACACCGCATCATTACTAACGGTCCATGTTGCACGAGCACTATCCTGCATGTTACACACACACCGTTAGTAATTGCCATGACACTCACACTGTAGAATTTACATCAGATCATTATGTTGTAGCTTATCTTTATGTGACTTGACATGATATTCATACTTGATGCATATATCACATCGGATCATTATGTTGTAGCTTATCTTTATGTGACTTGATATGATGTTCATACTTGATGCATATATCACATCGGATCATTATGTTGTAGCTTATCTTTATGTGACTTGACATGATATTCATACTTGATGCATATATCACATCGGATCATTATGTTGTAGCTTATCTTTATGTGACTTGACATGATATTCATACTTGATGCATATATCACATCATATCATTATGTTGTAGCTTATCTTTATGTGACTTGACATGATATTCATACTTGATGCACATATCATATCGGATCATTGACTTGCATATTGGTTTGGATTATATGTGATTTCTGGATTTGGGAACCGTGGCTATTTCAAATATGTAATCATTTAAAAACCCGGTTCCCTTGATATGATATTTCGGTGCGTCCACCATGTGTTTCCTCGGTGCTAGAGTGATATATATGAACCCGAATCGAGGAGCTGGTTGAGGCCGATTACGGGTACATGGTGGGCCCGGTATGGTACCCCGGGGTGAGAACGGTTTCGCTGTGTAGTAGACGGTGAGCCTGGAAGAAGGACTACTACCTACCGGTGATTGGTTGGACCTGACAGCTATCCGGAGGATACTGATCAGAGTCGATAGATGGATGCGGGGTGATCCGTACTGCCGGGGCCGAGGGCCGATACCGCAGACGGAGCCCGTGGGCTGACCCGGACTGACGGGGCCCGATGGATGAGGATTTGCGTGTCGATGCTGGACACGAGTATTTATGATATTTGGGTGCCGATGTTGGGCACTCGGGATTCTCAGAGATTTACAGGATTTGAGGGCCGATGAGAGTGCCGACGCCTGAGCTATTTGGGGGATCTGGGTGCATTGATAGACACCGATTATATTTTCCACGTTGACATTCCGTGTAGATGTTATATTGCCCATGCTCAGCATTTATTATTATACCTCATCCTGTAGTTATATTACCTGATAGAGCACTTGCATGATTATTGCACATACTGCTTATCACATATTGATATCATCTGTTGGCATATGATAGAGTAGCGCAGTACGTGCATGCTCGTGATTACCTTTATATGTTATCTCTATTCACGAGTTGGCAACTCACCCCCGTTGTGCCACAGTGTCTGCAGGTTGCCCTTCGGAGTAGTCGCGGCAGGCTGCGTTGTGCATCTTTTGACGCAGATACCCCCATAGTTGGTGTACTAGCTCTTTTGCTGATAGGTGGGTTTTGTGCGGTATCTGTTTATCTTTCAGTTATGTACATTGTTGTATCTAGTATTCTCCATCTACCATGTATGTATTTGACTTAGAGACAGTGTGAGGACGATGATGTATATTATTGGTATCCTGGTGTCGAGCTCGTTGTGAGCCGACTTTTCTTATGCAGTTTTATTCTATCTGTGATGTTCCCACTTGTGGATCTTGATCTTCGCTACGGCGTCGTATATTGCTATCTTGGTGATTGTTTACTTAGATTTCTTAACATGTAGAAGTGCTTTCATTTTAAACTTTTAACACTCTATACTTTCACTGGTTTGATTTCTGGGTTTTCGGTTCACTTAGTCGCGTTACGCCTGTAGACGTTACGTGGTTAAGTGCCGGTCACGGGCCAAACTTTGGGTCGTGACACCTTCTTATCGACATCTACCTGGAGACCGTTACGTATAGCTAGTGCCGCTTGCGGTCTGTGGTTAAACCCACTGCCAGCGTAGTAGTCGAGTCTCTAGAGTCCCACACAGAGTGTTTCCCTACTCCAGGCGAAACGATATAGAGGTCGTATGGTTTTACGACAAGGGTTCGGACGCATATGTGTGTTTACGCACGTCTGACATCCGGACAGTTTTTACTAGCCGGCTTTGGTTTAATCCAGTTTCTTATATCCGATTATTGGATTTATACAGTCTAAAGTTTTTCCGTGTTTTCACGGATAGGATGGGCGTTCTTGTAATTGCACGAGAAGCTTCTAGAAGATGGTTGTTAGTGTATATGCCCTCGAGGCCATTACTGTATCATACTAGTTTGTATATTACTTAATGGATGCTTGGGATATTCACCTTGTATATACAATCTTGCTCAAAATAGTAGTATGCTACTTGGTTTGTTTCTATTTCAATGTGTACATGTGTTTATTTTTGTATATCGCTTATACACATTAGTAGAGCCCTTAGGATCTTTGCTTGATTACCAGCGATGTGATGGCCGTCACACTAGTGGGGCTGGGTAATCTATAAGCACATCCTTATGCAGGTCCCTGGTCGCAGGACTATCGAGACAGGGCATCGATACTCCGGAGTAGACCAGCGCATGCGCTTCTCATCCCAGTGTGGGAGACGGTCTGTCCCACAGCCGTTAGTACGTCGTACTTGAGATAGTATGCGGGTGCTCATTAGGTTACGGGTACACTGGACAGGACTCGTCGGGAACTGACTAGTTGGTATTATACCTATCATCAGTTATCAGTTCCCAGGTGACATGAGTACAGCTTAGTCCGCTGACTTGACACTGTCACTTCGCCTCGGGTGTGTTCCCACTGTACTTTGATCACTACCCTACTACGGCTCAAAGGAGTCGTGCAAACAGGTGGTGGTTGGGTGCAGTCCCGAAGCACTTGGAGGCAGTGACGGTTAGACAGGATTCGTCTCTCCCGGTATTGGGGGTTGACATCGCGCTGTGTCTAGGAGAGCCATTACACGAGTAGTCCCTGGCCAGGGCAAACGAGATATACTGGTAGGTTTCCAGTGTTATCTCAGGGTGTTTTGGGCTTCGCTCCGGCACGACTTGTACCGCTATTGGGGGACTGACGTTTACCGCCCCCTAGGCCCGCCATGCGATGTATCAGACGAACAGACCGGACTGTATGGAGAATGTCACACTCAGGCTCAGTAGGAGTTCAGATGGGTTTCGCCTCGTCGGTCTTCTTGTCGGCATTACCTGGGGACCGTTACGCACAGCTAGTGCCGCTTGCGGTCTGTGGTTTAACCCACTGCCAGCGTAGTGTCGAGTCTTTAGAGTCCCACACAGAAAGCTTTTCGCCTTTAGGCAAAAGAGTAGAGGTCGCATGGTATTGCGACAGGTTGCATGGTTTTGCGACAGGGTTCGGTCACATCCGTGTACTTGTGCACGTACAGTGTCCGGACAGTTTACACTAGCGGGCATTGGTTTAAGCCAGATCCTAGTGTACCTTATGGGATTGGATTTATCCAGTTTGCATTCGTGTTCCTCGGAACGCGGATGCGGGTGTGTATGCACAGTTGACAGGGAGGCACAGACAACGGATTCTCATTAGGGTTGTTGACAGTTGACCGTTGACTTTTTGACTTTTTGCTCAACCCTAATGAGAATATGATATGTGATTAACTATTATATTAATTAAGTATTATGGTGACTTGGTTGTTGACTTTTGTTGACTTTGTTGACTTGTTGACTTTTGTTGACTTGTTGACTTTGTTGACCGGTTGACTAGGCTTGACTAGTTGACCATCATGATAACCATGGCTATCATTTCATGCCAAAGACTTTTACTTGCTTGCTCATTTGAGTAAAATGAGTGCATGACATGATAAGGTTATGGTTGCTTCAACCATCACATAAGACTTTTATTGATATGATGAGTTATGATTACTTTGGATTATGAGAGGGTGAGAGACAAAAGAGAGCCTCATTCTTTCTTGCTCATTCTCTCTCTTGTTCTTGAGCTCTCCACTTTTTGCTCTCACTCTCATCCTCTTGCTCCCTCTCTTGACTCTATGGTTCATATCTCTCATGTGTTGAGAATCAAGAACCATAGATAAAATCCCATTCTAAATCTTCTCTACTCATTCTAGTTCACTAGGTTTAGCAAACCAAGTGAACTAGTTTCTTCAAAGAACGAAGAAGGAGCTAAAGGTTGGAGCTTTCAAGTGGATCTATCTTCGGCGTACGATGACGACGAGAAGGAGCCATCGGACCACCACCGGAGCTTGAAGACGAAGGAGTTCAAGACAAACTAGGTATAACCATCTTCATCCGAGTAGCTAACTCTCTTTAGCAAGTTTGCTAGTTTTAGTTTAGGAAAAGATCCCGACTTTGTTTAGTCCATGTTGCCCCTTGCGCTAAAAATTTGATTTTTATACCGTTTCCGCCTCCCTGTAAGAACCGGGGGTCGCAACGTGGACTTACAGTGGTATCAGAGCCTAACTAAACTTAAACTAGCTTGGTAGTGAAGTGTAACGAAGTTCGGAACCGGAAAAATCCAAAAACCAAACTTTTTCAAAATCCTAGTTTCTGTTAAAATTTTTTCTGGTCAAAACAAGATTTGTTATACACCTAAATTCGGCTCAGGGTTTTGTGTGAACACCCAAGAAAAACGATCCCCTAATTCGTTCAAACCGCCGCGGATCCGCGGCCTCACCTATTCATTGAGCCGTGGAACAGCCGCCGTTTAGAGTCTTCTGGTGATCGTCTTTCGTGCAGTGTGTCTCTGTATTGGTTTTGGGATTTTTAAAATATGTTATATGTGCCAAGATTCTCCAGAACAGAAATTTACTTTTGGGGTCCTATAATTCCGTATTTTTTCCGAACTTCACTACACTTTGACTATGATGGTTATATCTGTGATGTTTGCATGTATTGAACGTCGGCTAATCGCTATAAGTCGATTAGTCGGGGTTATACATGATCTGTGTTTGATATTGGAATGTGTATATGAATGTGTTGGACTGTCTTGGGTGAATAGCCGGGGTGGATGTGAGATGAGCTTTTGTTTTTCTTTCATTCATTGTAAATGTAAATTGATGTAATAATATTATTTGTATGGCCGCACAACCGGGTCGGGGTTGTAGCCGTCATTGTATAATTTCTTTTTACTGTTTTTGCTCCTAGGATAGACCCATGGAGGGGGTGCATAAACTACCGGGTATGCCGAAGTGTCGAGTGGCCTACTCATGGAGATGAGGGAGGTTGCTACGCTTCGGGTACTTGGCGGGTAGTTTGCCGCACCCGTAGGGGTCTTGGGTGGGGTATTGGCTATTCACCGCGCCCGTGTAATCTGTTTTTGTTACAGGCTCGTACAAATTACAGATTCCTAGTATATCCAATGTATTCATCTGTGATCTGAAATGTTTATCATTGCAGTATATCTATATATGATATTATTTAGGCGTTGCTTATGTTTTACAGACGCGCTAGCCCAGCCCCCGCTCTGTCGTTAGTTAAGTAACCTAACGGGTAATGACGGGGCCCAGTGGCGAATGCGAATGGCATAAGCGTACGTCATATTTTGGTTGTTTTCTGCAATGGTGGGATTAAATGATGGGACGCATTAAAAGAACTAATGCAAGAATATCATGCATTAAAAGAACTAATGCAAGATAATAAACCATGTTAAAGTCGTTGGAACACTTTCGAAAAACCACTCGGTTCTTTTCAAAACAAACTTTTAAATACGGAGCTTGAGCCACTCCTTTTAAAAGCTATCTCGTTCAATCGACCAAATCAAGTTCACTACGTTCACGGTTTTGCCAAAACCATTCGTAGCCCTCCGTCGTTTCACATGAATAGTCAATAGTATTCAAGCTGTGTTTATTGGCCAAAGTCAAGGCACAGTGATTGGTAGCTATTGGGTATTCATGTGCAGCATAGATAGATGCGTTGGTTTGGAATAGTCGTACTGCCTTGTTGGCCAAAGTCAAGGGTATGTGCGGGTGGATTCAAATTAACCTGGAGAACGACGGGTAGAACTTGACATGTGACTTATGATTTGTTGGCCAAAGTCAAGGTCATAAGAGCATGGGGCAAAAATCCACATCGGGAGTTTCATAAGTACTGAAACTTGCTAGATTTGCATACCATTTGGAGTGTGATGATTCTGGTAGGATTCCTTAATGATATTTGGATTCCGATCCTACTGTGAGTATATGCTACTCCTCGGGAAATTTCTCACTGAACGATCAATGCTATAAACCTAGTAGGTGCCTAGAAAGGTGTTAGCGGGGCTACGCCCCCAGGGAAAAGAGGTTCTTTAATTAAGGAACTTCGCGAAAGCGTTGGAAAACCTCCCTCGAAGTACCGACACCGGCCTGGCTGAACGGTTAAGCAAGTATTGTACGGTGGGATTGATCCTGACTAATTCTTCCTTTATGGTTTGAGGAGGGATTCGAGAAACAGTGGGAGCCATCCTGTTTAGACAAACTAAAAACCACTCTAAACTTGCAAGAGCATCATGCTGAGTGTTTCTTCTTCTCTCTCCTAATTGCAGCGACCAATCAACATGACTGGACTTAAGTTACTCCTAGATAAAAACAAACTGACAGGGCCAAACTACAAAGATTGGCTCAGGAATGTCAAGATAGCAATCACTTATGACAAGCTGGGGTATCTTCTTACCACCAAAGCTCCCCCTGTCCCTGGTCCAACTTCCAGTGTCGCGGATAAGGAAATCCGCAAGACTTGGGAGATTGATAGCGCGAAGGCCAAGTGCCTCCTGCTTGCCTCGATGGACAACGAACATCAGAGGAGGCATGAGAATATGGACATGGAATCCATATTGCTCCATACAAAAGAACTGTATGGAGAGCAATCTCGTATCGCAAGATACGAAGCGTCGAAAAAGTTATTCTCGACAAGAATGGCCGTCGGATCATCAGTAGCCGAGCACGTGCTAAAGATGATCGGCTACATTGAGGAGCTCGCTGACCTAGGGATCACATTGGAGAGTGAGCTATATACGGATATAGTTCTCCAGTCCCTTCCTTCCACTTACGCCCAGTTTATACTGAATTTCAACCTACAAGAAAAAGAGGTTGAACTTTCAGAGCTCCTCAACATGCTGAGGAGCGCAGAGGGCACCCTACAGAAAGGTAGGGAAACATCCACTTTGTTTGTAGGAGGATAATCTTCTTCTAGGTCCAAGGCGAAAGCCAAGGGAAAGAAGAAGAAGGCCCCCGCCAAACCAAGGGGCGGTGTTAGTAAAGTGGATACGAAGGGAAAAGGTAAAGCAACAAAGATAGCGGGGAAGCTTGTGGATAAGGAAGAGTGCTTCTATTGTCATAAGAAAGGACACTGGAAGAATGATTGCAGGGCTTGGAAAGACAGGACACAGGAATTGAAGCAGGTTGCAGCTTCAGCTTCAGGTGTGCATGTTATTGAAAACTGTCTTTCAATAAACTCTACTTCCTGGGTATTGGATACCGGATCAGGATCTCATATCTGTAATTCCTTGCAGGCGTTGAGAAACCGTAGGGTTTTGAAGGCAGGTGACATGACCCTCAGAGTTGCGAACGGAGCTAGCATGGATGCTAAAGCCGTGGGGGACTATCACCTGGGAATGTCAGATGGACATGTTTTGGTTTTGCGTAATTGCTTTTTTGTACCCAACGCAACTTGTAATATCATTTCTGTATCTTTAGTTTCTAAAGAAGGTTATGAATTTGCGTTTGTAAGTAATGTTGTAAACATTCACCTTAATCAAGTTCTGATTGGGTCAGGTACTTTGAGTAATGGTATATACGTATTAAACCAACCACAGATTTTTAATGTCCAGAATACACACAAAAGAAAGTCTCCGGAAATAAATCAGACTTTCTTATGGCATTGTAGACTGGGTCACATCAATGAGAGAAGGTTGACGAAGTTACATACAGAAGGGTATTTGAATGCGTTCGAATATCAGTCGTATGCCACTTGTCAATCCTGTCTCAAAGGAAAGATGACAAAGACTCCGTTTACTAGACATGGAGTAAGAGCGAGCGAGCTCTTAGGACTCGTACACAGTGACGTGTGCGGTCCAATGTCTACACATGCCCGAAGCGGACATTCTTACTTCATTACTTTTACGGATGACTTCTCAAGGTATGGTTATGTCTTCTTAATGAAACATAAGTCCGAGGCCTTTGGAAAATTCCAGGAGTATAAGAATGAAGTAGAGAAACAGACCGGCAAAAGTATTAAGATTCTAAGATCGGATCGAGGTGGAGAATACTTAAGTGTCGAATTCCTGGACTATTTAAAAGAGAACGGAATTCTCTCTCAGCTTACTCCTCCATACACCTCGCAACATAACGGTGTATCGGAGAGACGGAACCGCACCCTATTGGATATGGTGCGGTCCATGATGGGTAACACTGAGTTACCGCGATCATTCTGGGGGTATGCGCTAGAATCAGCTGCGTACCTTTTGAACCGAGTTTCGACTAAGACTGTGCCTTCCACACCATATGAAATGTGGTGTGGGAAGAGACCCTATCTTAAGCACATTAAGACATGGGGATGTCCGGCTTTTGTCAAAAAGCAGCATGCGGACAAGCTCGAGGCACGCTCAGTACAGTGCAAGTTTGTGGGGGTATCCAAAGAACTCAAAAGGATATTTCTTCTACTGTGAAGAGGAACAAAAAGTTCTTGTTTCTCGTCATGCCTACTTCTTGGAAACTGAGTTTTTGGAAAACCAGATAAGTGGGAGCACAGTAGAACTGGAAGAAATTCCAGAACCACGGACTATTACTGAAAGTTTAGTGGAACCAGAAGGTTCGGAAGAACAGGACATTCCTACGCCGCTCCGCAGAAGTAGTAGGCAGTCTCATCCGCCCGAGAGATACTACGGTTTTCTCATAGACGGGGATAGAGAGGATTGCATCATAGATTATGATGAGCCTACTAGCTTCCAGCAGGCCGTTCAGAGCGTTGACTCAGTGAAATGGCTGGATGCAATGCGGACCGAAATGGAGTCCATGTACACCAACAAGGTATGGACGTTGGACATTGCTCCAGACGGGGTAAAACCCGTAGGATGCAAGTGGATCTTCAAAAGGAAGATTGGTGTAGATGGACAGGTTGAGACCTATAAAGCTAGGCTGGTAGCAAAGGGTTTTCGTCAAAGACCTGGCTTGGACTATGACGAAACCTTCTCTCCAGTAGCCATGCTGAAATCCATTCGGATCCTTCTTGCCATTGCTGCCTTCCACGATTATGAGATTTGGCAAATGGACGTAAAGACAGCTTTTCTAAATGGAAATTTAGAGGAGTGTGTCTATATGGACCAGCCGGAGGGTTTCATTCAGAGTGGGAGCAGCGGAAAGGTGTGCAAGTTGCTTAAGTCCATCTATGGACTAAAGCAGGCATCGTGGAGTTGGAACATCTGCTTTGATGAGACGGTCAAAGAATTTGGCTTTATCAAAAATCCAGATGAACCATGCATCTATAGTAGATTTGTAGCGAGAACTGTAGTATTCCTCGTTTTATACGTGGATGACATTCTCTTAATAGGAAATGACATTCCTATGCTACAATCTGTCAAGGGGTTCTTGTCACACAGGTTCTCCATGAAAGACCTGGGTGATGCCTCGTACATTCTGGGTATCCGGATCTACCGTGACAGATCCAAGAGGATATTAGGACTTTCACAGTCCAGGTACATCGACACTATACTGAAGAGATTCAGTATGGAAGATTCCAAGCGCGGTAACCTACCGGCTTGTCACGGGATCACCCTCTCTAAAGAGATGTCTCCCAAGAATGATTTGGAGAGGGATCGCATGTCTATTATACCCTACGCTTCTGCGGTAGGCTCTATAATGTATGCGATGTTGTGTACAAGACCGGATGTAGCTTATGCACTGAGTGTGGTAAGCCGGTATCAGTCAAACCCTGGGGAGAAACACTGGATAGCAGTAAAGAACATTCTCAAGTACCTGAGAAGGACTAAGGAGATGTTCTTGGTGTATGGCGGAAAAGACCTCCAGATCGAGGCCTTTGCTGACGCCAGCTTCCAGAGTGACAAGGATGATTCCAAGTCCATGTCGGGTTTTGTCTTCACCCTCAATGGAGGGGCGGTGTGTTGGAAGAGTTCCAAACAGGAAACCGTTGCAGACTCGATGATGGAAGCGGAATACATCGCTGCATCTGATGCCGCAAAAGAAGCTGTCTGGATGAGGAAGTTCTTGAAAGAACTTCAGGTGGTTCCGTCCATTGTTGATCCAATACCTCTGTATTGCGACAACAACGGGGCTATAGCTTTAGCGAAGGAACCCAGGTCCCATCAGAGATCCAGGCACATCTTGAGGCGGTATCACCTGATCAGGGAGATCGTGGATCGCCAGGAGATCGAGGTTCGGAGAGTCGCTTCAGAAGACAACACTGCAGATCCATTCACCAAGGCCTTGCCCCAGACTCAGTTCGAGCGGCTGATCGAGATGATAGGTCTTCGATACGCCAGTACATGGCCTTAGTGCAAGTGGGAGATTGTTAGTGTATATGCCCTAGAGGCCATTACTGTATCATACTAGTTTGTATATTACTTAATGGATGCTTGGGATATTCACCTTGTATATACAATCTTGCTCAAAATAGTAGTATGCTACTTGGTTTGTTTCTACTTCAATGTGTACATGTGTTTATTTTTGTATATCGCTTATACACATTAGTAGAGCCCTTAGGATCTTTGCTTGATTACCAGTGATGTGATGGCCGTCACACTAGTGGGGCTGGGTAATCTATAAGCACATCCTTATGCAGGTCCCTGGTCGCAGGACTATCGAGACAGGGCATCGATACTCCGGAGTAGACCAGCGCATGCGCTTCTCATCCCAGTGTGGGAGACGGTCTGTCCCACAGCCGTTAGTACGTCGTACTTGAGATAGTATGCGGGTGCTCGTTAGGTTACGGGTACACTGGACAGGACTCGTCGGGAACTGACTAGTTGGTATTATACCTATCGTCAGTTATCAGTTCCCAGGTGACATGAGTACAGCTTAGTCCGCTGACTTGACCTTGTCACTTCGCCTCGGGTGTCTTCCCACTGTACTTTGATCACTACCCTACCACGGCTCAAAGGAGTCGTGCAAACAGGTGGTGGTTGGGTGCAGTCCCGAAGCACTTGGAGGCAGTGACGGTTAGACAGGATTCGTCTCTCCCGGTATTGGGGGTTGACATCGCGCTGTGTCTAGGAGAGCCATTACACGAGTAGTCCCTGGCCAGGGCAAACGAGATATACTGGTAGGTTTCCAGTGTTATCTCAGAGTGTTTTGGGCTTCGCTCCGGCACGACTTGTACCGCTATTGGGGGACTGACGTTTACCGCCCCCTAGGCCCGCCATGCGATGTATCAGACGAACAGACCGGACTGTATGGAGAATGTCACACTCAGGCTCAGTAGGAGTTCAGATGGGTTTCGCCTCGTCGGTCTTCTTGTCGGCATTACCTGGGGACCGTTACGCACAGCTAGTGCCGCTTGCGGTCTGTGGTTTAACCCACTGCCAGCGTAGTGTCGAGTCTTTAGAGTCCCACACAGAAAGCTTTTCGCCTTTAGGCAAAAGAGTAGAGGTCGCATGGTATTGCGACAGGTTGCATGGTTTTGCGACAGGGTTCGGTCACATCCGTGTACTTGTGCACGTACAGTGTCCGGACAGTTTACACTAGCGGGCTTTGGTTTAAGCCAGATCCTAGTGTACCTTATGGGATTGGATTTATCCAGTTTGCATTCGTGTTCCTCGGAACGCGGATGCGGGTGTGTATGCACAGTTGACAGGGAGGCACAGACAGCGGATTCTCATTAGGGTTGTTGACAGTTGACCGTTGACTTTTTGACTTTTTGCTCAACCCTAATGAGAATATGATATATGATTAACTATTATATTAATTAAGTATTATGGTGACTTGGTTGTTGACTTTTGTTGACTTTGTTGACTTGTTGACTTTTGTTGACTTGTTGACTTTGTTGACCGGTTGACTAGGCTTGACTAGTTGACCATCATGATAACCATGGCTATCATTTCATGCCAAAGACTTTTACTTGCTTGCTCATTTGAGTAAAATGAGTGCATGACATGATAAGGTTATGGTTGCTTCAACCATCACATAAGACTTTTATTGATATGATGAGTTATGATTACTTTGGATTATGAGAGGGTGAGAGACAAAAGAGAGCCTCATTCTTTCTTGCTCATTCTCTCTCTTGTTCTTGAGCTCTCCACTTTTTGCTCTCACTCTCATCCTCTTGCTCCCTCTCTTGACTCTATGGTTCATATCTCTCATGTGTTGAGAATCAAGAACCATAGATAAAATCCCATTCTAAATCTTCTCTACTCATTCTAGTTCACTAGGTTTAGCAAACCAAGTGAACTAGTTTCTTCAAAGAACGAAGAAGGAGCTAAAGGTTGGAGCTTTCAAGTGGATCTATCTTCGGCGTACGGAGACGACGAGAAGGAGCCATCGGACCACCACCGGAGCTTGAAGACGAAGGAGTTCAAGACAAGCTAGGTATAACCATCTTCATCCGAGTAGCTAACTCTCTTTAGCAAGTTTGCTAGTTTTAGTTTAGGAAAAGATCCCGACTTTGTTTAGTCCATGTTGCCCCTTGCGCTAAAAATTTGATTTTTATACCGTTTCCGCCTCCCCGTAAGAACCGGGGGTCGCAACGTGGACTTACAATGGTGACTTGGGGGTTAAGGTGGCATATGCATTAAATGAGATTAGTGAGTCATTTGAGTGATTCATCCATGTCATTAATGTATCATAAATGCTTAATGACTCATGGAGATGAATCACCCTCTTGTATTTATTAAGCATGATGATTAATCCTTTATTTTCTTTTATTGGATAAATGATAATTCTTGATATATATTATGATAGATCATTATCTCATCTCATTCTCTTGCTCACTTTCTCTCTCCTCAAGCTCTCTCTCTTCAAACCCTAATCCTCCCTTCTCATGTGTTGAGACCAAGGATTAGAATAGACTACTTAATCCTTAACCATTCTCTATATCACCTAGGTTACTTAGATTAGCGATTTAAGAAACCTAGTTACCTCAAGTGAGAGGTGAAGCTTGTAGTAAAGCTCTCGGGTGGATCATCTACTATATAGAGAAGGCCGGAGAGGACGTGGAGAACGGAAAGACGAAGGACACGGTTCTTTTGGTATAATCACTTTTCATAGTAGTTAACACTTCTATGGTTTCTTGTTAGTTATCGTTTAGCAAAGATTCTCGGTTAGTCGATGTTTACGCCTAAAACAAGATCGTTTTTCATTATTCCGCCTCCCCACAAGTCGTGGGGTGTTGTACATCGACTTACAGTAATGTACCGGACCCAATCAGAACCTGATTTAGGTGGATGTGAACTACATCGCTTACGAATGTAAAATCATATCCCTCTCTGGAAAGTGAGGACACTGATATGATATTTCAAGTCAAACTAGGTACATACAGACAGTTACATAGAATCAATATCTGCCCACTTGTCAAACCTAGGCGATATTCTCCCACGGATTCAGTGTCCACGCTCATTCCGTTTGCAACTCTAAGAGACAAATCACCTACCTTTATAACTCTACGGTTTCTCAAAGCATGTAACGAATTACAGATATGATATCCTGCTCCGGTATCTAGTACCAAGGAAGTAGAGTTAATTGGCAAACAGTTCTCAATAACAAACACACTTGAGGCCGAAGCCACAACATGCTTCGTATCTTGTCTACTGGCTTCCAAAACCCTGCAATCTTTCTGCCAATGCGCAATCCCATAACAATAGGAACATCCCTCTTTAGCTACACCAAGTCCTGAAACTTTTGATCTTCCCTTTCCTCCTACTTTACTGGTGTAAGTAGAGGGTAGGGACTGTGGAAATAAGTCAACATATAACCTGTTTCCCAACGTAGTCTCCAGGTCCTTGAGCTCATCAATATAGCTAGTCATTGTAAGGACGTCATTCCCTACAGATGACCCGACAGCCAACCTCGCTTGAATTAATTCGTTCGAGGTCTCATAGCTTGCGATATGAGATTGCTCTCCATATAAATCTTTGTTATGGAGAAAGATGGAAACTAAGTCCATCTTCTCGTGCTGCTTCTGGTATACACCATCAACTGAAGCCAACACGAGGCACTTGACTTTCGCTTTATCCTTTTCCCTTGTCTTATGGATATTCATATCCGCGACAGTGGAAACTGGACCTGGGACGGCGGGATCTTGAGTAGTAATAGGGTGGTCCAGCTTGTCATAGGCAATGGACATCTGGATAGACCTTTGCCAGTCATATAAGTCAGATTCAGTCAAATAGTTATCTAGATGTAACCTATGTGTGGTCACAATGTCGCTGCAATGAGAGAAAGAGAAGAAAACACTTTAGCATGATGCTCTTGCAAGTTTAGATTGGTTTTAAGTTTATCTAAACTGGATTGCTCCCACTGTTTCTCGAATCCTTCCTCAAACCATAAAAGAAGTATTAGCCAGGACTATTCTCACCGTACAATACTTGCTTAACCGTTCAGCCAGGCCAGTGTCGGTACTTCGAGGGAGGTTTTCCAACGCTTTCGCGAAGTTCCTTAATTAAATAACCTCTTTTCTCTGGGGGCGTAACCCCGCTGACACCTTTCTCGGCACCTACTTGGTTTATAGCATTGATTGTTAAGTGACGATTCTCCTGATAAGTAGCTTATACTCACAGTGGGACCGGGATCCAAATATCTTCGTATGATAATGTTGAAGGAATCCTACCAACATTCATCAAACACCAAATGGTATGCATCTCTTTGCATATTTCAGTTTCTTTAGAAATTCCAGATATAAATTTTTGCCCCATGCTCTTATGACCTTGGCGTTAGGTCAAAATGTCATAAGTCACATGTCAAGTTCTACCCATCATTATCTTTGTTAATTTGAACCCATCCGTATATATTCTTGACGTTCGGCCAAAATGATAATACGACTGTCCCAAACTAACTCATCTATCTATGCAACAAATGAATACCCAGCAGCTACCAAACACTATGCCTTGGCGTTATGTCAAAATACATAGCTTGAATACTACTGAATACCCAAATGAAATGACGGAGGGCTACGAATGGTTTTGGTAAAACCGTGAACGTAGTGAACTTGATATAACTGAAGGAACCTGATAGCTTTTAAAAGAAGTGGTTAAAGCTCCGCAATTAAAAAATATCTTCTGTTTTAAAATAACCGAGTGGTTTCTTTTAAACTGTTCCAACGATTCATTTTTGGTTTATTTTCTTTGCATTATAATAATGCGTCCCATCAATTATCCTATCATTGCAGAAAACAACGAAAATACCACGTCCTCTTATGTCATCCGCATTCGCCACTGGGTCCCGTCATCACCCGTTAGGTTACTTAACTAACGACAGAGCGGGGGCTGGGCTAGCGCGGGTGTAAAACATAAGTGACGTCTAATAGATATCATATATAGATATTGTACATTCGTCAGACGCAATAATAGGCATTCCAGATTACTGATGAACTTTATTGGATATGCAAGAAATCCGCGTTTGCTTTGAGCCTGCAACAAAATACGGATTACACAGTTGTGATGAATAGCCATTACCCCACCCTAGACCCCTACGGGTACGGCAAACTACCCGCCAAGTACCCGAAGTGAAGCGGTCTCCCTCAACAACGTGAGTAGGACACTAAACACTTCGACATACCCGGTAGTTTGTGTACCCCACCTTGGGTCTATCCTAGGAGCAAAAAACAGTAAACTGAAATAATACAACGGTGGCTACAACCGCAACCTGGATGTGTCCCGCAAAATAATATTACAACATATTACAATTACATCGAATGAATGAATATAATAACCCATCTCAAACCCCGGCTAATCATCACAACAGTCCAATACAGTTCATATACACAAACAGTAAACATTACAGAAATGTGCAACCCCCTGCCAACCGACATACTAGCAGTTATGGGAGGTTTACGAACACATTAAATATTACAGATAAAAACCCGATTAGCAAATAATTTAGAACATCGATCGACAACCTCTTTCCGTGTCTACCCCAAAAGCAAATCAGCACAGAAGTAACCTGGGCAGAAACAGAATATACTGGAAAACAAAACACCAAAATTCATGAATTACAGAGCAAACGGAGTTGACTCGGCGGCGGATCCGCGGCCAAAAGCACTATCTTGCCGCGGATCCGCGGCCATCTAACCGAGTTGCAATCTCGTATTTTCCCAGAATTCTTATAATTCCCTGCTGTGAATTTTAAGGCATATCAAATAATTTTTTTCGATACGTTTAAAATTAACAGAAACTGATAGGGGTTACGGGGTTTCGTTTTCGTGTTTTTTCGACGATCGAATTTCTAATTAGTTGCTAACAAGCTAGTAATGGTTTAGCTAGCTCTGATACCACTGTAAGTCCATGTCACGCACCCCACGAACTTGCGGGGAGACGAAATATATGAAAAACGATTATCAAAGCTTCGTAATACGGACTTGAGCGCATGAATCGTATCTAAACCGTTACTAGCAAACAACGAGAGGTTTAACTACTCGGATTCGAAGTTAGACCTCACGTTACTTTTCCTTCGGGTCTTCATCGCTATCCTCCACTCCTCGTAGGCTCCTTGGAACATCGGCACCTCAACGGCCTCCTCGAGTCAAAGACGATCCACCCGAGAGCTCCTACTCCAAGCTTGATCTATAACTTGAGATAACTAGGTTGCTCAAAATGCTAATCTAAGCTACCTATGGGATATAGAGTGAGGTTATGGATTAATTAGTCTATCTAATCCTTGATCTCAACACATGAGAGGGGAGGATTAGGGTTTCAAGAATGAGAGAGCTTGAGGAGAGAGAAGGTGATGATAAGAATGATATTGAATAATGAGCTCATTTGAATATAACAACCATAACAATTTATCAAATAAATAATTTAAATGATTAATCATCATGGTTGATGCATTCACCTTGTGTGATTCATCTCATGAGTCATTAGCTCAATAAATGAAGCATTAACTCTAAGGATGAATCACACAAATGAGTCATTTAAGCAATAAATGCTTATGCCACCTTAACCCCCAAGTCACCATGCTTCTAGAAGCTTCCCAGAAAATTACGAGAACGCCCCTCCAATCCGTGAAAACACGGAAAAACTTTAGACTGTACAAATCCAATAACCCGATACTAGAATCCGGCTTAAACCAAAGCCGGCTAGTAAAAACTGTCCGAACGTCGTACGTGCGTTTAAACACGTATGCGTCCGAACCCTTGTCGTAAAACCATACGACCTCTATATCGTTTCGCCTGGAGCAGGGAAACTCTCTGTGTGGGACTCTAAAGACTCGACACTACGCTAGCAGTGGGTTTAACCACAGACCGCAAGCGGCACTAGCTGTACGTTACGGTCCCCAGGTAGATGTCGATAAGAAGGCCGATGAGGAAACCCATCCGAACTCCTACTGAGCCTGATGTGACAATCTCCGTATAGTCCGGTCTGTTCGTCTAAGACTATCACATATCGAGCCAAGGGGGCGGCAAGCGTCAGTCCCCTAATAGCGGTATAAGTCGTGTCGGAGCGTAGCCTATTACACCCTGAGAAACTACTGGAACCTACCAGTAAATCTCGCTTGCCCTGGCCAGAGACTTTGCGTAATGGCTCTCTGATACAGCGCGATACCAACTCCCAATACCAGGAGAGACGAATCCTGTCTAACCGCCACTGCATCCAAGTGCTCGGGACTGCACCCAACTGCTACCTGTTTGCACGACTCCTTTGAGCCGTGGTAGGGTAGCAATCTAAGAACAGTGGGACACACTCAAGGCGAAGTAGCAGTGTCAAGTCTGCGGACTATGCTGTACTCATGTCACCTGGGAACTGTTAACTGACGACGGGTATAATACCAACCAACAGTTCCCCTGCGAGTCATGTCCGGTGTACCCGTAACCCAACGATCACCTGTATACTATCTCCAGTACGACGTACTGATGGCTGTGGGACAGACCATCTCCCCAACTGGGATGAGAAGCGTACACACTAGTCTACTCCGGAATATCGATGCCCTGTCTCGATAATCCAACGACCAGGGACCTGTATAGGATGTTGCTTATAGACTACCCAGCCCCCACTAGTGTGACTGCCATCACAACGCTGGTAATCAAGCAAAGATCCTATGGGCTCTACTAATATGTATAAATGATACGTTACAAGAAACATATGCACACATTAAATTAGAAACAAACCAAGTAGCATACTACCATTTTTAGCAAGACTGTCAATACAAGTGTGAATATCCCAAGCTTCCATTAAGTAATATACAATCTAGTATGATACAATAATGGCCCCTAGGGCATATACACTAACATCGCCTGCCTCACTCCCTCTCTCCTCACAATTCAATCTCACATCACCCACTACCCCGAGCCCCTCATCTCTCCCTCCTTCACCTCTCCCTTATACACTCTCTCTCTCGTTCCAAAACCGACCATTGCACCCTCGCCTGCACACTCACCTGAACATCGACCCCATCGCCGACGAGCCCGAGCTCCACCACCTTGTCCTTGCTTCCCCGCTCCGAACCAACCCCTTCACTGCAACCCCTGCGTCTTTGAGCTTGTCGTCACCTCCACCGAACCCAACAAGCCCCCAGCAACCACCATCCCCCTCGACCCTCGTCATTCACCCATGACGACCCCCTCTCTGCTCCATTCTCTCCTCTCTCTAACTCAACTCACCAACCCCTTCACTAGCGGCGATCCTACTGACTGAACCTTCGCCACTACCATGACCACCTCCTCTTCTTGCCGCCAGCACCTCACCGTCACTATCATCCTCCCCGTCTCCTCCAAGAACCTAGCTGTCGGCCTCTAGCACGACCATCAAACACCACCGTGTCCCCACCAGCAACCTGCCACCGCCGCCTGAACCCACCGCCGACACCATTTCCTCTCTCGGACCCACTCCCGCGTTGCGCTATGTCCACCTGTGTGCCATGATAGCACCCACTTCGTACCCGGCACCGTGCCACATCGTGCCCACTACTGTGCCTGGTCCAGTGCTCGCCTCTGTGTCACCGCGTACCCAGACGTGTCGCGCCCCGTACCCACTCCCTGTGCCACGTCGTGCCAGCCCCTCTGCCACACCGTGCTCGATCCATTGCACGTGCCGTGCCACTCCCGGACCACACACCGAGTCCAGACCGTGCCCAGTGCCGTATCGCGTCGAGCCAGGACCACGTCCACTACCGTATCACACCCGCGTCGCCACCACTTCCAGTACCGGATCGCCGCACATCGCACCATGCGTCCGTGTACAGTATCACGCTATCTCGTGTGTCGAGACAAACTCTGCAGCGGCGACGCTTCTATATCAAGCGACCGAAGGCAAGTGAACCCCTCTCACTTGCTTTACATGCTAAATAAAATTATATGGAGTAAATGGATGGTTTTAATCATAATATATTAATATATATGTCATATCATGATTTATTATCGAACATATAATAGCGACTGCTTGGCATTAATTATATTGGATGGAAAACAAATATGGGTTTACTTATTGTTTAACCAACTGGATGAACCGATGTTCGAACGATAGCAACCTAAGTGCTCGATGCGAAACCCTAAGCGAAAACCTATTTTAAAATGACGAGATTTATGACCAATAAGTCCCTTTACTGATAATGAATATCACGTAGAAATTTGGGTTGAAAATATTGACTTTTACAATATGAAATGACATCCTCGATAACCGACACGAAATCTGGAATTTACTGCATACACCGCCATATTAAATTCATAGTAAATCGTACATAAATTGTATCATGACATACTTGGGCCTGTTACGAATAAGACTAGATAATCTGTAAATCTCTGATAATTCTTACTGAATATTTTTTTTTATGATGTTGAAAACTGAGGCGATTCGCGGCCCTGAACTGCAGTTCAGAGCGGCGTTTGTTTTGAATACCTGACTTTGGAACACCTGTATACCCCTTATTTAAACTGAAAATGCACGGAGCCTCATATGGACACGTAGAGAATTTAGTTAGCTAACCCCTGAATCTGATCCCGTGTCATTTCACCATCATTTGATATTTAATTTGTATTTTAGAATACCGTGGTATTCTGCAGTTTCTGCAGTGACCCCTCTTACACCAGCATCTTGTACATAACCTTACTTCTAATACCGGAATCCTATTGATAATCTGTTTAATGCATTGGGAAGATAACATAAAAATCTACAATTAGTTGACTGTAGCGTCGCCTAATTATGCTCCCAACTGGGAGTAAAACGTGTTACGAAACGGACTTCCAGTTCAGAAATTGGATTTCCAGCAGTGAACACTTAAAATGAAATAGCCATAACTAGCGAACCTGAAACCCGATTGACTTGAAACCAATTTTGATGGATAGATAATTAAACAGGCTACTTTCCCCTTTTGTATTGTTCTGCTTAACTCTGCACGTATGATTGATAGTAAATTTTTCAAGTGGTAGGACACTTGTTGGTGATATTTTATTCATATCGTAATTATTGCATTCTCATCATATCATGTAGTGGTCATGAAACATTGATAACCTAGGGATCGTGTACATTACCCAGTGATAGATATTAGTGTTTTGATTGTGGCAAGTACGTTAGTGTTAAAGCGTGAATGAATAAGTGAAGTGACACGTACTTGTACACAATCAGCGAACCCAGTTAATTTATTGCATTGTCGACGTCTATGGGACATATATAAGTGTAACTATAACTAAAATGGGACGATTATGGAGCATTTATATTAGTGTCATAGGTAAGGCGTCAAACACTGTCCATTTGTCTTGGGTACCAGTCGAGACATGCTTGATGGAGACCATGTCTCCAGTTCTCGTATAGACTTGTCATGGACCGACTAGTACTCGGGTTTATGGTCGGTATTTGATGTAGACTACGAGGTGTGAGGTAGTTTGAGTGTGAGTTCAACAGAATCTTGGGAGTCCCATTGTCGGCATATACCGTGATTTTGGGAGTTGTATGGATGGAGTTACTGATTATTATCGTGCGTGATTCGGGCCCGTGTTCTCTTGCCCCTGGGGCCCTACACTTGGGTTGGGGATACTCCTGCATGGTTGACACTCACACTTGGACTGACGATAGGTTTAGTGACCTGGACAGTGAGACTTAGAGACTGATAGGTTTAGTGACATGTACATGCATTGATTACTGATTCGATATACCCGCTTTACTATTTACCTGTACCGGTTACTTCATGCTCATGTCATTACTTCATGTTTACTATTTCATGTTCATCATCATTGCACGTGTTTACCTTTGCATTTATATATATTGCTATTGTGTCGCTCTGACGACCTGAGTATGCATACTCAGAGTGAGAAGTGGAATTAGCTTGGATCAGGACCTGACGTACCTCGAGAATTTTTGCGGACATCTAGATCAGCCATGCCAGTGCTGTCTTTCTTTGATTATCTGGTTAGTTTTATATCTGTTTTGATTTAGTGTCTGCATTTCTCATTACCTGTGCATTGACTACTAATTACCATGTAAAGTTAGAAGCCGAAGTGTGACTACGACAGAATATTTTCTTGACCGTAGGAGCATGGCTGGCCTTGTCGCCCCTCGTATTCCGATTTTGGGAAGCGGGGAGTGACATGGTTTTGTTGGTATCTGAGCCAGGTTTTGCTATGATTGGAATTACAGTTTCCGTGTAGGGCTGGACAATCTAAGCCACCCTTTCTGTAAATCCCAAGTTCCGAATATAATTTTCCATATTTTTTCGAGATTTTATTCCAAATTTATTTCATTTTTATACATATTTTATTATTTTATTTAATTAATTCTAAAAGTAAAACTAAACCCAAATCCTATGCTGCCCGACCCGACCCATGCCCGACCATGACCCGACCCGCTTCCCCCTCACCTTCTTCCTCCCTCACTCGTTCTCTTTTCCCGCTCATTCTTCTCCAACGCCCCCGCTTCTCACGCCCATCTCCCCATGACCCGCGCTCGCCCTACGACGACCGCGTCTCTCGCGTCACCCCCAAAAGCTCCAAGGCCCCAACGGCTCTCCTCCACGTCTCCCCGCTTCTCACGTCGCAACCGCGAGACACGTCCACACCCGCTACGATTGCACCCACGCCGCAACGATCAAGACTCCTCGCCCAAAACCCACGACGACCCCTCTCTCTGTTTCACCCTCTCTAACTCACTCCTTCTCTCCCCCGTCTCCCTCTCTGCTTCACTCACTCTCCCTCATCCTCTTCCCAAAACCCACCGATCTCACCGTATCCACCGCCGACCTCACCACCGTCGATCTCTCTCTCCCCTCCACCAGCCTCAATCACCACACCACCACCCCACCTCTCACAACAGAACTCTAAATCCACAACCGAACACCTCAATTTCCACCATCTTCTTCTCCTCCGATCACCGCCGGCTCACCCATCACCTCGCCGAACATGTCGCCGTCACCTCCTTCGAGCCAAACCCCTCCTCAGTCCTACTGAGCCTCCGCATCATCATCAAGCACAAGCCAAACCCTTCCTCCGTCCTACTGAGCCTCCACATCATTATCAAGCACAAGTCGAGCCCCTCCTGCACAACGTCGAGCACTTGCTACCGCTGTTGCCTCCATCGTCGCGACGCCACCGACAACAGCCACCTCCTGCTCCACCTCGCTGACCATCTCCAGGATCCTCCCCTGCTCACCATCTCCGAGCACCAACCCTGAGCCCAGGCCCCTGCACCCGAGTCGGAGCTCCCTGATTCACTAGCTCCAATCCCCAGAGCTGCCTGAGCTCACCGCCGGCAGGCTCTCTGCATCCGAACACTTCAACGGAGTCGCAGGAAACCCCTGTCGTGGCCGCCTCTGCGCCAGTGCTGAGCCCAAGTACGCCGATCTAGCCAAGTTAAGCGTGCATCATACAGTGATCGTGCCCGTGTTGTGCCGTCCGCCGTCGTATCAGGCAAGTGAACCTCCTTCACTTGTTCATATCATGCTATGTGCATACCTAATTTAATAAAAACAGTTTAGTAAATTAATTGGTCGGAAAATGTATGAGGTGTGTGTGTGTGTGTAAACAAAATAGATAACATTCATATACACGCACCGAGTGCTCGATGCGATCACCCTATTAAAAATCCCTAAATTTTTATTATTAGAAGATTCGATTGATGTTAACTAGTGACGTGTAAGAGGTTGGGATTAAGTAATTAAGATATCGACTGTAAAAGGGCATCCCAAATGGTTACGTCAAATCTGAAAATCACCGTACATATCACGTTGTAAAATTTGTAGTTATTTGAATATAAATCCAATCATGATGTTCCATGGTTCGTATCGAACCTAACTAGATAACATATAATCCTATGTAATTAGTTTTGGAATAATGCAATTTCATGAACCTGAAAAGAGAGGAGGAACGCAATTCTGGACTGCAGTCCGGGGTGGCATTCTACGGGGGAACCTGAGTTTTAAGCACCTGTACCTACCTGTATAGAACTGGAATTGCGCTGAACCCTATATGGTCGCGGAGAAAACTTAATTAGATAATCTCTGAAATTGGTGCCGTGCATTTTTACGGTATTTTGATATTTAAATTGTATTTTGGAATGTCATTGTGTTCTGCAGTTTCTGCAGAAATGTTCATTACATTGTCATATTAATCTGAACATAACTTCTGACGTAGAGGTGCGATTGATAATCCGTTTGGTGCGTTGGAAACTCAACTGGAAGAAATAGATTTTATTCAACTAGGGAAATACCCAAATATGAATATAATCACTGGTAAAATGCGCGCGAAGTTGGACTTTCGGTTCTGAAACTGAAATTCCAGAAATCGATCGTTGCCTTAAAATGATCGTAATTCCCAAACCTGAACACCGATTGACCTGAAATTAATTTTACTGATTAGATAATACACTGTGCTTCATACACCTTTTATACAGTTTTGGTCGATTCTATGTGTATGATTTACCGTAAATTTTGCAAGTTACATGGCATTGGTCATTATAGAATAATGAATACTTGTTCAGTGCATTTCTGCATATTTTCATGCTTGAGTTATACCTGCTGCATAGTGATCATCTGCATTGTCGATATATTAATGTTAGTGATTGGGTTGTGGCAAATACGATAGTGATATTGATAAGTGGAAAAGTGATTGAAAGTGAGAGTGATACGTATTTGTCCACAACCTACCCAATACATGAATGCATACCATAACCTGGGGAATGGGGAAATCAAGGTGGCGCTATATATATATATATATATATATATATAGAGAGAGAGAGAGAGAGAGAGAGAGAGAGAGAGAGAGACATACATACATACATACTTTAGGTCGTGGGTCTAGCGGCACGGCTGACAGGGTTATGTCCCGGGCACAGTGGATGGTAGTCTCGGGCATGGACGAGACCCTTGTTAAACACGAGCATCCTCTCCATCATTTGATTTCATTGACTTAGTGACCGTTAAGTAGCGACATATGCATTGCCTAGTTCACCGACATAATACTCATATTGCACTATTTATATTCAGTTGATGTTATTATACACATGTTCTGCAATTCATTGTACTCCTCATGTTTAATAATATTGCACGCCCATTATATATATATTTATTGCTATATGTGTCTCCCTGACAACCTGAGTGTGCATGCTCAGAGGACGAAGTGGATCCAGCCCAGGAGCAGGACTTATCTTTTGAGATTGCGGAGATCTAGACTGCATCACCAGCGCTACTTTCTTTGATTTCAGCATTTGTTTTATTGGTTAGTTGTTTATTCTGTGGAATAAATATACCTGCAATGCAATAAAGTTATGAACTGTGATTTTCCTTTACTCGAGTACTGTTTACTGACTACCATATAATGCTAGAAGCCGAAGTGTGACTACGGCGGGACTATTCCCTGACCGTAGGAGCATGGCTGGCCTAGTCACCCCTCATATCCCGTATTTTGGGAAGCGGGGCGTGACCTGGTTTTGTTGGTATCAGAGCCAGGTTTTGGATGAAATTACAGTTCCATGGAGCGACCTCTAGATTGAGTTACACCCTTAGCGTATGCCTTATTGCATTCTTCCTCACTTCCTAATCATCGTTGAATCATTGTGTGACCTTGCTTGAATCTGATTTCTTTTGATTTTTTCAAGAATATAGACTCCTCAGGCAAATCCTCAGGTGCCAGTCACCATGATCGTACCGAGAAGATCCTTAGCACACTGACGACCCTAGCCCAAGCTCAAGAGAGAAAGTCCGATCTTCTGGCCGAGGGATTGAAGGCGATACAGGAGACCACAATTACCGCACTGGAGAGATCTACGGCTGTTCCCGCCGCCCCCGAGGGTGCGCTCGTACCGACTACACAGGCTAGGGTTGGTACCGTTTCAGATTTCAGGAGGCTTCATCCAGCAGTATTCACGGGATCAGCAAGTCCACTTGAGGCCGAACAATGGCTCATCAACGTAGAGAACCCCCTGACTGCCGCTTGAATTCCTGACGACGACAGAGTGAACGTAGTGAAGATTCAACTAGAAGACGATGCCCGCACGTGGTGGTCCGTAGAGGAGAGCCGGCTAGAGAAACCTATTGGATGTGATACGTTCTCCGCATGCTTCCTGGATCACTATTTTTCGGCTACTGCCAAGGCCGAGATGGAGGAAAAGTTTGTTATGTTGAAGCAAAATGGACGCTCAGTGGATGTCTACACCATAGAGTTCAATCGGCTGAGTCAGTTCGCACCGTACATGGTAGCCACCGAATCAGCCAGGGCAAGATGTTTCCAGCAAGGGCTCGATATTGAATTGCAACAACTCATCACGTCTCTCGACATACCAACCTTCGCCCAAGTTTTGAATGCCACCCGAGTACAGGAAAAGTTGGAAGAGAAAGCCAAGGGCCAACGATCGATGGACAGGAAACCCCACGTAGTTCCGGCACGGCCTACCATTCCGCCCCGTGGAGCCATCCCCGTTCACAGGCCGGGTGTCATACAGATGAAACGTACCTTCTCACCTCAGCAGCCGCAGCAGAGGGCCCTATTTTGCGATTATTGTTAGAGGCCAGGACACATGCAGAGAGATTGCCGCAGAGCTAAGGGGCATTGTCTGATTTACGGATCCAGCGAGCATAGGGTCGGCGGGTGTCCTCAGAGATCTGAGCTACAGGGAGGGTTCGAGCAACAACAACCGTCGTATGGCACTTCAGCTCAGAGGGGTCCACCTCGGGGGCCCCAGCAGCGGTCCTTCGATCAGAGGCAGACTGGTATAGGCCGAAATCAGGGATGGGCTTTCACCTTATTCGCCGAGCAGGCAGAGGCTTTTGGAAATGTAGTTATAGGTACCATCCTTGTTTATTCTGTACCAGCCAGAGTTCTTTTCGATTCGGGTGCTTCGCATTGTTTTATTTCCACGCGATTTGTCCACACACACTCTATACCTCACGAGCCGTTAACCAAGGGTTGGGACATACATAGGGTAACGGTACTATTGTGTCCGATCAAGAGTGTAGCTTATGTCCGGTGGTAGTATGCGGCTGAGAATTCTATGCAAATTTCCTTTTAATCGGAACTGGCTGCTATGATGCGATTCTCGGGATGGATTGGATGAGCACCTTCCATGCGATTATTGATTTCCGAACTAGGAAAGTGACTTTCGGCATTCCCAATCACCCTGAATTTGTTTTTGAAGGCGGGAGCGAGTCTTTGGAGCCAGCCAAGTTTAGAGCCAAGCCAAAAGCATTGACAACTATGAAGATTGATGAGAGTCCAGCCCCAGAGATTGTCCAGGATTTTCTTGATGTGTTCCCTGAAGATTTACCAGGTCTACCACCTCCCCGTGTCTTGGGATTCTCTATTGACTTGATTTCAGGGACGGCGCCATTTTCCAAAGCTCCTTACAGGATGGAGCCAGTTGAGTTGGCAGAGTTGAAGAGACAAATTGGAGAATTCTTGGAGAAGAGATTTATTCGCCCAAGCGCTTCTCCGTGGGGTGCACCAGTCTTGTTGGTGAAGAAATAGGATGGATCGCTACGGATGTGTATAGATTACCGGGAGCTGAACAGGGTTACGATAAAGAACAAATACCCCATCCCGCATATCGACGATTTATTTGATCAGTTGGGTAGGGCCAAGGTATTTTCGAAGTTGGATCTTCGTTCGGGCTATCACCAGATCAGAGTAACGGCTGAAGATATATGCAAGACAGATTTCAGGACACGATACGAGCATTAGTAGTTTCTTGTGATGCCGTTCGGTGTTACCAATGCTCCAGCTATATTTATGGACCTGATGAATAGAGTATTTGCGAAGTACTTGGACACGTTTGTCGTTGTATTCATCGACGACATACTAGTCTACTCTAAGACCCAGGAGGAGCATGCCGAACACCTGCAGACAATATTACAAATTCTTCGGGAAGAGAAGCTATATGCAAAATTGAGCAAGTGTGAGTTCTGGCTCGACAAAGTGCAGTTCTTGGGACACGTTGTTTCGGGCGAAGGCATCTCAGTAGACCCAGCGAAGATAGAATCTGTTAGAGATTGGCCGACTCCGAAGTCAGTGGCCGAGATCAGAAGCTTCCTGGGATTGGCAGGATATTATCGGCGGTACATTCAGGACTTTGTACGAGTCGCTGAACCCTTGACGAAGTTGACGCGGAAGGAAGTACCGTACGTATGGACGGAGGAGTGTACTCGGGCTTTTGAGGTACTAAAGCAGAAATTGACCACGACGCCTATCCTTACAGTGCCAGATAATTCAGGTAGGTTGGTGATACATAGCGATGCTTTGGGGAAAGGCTTAGGCTGTGTCCTGATGCAGCACGGTCGGGTAGTTGCTTATGCCTCACGCCAGCTGAAGAATCATGAGAGGAACTACCCAACGCACGACTTGGAGTTAGCCGCACTGGTTTTCGCACTGATGATCTGGAGACATTACTTGTTAGGCGAAAAGGTGGAAGTGTACACGGATCACAAGAGTCTGAAGTACGTGTTCACTCAGAGAGAACTGAATATGAGGCAACGCCGGTGGCTAGAATTAATGGTGGACTATGACTTGGACTTATAGTACCATCCGGGGAAGATAAATGTCGTACCAGATGCCCTTAGTCGCAAGCCAGCGGTCATGATGTTGACCAGTCAGAAGAGCATCATTGAGGATTTTCATAAGCTCGAACTAGAGGTTGTTACACCGAGTGCAATCAGGAAATTCTGGCAGTTACAGGTGCAGTCTTCTCTTATAGATCGCATTAAGGCGGCACAGGCTGATGATCATCGATTACAAAAGTTCAGGGAGCAGGTGGAAGCCGGGCTGAGGACGGACTTACTCATACATTGGGATGGTTCTCTAAGATTCGGTAGCAGACTCTGCGTCCCTAAGGGAGATGTTCAAGAAGAGGTTTTAGCTAAGGCTCATAGTTCAGCTTATTCTGTGCATCCGGGAGGCACGAAAATGTATCAGGATCTAAGGCAACATTTTTGGTGGAATGGGATAAAGTGAGAGATTGCACGGTTCGTATCCAGGTGTTTGGTATGACAACAGGTAAAAGCAGAGAACCAGAGAACGGCTGGACTGTTGCAACCACTTCCGATACCCGAGTAGAAGTGGGAGCACATCACTATGGATTTCATGACTGCCTTACCACGGAGCCCAAGGGGAAACAACGCGGTTTGGGTTATCGTCAACCGTCTTACGAAAGCTGCTTACTTTATACCTTTCCGTGTAGGACAGTCGACAGAGTCGCTTGCGGAAAAATACAAGCAGGAGGTGGTGCGACTTCACGGGGTTCCAGTCAGTATAGTGTCGGATCGAGACACCAGATTTATTTCACACTTTTGGAAGAGCTTACAGGAGAGTTTGGGTACACGTCTCAAGTTTAGCACGGCTTACCATCCATAGACGGACGGACAGTCCGAGCGTACTATTCAGACGCTCGAGGACATATTGAGAGCTTGCATGCTAGACTTCCAGGGTTCTTGGGAGGATCACCTTCATCTGGTGGAGTTTTCTTATAACAACGGTTTCCAAGCTAGCATCCAGATGGGTCCATTCGAAGCACTTTACGGGCGGAAATGTCGATCCCCTATTTGTTGGGATGACGTGGGAGAGAGAAGATTACTGGGCCCCGAACTTATTGTTCAGACGGTAGACAAGATACAGATGATCAGACAGCGCATTAAGACGGCTCAGGACCGATAGAAGAGCTGGGCGGATGCCAGCAGGAGAGCGCTAGAAGTCGAGGTCGGAGATCATGTGTTTTTGAAGATTTCTCCTACCCACGGTGTTATCTGGTTTGGAGGTCACGGGAAACTCAGTCCCCGATTCATCAGAACTTTTGAGGTGCTAGAGCGAGTGGGAGAAGTGGCCTATTGACTTGCCTTACCTCCATCGATACATGGTGTGCACAACACTTTTCATGTTTCTCAGTTGAGACGCTATGTTCGGGACGACAACCATATTCTGGATCATTCGGAGTTAACTTTAGGCACTGATCAGTCCTATGAGGAGCAGCCTACCACCATTCTCGATCGTCAGGATAAAGTGCTGAAAAACAGAGTCATTCCCTGGTCGAGTTTCTTGGGGTGGTCGTTCGCCAGGAGAGTTTACCTGGGAACGCGAGGAGGACATCCGTGCACGTTTTCTGCATCTGTTCATATAGTGTGTTCCGTTGTTTTGTTTTAATTTCGAGGACGAAATTTTTGTAGGGAGGGTATGATGTAAATCCCCAGTTCCGAATATAATTTTCCGTATTTTTTTCAGATTTTATTCCAAATTTATTTCATTTTATACATATTTTATTATTTTATTTAATTAATCCTAAAACAAAACCCAAATCCTATTCTACCCGACCCGACCCATGCCCGACCACGACCCGACCCGCTTCTCCCTCACCTTCTTCCTCCCTCGCTCGTTCTTTTTTCCCGCTCATTCTTCTCCAACGCCCCCCGCTTCTCGCGCCTATCTCCCCATGACCCGCTCTCGCCCCATGATGACCGCGTCCCTCGCGTCACCCCCAACAGCTCTAAGGCCCCAACGGCTCTTCCTCACGTCTCCCCACTTCTCACATCGCCACCGCGAGACCCGTCCACACCCGCTACGATCGCACCCATGCCGCAACGGCCATGAATCCTCACCCAAAACCCACGACGACCCTTCTCTATGTTTCACCCTCTCTAACTCATTCCCTCTATCCCCCATCTCCCTCTCTGCTTCATCCACTCTCCATCCTCCTCTTCCTAAAACCCACCGATCTCACCGTATCCACCGCCGACCTCACCACCGTCGAGCTCTTTCTCCCCTCTACCAGCCTCAATCACCACACCACCCCTCACCTCTCACAACCGAATTCCAAACCCACAACCGAACACCTCAATTTCCACCATCTTCTTCTCCTCCGACCACTGCCGACTCACCCATCACCTCACCGAACATGTCGCCGTCACCTCCTTTGAGCCAAACCCTTCCTCCGTCCTACTGAGCCTGCGCATCATCATCAAGCACAAGCCAAACCCTTCCTCCGTCCTACTGAGCCTCCGCATCATCATCAAGCACAAGCCAAGCCCCTTCTGCACAATGTCGATCACTTGATACCGCTGTTGCATCCGTCGTCGCGACGCCACCGACAGCAGCCACCTCCTGCTCCACCTCGCCGACCATCTCCAAGATCCTCCCCTGCTCACCATCTCCGAGCACCAACCCCGAGCCCAGGCCCCTGCACCCGAGTCGGAGCTCCTCGATTCACCAGCTCCAATCCCCAGAGCTGCCTGAGCTCACCGCCGGCAGGCCCTATGCATTCGAGCACTTCAACGGAGTCATTGGAAACCCCAGCCGTGGCCGCCTCCGCGCCAGTGCTGAGCCCAAGTACGCCGATCTAGCCAAGTCAAGCATGCATCGTGCAGTGATCGTGCCCGTGTTCCGTCATCCGCCGTCGTCCACTGTCACATCAGGCAAGTGAACCTCCTTCACTTGTTCAAATCATGCTATGTGCATACCTAATTTAATAAACACAGTTTAGTAACTTAATTGGTCGGAAAATGTATGAGGTGTGAGTGTGTAAACAAAATAGATAACATTCACATACACGCACCGAGTGGTCGATGCGATCACCCTATTAAAAATCCATAAATTTTTATTATTAGAGGATTCGATTGATGTTAACTAGTGACGTGTAAGAGGTTGGGATTAAGTAATTAAGACATCGACTGTAAAAGGGCATCCCAAATGGTTACGTCAAATCTGAAAATCACCGTACATATCACGTTGTAAAATTTGTAGTTATTTGAATATAAATCCAATCATGATGTTCCATGGTTCGTATCGAACCTAACTAGATAACATATAACCCTATGTAATTAGTTTTGGAATAATGCAATTTCATGACCCTGAAAAGTGAGGAGGAACGCAATACTGGACTGCAGTCCGGGGTGGCATTCTATGGGGGAACCTGACATTTAAGCACCTGTACCTACCTATATAAAACTGGAAATGCACCGAACCCCATATGGTCGCATAGAAAACTTAATTAGCTAACCTCTGAAATTGGTCCCGTGCATTTTTACGGTTCGTTTGATATTGAAATTGTATTTTGGAATGTCATTGTGTTCTGCAGTTTCTGCAGAAATATTCATTACATTGTCACATTAATCTGAACATAACTTCTGACGTAGAGGTGCGATTGATAATACGTTTAGTGCGTTGGAAACTTAACTGGCAGAACTATATTTTATTTAACAAGGGAAATACCCAAATCTGAACATAATCACTGGTAAAATGCGCGCGAAGATGGACTTTCGGTTCTGAAACTGAAATTCCAGAAATCGATCGCTGCCTTAAAATGATCGTAATTACCAAACCTGTACACCGATTAACCTGAAATTAATTTTACTGATTAGATAATCCAGTGTGCTTCATATTCCCTTTATACTGTTTTGGTCGATTCTATGTGTATGATTTACCGTAAATTTTGCAAGTTACATGGCATTGGTCGTTATAGAATAATGAATACCTGTTCAGTGCATTTCTGCATATTTTCATGCTTGAGTTATACCTGCTGCATAGTGATCATCTGCATTGTCGATATATTAATATTAGTGATTGGGTTGTGGCAAATACGACAGTGAAATTGATAAGTGGAAAAGTGATTGAAAGCGACAGTGATACATATTTGTCCACAACCTTCCCAATACATGAATGCATACCATAACGTGGGGAATGGGGAAATTAAGGTGGAATTAAACTCGTATTTAGCAAGGTACAGTGATTTAGAGAATGATCATTCGCTATATATATATATATACTTTAGGTCGTGGGCCTAGCGGCACGGCTGACAGGGTTATGTCCCGGGCACGGTGGATCGTAGTCTCGGGCATGCACGAGACCCTTGTTAAACACGAGCATCCTCTCCATCATTTGATTTCATTGACTTAGTGACCGTTAAGTAGCGACATATGCATTGCCTAGTTCACTGACATAATACTCATATTGCACTATTTATATTCAGTTGATGTTATTATACACATGTTCTGCAATTCATTGTACTCCTCATGTTTAATAATACTGCACGCCCATTATATATATATTTATTGCTATATGTGTCGCCCTGACGACCTGAGTGTGCATGCTCAGAGGAAGAAGTGGATCCAGCCCAGGAGCAGGAATTATCCTTCGAGATTGAGGAGATCTAGACTGCATCACCAGCACTACTTTCTTTGATTTCAGCATTTGTTTTATTGGTTAGTTGTTTATTCTGTGGAATAAATGTACCTTGAACTCTTTTAAATTGCAATTTAATAAAGTTATGAACTGTGATTTTCCTTTACTCGAGTACTGTTTAATGACTACCATGTAATGCTAGAAGCCGAAGTGTGATTACGGCGTGACTATTCCCTGATCGTAGGAGCATGGCTGGCCTAATCACCCCTCATATCACTTATTTTTTGAAGTGGGGCGTGACACTTTCGGTCTAGATTGTAAACTTGTTATCCTTGATGTTGATTCATATAATGGGTTCTGCTACATATTTTGATCCATCCGCTAGAGTTTTGGGTGACTTAGTAGAGTTATGTGATTGTAATTATGAACTGCAGCATAGTTACAATACTGTACTCTGCCACTCGTTTGAGTTTCACCTCACCCGATATTCTTGTTTCGTTGTCCATTCTATATCTTATTCTGATTCTTATTCCTTGTACCTTATGCCATCCTAAATTGTTGTTTCAGGACCATGTCTTCTAACGACTCTTCTTCTATCTTCACTCCCCAGAGTCAGACCGTCGAGATTTTGAGTGTACTGCAAGTCTTGAAGGAAGCCCAGGAGAGAACGAACGATCTCTTAGCTAAAGGACTAAGAAGGGAAATGGTTCAAGCACCAGCGGAAGCCTCCAATCGTAAGGGAATCCTTGCTAAACAAATAAGAGATGTGAAGATGAAGCGCCCATTTATTCCTCAGCAACGGAAGCAGCGGAGAACTCAACGTTGTGGATACTGTAAGAGACCAGGACACCATCAGAGAGACTGTCGCAGCGCCAAAGGGCAGTGCTTGATTTGTGGATTCAATGAACATCTTATCAATATTTGCCTCGAAGGAAAGAGCTACAAAGAGGAGATTCGTCAACACCTTCCACATTTACTTGAGCGACTTGGTTGTTTCGTAGTTCGTGTTCAAGGATGATATGGACTTAGCACAAGATTCAGACTTATCTTACGAGATTGCAGAGATAGACATAGACGCAGAGTTATCACCTTTTCTGTTTTCAATAAAAATATTGTCACTCTTTAGTAAATGTTCCCTTTCGTTCAAAATCTTGTATCCGTTGCACTTCTTAGTTTGAACGCAATAGAATTGTGAGTTGTGATTTATGTATCGTCTCCTTGCCACTCATTTCCTTATACTGCTTACTGCATCATTATTCTAAATTTTGATTTTTCAGTCCTTACCTACCGTATATTTTCCATGTGCTCCATATCCTTGGTTATTTTCTTTGTGTGTCCCACTGTCTGATCATGACACTCTCTTTTCAGGCCATGGCCAATCCTGGAGCAGCGTCGCCTATCGATGATGACACTCGGTCCTGCGTTTTCTTGGACTGCATGCTGGTGAGTTCAGATGATGAGGTCAATAGCCCACAGGTTATTTTTGGGAACATAGATTCCGAGGACGAGAGAGTCGCACCCCAGAAGTCGATATGATTAGCGACTCTGACGACGAAGAAGAGGACCCCGAAGAGGACCCGATGGAAGAAAACCCAGCAGAAGAAAATGCAGTGGAAGAAGATCCAGAAGAGGGGAATCACGTAGAAGCATACCACGATGAAGAAGCTCCAGCCGAGAAAGAAGGACCAGGAGAAGAAAACCCTGTGGGGCAAGAACCCAAAAACGAGGCCCCAGCCGAGGAAGAGTTGGAGGATGAAACTTCGAGTGAGGAGGAATTCGAGGCGGAAGAACCTCCAGTGGCAATCCCTGCGAGGCGTTATGGAAATGGACGCCCCTATCTGAGCGCGAGAGCTTACCGTAACCTGTTGAACTTCCATAATCGCGACTGACGTGACTTATCTTTGTTTTTTCTGGCCAAATAAATCTATGTATAGCTTAGGGCCACTTTTATCTTTTGAGTATGTCGTGTTTGAAAATTTTTCTGGAAAAATAAATAATAATAAAGTTCTGAGTGCACAAGTCTTTGAGTATTGATTCGCATGATGCATTGACTGTTTTCCATCCCCAATAAATTTCTTTCCCTCCTGAGATTCATTACTCTTCATCCTTACACCATGTAGTGACCTGACCCCAGTCTCTTCAACATTCAGAGTAAAGTACCGCATTCCGACCTTTTTGAATGGGCCATACACCACTGTAATCCATACCCTGGCTAGCCTCCTATACATTATTAGTGCTACTTTTATTACTATAATTACATTCAATGACGTTGTTACTCGAAATTTAGTTTTCGTTATTTTGTGTTTATAAAAAAAATTGCGTGTTATTAACTACTTCCGTTCTACTTATTCTGAATACTTTACTATTCTTCATATTTTCAATAGCGCAAATATATGCCGCACATACTATTTTGTTTTATTTTCTCAAGTTATTTTAAATTGCTTGATCGATATTTTGCTAAAATATTTTTGGCTTATCAGCCAATCCTTCACTATTGTTTATTCTATTTTTCCTTGTATTGTGTATATAGTTTATCATTATAGATGGTTATGCCTTGTGCTTACTTACGACTATCCTTTTAACCGTGCCTCTTCTTATATATATAAATATTGGTTTTTCATCTAGCTAGTTTTGCGTAAATCGCTATGTAGCAGTAATTGATTTTTGTTACTTTTCGCATAGTATTTTATAGCTTATCATTTATTTCAAATTTCGAGGACGAAATTTTATATAAGTGGGGTATGATGTAATACCCAGTTCCTTTAAAAGTAATTTTCGTATAGATAAATAAACATTTCCTATATTTTTCCTTATTTAAATATTTCTTATATTTTTCCCTATTTAAATATTTCTATTTTTCCTATACCCAAACCCAACCCAATCCATTCTCTCTGATTTCTTTCCTTTTTCCTTTTCTCTTCTCTTTCCCCCCCAAACCCATCCCAAGAACCCCCGACCCGAACACCCAAACCGACCCGACCCGCTTTCCCTTTCTTCCTCCTTCGTCTTTCCCTTTCCTACTCATTTTTCCCATGCTTCCCCCGCTTCTCGTGCCCGTTCACCGCTTCTAGTGCTCGTTCACCCGCTCCTCATCCCACGACTCGCCCCCTCCTCGCAACGGTCCTCCACAACGAACCCCCACGACCCGCTCACCCCCATCTCCCTCAACCCACGTCTCTTCTTCTCCCCATTCCCTGCGCAGCGACCTCGCCTTGCACCCACCCCCGAGACCCGCTCTACCCCAACGACCTCCGCAGCGCCTCCCCTCTCTCCCCAACTTCTCCATCTCCATCGCGCCCATGCCCCTACGGCCGCGCCGCTTCCCCCACTCCTACGAGACCTGCTGCCCTAACAACCCACGACCCCACTCTTTCTCGTTCCCGCCTCCCTCGCACTGCCCCCCATGATTCGTTCCTTTCAACAACCTGCAACACCCTCACCTGCCTCGCTCCCTCTCTCCTCACAATTCAATCTCACATCACCCACTGCCCCGAACCCCTCATCTCTCCCTCCTTCGCCTCTTCTTTCTAGTCTCTCGTTCCCAAACCGACCCCTGCCCCTCGCCTGCACACTCACCTGAACACCGACCCCATCGCCGACCAGCCCGAGCTCTACCACCTCGGCTATGCTTCCCCACTCCGAACCTGTCACGACCCGAAATTGGCACGTGATGACCCTAATACTACGCAACGCCTAAAAACGTAACGCAGTAAAAGAAAGCCAAAACCCAGAAATCTAAACCATGAAAATACGGAAAAGATAATAAAGGTTTTTGAAACATTTGAAATCATAACCCAAATTCTTTAAAAGTCCAACTTTCTTTCTTTAAAATTTTGGCAACACCCCTTTGTTGAAACTAGCCGTAAGACGGAAAACAATCACATCACAAATATACTACGCCGTAGCGAAGAAATAAGAGACAATAGGAAGAAAACTGTATATAAAAGACAACAAATCCACAAATAATATACAATAACGTCTTCACCAAGTATCTAAGTCAACAATATAATAGTTGATGTAGAGTACAAGATACAACGAATGTACAATACAAAATACAGATAACCACCAATACCCACCTAAGAAAAATAGCACACTGTGAGCCGATGCGGTATCTGTAGCAAAAGATGATGGATGAATAGCCTGCCTCACCTACTTTGGGGAACACCGTGCAAAACAACTGTGGCACAACGGGGGTGAGTTGTCAACTCGTGAATAGTAGATAACATATGTAGGTAATCGCAGGTATGTACGTACAGCATGAATCTAAGATATGCAATTTAACAGTAGTAATAGGTCATGTGAATGCAAAATAATGGAAAGTACACTAGCAGGTACAATCAATATGTGAAGCAATAATGACATGACAATAGTAGGCAATAATTATGCAATAGGGATATGAGAATGTAGATATGCAGCAATCATGAAGGGTACACTAACAGGTACTCCTAATACATGGAACAGTGCATAAATGAATAGGTATGAGGAATGGAGTAAAATATGTCATTCCCACGGAAACCTGACATCGTGGTAGGATCACAATTCAATCAAGACACTCAAAACCCAATTCCTCAAATCAGCCCCCAAGTTGGGCTCTCATATCATATAAGTCTCACATCTCCTCAATGTACAATATCGAGTAGATCTCCTATATCCCGAATGTACAAATTAGCAATCTCATTCATATATCCAATCTCAATGAATCACCTGATATCCCAAGTCAAAATCTCAAGTAAGATTCTAGCATCCTAAATATATATTTGCAGAAATAAATATGATGGGGGCAATACACATATATTAGCGTCCCATTCCACTAATATTGGTGTAAGGGTATATATAACAACGGCTAAATCCCCTGTTATATACAAAGGTGTTAAAAGAAATATCATGAAAACAATGTGCCAAGCATCGACACAGAAATCCTGATCACGTATCATACGCTATCCCGAAAGCACGCGTGCCTAGCTCTGACCCTCGCCTTTCGACGTATGCATACGTACATGACTCCCAACGGTATCTCCATGATCCCCGCCGAGTCATTGGTACTGTCTCCGGTAGGTACTCGCCCGCCTCCAGGCTCAATCGGTAAAGTCCATCGATCTTCTTGCCGAGGGAAACCATACCGGGCCCCACCATGTACCCTCATACAGCATCCACTCCTCGTATGGGGTATAAAATCAGAACCGATAAATCTCTTGGTGGCTGCGCAAATATCATATCAAGGAAACCAGGTTTTTCAATGTATGCATAATTTCATGAACTCCCGCGGTTCCCAAATCCAGAAAACATCATGTAAAATCCAAATAACAATATGCAAATCCAGGAATAAATAGGTGCGATATATCTGAAATGCGAGTATATAAATGAAAATATGTAGCTGAAACCAGATGTATGCGAAATCAATAAGGTACAGCTAAGTATAGGTGTCTACCTATAAGTAAATGATATGGCATACCCTACTAGGTATAAGTAAAATATGAGCAAGGTATACCTGTAGATGTATCGTAAAGGGTATATGTACCTATCACTAATGGTACGATACTCTATAGGTATACAAGTATGGTAAATGTCATATGTGATGAGCAGTGCGAATCAATGTCACAAGGTCCCTAACCAAGAAATATAGTATCTATAATGGTTTGTGTGTGACATGGCAATTATTGACGGTGTGTGTAGCATAGAATCCATGCTCGTGCAACATGAACCGTCAATAATATGTGCAGTGTCCTACGGCTACTAGTCACAGTACAACTATATCTAAGTAAATAGGGTAAGGGCGCAATTCTAACAATGACGTAGAATATGCGACAAGTATTAGAATTCTAACCCTGACGTATAATGCCATGCGGGCGATTCCCATGTAGATGTTAAATCTACTCACCTACGCTCCACGCTAGGTGAATCCTACCATCTGTTTCTCCCTGTAGCGGTGTCCGTAGTCCCCGCCTGCAAACCTGAAAATAAGACAAGGAATACACCTATAAGTAAATATCTCGCAAAACGCGATATCGAACCCAAACGAGAAACTCGCATCGCGAACTAATCGAGCGTGTGCATGGTACGCTAAAACGTGTGGATACACGTCTAAAACTACCGCGACACGCCGCGACACGCTGGATCGCAGAACCCACTCACGTATCGCGTGTATCGCGCAAACAAAACGTACATGCAATACGATATATTGTCCCAGATTTTCCTACAGGTCAAATCTTACAAAACTATATATGCCAAAACACTATAGAATACAGCAGACAACCCTACACAAAAATCCAACACCCCACTCCCTTTCCTGGCCGCAATTTGCGGCCAGATGGAATAAAACGGAGGCCAAGATTGGGAAAGGGTGGCTCGTGTTCTGGTGGTGTATTCTAGACCAAACAAGCATGTTCCAGTTTCCTCAATTTTGTCCTAAATGCCCAGGGTCAATAGCAGATCAAAGAATGCCATAATGTCACATAAAAACACCGATTTTGCAGAAAACACAAACCCTATGGTATTTTAGTGAAATCTGGGTAAATTCTCAGTTAAAGTAACCCTAACAACACTAAAATAGGCTAGGTTAATTAACATAATCATCACTTAATCAACATTCCATATAAATCACCTTAATTTAGCACTAAACTAACTTTAAAAGCAAACTGAAGCTAAACTATACACAAGTTAAGCAAACTAGGAAATTGGGTTCAGAAAGTATACCCTAAAGGGTCCTAGGTATCAGGAGAAGAAGTGTATGGAGGAGATGAGGGCTGCTGCAGTTGCTGGAGCTCCTGCTGCTGCCGCCAGAAGCTGCTGCTGATGCTGTTCTGCTGTTGCTGCTCTGCTGCTGCTGCCTTGTTTCTGGTGCTGCTGCTTCTTGAGCTGCTGCTGTGGCTTTAGCTGAAGGGTGTGTGTGTGTGTGTGTGTATGAGAGAATTAGAGAATGAGAGAAATGAGAGTGAGGGTGAGAATGAGAGAAACACAACAACCCCTCTTCTCACTCTCTTTCACTTCATTAATGAGGCATGGCTTGGGCCATGAGGCCCATGCTTTCTCTCTCTCTCTCCCCCCCTCAAGGTCAAAAATTCAAACCAATATTTAAAACCCTTTTTCAAATTCATTTTTTTCAAAACAACCATACAAAATTAAAAACCCAAAACATTTATACCAATTTATAAAACTACATTAAGAAATGGTTAGTTCACCTTGTTTACTAATTATGGATAAACCCCAAAATACAACCCTAGTTAACATGCACAAGTGTGTGCGAGCCTAGGAAAAATCTAATAAAATATTCAATAAATAGGATAAAATAATTAAAAACCAGTTTGGTAAACTTTTTATTAAAATCCATACATTAAAATATAATTAGCCACAAAACACATTCTAAGGTGTTACAATCTTCCCCCTTTAAAAGAAATTCGTCCCCGAATTTAAAAATATACTAAACGTACCTTCAAAGAAAAGATTGCAAACTCTCAAATCTCGCTCGCAGCCTCCCAAGTGATTACCTCACTATACAGCTACGTCCAAGAAAAACCCTTCACCGATGGCAAGACCCTTGACCGATACTTCTCCACCTGCCGAGCCATTAACACAACTGGCTGCCGGTGAGCGAAACGATCTCGTCCAAGCTAAATGGTCTGGTGCTGAATCTGAGCAAGGTCATAAAGGTAATTGTAAAGTATCATCACAAGGAATACGAGGTGAAAACTCAATAATCTGGGCGGAAGTGCCAAATTAAAGGCAACGAAACTAACTCGCTTATAGGATCTCGAAAGGACCTAAAAATCCTGGGACAAGCTTCCCAAAATCCAACACGTCATTCATCGGAAAAGTCCGTAGGAATACATGATCTATCCTTGTGAACTCAAGTCTATGAACAACACAGTCGGCATAAGACCTCTGTTCGCAATGGACAATTTCCATCCTGACCTAACACAACTGGACCATCTCCGAATCCTCTAGACTAGCTGGGGTCCAAAATCCTACTTACACAGAGTCAGAAAACAACAGACCGGTGATCGACACGACCTAACCCCTAAACCTAATGGTTGCCAATTGGAGTGTCTCCTGATAACAGCTATCGAAGGAGAACCCTGACAATGGCGAGTGACGATCCCCAACTGCTGACAACAATTTACACAAACGCACAACTTAACAAAGAACAACTGAGCACACTGAGTATAACCGGACGACAAGAATCTGAATGGAGTCACACCCTGACTAACCCTGGGTAGAAACCATAACGAAATTCGTGGAGATCTGCTCCCACTCCTACTTCGGAACGGTTAAAGGTTGCAACTCTCCAGCCGGCCTCCGATGCTCGACCCAAGCACACAACAAGACAGACACTTTGAAACGAAACCTGTAATTTCTCTTTACATTCCTGCCCACCCGTAACTATCTCACAAGTCACGTCCATGTTGGTGGAACCTAAATGAATAGAGAGAGTTGACTGATGGGCCTGTTCTAGGATTTCACTTCTCTACCCGATAACATCAGGTACACAAACGCGTCCCTAACTTAGCACACCATTGTCACAAATCAAGGACTCCGAATCATTAGCCAGCCGAGTATGCTCAAGTATCTCCGATGAACGAGTATCGGCGGGCAGTGTCTCGCGAAAGCGATTAAAGAAAAGTGGTCGGGCGCGGACACGAGCAAGCTGTCCCCTCAGTAGAGACGAACTTAAGCTATACTCAACGATCGCACAAGAACTGTAAATCTGCTGAGGACCATCACAACAATCAAAATCCGCTGCAGGAAGATGTACATTAAGCTCTGGTGGTCCGTGAAAATCCGACACGTCTCTCGAACAAATAGTGTCTCCAAATCTCCAACGCAAAACCACCGTGGCCATCTCCAGATAATGAGTGGAATATCCTTCTCGTACTTCCTCCAGATGTAGGGAAGAAAAAGCGATAACTCCATAGTGTCACCTCAGTACACACTCGAGCCCACTCAAGAAAAATTACAGTTAAACAACAAAGTTGCCCGAACCAAAAGCAAAGAAAGAACTGATGCAGTTGTTAACCGAATCTCCAACTGCTGAAAATTCCGCACACATGCCTCAGTCCAAAGAAAAGAAACCTCCTTCCTGGTCAATTCAGTCGACGGTGCAGCACTACACTAGCAATCCTGCACGAAACGGCGGTAAAAACCTGCTAAGCACAAAAATTTGCGGACCTCCGTCCTGCTCACAAGTCTGGGCCTAAGCTGTACGGCCACGATCTCCCTCGGAACCATACAAAACCGTCTCCCGTGACAACAAGACCTAGGAGTCAACACAAACAAGCCTGAAGAAACACTCCGAGAATTTAGCAAACTGTTGGTGCTCTCCCAGTATCTGCATAACAAATCCTTAAGTGCTGCTCCTGTTTCTCAAGACACATTAGATAGACTAAAATATTGTAAATAACACAACAACACTGGTCGAGGAACGGCCTGAAGAAATCTGGTTCATCATTTCTACGAATGCTGCTAGGGCATCAGTGAATCCAATGACTCACTAATACACACAAAGCCCGTAGCACGCACAAGGCAGTCTTTGGAATGCCATCATTCCGAACCCGCAACAATGATGACCTGATCCCGAACAAACTTAGAAAATATCTCGAACTCTAGAGCTGATCGAAGAAATCGTCATTGCGAGGTAAAGGATACCTACCCGCACCGTAAGCCGGTTCAATTAACGATCCGTCGATACACAACCTTACATTGCCGTCTTCCTCATTGACGAACAGAAATAGGAGTTTCCAAAAGCGAAACACTCAGACGCACAAACTCCGCAAACAATAACTCTGCAGCTGATCCTTAAGCTCCCTCAGCTTCGCCAGCTCATCTGGAACAACGTCGGAAAACTCTCGCACGAAAGGAACCCGGTCCAACAATCCCACAGTGGCTCCGGTATCACGAATGAACGCCAAGAATCTACGACATCTCCTCAAAAGCCGACTAGCGAAAAAGGCTGAATTCAAGCTGTGAGAGGCGGCACAACTATCCACCTGCACAACAAGAACTGACTCGCCGGGGAAAACAAACCTGACTGTTTCCTTACGGTAGTCCACAGATGCCTAGCACGTAGCTGACCAGTCCATGCCTAGGAGAGCGTCAAATCCAACATCTCTAGAAAGATCAAAATGACGGACGGACCTCTATCTCCTATCCGATTGGCACACAACTGAAATACGTGTCGCGCAATAAAAGAATCGCTGACAGAAGTTAACAAAATAAATGGCTAATCTACCTACACGACTCTCGTCCCAACCACGACATAAGTGTGGAAAGCAAACAAATACATGCGAATTAAGGATACCTGAAAACTCTGCATTGGACGCCTGCGCGTCCCGATGAGTAGAAGCAAACTCCTGTGTCTGCCCTCTACCCGCAACTGGCTGAACTCCTCTGGTAGACTGACTCCTCTGAGCGAACCTTCCACGTCTATGACCTCTCTGAATACGATCCTGACGAGGTGCTAAGGAACAATCCCTGACGAAGTGCTGAAGGCTTCCGCATCGAAAGCATCCATGCGCTGACTGCTGACCCTCCTGGGGATGAGAGCTGAACGACTGTCCTCTTCCAAAGCCTCTGCTATTCCTGTGACGGCCACGAAATCTGTCTCGATGACCAAACCTCTGTCTCTGGGCTGGTGCACTGGTACGAGTCCTCCACTATCCTGGAACTCTCAGCGTCTCTGGAATATGTGCCTCGTCAACCGGGGCTGCAACCACGGGTGCTATGTAGGTGACGGACTGCTGCATGCTGATCGCAAGGGACATCTGAGTAACAGGGGTGACAACTTCCTGTCATAGCTCCGGAACGACATCAACCAATGAACTCATAGTCTGGCGGAAGTCTTGCATCTCTGCCATAAGTCTATCGATACTATATGTCGAAGGCTGGTCCGTCTGCACCTGTGTAACTAGAGTGCCATCCAGGTCAGTACTTGTCTCACCCGAGCCAACTCCGACCTCGGCCCTCGCTGCATCACTCTGAGTCCCCATAGTCATCGGTGGCAAGGCTATAAATAGATAAGATTCGATAAGGATAAGGAAATCGAATCACAAGGATATGAATCATCAAGGAAGGAATTTCAAGCAAATTGTACTTAAGTCACTTAATGCGAAATACCGCATCGTGGGTATGCTGCAGACATACACACACTACGTTACTTTGCTTAAGCTACCTACTCTATCATACTAAGGTCATCCTACACTCCGAAAGGTAAAACCTAGCGCTCTGATACCAACTTTGTCACGACCTGAAATTGGCACGTGACGGCCCTAATACTACGTAACGCCTAAAGACGTAACGCAGTAAAAGAAAGCCAAAACCCAGAAATCTAAACCATGAAAATACGAAAAAGATAATAAAGGTTTTTGAAACATTTGAAATCACAACCCAAATTCTTTAAAAGTCCAACTTTCTTTCTTTAAAATTTTGGCAACACCCCATTTGTATAAACTAGCCCTAAGACGGAAAACAATCACATCACAAATATACGACGCCGTAGCCAAGAAATAAGAGACAATAGGAAGGAAACTGTATATAAAAGACAACAAATCCACAAATAATATACAATAACGTCCTCACCAAGTCTCTAAGTCAACAATATAATAGTTGATGGAGAGTACAAGCTACAACGAATGTACAATATAAAATACAGATAACCACCAATACCCACCTAAGCAAAATAGCATACTGTGAGCCGATGCGGTATCTGTAGCAAAAGATGATGGATGAATAGCCTGCCTCGACTACTCTGGGGAACACCCTGCAAAACAACTGTGGCGCAACGGGGGTGAGTTGCCAACTCGTGAATAGTAGATAGCATATGCAGGTAATCGCAGGTATGTACGTACAACATGAATCTAATATATGAAATTTAACAGTAATAATAGGTCATGTGAATGCAAAATAATGGAAAGTACACTAGCAGGTACAATCAATATGTGAAGCAATAATGACATGACAATAGTAGGCAATAATCATGCAATAGGGATATGAGAATGTAGATATGCGGCAATCATGAAGGGTACACTAACAGGTACTCCTAATACATGGAACAGTGCATAAATGAATAGGTATGAGGTATGGAGTAAAATATGTCATTCCCACGGAAACCTGATATCGAGGTAGGATCACAATTCAATCAAGACACTCAAAACCCAATTCCTCAAATCAGCCCCCAAGTTGGGCTCTCATATCATATAAGTCTCACATCTCCTTAATGTACAATATCGAGTAGATCTCCTATATCCCGAATTTAAAAATCAGCAATCTCATTCATATATCTAATCTCAATGAATCACATGATATCCTAAGTCAAAATCTCAAGTAAGATTCTAGCATCCTAAATATATATTTGAAGAAATAAATATGATGGGGGCAATACACATAAATTAACGTCCCATTCCACTAATATTGGTGTAAGGGTATATATAACAACGGCTAAATCCCCTGTTATATATACAAAGGTGTTAAAAGAAATATCTTGAAAACAATGTGCCAAGCATCGACACAGAAATCCTGATCACGTATCATACGCTATCCCGAAAGCACGAGTTCCTAGCTCTGACCTTCGCCTTTCGACGTATGCATACGTACATGACTCCCAACAGTATCTTCATGATCCCCGTCGAGTCATTGGTACTGTCACTGGTAGGTACCCGCCCGCCTCCAGGCTCAATCGGCAAAGTCCATCGATCTTCTTACCGAGGGGAACCATACCGGGCCCCACCATGTACCCTCATACGGTACCCACTCCTCGTATGGGGTATAAAATCAGAACCGATAAATCTCATAGTGGCTGCGCAAATATCATATCAAGGAAACCGGGTTTTTCAATGTATGCATAATTTCATGAACTCCCGCGGTTCCCAAATCCAGAAAACATCATGTAAAATCCAAATAACAATGCGCAAATCAAGGAATAAATAGGTGCGATATATCTGAAATGCGAGTATATAAATGAAACTATGTAGCTGAAACCAGATGTATGCGAAATCAATAAGGTACAGCTAAGTATAGGTGTCTACCTATAAGTAAATGATATGGCATACCCCACTGGGTATAAGTAAAATATGAGCAAGGTATACCTGTAGATGTATCGTAAAGGGTATATGTACCTATCACTAATGGTACGATACTCTATTGGTATACAAGTATGGTAAATGTCATATGTGATGAGCAGTGCGAATCAATGTCACAAGGTCCCTAACCAAGAAATATAGTATCTATAATGGTTTGTGTGTGACATGGCAATTATTGACGGTGTGTGTAGCATACAATCCGTGCTCGTACAACATGAACCGTCAATAATATGTGCAGTGTCCTACGGCTACTAGTCACATTACAACTATATCTAAGTAAATAGAGTAAGGGCGCAATTCTAACAATGACGTAGAATATGCGACAAGTATTAGAATTCTAGCCCAGACGCATAACGCCATCCGGGCGATTCCCCTGTAGATGTTAAATCTACTCACCTACGCTCCACGCTAGGTGAATCCTACCATCTGTTTCTCCCTGTAGCGGTGTCCGTAGTCCCCGCTTGCAAACCTAAAAATAAGACAAGGAATACACCTATAAGTAAATATCTCTCAAAACGCGATATCGAACCCAAACGAGAAACTCGCGTCGCGAACTAATCGCGCGTGTGCACGATACGCTAAAACGTGTGGATACACATCTAAAACTACCGCGACACGCCGCGACACGCTGGATCGCAGAACCCACTCACGTATCGCGCAAACAAAACGGACATGCAATACGATATATTGTCCCAGATTTTCCTACAGGTCAAATCTTACAAAACTATACATGCCAAAACACTATAGAATACAGCAGACAACCCTACACAAAAATCCAACACCCCACTCCCTTTCCTGGCCACAATTTGCGGCCAGATGGAATAAAACGGCGGCTAAGATTGGGAAAGGGTGGCTCGTGTTCTGGTGGTGCATTTTAGACCTAACAAGCATGTTCCAGTTTCCTCAATTTTGTCCTGAAGGCCCAGGGTCAATAGAAGATCACAGAATGCCATAATGTCACATAAAAACGCCGATTTTGCACAAAACACAAACCCTGTATTTTAGTGAAATCTGGGTAAATTCTCAGTTAAAATAACCCTAACAACACTAAAATAGGCTAGGTTAACTAACATAATCATCACTTAATCAACATTCCACATAAATCACCTTAATTTAGCACTAAACTAACTTTAAAAGCAAACCGAAGCTAAACTATACACAAATTAAGCAAACTAGGAAATTGGGTTCAGAAAGTATACCCTAAAGGGTCCTAGGAAGCAGGAGAAGAAGTGTATGGAGGAGATGAGGGCTGCTGCAGTTGCTGGAGCTCCTGATGCTGCTGCCAGAAGCTGCTGCTGATGCTGTTCTGCTGTTGCTGTTGATGCTGTTCTGCTGCTGCTGCCTTGCTTCTGGTGCTGCTACTTCTTGAGCTGCTGCTGTGGCTTCAGCTGAAGGGTGTGTGTGTGTGTATGAGAGAATAAGAGAAATGAGAGTGAGGGTGAGAATGAGAGAAACACAACACCCCCCTTCTCACACTCTCTCACTTCATTAATGAGGCATGGCTTGCGCCATGAGGCCCCATGCTTTCTCTCTCTCTCTCCCTCAAGGTCAACAATTGAAACCAATATTTAAAACCCTTTTTCAAATCCATTTTTTTCAAAACAACCATACAAAATTAAAAACCCAAAACACTTAAACCAATTTATAAAACTACATTAAGAAATGGTTAGTTCACCATGTTTACTAATCATGGATAAACCCCAAAATACAACCCTAGTTAACATGAACAAGTGTGTGCGAGCCTAGGAAAAATCTAATAAAATATTCAATAAATAGGATAAAATAATTAAAAACCAATTTGGTAAACTTTTTATTAAAAATCCATACATTAAAATATAATTAGCCACAAAACACATTCTAAGGTGTTACAGAACCAACCCCTTCACTGCAACCCCTGCGTCTTTGAGCTCGTCGTTACCTCCACTGAACCCAACAAGCCCCAAGCAACCAACATCCCCCTAGACCCCCGTCATTCACCCACGACGATCCCCTCTCTGCTCCATTCTCTCCTCTCTCTAACTCAACTCACCAACCCCTTCACCAGCGGCGATCCCACTGACTGAACCTTTGCCACCACCGTGACCATCTCCTCTTCTTACCGCCAGCACGTCACCATCACCATCATCCTCCCTGTCTCCTCCAACAACCTAGCTGCCGGCCTCTACCGCTACCATCAAACACCATCGTGTCCCCGCCAGCAACCTGCCATCGCCGCCTGAGCCCACCACCGACACCACTTCCTCTCTCGGACCCACTCTTGCGTCGCGCCGTGTCCACCTATGTGCCACGACGACACTCACTCCGTACCCGGCACCGTGCCACATCGTGCCCACTACTGTGCTCGGTCCAGTGCCCGCCTCCGTGTCACCGCGTACCCAGATGTATCGCGCCCCGTACCTACTCCCCATGCCACGTCGTGCCAGCCCCTGTGCCACACCGTTCTCGATCCAGTGCATGCGCCATGCCGCTCCCGGACCACGCACCGAGTCCAGACCGTGCCCAGTGCCGTATCGCGCCGAGCCAGGACCACGTCTACTACCGTATCACTCCCACGTCGCCACCGCGTCCAGTACCGGATCACCGCGCATCGCGCCACGGGTCCGTATCCAGCATCGTGCCGTCTCGTGTGTTGAGACAAACTCTGCAGCGGCGTCGCTTCTATATCAAGCGACCGAAGACAAGTGAACCCCTCTCACTTGATTTACATGCTAAATAAAATTATATCGAGTAAATGGATGGTTCTAATCATAACATATTAATATATATGTCGTATCATGATTTATCATCGAACATATAATAGCGACTACTTGGCATTAACTGTATTGGATGGAAAACAAATATGGATTTACTTATTGTTTAACCAACTGGATGAACCTATGTTCGAATGATAGCAACCTAAGTGCTCGATACGAAATCCTAAGAGAAAACCTATTTTAAAATAACAGGATTTATGACCAATAAGTCCCTTTACTGATAACGAATATCACGTAGAAATTTGGGTTGAAAATATTGACTTTTACAATATGAAATTACATCCCCGATAACCGACTCGAAATCTGAAATTTACTGCATACACCGACATATTAAATTCATAGTAAATCGTACATAAATCGTATCGTGACATGCTTGGGCCCATTACGAAGGAGACTAGATAATATGTAAATCTCTGATAATTCTTACTGAATATTGTTTTGTTATGATGTTGAAAACTGAGGCGATTCGCGGCCCTGGACTGCAGTCCGGAGTAGCGTTCGTTTTGAATACCTGACTTTGGAACACCTGTATACCCCTTATTTAAATTGAAAATGCATGGAGCCCTATATGTTAACGTAGAGAATTTAGTTAGCTAACCCATGAATCTGGTCCCGTGTCGTTCACCGTTATTTGATATTTAATTTGTATTTTAGAATACCGTGGTGTTCTGCAGTTTCTGCAGTGACCCCTCTTACACCAGCACCTTGTACATAACCTAACTTCTAATAGCGGAATCCTATTGACACTCACACTTGGACTGACGATAGGTTTAGTGACCTGGACAGTGAGACTTAGAGACTGATAGGTTTAGTGATATGTACATGCATTGATTATTGATTCGATATACCTGCTTTACTGTTTACCTGTGCCGGTTACTTCATGCTCATGTCATTACTTCATGTTTACTGTTTCATGTTTATCATCATTGCACGTGTTTACCTTTGCATTTATATATATTGCTATTGTGTCGCTCTGACGACCTGAGTATGCATGCTCAGAGTGAGAAGTGGAAATAGCTTGGATCAGGACCTGACGTATCTCGAGGATTTTTGCGGACATCTAGATCAGCCACGCTAGCGCTGTCTTTCCTTAATTTCTATCTGGTTAGTTTTATACCTATTTTGTTTTAGTGACTGCATTTCTCAGTACCTGTGCATTTTCTACTGATTACCACGTAAAGCTAGAAGCCGAAGTGTGACTACGGCAGGATATTTCCTTGACCATAGGAGCATGGCTGGCCTTGTCGCCCCTCGTATTCCGTATTTTGGGAAGCGGGGTGTGACACCAGCATTGTAATGGCAATCATACATGTGGGGGCTGGGTATTCTATAAGCACATCCTTGAATGTCTCTAGTCGTAGGAGTATCGAGACAGGGAATCGATACTCCAGAGTAGACTGGTGTATACGTTTCTAGACCCTGACGAGGGGCGATGGTTGGTCCCACAGCTATTGACCTTTGGAATCTAAGATTGTATACAGGTGCTCACTGAGGCTGAGTACATTGGACGGACTTGCTGAGAACTGGAAAGATGGTATTATAACAATTATCAGATAACAGTTCTCTAGTGACATGAGTACAGATAGTCTGTCGACTTGAGATCGTTATTTGTCTCGTGTGAGTTCCCACTGTGCTTTGATTACTACCCTACCACGGCTCTTCTGAGTCGTGAAAATAAGTTTTAGTTGGGTACAGTCCTAAGCCACATGGAGGCAGTGAGCGATTGTCGGGGATTCGTCCCTCCCGGTATAGAGAGTCGATATTGCACTGTGTTCGGTTGGCCAAAACCATAAGTCCCCGGTCAAGGAGAATTGAGAATTATTGATAGTTAGATCAGTAGATTCTCGTATAGTCTTGAGCTACATCGGCACGACTTGTCAGGTTATTGGGAGTTTGACGTTTTCTACCCCCTAGATCCGGCATGTGATACTCTTAGACGAACAGACTGAACTGTACGGAGATTTTCACGGATAGGCTCAGTGGGAGTTCGGATGAATTTGTTCGTCGGACTTCTTTTCAACAGGTAACTGGGTAGCCGTTATGTATAGCTAGTGCTGCTGATGTGCTTATGGTTAAACCCACTGCCAGCGTACTGTCGAGTTTTTAGAGTCCTACACAGAGAGTTTTCCTGGTTCAGGTGAAATGATGTATAAGCTCTATGATTTTATGTGCAGGGTTCCGATCATATATATGTGCCAGCTATAAGGATTTTTGATCGGACGGATAATACTAGCGGGCTTAGAATTTAGCCGCATTATTGAATCATGTACTGATTTAATAATGATCTAGTATTATTTTATTGGATTATTTTTATCTCTTGGTATTCGTAGTACGAATACATGTATGTATATACGGTGAGAGCATTCTTGTATTTTCACTAGAATATTCTAGAAGAAGACATCTCATTTTGTGTTAATCAATTTATTTAAATAGATAATGAGGTGGATTAAAGTATGGTTTGAAGCATGGTTATTTGTTTTATTCATTAATTTGTGATGACTATTGAAGTATGGTTACAATATTTATATTGTAAACGAAATGTTTGATATCAACTAGACTTAGCAATTCTTCATTTATTTTACACTTACCTTTCTCTTTCCTCCTTTGCTCTCTTCTTCTTCCTCAAACTCTAACCCTCTCATGAGTTAAGAAACCTAGGGTTTATAAGATAAACTAATACATTAATACATTCTACATCCACTAAACCATCTAGATTAGCAAACTAGATGCTTTAGTTACATTAAGTTTGAGATTGGAGCTTGAACTATAGACTCACGGGTGGATCGTCTTCGACGTGAGGAGGCCGACAACCAAGCTCGATCTCAACGGACGAGGAGCTTAAGAAGAGGATAAGAAGACCCGAAAGAATTGAGCACATAGGTGTAATCTCTTTCATATTAGATTAGACCCTATGCAAGTTTTTGTTATCTAAGGCTTACGGTAGTTCTTGGGATTAGTCGGTGCTGCCCGATTTAAAATTGTTTTTTGAAAATTCCGTCTCTCTACAAACACAGTAGAGTGTGTGAAACTGGATAATATGGTATCAGAGCCACTCTATAAGCCGTAGATAACTCGTAGCGACGTTAAAAATCTGCCATTTTTGTCGTGCACAACCTACCGATAAAAACTGTCCCTAAAATTGAAGTTTTGACTTGTTTGCACACCCCGTGGGCTCACGGTTTGAACCGAGAAGCCGTGGGGTGAAGTATCACGCCCTGCTTCCTAGTGTACAGGGAAGGAAACATGGCGAGGCCCGCGGCGTATTTACTTAGAAGTAAATACGTTAAGCGTAAACAAGCAATATAAGTAAATAACACAAGAATAAAAAGAGATGTAATAAAACAACTTTTTTTATTGATAAACATTCTTTATATACAATTGAAAAGTAAATACAATACTTGCAAGCGATACTTAAACAATGGCATATGAACTGAAAGAAAAATAAGTACAAGCAGGAAACTAGAACTTTGGCTCCTCAGTGAAATCCTCCAAATCATCCTGGCTGGGCTCGAACTTCTGAGAGTCGGGTTCTCCTTACAACATTCCAAAGAAAGAAAAGACAGGAATATCATCAGCGAACTAATGCTCGGTAAGTCCCAAAAGAGAGATAGAAACAGAAATAAACCAATATAGAGAATAGAACTGATAAAATATGTGTTAGTTATACTAACGTAGTAATTTGTAACTTGGTATAGAATGTGCCAGTGTATACGTGAAGAGTCCAACTATCTCGTGGACTATGGGAAACGGAAAATTACAAGGCCCCGTCAAAACCCACGGGACAATGACACAGATGTACGGCAGGTGTCTTTTAGTGTCCATCATCGTGCCACTTTAAATACATTCCGTACCAATCTACCCCTTTAAAATCCCGTAATGTATATTGTATTGTGTAGTAAATGCAAGACATGCTAAGACAACGGTATAAATTGTTCATGTAAACGGTTTAGGATGTAAACAGATAGTCATGTAGTCAAGTTCAAAATATATCCATGGTTTGGTCAAGTCAAGTCATGTTGCATTTTTGTATTGTTCGGTATTCATGTTCAAGTTCGAGCGTATATTGGATTCATATTGAAATGGAGTTATGATTGGATTGTGTTCATATTTAGATTGTATTCGGATTAGACCGAGACTCAGATTGAGTAAGATATTTAAAAAGAATTGGATTCATGAATTAGGTTTTGGCGTTATCGTTAACTGCTGCATATGGACGGCAGGATTTGTGTCTTTTTTCAAGACAATTACCATTTGATAATCCCATTTTAGTTTTCTACCTTAAATAGGCAAGCACCCACTTTCTCTGGCTCCCTAAGGCTCAAGAGAATTGGTCCAGCTTAAAGCTATACTTACTAAGCTTCTTACTGTAATTTAATATAACTTGAGGTGTTTTTATGAAAAATATTTTTAGTATACTTTCAAAATAAAGCTCAAGTATTTATTTATTTTCTTTAGAGTTGTCATGGATATGAATTTTATAGGATGAGGTATATATATATATATATATATATATATAGTTTGAATAATCCAAAGTATTTTAGTGTAAACTTGACTTGTAATGATTCTAGATAGTATTTTCATGAAACTTGTTATTTTTTATTTTGTTTGGAAAATATGGAATTTATTATATAATGGAAGTATGTGATTTAATAATATTTATAAATTATTAAAAAAATAATTTTTTTATTATTAAATAGAAATTCTTGTTTTTCCTAAAAATTGTATTAAAATTCCATCGAGATCGTATGCTCCGTGAGAAGGTTTGCATCTCGCCCTACTAATCCGATCGATGTGCGCACACCAACCGATTTGGATTCCCCAAAAGTGGGTTGTAGAGGCATAATCGCAAGGAATTTAAAATACTATTTATAAGAAAACGGTTTTTTATATAGTTTAGGGTATTTTATTGAAAAGTCGTATTATGCCACAAAAATATTGTTCAAGAGAATCGTGCTATATTAAGATGTGTGTTTGTGAGAGATAAGTCATTACCTCGTGAGGTTTCTAAAGGTATGCTAAGCAAAAAGATTAAAATATGGCATGTGTAAAGTTTTTGGTATTTAACTGTAAAAGCTTAATTAAAATTATTTTACAAGGAGTTTTAAAATGAAACTTGTTTATAAACATTAGTTAATGATTAACAAACAAGATATAATAATATGGATGATTGGTTATTAAGAAATGTTGTATTTTTTGATGTTTTAGAAACAAAAGCCGGTATAACTCCACTTACCCATGTGTTTGGAAAAGAGATAGTTTTAAGGTAGGAAGAGAAGTAAATAGGTGGGACTTACGAGTTAAAAAGATAGATGTTTCCACCAATTAGAGCAAAACTCTGTTCAAATTTTGAAATTTGAAATGAATCAGCGTTTCAAAAAAGTGCTCGCACCAAGAGCGCCAGCGTTCTGAGGCAGCGCTCACGTGCAAAGGACGAGTGCGCTAGCGCCAAATGCACCAACGCTCTGTAGCAGCGCTCACATGCAAAGCACGAGTGCGCTAGCGCCAGCGCCAGCGCTCTGAAGCAGCGCATACGTGCAAGGCACAAGAGCGCTAAGCGCTAGAACTAAATGTTCTCTACCGTTGGATCAAAGATCCAACGAAGATGATAAATCATCAAATTAATAGAATAAAATTCTGTTAAGGAAAAACTCCTCAGAATCTTTCCAAACAAGAATGATTGTGCTCTGAAAATCAGAGCACCGTTGGATCAATGATCTAAGGGTGATTAAAAATCACCAAAATATAGAATAAATTTTGTATGGAAAAAGATTTCCCAATTTTGTTAAAAACAAGAAGATTGCCTTCTGTAAAACAGAAGCCCTGGGATCAAAGATCCAACAGTGGGGAAATCCCCAAATCAATTAGAGAAAAGATCTCATCAACCGATTCAACAAATCAGCCTATCCTATATAAAGGTCTTAAGACTTCAAGTCTCATAGAGCGGACCCCCCTACAAATTTTGAGAAAGAAGAGCAAGCTATTGGCAGAAGAAGAACTTTTCTTCAAGGTAAAAATAAAGAGATAAAAATCTCATCAGAAAAAGAACTTAGTTCTTATGCTAGATCATAAATCTTTAAGACAAATTGTCTTTCATAAAAGAGATCATAACATCTCATTATAAAAGGGGGGGGTGGGGTGGGGAGAATAATTCGATTCTCTTAAGATCACAGATCCATAAAGGCAAAACCTTTCATCAAGAACATAAGAGATTGAAACAACTCTTATAAAATAAGAACTTTGTTCTTAGATCCATGAGACAAAGCCTCTTATAAGAGAAAATTTAATTCTCAGAGCGCAAAACTGCCTAAAAAGAGCCTTAGCGCTCCAAGTTTAAAGCAGCGCCTCAGCGCTCCAAATCTCGCGCACAACGCTGTAGAGCCTTAGCGCTCTAAATTCACAAGAAGCGCTCTGGGCTCCAAAGTCTGGTACATAGCACAAAGCGCGCCACATGCTCCTCAAATGTGTGCTATTTCACAGAAGTGCTTCAGCGCTCCAAATCCAGCGCACAACGCTGCAGAGCCTTAGCGCTCCAAATTCACAAGAAGCGCTCTGCGCTCCAAAGTCTAGTACATAGCGCAAAGCGCGCCATGTGCTCCACACATGTGAGCTATTTCACAGAAGTGCTTCAGCGCTCCAAATCCAGCGCATAGCGCTGTAGAGCCTTAGCGCTCCAAATTCACAAGAAGCGCTCTGCGCTCCAAAGTCTGGTACATAGCGCAAAGCGCACCACGTGCTCCTCACGTATGCGCTACTTTAACAGAAGCGCTCCACGCTCATTGACTGGCGCTCAACGCCAAGCGTGCCACGTGCTTCTCACGTGTGCGCTACCTAAACAAAAGCGCTCTGTGCTCATTGACTGGCGCTCAGCGCCAAGCGCACCACGTGCTCCTTATGTGTGCGCTGAGAGAACATAAATTGTTCTTTAATGGTAAAGACCAGAGCCATAATGAGTGCTCAACATTCAATAAAAGACAAAAGTTGTCAGAACCAATGCTCAACATTGTTGAATGAAAAAGGACCGAGCCTAATTAAATGTCTAACATTCTAAATGAATGTGCCGAACCCAAGTTGGCCACAGATCTCTAATTCAAATTGACTGAGCCCATATGCTCATAAATCTTTGATCTTAGTTCCAAATTGGACTACAGATCTCCCAACCAATATTGGTTCAAGGGTACATCTCTTCATTCCTCTGATATTTTTCATTGTAATTCTTCAACGTCTTTAGAGAGGTGACGGGTCCCGACAACTAGACATTCCACGGACTGTGGGGTCCTTAAACTCATGGACTATGATGTCCTTAAACATTACAGACTATGATGTCTTTAAACTGGACCGCAAAGTCCCTAAACTAAATAATAGAGTCCAAATGCTCTTTTGTTGGATCTAAATTATTCTGTTAAGTTGATCTTAGTCTAAAATTAGACTAACGTTTCCTTAACAAACGTTAAGTTGATCTTAGTCTAAAAACTAGACTAAGTTGATCTTAGTCTAAAAACTAGACTAACGTATCCTTAACAAACGTTTAAGTTGATCTTAGTCTCAAATGAGATTAACGATCCTTAAACCCAACCCAAACCCAAATCTAAGAAAATACGGATTTGGACTAATCCACGCCCTACGGGCGACAACATAAATTAGTCTCCGTATACAATTCACGGGCAACCAAAAATAAAACAAATACATACGACATGAAGTGACCATCTGGAGAAGGAGAAAGTGGTTACTGCGATGCAGCAGCATAATTAACTGCATGGGCTTGCTCCTACAGGGAAGAGCGTCCCCAAAATTAAAAACCCCTCACAATGAGGGGGAATTTGACGAAGTCTGCTACATCGGCCGCATCCGTCTAAACCTTCGATACACGGTGCCATAAATCAACTTGGCATCTTCGGAGAGGTGGACGGATAAAACCAAATAGCATCTGCCCCTAAATTCATGCCAGACATCCCAACATCCCGGTCGTGTCTTTCGACGGAGAACAAATTCTGGCACGCCCGGTGGGACCTTTTGCTCTTTCCACTCCACACTTCTTGTGTCGTGTTCGCGAACGAATCGTGGTTTGATATGGTTGCCCCTGGATGTGAAGTACTAAGATTTGGTATCTTGCTCCGTGCAGAAAAACAGAAGATCAATGGATTTCAACTCCATAAACTGCAACAACTCCCACTCTGTTCTCGCTGGAGGAGTGACCTATGGGCCTCAAGCGGCCTCCGTTTTTACGATGCCAGTGGAACAGGTGACTCAGGCCACCACTGGACTGTTCTTCGGGACTATGCTCCCACGAATGAGCTTTAACGCCCCAGTACCATCGCAAGAAGCTCCAAAGAAGTCGGTCTTCGATCGGCTTGCAACTATCGCGGCCCCTCTCAACCGGTCGCCCAAGTCCAGTGCCTCAGTTTTCAACAGACTGGGCCAAAGCTCAAGTGGGCCAGTGAAGAAGCCTGCGATACCTGTGGCGGCCATCCTAAAGCGGATAGCCATTCATGCTCCTGAAATCACCAAGGCAGCTTCTCCTGCTAACGGATCGGTCTTCACAAGACTGGCTGTTTCAGCTCCTATTCCAGGTGAAGTAACCATGGCTGCTTCCCCTGTCAAAATGTTGGTCTTTTCAAGACTGATCATTCGTTCTCAACGGGCGTCAGACTTCGATAGGCTGGCACCAAAAGCAGCCCCTCATCTAAACAGGGGGCATGACGAAGCCACCCCTATAGCTGAGCTAGTCCCGTCAGCACGACAAGCTCCCCGTCGTCACTGGCGCCGAGTAAGGAAGGCTGGGGGCTGCTCTCCTTCTGGACTGACTCCGCCATCTCCCATGGTGGAAGTCGATGCTGCTGTTCTAACTGAGAACAACATTGAACCACTTAGGAGGGTACGCAAGAACTCTCCGAAGGCCGTGCTAAAAAAATCTCCTCCACCTATGGAGAATGCTACAAAGTTGAAGCCAGAGCAGCCCCCTCAGCGGCTGTCCTCTAAAATTCATAAAGTTTGGTGACAGGTCCAAGACTCGGTGATCAACCAAGACTACTCCCGCCGATCGAAAAAGATGAAAGTTTGGCAAGAGAAGGACCACCCTGTTGTACCGCAGAAGGTGAGGTTTACTTGGGTGCCCGCTGCAACGGCCCCCTCAACTTCGATCGCTCACAATAGAAGAAGGCCGGAGAAAATCCCCGTGTCTGTGATGAAAGGCACCGAACCTAAACACCCCAAGTCTGGGGGCATGGTGGTGCACACTGTTTATATGGCATCCGGGAAAGAGGATAGCCGTGTCTCTATGGGTCATGAACCACTCACCAGATCCATAACGAAGGCCCCGGAGCAACAACAAAAGATTCAGGAAATTTTAACACAGATGGCCTCACTCACTGGTCCAAAAGAAAGCTCGGAGACATCTTCAGAGCAGCGTCATGAATAAGAAACTGATGCTGAGTTCCTCCGCAGAATCCTCGAGAAGAAGGAAAAAGAGGCAGCGATACAAGCTGCCAACATAAAACGAATGGCGTTGTTATTCCAAGATATGGTCGGGATGATGTTACAGCCGGATCCTCCAACTGAAGTCCCTCTGATTATCCTTGAAGACGATAGGGATAGACATCAAACCCTCTTCCGTCTTGTTCAACAGCCAAGGAGGAGACCATCTCCAAAGCCGCCCTGAATGATTATATCGCCCAGCAGATACAAGCTCATCAGGCGAGCGAAGCGGCCGGGCAAATTGTTAAGACTGGACGACCCTATTCGGGTTGGTACGACCAAATAAAGTACCCGCCGGGATATACTATCCCTAAATTCCATGTATATAAGGGGACGGGAAATCTACACCAGCACGTTGCTCAATTCAGAGCCTTGTGTAGCAATACCAGAGGTAACGACAAACTGTTGCTTCGCCAGTTTGTTGGCAGCTTGTCGGAGACAGCGTTTGAATGGTACTCTGAGCTCCCGAACGACTCCGTTAAGGCATTTGCATAAATGGAGTTACTGTTCACACAAAGGTTCGCAAGCGCTAACGAGCGCACCCCCATCATAGCATTAATTAACGCCAGGGTGAAACCGGGCGAAACATGGGTGCAGTAAGCAATACGGTAGCAGAATCTATGGTCGAAGTGCGAGCAGCGCATCGAAGAAGCTCCTGCGGTAGGCATGTTCGTGGGTACTCTTGATCCACAGGCGACAATATCCCCGTTCATGATGTTCTTCAAGCCGACCACCTTCCAGGCCCTGATAGACAAGCTGGCCCAGATGGACCAGATGGGTCACAGGCCGTCCTCTTCAAATATGGAACTCCGAAACAAAAAGGGGAAAGGGAAAGCAACCTTCGTCGCCAACGCTCAACAACAGCCGAGCGATTTAAAACTTGTTATTTGCCAATGCAACGTGCGTCCACGCCAATCCCTCGAGGAGAGACTGGGACGTCTTTACTTGTTTCCCCATGATAAAACGAAGAGGTTATTCGAGCTAGCGCTGCGCAATAGGCTCATCACTCTGCCGGATCCAAGACGTCCGCTACAGCGAGGCGATTCCAACAATCCTAATTACTGCCCTTAACACCGAGCAGTAAGCCATCCAATCGAAGATTGCTTTGTTTTCAAAGGCTGGATCGAATATCAGTACCAACAGGGCAAGTTCGCATTATCCAAAAACTGGAAGGTGAACCCGCCATAACCTCACGCTCCTAAAAAGGTGGACACGCCGGGGGCATCGCGCTCTTTTATAGAAGAAGCTCCATGGGAGGTCGCTCTTTCAGCCAAGACGAAAAGAATGCTGAAGGATCTCTAAACATGCCCGGCAATCAG